>OU383775.1:83491016-84091016 GCA_910950805.1 Acrocephalus scirpaceus scirpaceus
CGCATCCCTCTCTCAAACGACAATACTAGAGAATTTGTAAACTCCACTAGTTGTCAATTTGTAGCGGCTGCAAGTAGGCACTGTTCTTAGCAAGCCCTTCTTAACAAATGTGCGTAATTCTCACTGCACAGAGTAATTCTCGATGCTCTCCCTGGTGCAGCAGCCACTGAAGACCGTGGTGGCTACAAAGATGATTTTTGCCCAGTCTCCCCCTTGCACTCTCAGGCCATGCTGGCCATTTCACGTGGGCTCTGAAACTGCCTGGCAGCTCTGGCTGGGGAGGGACCGAGCAAGAGGCACCGCTGCTGGGCCTGCTTGTGTTCCCTGAGGAGACAGTGCAGATCCTGCTCATCGCAGACACTCTCCAGGGCTTTGGCACCGCAGAGATGAACTTCTTGGACATGCAGAACACTGTGCTCTGTCGGCAGTGGGAGTTGCCCACTGGAAATAAGCCCTGCACAGCAGCTCATCCCCCCCACAGGAAATGTCTCCAGGGAATCCAGGTCTTCTCGCAGTGGCACAGCAGGAAGACAGATCCTGCCATAGAGGAGCCCCATGCCACCAGCAGGGTAATCACCACCACACAGAAAGGCGTGTCACTTAGGTGCCAAGAGAACAACCAGAAGCAGAGAGGTCAGCACCAAGTCAACCGGTTCCATCTCCAGCAGGAGATTTCCAGGAAGGAAACATTCATGGGTCATGTCAGCCAATTTCAGATGGAAAAGGCTCCGGGGGGCTTCCGCCTGTTTTGTCAAGGGAGCCCCCGGGGCTCCATTATGACCCGTGGGCCTGCTCTTGGCGCATGCCAGGTCTTTGGTTGCCCGGGCCCATTATGAGTGCCAGAGCTGAGGTAGAGACGGAGGGCGGGGCTGGCCTGGCCGGGACGCCATCTGGCACCTGTGACATCACAGCAGCAGCGTCACAATGGGGGCAGCTACCAGCAGGAGCAGCAGGTAGCGCCGGCCCAGTACAGCCTCGGCCAGCGTCCAGCGTGCACGCAGACGGGAGGCTGTGCTGAAGGCTGAACGAGGGCCACGGCAGAAAGGCGAGGACGCGGGGAGCCTCTTCTCACCGGGCACCCAGAGGCCAGTCCCTCACGGGGGTGCCTTCGGCAGGGCACGGAGGAGCTGCCGCTGCTGGGGCAGCGGCACAGGCCTGGCGGCCTGGCGGCTGCCTGGCCCCCTCTTTCCTGCCTTCAGATCCCTGGGGCTCCTTTCCCCACTTTCCCCACTTCCCCGCTATCCCTACCTCCCTCCCATCCCCAGTCAGCTCCTGCTCGACTCCCTTAGGCCATGCTTGCCATTACGTTGCTCCTCTTGCTCGCGCAAGGCCTCATCCAGTACCCACAGCGGGCCGGCGATGGGCTGGATGAGGCCATGCGGGAGCGCATGCGGCAGCGGGCTGAGTATCTGAACCAGCAGATGACTCAGCTGCTTCAGGAGCTGGAGCAGCAGGGCCTGGAGCAGAGTGGTGGGGCCTGGGCAGCCCTGCCGGTGTGGCACTTGTGGGCTCTGTGTGGGATCCTCATGCTCCTCTTGGCACTGTGGTTTGGACTCGAGAAACTTAGATGCGGTCCAGACAGCAGTGGCCACAAGGAGAGGTCCAGCAGCACCTTGGTGGAGGAAGAAGAGGAAGAAGGACACAACGTGGTTGCAAAGAAAGAGATAGAAGGCAAGGGTGCAAATGTGGTAGAAGACGACAAGGATGGAAATGAAGAAGGCAGCAGTGTTGAGGCAAAGGCAGAAAGCAATGTTGGCAATGAAGCAAAAGAAGGCTATGGTGATGCAAAGGAGGAAGTAAAGCACGATGAGAAGGCGGAGGAAGCCAGTGCTGCTGGAAATGAAGAAGACCACCACGGTGCAAACAAAGAAGGCAAGGAGCCCAGTGTCCGAAGGGACCTCGGAAGCCTTTCTGAGGAGCGCGCACGGTTGCCTGTTGTGGATCTGGAGAAAGGCTGCTCGCTGATAACGGACCTGATGGGCCAACTCACAGACATCTTTGGCCAAGGCCTGTCCAAGAGTTTCTACCCGGTGCCACGAGAAGCCATCGGAGTGGGCAGCGCCTTTGAAGGCTGGAGTCCCCAGGCGCAGGGTGTTGTGTACCGTGTGCTTGTGCCCCTGAGTCCCCCTCCAGGACACGCCTTCCGCCTGGAGCCGGACGCTGCGGGGATGCTGCAGAGGACCTTCTGTGTCCGTGTGGAGCTGCTGTGCACCTGCACGGGGGAGCAGCTGGGGGAGGAGGACATGCTATGTTTCCTCCACCACCCCGAGGAGGAACTGGGAAGGAAACAGGAGCCCAGCCTCCTGCACACCCTCTGCACTGGCTCCTATCTAGATGTGGAGAAGACTGTCCACTGGTTCTGTCGATTTGTGAGAGTAGCCTGGCTGCTGTTGCCTCAATCCCGCCACTGGCATTTAATGTTGCAGCCCTCCAGCCGCTCCTGTAAATTTCAGCTGAGCAAAGACAAGGAAAGCTTCACGGCTGAGATGGTCTTTGGAGTGCGGCAAGGAGACTCAGATATCTTTGTGGGCAGCCAGCCTACACAAGCAGGCGTCCCAAGCACAACGTGGCTTGAGACATACGCCGTGGCAGAGGCAAAATTCTTCAGGCACATTTCCAGGCAGGCCCCGCAGGACAGCTGGCACTGCAAGTGCCTGCAGCTCCTCACCGGCTTCCTGAAGGGCGTGGGCTTTTCCAGCTATGCCTTGAAGACTGTGGTGATGCACCTCCTGACCAGCGTACCCCTGACACGGTGGCGCAGGAGGGATTTCCGGCAGCGGCTGATTGATATCCTGAAGTACCTCCGCCGCTCGCTGGAGACCAAGCAGCTTCACCACTTTGTCGTAGGCAATGAGAGCTTTCCCGTGGAGGTCAGCTTGCCCTCCGGCCTGCGGGTGGCTGAACCGCCCAACCTCTTCCAGCACCTGGCGAGCAGTGCGGATGCCCACACGAAGGCCGTGCAGGAGTACGTTCGCCTGCTGCATCAGCTCAAACAACTGCTGGTCCACGGCCCTTGAAAGAGGTCCTGGCTCGCAGAGCTGTGCTTGTGGGCCCTCTTGACAGACCCTGTATATATTAACCTCCCGTAGTTAGGAATATAGGAATGGCCTGTAATTAGTGCTTTTACTATAGTTGTTAATGCCCCGTAATTAGTGCATTTACTATGTCTATTAGGGCCCCCTAGTTAGTGAATTTACTGTATCGATAGGGACACTCCAGTCAGTGCTTTTACTGTAGCTGTTGATACCCTCAGGTTAGTGCCTTCAGCAATCTCCTTCTTTGTTAATCTTCTTTGTTACTGTTTCAATAAACTGGACTGTTCCAGTAGCTGGATTGTGCAAGCTCTTCTTGAACTGGACCAGGCCTAGAGAATTTCCAGGAAGAAAACATTCATGGGTCATGTCAGCCAATTTCAGATGGAAAAGGCTCCGGGGGGCTTCCGCCTGTTTTGTCAAGGGAGCCCCCGGGGCTCCATTATGACCCGTGGGCCTGCTCTTGGCGCATGCCAGGTCTTTGGTTGCCCGGGCCCATTATGAGTGCCAGAGCTGAGGTAGAGACGGAGGGCGGGGCTGGCCTGGCCGGGACGCCATCTGGCACCTGTGACATCACAGCAGCAGCGTCACAATGGGGGCAGCTACCAGCAGGAGCAGCAGGTAGCGCCGGCCCAGTACAGCCTCGGCCAGCGTCCAGCGTGCACGCAGACGGGAGGCTGTGCTGAAGGCTGAACGAGGGCCACGGCAGAAAGGCGAGGACGCGGGGAGCCTCTTCTCACTGGGCACCCAGAGGCCAGTCCCTCACGGGGGTGCCTTCGGCAGGGCACGGAGGAGCTGCCGCTGCTGGGGCAGCGGCACAGGCCCGGCGGCCTGCCGGCTGCCTGGCCCCCTCTTTCCTGCCTTCAGATCCCTGGGGCTCCTTTCCCCACTTTCCCCACTTCCCCGCTATCCCTACCTCCCTCCCATCCCCGGTCAGCTCCTGCTCGACTCCCTTAGGCCATGCTTGCCATTACGTTGCTCCTCTTGCTCGCGCAAGGCCTCATCCAGTGCCCGCAGCGGGCCGGCGATGGGCTGGATGAGGCCATGCGGGAGCGCATGCAGCAGCGGGCTGAGTATCTGAACCAGCAGATGACTCAGCTGCTTCAGGAGCTGGAGCAGCAGGGCCTGGAGCAGAGTGGTGGGGCCTGGGCAGCCCTGCCGGTGTGGCACTTGTGGGCTCTGTGTGGGATCCTCATGCTCCTCTTGGCACTGTGGTTTGGACTCGAGAAACTTAGATGCGGTCCAGACAGCAGTGGCCACAAGGAGAGGTCCAGCAGCGCCTTGGTGGAGGAAGAAGAGGAAGAAGGACACAACGTGGTTGCAAAGAAAGAGATAGAAGGCAAGGGTGCAAATGTGGTAGAAGACGACAAGGATGGAAATGAAGAAGGCAGCAGTGTTGAGGCAAAGGCAGAAAGCAATGTTGGCAATGAAGCAAAAGAAGGCTATGGTGATGCAAAGGAGGAAGTAAAGCACGATGAGAAGGCGGAGGAAGCCAGTGCTGCTGGAAATGAAGAAGACCACCACGGTGCAAACAAAGAAGGCAAGGAGCCCAGTGTCCGAAGGGACCTCGGAAGCCTTTCTGAGGAGCGCGCACGGTTGCCTGTTGTGGATCTGGAGAAAGGCTGCTCGCTGATAACGGACCTGATGGGCCAACTCACAGACATCTTTGGCCAAGGCCTGTCCAAGAGTTTCTACCCGGTGCCACGAGAAGCCATCGGAGTGGGCAGCGCCTTTGAAGGCTGGAGTCCCCAGGCGCAGGGTGTTGTGTACCGTGTGCTTGTGCCCCTGAGTCCCCCTCCAGGACACGCCTTCCGCCTGGAGCCGGACGCTGCGGGGATGCTGCAGAGGACCTTCTGTGTCCGTGTGGAGCTGCTGTGCACCTGCACGGGGGAGCAGCTGGGGGAGGAGGACATGCTATGTTTCCTCCACCACCCCGAGGAGGAACTGGGAAGGAAACAGGAGCCCAGCCTCCTGCACACCCTCTGCACTGGCTCCTATCTAGATGTGGAGAAGACTGTCCACTGGTTCTGTCGATTTGTGAGAGTAGCCTGGCTGCTGTTGCCTCAATCCCGCCACTGGCATTTAATGTTGCAGCCCTCCAGCCGCTCCTGTAAATTTCAGCTGAGCAAAGACAAGGAAAGCTTCACGGCTGAGATGGTCTTTGGAGTGCGGCAAGGAGACTCAGATATCTTTGTGGGCAGCCAGCCTACACAAGCAGGCGTCCCAAGCACAACGTGGCTTGAGACATACGCCGTGGCAGAGGCAAAATTCTTCAGGCACATTTCCAGGCAGGCCCCGCAGGACAGCTGGCACTGCAAGTGCCTGCAGCTCCTCACCGGCTTCCTGAAGGGCGTGGGCTTTTCCAGCTATGCCTTGAAGACTGTGGTGATGCACCTCCTGACCAGCGTACCCCTGACACGGTGGCGCAGGAGGGATTTCCGGCAGCGGCTGATTGATATCCTGAAGTACCTCCGCCGCTCGCTGGAGACCAAGCAGCTTCACCACTTTGTCGTAGGCAATGAGAGCTTTCCCGTGGAGATCAGCTTGCCCTCCGGCCTGCGGGTGGCTGAACCGCCCAACCTCTTCCAGCACCTGGCGAGCAGTGCGGATGCCCACACGAAGGCCGTGCAGGAGTACGTTCGCCTGCTGCATCAGCTCAAACAACTGCTGGTCCACGGCCCTTGAAAGAGGTCCTGGCTCGCAGAGCTGTGCTTGTGGGCCCTCTTGACAGACCCTGTATATATTAATCTCCCGTAGTTAGGAATATAGGAATGGCCTGTAATTAGTGCTTTTACTATAGTTGTTAATGCCCCGTAATTAGTGCATTTACTATGTCTATTAGGGCCCCCTAGTTAGTGAATTTACTGTATCGATAGGGACACTCCAGTCAGTGCTTTTACTGTAGCTGTTGATACCCTCAGGTTAGTGCCTTCAGCAATCTCCTTCTTTGTTAATCTTCTTTGTTACTGTTTCAATAAACTGGACTGTTCCAGTAGCTGGATTGTGCAAGCTCTTCTTGAACTGGACCAGGCCTAGAGAATTTCCAGGAAGAAAACATTCATGGGTCATGTCAGCCAATTTCAGATGGAAAAGGCTCCGGGGGGCTTCCGCCTGTTTTGTCAAGGGAGCCCCCGGGGCTCCATTATGACCCGTGGGCCTGCTCTTGGCGCATGCCAGGTCTTTGGTTGCCCGGGCCCATTATGAGTGCCAGAGCTGAGGTAGAGACGGAGGGCGGGGCTGGCCTGGCCGGGACGCCATCTGGCACCTGTGACATCACAGCAGCAGCGTCACAATGGGGGCAGCTACCAGCAGGAGCAGCAGGTAGCGCCGGCCCAGTACAGCCTCGGCCAGCGTCCAGCGTGCACGCAGACGGGAGGCTGTGCTGAAGGCTGAACGAGGGCCACGGCAGAAAGGCGAGGACGCGGGGAGCCGCTTCTCACCGGGCACCCAGAGGCCAGTCCCTCACGGGGGTGCCTTCGGCAGGGCACGGAGGAGCTGCCGCTGCTGGGGCAGCGGCACAGGCCTGCCGGCTGCCTGGCCCCCTCTTTCCTGCCTTCAGATCCCTGGGGCTCCTTTCCCCACTTTCCCCACTTCCCCGCTATCCCTACCTCCCTCCCATCCCCGGTCAGCTCCTGCTCGACTCCCTTAGGCCATGCTTGCCATTACGTTGCTCCTCTTGCTCGCGCAAGGCCTCATCCAGTGCCCGCAGCGGGCCGGCGATGGGCTGGATGAGGCCACGCGGGAGCGCATGCGGCAGCGGGCTGAGTATCTGAACCAGCAGATGACTCAGCTGCTTCAGGAGCTGGAGCAGCAGGGCCTGGAGCAGAGTGGTGGGGCCTGGGCAGCCCTGCCGGTGTGGCACTTGTGGGCTCTGTGTGGGATCCTCATGCTCCTCTTGGCACTGTGGTTTGGACTCGAGAAACTTAGATGCGGTCCAGACAGCAGTGGCCACAAGGAGAGGTCCAGCAGCACCTTGGTGGAGGAAGAAGAGGAAGAAGGACACAACGTGGTTGCAAAGAAAGAGATAGAAGGCAAGGGTGCAAATGTGGTAGAAGACGACAAGGATGGAAATGAAGAAGGCAGCAGTGTTGAGGCAAAGGCAGAAAGCAATGTTGGCAATGAAGCAAAAGAAGGCTATGGTGATGCAAAGGAGGAAGTAAAGCACGATGAGAAGGCGGAGGAAGCCAGTGCTGCTGGAAATGAAGAAGACCACCACGGTGCAAACAAAGAAGGCAAGGAGCCCAGTGTCCGAAGGGACCTCGGAAGCCTTTCTGAGGAGCGCGCACGGTTGCCTGTTGTGGATCTGGAGAAAGGCTGCTCGCTGATAACGGACCTGATGGGCCAACTCACAGACATCTTTGGCCAAGGCCTGTCCAAGAGTTTCTACCCGGTGCCACGAGAAGCCATCGGAGTGGGCAGCGCCTTTGAAGGCTGGAGTCCCCAGGCGCAGGGTGTTGTGTACCGTGTGCTTGTGCCCCTGAGTCCCCCTCCAGAACACGCCTTCCGCCTGGAGCCGGACGCTGCGGGGATGCTGCAGAGGACCTTCTGTGTCCGTGTGGAGCTGCTGTGCACCTGCACGGGGGAGCAGCTGGGGGAGGAGGACATGCTATGTTTCCTCCACCACCCCGAGGAGGAACTGGGAAGGAAACAGGAGCCCAGCCTCCTGCACACCCTCTGCACTGGCTCCTATCTAGATGTGGAGAAGACTGTCCACTGGTTCTGTCGATTTGTGAGAGTAGCCTGGCTGCTGTTGCCTCAATCCCGCCACTGGCATTTAATGTTGCAGCCCTCCAGCTGCTCCTGTAAATTTCAGCTGAGCAAAGACAAGGAAAGCTTCACGGCTGAGATGGTCTTTGGAGTGCGGCAAGGAGACTCAGATATCTTTGTGGGCAGCCAGCCTACACAAGCAGGCGTCCCAAGCACAACGTGGCTTGAGACATACGCCGTGGCAGAGGCAAAATTCTTCAGGCACATTTCCAGGCAGGCCCCGCAGGACAGCTGGCACTGCAAGTGCCTGCAGCTCCTCACCGGCTTCCTGAAGGGCGTGGGCTTTTCCAGCTATGCCTTGAAGACTGTGGTGATGCACCTCCTGACCAGCGTACCCCTGACACGGTGGCGCAGGAGGGATTTCCGGCAGCGGCTGATTGATATCCTGAAGTACCTCCGCCG
The DNA here is from genome assembly GCA_910950805.1 of Acrocephalus scirpaceus scirpaceus. Classification (NCBI taxonomy): domain Eukaryota; kingdom Metazoa; phylum Chordata; class Aves; order Passeriformes; family Sylviidae; genus Acrocephalus; species Acrocephalus scirpaceus. The sequence goes on from OU383775.1 coordinate 83,499,218, forward strand.
CTCGCTGGAGACCAAGCAGCTTCACCACTTTGTCGTAGGCAATGAGAGCTTTCCCGTGGAGATCAGCTTGCCCTCCGGCCTGCGGGTGGCTGAACCGCCCAACCTCTTCCAGCACCTGGCGAGCAGTGCGGATGCCCACACGAAGGCCGTGCAGGAGTACGTTCGCCTGCTGCATCAGCTCAAACAGCTCCTGATCCACGGCCCTTGAAAGAGGTCCTGGCTCGCAGAGCTGTGCTTGTGGGCCCTCTTGACAGACCCTGTATATATTAACCTCCCGTAGTTAGGAATATAGGAATGGCCTGTAATTAGTGCTTTTACTATAGTTGTTAATGCCCCGTAATTAGTGCATTTACTATGTCTATTAGGGCCCCCTAGTTAGTGAATTTACTGTATCGATAGGGACACTCCAGTCAGTGCTTTTACTGTAGCTGTTGATACCCTCAGGTTAGTGCCTTCAGCAATCTCCTTCTTTGTTAATCTTCTTTGTTACTGTTTCAATAAACTGGACTGTTCCAGTAGCTGGATTGTGCAAGCTCTTCTTGAACTGGACCAGGCCTAGAGAATTTCCAGGAAGAAAACATTCATGGGTCATGTCAGCCAATTTCAGATGGAAAAGGCTCCGGGGGGCTTCCGCCTGTTTTGTCAAGGGAGCCCCCGGGGCTCCATTATGACCCGTGGGCCTGCTCTTGGCGCATGCCAGGTCTTTGGTTGCCCGGGCCCATTATGAGTGCCAGAGCTGAGGTAGAGACGGAGGGCGGGGCTGGCCTGGCCGGGACGCCATCTGGCACCTGTGACATCACAGCAGCAGCGTCACAATGGGGGCAGCTACCAGCAGGAGCAGCAGGTAGCGCCGGCCCAGTACAGCCTCGGCCAGCGTCCAGCGTGCACGCAGACGGGAGGCTGTGCTGAAGGCTGAACGAGGGCCACGGCAGAGAGGCGAGGACGCGGGGAGCCGCTTCTCACCGGGCACCCAGAGGCCAGTCCCTCACGGGGGTGCCTTTGGCAGGGCACGGAGCCGCTGCCGCTGCTGGGGCAGCGGCACAGGCCTGCCGGCTGCCTGGCCCCCTCTTTCCTGCCTTCAGATCCCTGGGGCTCCTTTCCCCACTTTCCCCACTTCCCTGCTATCCCTACCTCCCTCCCATCCCCGGTCAGCTCCTGCTCGACTCCTTTAGGCCATGCTTGCCTTTACGTTGCTCCTCTTGCTCGCGCAAGGCCTCATCCAGTATCCGCAGCGGGCTCTTCTTGAACTGGGCCAGGCCTAGAGAATTTTTCAACTCCACTAGCTGTCAATTTGTGAGCGGCTGCTAATAGGCACTGCTCTTATCAGGTCCTTCTTAAGAAACGTGCACAATTCTCACTGCACAGAGCTCCTCTCGATGGTCTCCCTCATGCATCAGCGTCTGAAGACTGTGTTGGATGCAAAGATGATTTTTGCCCTGTTTCCCCCTTGCACTCTCAGGCCATGCTGGCCATTTCACGTGGGCTCTGAAACTGCCTGGCAGCTCTGGCCCGGCAGGGACCGAGCAAGAGACACCGCTGCTGGGCCTGCTTGTGTTCGCTGAGGAGACAGTGCAGATCCTGCTCATCGCAGACACTCTCCAGGGCTTTGGCACCGCAGAGATTAACCTGTTGGACGTGCAGAACACTGTGCTCTGTCGGCAGTGGGAGTTGTCCAGTTGAAGTCCTCCCAGCACACCTGCCTATCACCCCTTGGAATTGTCTAATTCTCTGGGTCCTGAATTACATAATGTAAAGGCTGACAGACACTCAATCTTACCTAACATAGCACTGTTCAAAATGGAATTATATAGTTGAAAATTTGCAATGGTCTCTGTTGTTCAATGTTACATTTGCAACAGGAATCAGGCCAACTGTGTTATCAAGATTTATTCAGTTATGTCTTTGGAGCTGGGGGCACTTTTTGCTTAATATAATGTGGTGTGCTAATCAGTGCTCTGTGTGGAGTATTGCACTGAGTTTACTGTGCCTCAGAACTGGAGTGCAGTGCATGGGATTTTATCCCACCTCCCTTTGGTTGAGATTTTTTTAAAGATGTGCTTAAACTTAGACTGCTAAATCCATACTCTTACATTAAGATAAATAGCCTGATTTTTTTGAAAAGTAATACCAAGAAATTATATTAAAATAATAAAATAGAAAAATGTCTTACAAAACCAAGAAAAGGTATTATTATTTATGGAAACAATTCTCAAATATATGAGCAGATTTTTGGGAAAAGAGGAGGGGAACCACAACTTTTGGTTCCCCCAGCTTAAATAATTGTAGGATACAATGAAGTTTCTGAAAAAGTCAGAAAATGTGTGTGGGGCAGGATAGACGTCAACACTATGGCTGGTCTGTATATGATGTATTTTACAGAGTTAGGCAGGAATCTCTTTCTCAATTCATACCTCTCTGTTTGGGTCTGAGATCCAAAAGCAGAAAAATAGATAAATAGGACCTGAAAATCCTATTTTTCATCAGCTCCAGGCTCATTTACTTATTTTATTTTGGTTGCTGGTAAATAGATATTTACATGAGTAGACTACAAAGATTTGCACTTGCAGAAGACTTTGCTGGGTAAAGTAAAGTAAAAAAAAAAAAATGAAAAGTAAAAGGGCTTGATCTAGTGCCTAAAGTTGATGGTGCCTATCACCGTCTCAGGTTACACTCGAGTCATTTGCTTGGGGCTAACAATACAACAAAGGACCTGCAGGATACTCAGACACTTGCATTACAGCAAAGGGGAACTATCAAGAGGCCTGTGACACCCAAAACAGCACCAGGGGCTTGCCTCTGCCTCCTGGGTGGTCCAGAACAGTTTGAGATGTGTCAGCATATATGGGACCTTGTCTGTAGCTGGCAGCTCCACAAGACATCTCTGATGCTGCAGAACACTCAGATGGCTCTAGAGCCCACTGTGATAGCAACAGATCCAAATCCCATGGATTGTGGGTGGCCAAACTGCTCAGGCACTGCTGAGTTCAGTAACTCAGGTCTCCATCAGCCACTACAGAAGTTTAGATGCTGGGCTCGTGTGCAGGCACCTAATGTACCATAACCCAGAGCCAAATGCCACCTGAGGTGACCATGCAGGACAGAGCAGTGGGCACAGCCAATGTTCCTAAAGAGCAAAGCTGCAATGGTGGGGCATGTGTCAAGGACTACATGTTCCCTGTCTGCCTTCTCAACCACTCTGGAAGTTAGAGAAGCAGACTCTGGAGTTTATATTAGAAAATGAGCTCCCAACAGCTACTCCTAGCATAAAGGGAACTCATCTTGCAGCAGCTGTTCTTAACTGGGAAAGAAGATCATGATGTGGTAAAGGCCCATGTTGGGATGTGCCTTAAACAGGAAATCCTCTAAATACATTTCAAAGGGCACTGGGCACATGGTAAAGGAGCAACAGGTCAGATTTCCCAAAAGCCTGTTTGTTTAAAAACCCTAAGCAGAGAAATTAATTCATTAATTAGTTTGTTTATTTATTATTTGGTTAAACAAATAAGAGACATTGGAGCTAGTAGCAAACATTTATCCAGATAAAAAAATACATGCAGAAATCAAGACAATGCCAAAACCAAGACATGTTCACTAAAGTGGGCTGACTAAATCTAACAGAGTAGTGAGGCCAGCTGGAGAGCATCCAAGAGATCCGAGGAAAGGGCATATGAGGGAAGATATTTTAACAGCTTCAAGTGAAGCCTCTCAGCAGGCTGTAGAGTTGTTGATAATGGAGAGACTCAACTCCAACAGGTGAAAAATGCTGTCAGCAAAATGTACATGGAACCTTTCAAATAACCTTTAAAAGAAGAAACAAAAGCCAATAATTTTCTGTTTTCACAACAGAGTGCTTCTGATATTGAAGCACAGGGCAACATCTATTTATAATCCGAATAAATCTTGTGTTCTGGTATTTGTAACTGTCCATATTCAACATATTGGGAAGCAGCAGCAGCAAGGCTGCATTAAGAAATACTGATTTAGATCTGCATTGTTTTGGTCAATGTATTTTCCTCCTTAGTCAATTGCCAATTATGACGTTTGCAAAAGAAATAGGTTTCTTTTTCAAAGCTGGCTCATGTGGAGTTCATAATGTTGTGACAGGTGATACCTAGGCTGTGCTTTTAATGCCTGTAAGCTAAATTCTTGCCTGACTCTTTTTTCCACAAACTGTCAAAGTTCCCAAGTGTGCGTCAATATCTGTGATAGGTGTCATGAAGATGAGAGCTCCAGATGATAGGTCCCAGGAAAGTATATATAATTTAGGCTATCCAGCTCCTTGGGCCTGGTGCATTCCATAGCTGTGTCCTAGCCCAAGTTTTGCCTCTGATGCTCTTTCTTTTGCAGAAGAAAAAGCTGTGATGAATGCCACAGTCTGCCAGCTTGAATAATGAAGGCACTGAGACTGAGAAGCTGCGGGGAGTGGGGAGCAGGGATGGTGGTGACCATGGAGTCCATTTCCAATTAAGTTTAGAAATGGTAAACAAAATTACATGACTATCATATGCAGACATACTGTAATAGCAAAAGGGGTTTTAGTAAGACTGGTGGGATCTCTACTTCTGACAGTCACATACAAGAAGGATTCTTGCAGTCTGTCTTTGCTCTCTATCTGAGAGTTTGCAGACATGCCAGTTAAGCAAGCAATTTTTCACAATAAACCACGGCTATTTTTGTGGAATCAAGAGGTTTGGAACTTGATGATCCTCAAGGTCCCTTCCAACCCATACCATTTTATGATTCTCTGATTCAAAGATACAAGCTTCTCTGGTGTGGTTGTATTTTTTAATTTCTGATGGCTATGCTCATAGTCATATTCTGGATGACTTGCAACTTACCTAAAACAAGTTATTATCTATTGTCAGCTGCTACAAAACAGCTCCCCAAAGTATGCTGTATACTAAGTATAGTATGGAGAATTTATCTTTGAAGTCCTGGGGTACTTGAAAAAACAGGTCATGAACTAAATGGCCTCTAGGGATCTCTTCCAGCCTCATTTACTATGGTTCTGTGCATTTGCATCAGATTCACTTGTCAGAATGCTTAAAGTTTTGAATCTTTGTCCTGCTGAACTGGGGATTTGTGGCTGACATTTACATCCTCTAAATCTTTTTGGAAAGATACATATTGGGATAGATTGCAGCAGTAGCTGATTATTCTGACTTGACAGCTTTCCTCCAACCTGCTTTTCAGTCAGAGGAATCACCACATCCTCCATGCCGTAGTTGGTCTAATGACAAGGTAATTGAGTCTTAAAATTCCCCCCCATTATTAATTATTCCACTGTCTGCAACAAAAGGATCAGGTCACTCATTAACTAGTGCAACCTGAACTTTCAACAGCTCTGAACAGTTTGCCCATTCAGATACAAGCCTATCTTCTCTGTAAGACTACCTGCCACCTACACAGACCCTGCTATCCCGATAGACACTGATTTTTTTAATATATAGAAGGACTAAGAAGAATTAGCAAAATGTTCCTATTCAGAGCTTGACACTGCACCATTTCAGAATTTGCTGACAATATTTCTTCATAGGAAGAAATGACTTGGCAATAGTTGAAGTGCTACCAAATATAGCACTATTTGGTATTGCACTCATGGCTATTAACCCTTCAGCAGATCCAATTAGGTACTCTGAGCACTGTACTATAATGTTCTGCAAGTAGTAGCTAGTGGCTAGTGATACCTAAAAATATTTTAATTTTTCAAAATTATGGGTTTCCTCAGGGAATCATCATTCTTTCACCAAGGAATCATCAGCTATGTGAAGAGGAATGCTTAGATCTGCATTCACAATTCTTTGTGGCTAGTCCATAGCTGTGACAGGGACAATTACATTAAAACATACACTGATACTTGAAAAATATAGAGTCACTCTCCTCAGTTAATTTATTTTCTTGTCCTCTTTAACCAGGCGAGATTTGTACTGGTTTCATACAGGAGTGCTTCCCGAATAGATCAGGTCTTTGTTACAAAATAACAAACCAGCTTCTTTGAAAGAAAGCAACTTTATTTAGAAATGTTACAATATAAATATGTTTGTGTATATGTATGGGACTAAGATTGTTGCATCTATTTTTCCCAATTTTAGTATTGGAAAGATCTATATTTTTTAAAAAAATTACTGCCTACAAATTAACTGGATTTTCTCAGACTCCCAAACTCCACTAAATACCAGCTTCTTTCTATTTATAACTCTGCTTTTGAAAGATTTATTTACCTTTCCAGTTCTAGTTATCTGGAGCCACAATAATTAACTTTCAGAACATTACATGGTTGTAAAAAAAGTTACACAAATTCGAGAAATAAATAGTGGCTAAGGAAAACATATCTGGTAAGGCAGATTATTTAATGACTGTCACACTTTCCAGGGATGCTGCTTCTGTAGCTATTCCACTGAATAAGCAGATTTCAGATAGCACCAGTCCTCTCTGAACACTGCAAATATACCAACCCAGTCCTCATTATGAGAGGTCAGACTAGTTCTGCTCTCTGAATATCAGCTCCAAAATGAACTTATCCAAATAAACAAACACCAGACTGAGTTTTTCTCCTGCCATTGGCTGGAAATCTCTCATAGAAGGAAGAGCCTGGTGGAAACGGTTGAATGTGTTTTGTCCTTCTGCATTTTATGAGTGTGGATGCAGTCCCGTGCAATATTAGTCTTATGACTGATTTAATAGGGAACAAAAAATATACTGGAAAGGCTTTCCATTGTGCAGCCAGGAATGAATGGGCCTCTTAAATGACTGTACTAAGACAGTGTTTAATTTAGATGCACTGTAGTGATAGATACAGTGATAGACTGATCAGCAAAGTACTTCCTGGGCAGATGTGCTGCACTGACTGCAAGTCACTGGTAGCAGCACAATTTTGCTTGTATAACAACACTTAATATTTAATCTATATATTGTTTGATGTTCAAAGAGCTGACACTTTTTTTTTTTTATTCTTCCGCTGTGCAAAACATACACTCAAATGCATATATACATATGAATAACACATTTACCATATTCATATGTAAAGCAGGACAACACAGAGGCCAAATCTAGTGTGGTAGCCACATGGAAATGATATTCAAGGTTTAGAGTGCTGAAATGCAGAATGTCCTGTTTTATTCTGCGCTGGCAATGCAGTTTGAGGTAACAAAAGAAAAGAGGTGTCAGAAAGACAAAGTTGCCTGAATTACTCTAGATCTAAAACGATTTCAAAATTTCTAGGAAATTCCTAGTTACCTGCAATATTACTACTATACACCTACACCAGAAATGGACAATATTATTAAAAGTATAAATATGAATTTAAATGTTGATTTTTGTATTTAAATCTGTCACTGTTTCAGTGTGACCAGATTAGATAGCAAAGAAAATTGTGGAGTTGGACTGCAATGGTCTTAATGCGTTTAACACTTGTCTGAGAAACAAGCAGACAGGAGAATTTTAGTAAATGTTTATGCATTTCAGAAATGTCTTCTGGATCACATACCATGTACTCAGACTATGAATGTACATAGCAACAGTGCTGATTAAAAACAACCCATTTAATTACTGTGATATATGGAAGCACACACTCTAAATGCAATTTGTTGGTGTATTTTGCAAGTAAAATGGTCTTAGGAGAATCATGGTTAGAAGAGTTAGAATAAGGAGTTAAGGATAAGAACAAAATCCTGCTGCCCTTGGAGTCAATTGATCATTTGTTCTTGCCAGCTCTGAATCTTATTTTACACAAAGAAATTAAGCAAAGCTGGTCAGCTGAGAGGAAGGGAAGATACTCTCCTTGGCAGCATCTAGGTCTTTGAGGGAGAGTGTATGAGATTCCTGCAGACCTGAGAGACCCCGTGCTTTCAAAGTCTCCACTAATATAAATCCACTTGAAGCTCTACACCAAATTATTTAACCATTTAAAAACAGTGTTTCTGAGTGATTTAACTTCTACATAGAATAATGCATTTTTTTGTTCCAGCCTCATTTTTTTGCATTAATTGCTTTTAACTATTAACATAAAATCTTGGTTATCCTATGATGAAAAAAATCCACAGTATGTTGTAAAAAAATACCATTATAGTGCACAAGTGATAAAAATACCTCATTTGCATTAATTCACTTCCTGTGCAAGGATATTTCATTGTAATCTCTGATGTCTATTCTTCTGAAACTATTTTCCACACCACATTTATGCTCCTGCTCTTGGTGTGTTCATTCAGGGAACTAAAAATTTTAAAATGTATTATTTCTTAGAAATATTGCTTTTCCATATCAGATTTGGATAAGAAGAAATCCAGTTCCCCATGCCAAAATGATGCCAAAAGAGAAAATCCAACTCAACAGCTGGGCAAAGGGGTTTAATAGGTCAAGAGTTTTATCAGTGGAGGAGATGTTGCTTTTGGAAAGTGCATTCTATCAATACCAGACAGCTGAAACTGTGCTGTGTCCCAAAGAGGAGCTGACTCACTTCCAAAGTGTCTGGAAATGTCAGCACATGTCTTCTGGTTATCACTTTCTTTTCAGCATTTGAGTTCTTGTGTAGGTGACAGGTCTGTTGCAGAAATGAAGCTCAGGAGACACAAGTCCACCTGCTGACAGGTCCTTGATCTCCCAGGTCTGCGGAAAAGTGCCCAGGAGCGGTCCTCTGATAAAATATTAACCTCCGGTATCCATCACTTCTACCCCGGCTGGACACTCCCCCCTCTTCGTGACTGTGCACGGAGCTGAAACGGAACCAGTGTGGCCCCGGAACTTCTCCGGCCTCTCCGAGCGGAGGCTCCAAACTCTACTCTGCCCCATCTCTCCCTCTGTCTCTCCTCCCTTCCTGGCCCTGTTTTCCATCTCGTCCCCAGAGCGATAGCCCCGGGGGCCCAGCGGCAGCCTCGGCAGGCGGACAGACGGACGGTCGGTCTGTCGGTCACCGCTCCTGCCCAGCACCGCCACCAGAGGGCGCTGCGGTACCACGGATGGCCCCGGTGCGGCGAGGCCGTGGCGCTGGGGCTCCGGGACGAGCGGGGCTGCGGCTGGGAGAAACCCGCAGCTTTTCCCCCTCCCTGCTTACCCCTGCTCCTCGCCCATCTCTGCTCCGCGTCCCGAGTTTGTGCACCCATTCCGAGGGGACGGTGACAATCCGTATTTTAGCCCGAAGGGCTCCCGGAGGAGTGTCATCCGCGAGCGTTACCGGGGATGCCGTTCCCCACGGGTGTGGGAGCAGCCCCGGTGCTGGCGCGGAGCCCCCTGGGATGCTCTGTCTGGGCCCTCGGGCAGAGAAGGGCCCGAGTATTTCGCCGTGCCACTCTGTGGCATGGCGCGCTGCAGAGGCCGGGACACGTCGGCCCGGGCAGGCTCCCGAGAGCGAGTGATGTGAGACCCTCGCGGGGTCCTATCCCCCAGCGGATTACCCGGTTTTGGAAGGTAAAGCTCCTTTGGAAGGCACAGATTTTCAGACATTAGCTACAGGCGCAGATTTTCCGCGAGGTCCTCGGCCCGGGGTACCCTACGCGCCCCTCCGCAAACTGCTGCCGGCGCTTTGTGCTCGGAGTAAAACACCCATGTGGCGGAGGGCTGTTGGGGGAGTGTGTATTTAATGTATGTTTAATGTAAGTATGGCTGCAGAGCGTTGAGGCCAGACACACCTGAACCGTGTCACAATAATTGTATCACCTTTGCCCTCAAGGCTCCCAGCCGCGCCAACGGGAGTGCCCGCGCTTCTCTGCAAGACTGTGCCGGGGATCAGCCCAGCCTCGGGTCCTCCGCGGGGGCGACGAGGGCTGCGTGGAATCCCCCGCCCGGGGACACCCTCCGCGCCGCCGTCCCTCGAAGCCTGCCCAGAGACTCAATTTTTCCACTGCCCTCCCGTGTCCTCCCCGTTTGGGAAGCCTAGGAGGGGGGGAGGGAGGGGGCGGCGGGCCGGGCCCCTGCCTCCGGGCGCGCTGCCGCCGCGGCTCCCGTCTCATGCCGCAGGAATGCGCGGAGGTATGCGCCAGTTTCCAGAAGTGGATCCCCTTCCTTGCTGGAGCACAGCAGCGCATATATCACCCGGTGGCAGCAGTCCACCTTCCCTGAGGTTTCGTAACCGCTTACGAGGGTAAATTGAGAGTTGGGAACAGCCCTCTATTAAGTAGCAGATTGAGAAGAGGCTCTTCCCACTTGAAGAAGGCAAGTCTTCCCAGACAGACCCCTCGCATCGGGAACTACAGTAATCGAGACGCCTCCTCTGCGCTCACTGTTGCCGCTGCTGCTGCTCCTCCTTTGCCGCTGCTGCTACTTGCTGCTCCCTCCACAAGGTGCCCCCGGAGCTTCATCCTTTATCCTCCCTTTATCCAGGTCCGACAGCTGCGGCTCCCGCCGCTGCGGGCACCGCCGGAGTCATCGCCAGAGGAGCTGTCCTGTCACCGACCCCGGCACCCTGCGGCCACCCCGGAAGGTCTGTGTGTGTGCCCGCGCAGGAGCGGGGGTCCCCTGCCCGTCCCGCCGCCGACCCCCGTGTCCCGCTCTGTCCACACGCACCACGCACGCAGCCCCTTCCAGTGCACCTTAGGCCGAGGTAGCAGAGCCGGGCTGGAAGCTGACATAGGATTAGGAAGGAGCGTGTGTGCGCGCGTTGGGCATGTCAGAGCCGGCTGCCGGCGTGTGGCCGGGCGGGCGGGGAGGTGCGGGGCAGAGCTCCCCGGGGCTGCTGGCTGTCAGCCCGGGGAAAGGCACGGGGGAGCCCGGCGGGATGCCGGCCCCGAACGCTGCCAGCGGACTGGTCCCTGGGCAGAAATGCGGGCAGGGGTGGAGGTGTCCCAGAGACGGAGGCCCCCGGCGGCCGGAGGCTCCAGGCGGAGCCCGCTGTCAGCACCCAGCGCGCCTGCAGGCACGCTACCGCTGCGGCTTTGGCAGGAGCTCCCGCTTCCCTCCCCTGTGTGTGCAGCTGCTGGTGATGCTTTCTCCTGCTTCCAGTTTTTAATATCTTTTATAGGTAGTGGGCTTTTCCTGCCTTTTTTTTTTAATTTTTTTTATTTTTCTGCTTACGTTTGCTTTTTCTTCTTGGAAGTGGTAAATATCGCTCACTGTGTGGTTTAGAAATGCTTTGGCTAAGCTTTTGTAGGACGAATTAGCGTGAGATAGGACTGGCACTCTGAAAGCTCGGGTTTGACTTTTTCTAAGTGGTCTCTGAAGATCAGTGAGAAAACCTTTAGTCCTGACACGAAGTCTGTTGTGTCCCTGTTGAGCCAGGAGGTGTCCTCTGCCACCTCTAGGGTTTCTTTCACACAGCTAAATTCTCGAGAAGGAAACAGTGTTTCTAGGTTAGCAAATGAATGCTTTGGCTGAGGTGGTGTATTTCATGAAACAAAAACATGTATCAGAAATGGTAGACCTGCAGCAGCGAAGCATTCCTAGATGCCTTTGTGAGATGCTTAGTTTCTGTTGCTTTTCAAAATGATCAAAAGATGGCAGTCAAAGCTTGCACGAGATTATCAGGACAAAACGTCCTTTTGCGTTGAATTTGGGCGATTCTTAAACTCACTGCAGGATCCTGTAGATCTGCCCGGGGCAGCCTTTTCCCATGCAGAGCAGTGGATACAATTTTGGAGCTTTCAAACCGTTTTAATACTAACCTTGGTCTTTCTTGTGTTAGTGTCATTATGGTCAATATTACTCCTTTATTTAGCTGCTGGAACTGCCATTAGACTGAAACCTTTGCTTAGTTTTTCTTTGAGCTTTTAGTATTTTCATGAGCAGTAAAGGCGTTTGGCTAAGGCAAGTGTATACAGCTGCTCAAATGAAGCCTGTTAAGCTCAGTGTCAGTAACTGGGAAATTCCTGGATCTCCATAGCATCTTCCCACCAAATGTGCCTTCTTGGATAGTTCTTTAGATAGTAGAATAATATTGTTTTCCCTTCCCTTTCTGTGGACTAATGATTTATGTATTTTTCTTTTGTTTTGCTCTTGGAACTTTCCTGATAAAATCAGTTGCCTAATTGCTTTTGGAATTCTCTTTCCCTCAGCCTAATAATATGATGGATATATGACTTTATTTATACAAATTGCCACTCCCCTACTTCTTGAGATAGAAAATTGGAAACTGTAGAAACACTTACATGCATGCATATTAGACTTTACTTAGATAAGGAAATAATTTGTAAGCTTTGCTGGAGTAATTGGCAGTAATTTTACGTGACCTAGAGCATATAGTTATGAAGGTATGGCTGCTTGCAATTAAGAACCACTTAACTTGGCCTAACCCCCCTTATTTTGCTAGACAACCTGCAGTGGTTGTGAGACTTATGCCTGTCAGCTTTATATAGTGTATTTTAAATATATTTTCTCTCAGGACATGTAAATGAATTATCAGATGTTGAAACATCATGGCTAGACAGACGCGTCAAATTTCAGATGTGTGTTATACACACTTCTGTATAACCTATTTCAGACTTTCAAGAAATGAAGAATAGCACATTTGTGGGCAGAACCCCTCAAAAAGTTTTATTACGGTTTCCAAACTGTCTTGAGACCAGTAAAACAAAGCTAACTAAGTGGTTAAACAGTTATGAAAAAGGAGACGATTAAAATCCCCAGCTGAAAGAGACATTTAGTTGATCCAAGGCAGGAATGACCTCTGAATTAGCTATCATCACATTCAGCGATGAAGTCATGGAGCTCCCTTCTGGCTCCTGCCTGTGCGGAGGCACAGATCTTCACTGCACTTCCCTGATCAAATTAACCCTAACTAGGTTAAAGCTTCATGTGCTTACTGTGATTGGAAAGAGTTCAGCAACAAAAGGCACATTATTGCGAGACGAGACTCTCCAGTTAGTCATACAGATCTTTCGTCGTCTTGGGCAGCTTTCAAGTCTAGAGGTTTCAACCTGGTCCCGTGGGTGGGGGCTGGGGACAAGGGAACAAAGTGAAATCCACGGTTTGTCTTTTTTATGTTTCATGAATACACCCACACAATCCTTTAATCCACATGTATCATTTCCTTCTCATTTCTCCCCCTTCCTCCCTTCCCCATCATTGCAGATTCATTCATGTTGTTGTGATCTGAAAGGGCAGAAATGAAGACAGCACTGTGCTCGGCAGTCGCTGCTCTGTGTGCAGCCGCCCTCCTCTCCTCCATCGAGGCTGAAGGTAACCTCCTCCCTGCCCTCTTGCCCCAGTGCCCTGCTGACCAGCAAATCTCCCAATCAGCCTTGAGCTACTGGCTCTCTCCCTCTCTGTTTTTGAGTGTGAATACTTCATCTTCTTTCTTTCTCTCCTTCAGAGAAATGCCTCTCCTTCCTTGTCCAGCTCCTTCTGTGTTCTGTTTCTCCCGGCTAGTGAGCCGGACCGTAGTTCCTCTCCCTGTCCCTCTGGTGTGCTGTCCACACCACCCCACAGACAGGACGTGGGCCAGCTGGTGTGGCCACCTGGGCACAACGCCCCGAGGAGCCCATTGCCACTGGCGGGCAGCCCGAGGTGGCTGGGGCCATGGCTCTGCCCCCAGGATGGACCAAGAAGGGCTGGTCTCTGGCCTCTTTTAGTAATGTTGAGAGAGGAAATGGAAAAGCTACTACTCAATAACCCTCAGCTTTGAAATAAAATGCTCCAACAGAGTCTGGCTCTCTGCGCCTGTGTGTTTTGTCCAGCTGGATGCCTCGCCTCTGCCCCACCGGCCTGCCGGTGCATCGGCCTCCCCTGCTCGGCGGGGCGACCCCCGGCTGAGCCTTGGATGGCTGGACCCTCCCTCAGGGACACCTCAACTTCTCTAGTGGGTCTGACCTGGGGAATTCGCCTGGGGAGATGCTGCCAGTGCCGTGACCTGCGTCATGGGCACTGCTGAAGGGAAGACGGGGCCAGGCCTTGCTCTGGCAGCTGGGGCCCCAAGGCTCTGGCATGCATGTGGTACTGTCACCTCCAAAAAGGCTCTCCTTTTCCTTCTCCTCAGCCCTCGGTGCAGTCTCTCTGGAGGCTGTGGCCTCTGTCAGCCCTGGTAGCATCCTGCCTTCCAGCTGAAGACATGGGGAGACCCATTTTCACTGCCACACTTGCCACAGCGTGGCTTGAAAGGGCCTGGCCTGACGTTTGCTCCCCAGTGGATTAACAGCAACTGTGTCCTGTGCTGTCAGTGTGAGCTGCTTGGCATTTTGGTCATAGTCATGGCATTTCTGCCAGAAGTGGCTGCCAGGGGAAATAAAAAGGCTGAACGTCCTGCACTGAAATGACTTGATCTGACCTCCGGGACCTGACTCCATCGTAGGTGTGAACTCCCCTGGATTTACTGGAAAAAACCAGAAGCCAGCAACTGATAATTCTTTTTTTTTTTGCATTCCTTCTATTTCTATCTTGAACTGAAACAGATTCCCTAATGATGGCTTGCCACAAGCTCCCTTGTCTGGACCTGGTCACCTTGACTGATCTCTTCTAAAGGCATGGGGTGTCAGAGATGCCTCTTCAGTGTTTGTCCCTCAAGCTATAGTGCTTGCTTGGGGCATGTAGACGTAAAGTACATTGGCTTTCTGGAAAAGACGGTCACCCTATGAGAGGAAGTCCACTGCCTTCCTTTTGTGCTGCGTTGCTGTTGGCAAAGGAACTGAAAAAGGTCATTTGAAGTCATTTCAGAGTTGCATTTCAAATGCAGGACTGCCATGCCAGAGAAAGCAGAGAAAGTCAATGGTTTTGATGGAGGAAGGGAGTAGATGTGTTTGTGCATTCTTCCCCATCTTAGGAGGGAGCTCACTTGGAGCTGGAGTATATTACTGTTGTCCTGCACTACAAATTACATGTATAGAGTATGTTATTTCAGAATGTAAGTGAAAGGTGTTTTATTTAGCTGTAATGTAGACTAAACCAGTCACAGATTCAGTACTGTTAAAGCAAGCTAGAAAAATGTATTTGGAGCAGAACAGTTGTAACAGCAAATTTTGACACATAGCTGGATGATTAGATGTTGGAAGATGCACTATTGCCAAGCAAAAGAGTGGGTAAAGCCTGATCTTGAGAGTTGTAGAGGGCTCTTGGAAAGAACTTACATCACTTTGCATTCAGAAATATTTGATTAAAAAAATACCTAATTTACGGTGATCATGTTTCTATGAGAAAATTCTCCTAGCTTCAGAGTTTTGAAGTAAGAGCAGGCAAGTGTGGGGTGAAAAACTATGGTGCTGAAAATGGAGTGAGAAATAGTGGTGCTGAAAATGAAAGTTCAAACCTAGGAGTACCTTAGGACTTGCTGTGGTGAGAACTGCTTTTGTAGAGATTTTTACAGTGCGGTTTTTGTTTGCGCTATACTGGTTATTCTTCTGCACTGTTTTAATTTTGTGCTGCAAGTTTGCATTATTTTATAAATTGCATCTTATTTACTTTAGCAAATTATTTACTTGTTTATTTACTTTATTCTGGTGTCGTTGCAACTTAAATCCTGTCTGCTGAACTGACTTTCTCTTGTAAATGTTTGTCCCTTAGTCTTATTTTTCCAAATTTCAGATCACTTTGTGGCAAAGCTATCCTCCCCCACCAATCAGTCAGTCAGTCCTGCATCTCTTTTCTTGGTTCTTTTTGCCTCTTCGTGTACCATGCACAGGACATGCATTTTCAATTTTCTTTCCCAAAGGTGTGGGTAGACACTTGATGGGATGAAAAGTGAGAGGAGAATAAGGGAGAGGGCCATTTAGTTTGATGAAAATTCTTGATATGAGGTGGAAAGATGGGGTGAGAGCAGAGGAAAGAAAGAGCTTAGTTATATTTTCTGCCCTCCTTCAGCTTTCATTTTTCAGTCTCCCCTGGGAGCAGATCTGGTGTTTGTCTGATGCTGCTGTCCATAGATTCCTGAATTTTCCAGTATGAAACTGATTCTTCATCAGCATCACAGCTGCTCTGAAGTCCTTCATAAGAGCTGTGCTCTTGGCAAGGCAGTGAGCTGCAGTAATGGTGTTAGAGGTTTTTTACAGAGGTACAGCAGAACAGGAGTTTCTAGTTGGGCAGTCACTGTAGGAGTAGAGGGAGTAAAACCCACGTATAGTCTAAATGCATTCATGCCATTTCACTGGGGAAATTGTTTGTTTATGGTGGTCAAGGAAGCAAATCTGTTTTCATGCTCAGCATTTTTGCACTTTTACAGAGAAATTCTTCTTGTTTTATTTTGCAATCTTTCTGATATCTCTCTCCTAGCTTAAACTCCTTGTGTGTGATTCTATATTTTATACCTTATGTTGTTGTTTGCCTTTTTAGTCCAGCACAATAATACTCCAGTGCATTCCATGTGCGTTCACATATCAGAATTCTTTCTATTACAGTATTTTTTTCATCTGTGATCACAAAGAGCCGAGGGGTCTTATTTTAGTCATAGTTAAGTATGTTGGCATGGAAGAATCTATTAATTATAACCTCAAGGTGCTGCCGTGATGTTGTCACGGCTTCTATAGCATATCATGTTTCTTAATATAGAGGGATTTTCAAAGGCACAGGAAAGAAATGAAGAAATCATTGGTTTTGTGTAACCTAACTGAGCTTCTGAAGATGCTGACTTTTCAGTTTTTCAGGAATTGGTTCAGACCTAGAAAAGTCTGTTTTCTAGGCTGGAAGTAGGGAAGGAGGGCATCACTGTTCCAAGCATGGAACCTTCGTGTTGTGCATAAAAATGTTTGGTGAAAAGTCTATTACTAGGACACCTAGTATAGTTAGTGACAAATAATAGCTGCACAGCAGTTGCAGAGGATTAGAATTTTTGGCTTGTAATAAAGCTGTGCCAAGTACATTTATTTTCATTGACTGAATGATTTAGAAGTGATCCGGATTAGCTGAAACTTTTGAAGTTTTGAAACTGGTTGGTAGGACCATTATTTTATTATCTTTTGCTGGCAATATCTTTTGAGAAAGAAGCTGTTGATTTGAGCCATGTAGATTGACATGTTAAATTGCAATTTTTATATACATGAGGGTGACTATACATCCCTGTCTTTTCTGTGTGTATATATGTGCATTATGTTGAGATACGTATGTCTTTGTATAGGCATATAGATTTAAATGAATTTTTTTCAAATTAAATTTATGAGCCATGCATCTTCTATTTTGAAGAAATTTCATGTACATATATAAAATTCAAAAAATGCAAAGATACAGATGGTAATGTTTCTGTATTGTGGTTGGCAATGAATATCTAGCAAGTCTGGGAAGCTGCCCTTTACTACATTTCTAGGCTGTAGGTCATTCTTTCTCCCAGTCACATTGACAATGCAGACTTCAGAGGAGCTTAACTGGGGTCATGATCTAGTTAATTTTTCCAAATTCATGCCATTTCTGAAAAAAATAGTAAATTAAGAGTTTTGGCACCTTCCAGCCTCAGCAGGCTGAGCTTACTATTCAGCTTCTGTAGACTGTATGCTGTTTTAACATGGGCTAACACAGTATTTTACGTGTTAATTATAGTGTGTCCTTTCCAGTGAGGGAATCACAAAATATATTTCACATAGGGATTGTGGATGGCAGCTACTTCAAAGTTATATCACTTTTAAATCTGGTTCTAGATATAAATTACTTGATATTCCAGTTATATTTTATTTCTGTCTTGTTACGGTATTCATTTGGATCCTCTAGCAGTCACACTGTGTTATCTACAAAAAGCTGTAAAATTTTTATTTTACCTGTGAAGTAATACAAACTAATATAAGACATGTAAGACCTGCATGGCATGAGAAAGATGCTTTGCTCTCTCTTTTTTTTTTTCTTTTTTTTTTGTTTCAGAAATAATACCCGTATTACGTGTGTGCATAACAAAAGAACTGGCAATGTTTTGAGTATATTATGTCCAATTTTTTTCTTTTGTTTTTCTTTCATGGTGCATAATATAGAAGATCCAGTTAAGGAAATTATCATAACACAGTTTTAAGAGTGGTCAATATTAATGCTGTGGAAACATGATTGTTATACAGCAGGATATGTTTTTACTACTCTGGAAACCTATAGGGGAGCCATGCATTTCATCATACATGATCATGATCCTCTACCTTGACAAGTCAGTGAGAGGTTTGGCGTGAATTTTGATGGACACAGGATCAGCATTGTAACTACGCTAGGAACAGGTGCAACTTCACTGCTGCAAGTAGCTTGACATCAAGACTGCTTGCTGGAGTTAAGCTGCACTCACACATAAGATTTTGTTGAGTGAAGCTTTAAGGCTTGCCCCTGTAAAGGGGGAAACTCCTACTACAACAAGGAGCATTTTTCCCCTAGAACTCTGATTTGATTCAGTATTGCAGATGTACTTTTTTCTAGTGATGAAGTCCCCTCTGGAAGAAGAATTTTAATGAGATGGAGTAACAGTTGCCCTATTTTATTATCACAATAAGGTTTTTATCATCTAAACCTTTTTCTGTACTTCAGATCAGCTTACTACTCTCTGTCATATGACCATGGTTTGGTCTTCACCCCACAGCTGGTTTCACTTGGGTGAAATCTGACCCCTGTGAAGGTCCATGGATGTTTTGGAGACTCTGAGTATCAAAAGATCACAGGGCATCTGGAAGACATTTTGATGACATTGGATCCAAACAGCTTTTTTTTCCCACTCTAATCCAAAAGCAAGATTCCTTTTTGGATTTCTATGAGAGAAGTATTCAGTGCTTGAGTTTGATACACCAGCCATAGGCTGAGAATGAATGGATTTAAAGTACAGCAATGAAGATGGGGATTAGGTCTCTGAAGTAACTATGATGATAAAGGCAGTGAGGTTTTGGAGTAATTTCTGTGGGAAACTATCAATCTTGATAATTGTGGAGGTCTTTAAGAATGATCTGAGAAAACATGTCAGGAATGACACAGGGTGGCTGATCTTGTTTTGACCATGGGATGGACAAGGGGACTTTCAAGTTCCCCTGCAATGCCATTGTTCTATGATCACCTGGACGAATGGATACATCATTGTTGATACATCAGTGTCAATGCACTATTTTTTGTTATCTGCCAAGATCCACGTCTGAATTTTCCTAAAACAGAATGAAATCCTTTAAAATGCTAAAGACTTTTCCTCACAGTCAGCTTTTTCAGTTTATCTGGAATCCGGTCATTTGGATATCAACAAGTTGGGCTGCTGCTGTCCTTCAGCAGTTAAAGCCCAAAGTCTCTGCTGCAACATGCCAATTTACTTGCAAGGTTGGTGGTGTTACTTTTTCCATGTACTGAATTTTTTTTAAAAGCATGCTCAGGTCAGTTGTCTCTGCCTTTGCATTAAATTTGTCCTGAGCAATTGCTACTGAAACAATATTTTATAATGATATTCTTAAAATCTAAATGTATTTTACTATTAACACATGTTGCATGATTTTGATACTAAGTAACTACCCTGCCATCTCTAGCATTGTGATACTCATAAACTGAATGATGAATAAACCGTGCATGCAGGTTAACAGTCTAATCTCACTGCCTGTGTATGGACAACAGGAAAAATAACATTTACTTCAGTACTAGTGTTATCTATTGTATCAGTATTATAAAGCCATATTATCCTATGGTAGGATATCACAGAAAATTAAAAGGAAAAAATACCTTTTTTTTTAGCTTAGTTTTACTTTTTGTAATTGGACAGTGTCTTTTCATAATTAAACATTCTAGCATTTACTGCTTTATCTGCTTTTAAAATGATATTCAAATCTGATATGAAATCTGACATATGATTGAGATCTTCTATGAAACAGAAGATCTATCTTTTAAAAATGCCTGCAAAACTCTCTCACTAGTAGTTAAGGAAAGTATGGCTGGATCTAATCTTACTTTGTAGATCTATTTAAACAATAATATATAATACACCTACCATGCACTGACAGTGAGTCAGTAAAATACTGCATGAATAAGCATGACAATTTTACAAAGAGAATATCATTATAAAATATTTATGAAACGTCTTTGTGTAATGAACCTTGTACATGGAGGCTTTGTCCATTGTGGGAAGCTAAAAAAACCATAATCAACATTTCATTTACGTATGCATGATGCTGCAAATTAGCGTATGTAAACTATTTCTTCCTGTACTGTTCAGTTACTTCTGTCATCAACTCCTATAAGTTTTATTTGCAGTCATTTGTTCAGTCCATTGGTGCCCTCTTTGCCGTTTTCTATAAATTCTGTAAAATAAATGTCCTTAAATATATTTTGATGTTGTCTTTTCATAATTAACCATTGTGTTGTTTAGAACCATACTGGCATTTTATGTTAAAATGCTGCTATTAGTATGGGTACACCTGCTGCAAAGCGAACATGAAAACAATAGTTTACACCTTTGAAATTGTTCAGAAATCTGGTGTAAACAGGTAAAACTTTATTTTTGAGAACTTCGCATCAGCTCAAATATTTTGGCAAATTGCAACAATTACTAATTCCATCTATTATTCCCTTAGTTCCTGAATCCTTTCTTGCTTTATGCAAAGTATGTCACTTTAGTGGCTTCTGGGAACAGAGGGGTGGAGTTCTCCATATTTTGCGATATGATACATCAGTGTATCATTATTGCTGATATACATTTTGCATGTATATTCATATCTAGACCCTAACAGAAATTTTTTTACTGAACATTAAATGCCCAGTCTTTTCCTGTATTCTTTAAATTGTTTCTTTTCTCTGCCAAGTTTCTCAATTCAGTGAAATTGATAAGAAGTATCATATGCAGAGACTATATTTAAAAAGCTGATCAATAAAAAGCTGATCAATTTTTTGATGTTTAATTAAGAAGAGTACTGTGTTCTCCACATCCTAAATGATCTCATGATATTGTAAGCAGGTTGTGATTTGGCATGCTTGTACGGATTGCACCCAGCATGTAAAAAAAATTCCTTTAATTGTTATGTGAAATGTTTGCATATGTGGTGATTATCTGTGAACTCATTGTACATGTATCCAAATGTGTTTTCTACTGTGCTTGATTTTGCTGGCCATTCTTGAATGTCTTGGCAACTCAAGAAACATATGTTCTGTGCTGTCCTCTGTAATGCATATACTCTTTGATGTTTTGTCATATTTTGTCAGCTTTTATTTTACTCTTTTTTCCAACAATATATCTTTATATTTGTTGGAAACAAATTTATGCAAAGACAATTTTAGTAAGCTTTGCTCAAAATTGTTTTATTTATTTATTTGCCAAAACTTGTTCAAGCTTTAAACATCATCTACCTGGTATGAATCTTTTGCAGTTAACCCACCATCAGACTTGAATTTTACAATTATAGATGAACATAATGTTCAAATGTCATGGAAAAGGCCACCAGATGCAATAGTGGGTTACAGAGTAACTGTGGTTCCAACAAATGGTGAGTTCTGTCAAATTTCTTAATGTAATTACATGCTTTGAAATATTGAGTTTATTTTCGCCTATATCTAACTTAGGCATGAGAGTAGCCATTAAAATCTTTTGGAAGTTAGTGACCAAGGCTGGGTAGCAGCAAAGGGCATACAGGAAAACTGATTCTTCCAAGTCAGAGCTATTCTTGCCATAATGTTTACCATTTTGGGACTGCAAGTAACTAGTTTCAGATGCCTTTGCTCTGCAAGGAGCACAAATAAGGTAGAATCATCACTCTGCTCCTCTTCTATGCTTTCACTTTAAAGCTCAAGAATTGTATTATGCTGTGTAAGACAGCCATTATTCTATTTCACTTTGAGAAATAATCAGTGTAAAAGTGATATTGAATCAGAACAGGACATGATTTGTTAGATGATAATACATTTTGTATGTGCATTTCAAGTTTCAAATTTCCTGGAATCTATTAAACATTTAAGCAATTTTATTCACTATAAAAAAAAGCACATTAGCCTAAAGTTTCATGTTTCAATATTTATACTTAATGAAAACAGAAAGTGTATCATTCTAAAAATTATCATTGGGTTTGAGACAGAATTTTGCCTGTTGCATTTTGTTTTACAATCAGCTTGTCAGTATTATTGAATTTTAAGGCTGCATTGAGTATTTTATATATTTATTGCAGATGGACCTACTAAAGAATTTACTCTTTCACCTAGCACTACCCAAACTGTCATATCAGATCTTATACCTGATGTAGAGTATGTTGTATCAATAGCTTCATATGACGACAGAGAGGAGAGTCTACCTGTTTTTGGCCAGCTGACAAGTAAGTAGCTGCAGGACAATTAGAAAGCAAATTAAGATAACTGAGCAGTCATTTATAAAACTTGGCTTTGATCCAGTTCTCCAATAAAATTGCCACATACCTAACCTTCGATGGAGCTGTCTGAACAGCCTTTTTCCATTAGTCCTAGTAGAAGTAGAGACAATTTGTAAGAGATCAAAGGATGCTAACATGGATATAGTGTCTGCCAGCCTCTATAGAATTCTTGTTAGGAGACCACTACTTTTTTTGAGCTATACCTTTTTCCTATAAATTGCATCTGCTCAATTCAAGGGTAAGACAATCATTGACCTCAGGAACAAATGAATTGGACCAACATCCTGCATGAGAAAGCAAACATATTCATAAAATAATAACAAAATGTGACACAACATACCTAAATACATACTAAAATATGGAATTTAAGCTTTATTAGGTTATATTAATAATTTAAAAAGAATAAAATAAATTTAATTAAATAAAAATGCACAGCAGATTTTTTCTATGACACATTTTGTGTCATGTCTCAGGCTTCACAAAGAACCATGGGAAAATTACTAATTATCAGTTCCCCTAGGTGTTAGAGAGGGGTAATACTGGTAATACCAGTATTTCTTCCATGTTGCAGTTGATTTTCAGGAAATGGCTGTATAAGAAGTACGAATACAGAAGATTCTTAGATATTTACATTTTCTGTATTTTGTGTCACTCTAAATACTATGTTGTCAAACCTGTAAGTACAGGTAGTATATTCAGAACCTGCATTTATGTTTTTGTGTTCTGAGACTTGTCAGACGTGTGTCTCTAATTCCTTATGTGCTTTTCTTTGATGTTTAAAAATTTAACCCTATTTTCCCCATTCATTCTGTCTATGTTGTGCTTTGTGTAGTTCAGACAGGCGGCCCAGGGATACCAGACGAAAAGAAGGTTGAGGCTCAATTACAAAGTAAGGTGCTTTGTTTTTCAACTTATCTGACATTTATCTTACCTAAGGTCTAGCTCACAAAGTTAAATTGTGCTTCTGCATTACCTACCAAAGAAGTTAACTTGTAAAGTTCTGCAGAGTTAAGAAAACTTGTGAAGGGACTGGGATAGAACGAATTTATAAGCTGCATTGAAAGATTAAGGTGCAAAGCTGGTACTGAAACCAGGGATTTCATGCAACTAACCTGAGCAAATCCTTGAGTGTCTTGATCCTATTGACAAAAAGTGTTTTGCTGTAGATAAAAGACTTTGCAGAAGAACCTATGGAGCTACAATGGGGAAATAAAGATGCAAGGCACAAGTGGTAACAAAATAAATTTTTTCTGTGACATCAAATCATTGCAAAAAGTTTTGTATGGGTGTTTTCATCTGTTGTGGCATAACAGATCTTGTGGATTAGCATGAGAGGTATCTTGAAGCAGCTCCCTTTTGATAATGGCTGCTAGAAAACTCATACGAGTGTTCACTTATGTGACTAAAGTTTCCCCAAGCAAGATATCCCAGATAAGATCAATCTTTTGAATATCTGTTTGCTTTTGCTTTTGCTTTCTAAGTTTCCATTAGACATTTCTCACTGATTCTTAAGGATACAATTTCTCATTTGCTAATAGAGTTGGTTTTCCTTTTTTCCCTGTTGTGTTCCAGGATGCTCCATAAGTGCGATGACAGATTTAGTTTTCCTGGTAGATGGTTCATGGAGTGTAGGAAGAAGTAACTTTGGATATATTCTGGACTTCATGGTTGCCCTTGTATCAGCTTTTGACATTGGGGAAGAAAAGACGAGAGTTGGAGTTGTTCAGTACAGTTCAGACACAAGAACAGAGTTCAATTTAAATCAGTATTTCAGAAGAAGCGATCTTATTGATGCAATTAAAAGGATACCGTACAAAGGTGGCAACACAATGACAGGTAGATTTTCCACATACATATTTATTCAGCATTTCATTTCATAGTTCAAATTTGCTTTAAATCCTAGTTCATATGAGTGTAATAAGACATAACTTGTGACGTTGGTTTTAGGTGAGGCTATTGATTACCTTGTTCAAAACACCTTCACTGAGTCTGCTGGAGCAAGAAAAGGCTTTCCCAAAGTAGCAATTGTCATTACTGATGGAAAAGCTCAAGATGATGTAGAAATTCCTGCAAGAGAGCTTCGCAACATAGGAGTTGAAGTTTTTTCTTTGGGTACGTTGAGTTTTTCTAATGATTGAAAGATTAACATTCATTAAAAGTTAATTTATAAGCTTTGCAGTCTGTGTGGCTGAAGAATTTCATTATGCCCCTCTTTTCATCTGTATGCCTTGAAATGGGTCATTTGTGCCCTCCAGAGTGGAACACACTAGTTGCATTAATTTGACGGTAATTATGTAGCTCCTACATGGAAATTAATGTGTTTGACTAGCATAGTTTCAACCTTGGCCTCATTCTTCACTTACATGACATTTTCCCTGGCTGAAAATTGAGTCTGCCACCTCATTTCATTAATCATTATTTTGTAGTTTGATTATTGATCATGACAGAAGGCAGAACTCAGCTTCACCCCAGGATGTTTTGCTACTTCACGAATACATTCACAGGTGTCTGTGTTTTATGGCTACTTTCACAGTCCTGTCTATTGCAACTTCTAGGTATCAAAGCAGCAGATGCAAAGGAACTCAAGCTAATTGCATCTCAGCCATCACTGAAGCATGTGTTCAATGTGGCTAATTTTGATGGAATTGTGGATATACAGAATGAAATCATCTTGCAAGTGTGCTCGGGTGTTGATGAACAACTAGGTGAACTGGTTAGTGGGGAAGAAGGTGAGACACTTTTTAAAAAAATATTTATAGCTTCAGTTTATTCCAGTGTGTATTGAAGAGGTTATACCTACTTCTTTTGCTTTAAATCTAGAGTTTCATCCATTGCCTCACTTAGCAACTGTGGAAAACCAGTCCCGGTTTTGTGTCTTTAAAAGCAAGACAACAAAATATGTGTTGCAGCAGATTTGGAATAGCTCCATTATTCCATAGTTTTAAAGGCAACACAGTGATGTGCAGCTATCAGGGTCAGTTTGGACACAGGCATCACTTCTGTGTAAAAATGTATTTAAGGGAAAAAAACTGCTTGGTGAAGGGTCAGAATATGTAATAAATTGAAAACCAAAGTATGAAAACTGGAGAAAACTGAGAAAACAAAGACATGAAGCTGTATCACTGCAGCTTTCTTGCCCTATGAGGTTTTAAGTGACTAGCTATTCTTAGACAAAAATGGCAGTAGAGATGACTCTGCTGTTGTAGTACCCTGCTCAAGTCTGCATTTGTTCTCTCTTTCTGCTGTGTTCCTGTGAGTGTAGCTTTCACTTTTGGTTGAAGCAGTTTTGGAGCTGGGCAGCACTTCTCCTGGAACTTCTGCTATATTTGGGGGACAACAAATGCATTGTTCATATTTTTACCCTCTCACCAATGTCTCATTTGGACTGTTCTGTAATTAATTTCTATCTATTTATGCTAAAAAATCCCCAAAAGTGATTGTTAGTAAAGATCAAGCAAGGATAACTAAACTTATTCCAGAAATAGAAACTGTTTAGAAAATATGTTTATAATTGCAGCTAATGTTTTGGATTTGCTTTTGATTTCTTTCAGTGGTGGAGCCTCCTTCAAATCTGGTGGCCACTCAGATCTCCTCAAAGTCTGTTAGAATCACTTGGGATCCATCCACAAGCCAAATAACTGGCTATCGTCTACAGTTCATTCCAATGATAGCTGGGGGAAAACAACATGTATTGAGTGTGGGTCCTCAGACTACTGCTCTGAATGTTAAAGATCTCTCTCCAGACACAGAGTATCAAATTAATGTTTATGCAATGAAAGGACTGACCCCCAGTGAGCCAATAACAATAATGGAAAAAACACAACAAGTAAAAGTTCAAGTGGGTGAGTTTGGAGCCACCTTATTTTCAAATTGTAGCTTTTCATTGATGAAACCTCTGATGCTTGTTGTCATATCATACCTTTATTATTTTTGAGAAACAGCTTTGCTTAGCTTAGTTTACTTTGTTTATGAGCAGTTGTGTGTGACATGAACTACAGATTGATTGTAATGCTATGTGTCTATTGAAAATCTTTTTACAGTGTATATTCTTTTTCTTCGCAGAATGCTCACGTGGTGTGGATGTAAAAGCTGATGTTGTGTTTTTAGTGGATGGTTCCTACAGCATTGGTATCGCCAATTTTGTAAAAGTAAGAGCCTTTTTGGAAGTGTTAGTTAAAAGCTTTGAGATATCACCTCGAAAAGTACAGATCAGCCTTGTCCAGTACAGCAGAGATCCCCATATGGAGTTTTCTTTGAACAGATACAACAGAGTGGAAGACATAATTCAGGCTATTAACACCTTCCCCTACAGAGGTGGATCTACCAACACAGGCAAAGCAATGACATATGTGAGGGAGAAAGTATTTGTTACCAGCAAAGGATCAAGACCAAACGTGCCGAGAGTCATGATTCTTATCACTGATGGAAAATCATCAGATGCTTTCAAAGAACCTGCAATTAAGCTGAGGGATGCAGATGTAGAAATATTTGCAGTTGGTGTGAAGGATGCAGTGCGTACAGAGTTGGAAGCAATAGCATCACCTCCTGCGGACACCCATGTTTACACAGTGGAAGATTTTGATGCTTTTCAAAGAATATCATTTGAACTTACACAGTCTGTCTGCCTACGAATTGAGCAGGAACTGGCTGCTATAAGGAGAAAATGTAAGTAACTACTATTACTTAGAGGAATGGAGAAAATGTAATGAAAAAAGGATCTGAACCAATGTTTTGTGCTTATAGTTACCTAAAGAATTTCTATTGATGAAATAATCCATATAAAAATGATGATTTTAATAACTGAGGGCTTGCTTCTCATTTTCAAACATATTAAAAGCAACAGGTGAAATTAATGGATAGATGGAAATGAAAAAAAATTGGAGAAAATTTTTCCCCTGCCCCTGCTGGGTATCTAAAAAGCTAATAAAATGTGTGTCTATTGGAATGACCTTAGTGGATATGCTCTAATTTTGAACTCAATGTCTTGTGCAAAACAGTTACCAGAACATTCTTTTTATAGCTCTACAAAATGAGGTGGCAAGTCTAAGCTTATCTTTTAGGTGTTCGAAGGCAACGAAGTAATGCCAGCAACTCTAGAGGGCAATTTGATTAATTCTTAGGGTAAAATTAATGGCCCTCTAAAATGGGCTTAGACAAGACAACTTGAGACAGCAGATGCTAGGTGATAGTGATTGCAATCTAACGATAAAAACTGAAATGAATTAGCATATGAAAGTCTTCATATGCATCCAAATTAGGCCAGCAGGGATAATATTTAACATTCCAAAGTTTTCTAAATGGCCAACTTTTGGTCAGATAAAGTTACTTATGATTAGTTGCACCCACAGTGTCTCTACCTATGCTTAGTAGGACACTAACACTGAAGAGTCCCCAGTGTTGAAAGCCCCACACACTTTAAAAATAAGCCTTTTGTTTCAGGATAACTTTGGGGAACAAACCAGCAAAGCAGCCTTTGTTTTAGAGGGCTTGAACAGTTTTAAGATCCCCACTGTTAGGCTGACTAGGCCAAGTAAAACAAGCCCAGGATGTCAGAGTTGTATTTGTGCCTTGTGTCAAATTTCTTGTTTCCCATTTGACTTAATTCCTGAAAAAAATACTGGGTTTTATTTTGTCTTATTTTAATCTAGGTCTGAAAAAAACCCCAACAATTTTTGGTTTCCATTGAGGACATAATGTTTTTGCTGTCCTTCGGACATATGAATAGGGAACCCAATGTAATCATCAGATTCTAAGTTAAATTTTCATATATTTTCATATTAAAAAATATATTTTTTTAGATGGACTGTTTTCATGTGATCTAGAAATCACTGAGTTGGTGCTTCTATTTACTGTTGAATGATTTTAGGCAGCCTAGATATGATCTTGAAATTTGGTAGATATAAGCAAGTATAGAAACAGATACTGTGCACATGCAACAAAATATCTGTTCAATTAGAATAAACCAAATTATTGAGGAGCATTTATTATTTATTTTAGAAATTTTGTGTTTATCATATTCTGGCAAGTATGCCTCATATGTACATTTTTATTTCCATACAGCTTATGTACCTGCAAAGAACATGGTCTTTTCTGACATAACATCAGAGAGTTTCAAAGTGAGCTGGTCTCCAGCTGGATCTGAGGTTTTGTCCTATCTCATTAAATATAAAGTAGCAGTCGGTGGAGATGAATTCATTGTTTCAGTACCAGCTTCAAGTACTAGCTCAGTTCTCACCAACTTACTACCTGAAACTACTTATGCAGTCAGTGTGATTTCTGAATATGAAGATGGTGATGGCCCTCCCTTGGATGGAGAGGAAACCACCTTAGAAGGTAGGATTCCCATTATTCTCAGACACAAGGGAGTCATATGTTCAAATAAGAATTTTCTTGGATGGAGAATGGGTAAATGAGGAACAGCCAGCTAAGGCTGAGAAGCTGTACTGCAATGCAGGATGAAAATAAACATTTTTGTATCTCAATGCATTCAGAAAAGATTTAAAATTCCAATAATATGCAAGCATTAATTTGCTAAGATTGGACTTTAATTTTCCTGAAGGTTGGATAGATGCTGTGTTCCTCTGCAGTGGCCTCCTTTCAAATGAAGTAGTGTATTCTCCATATTAAATTCTGTGGCATAAATTATTGCCAATATAGTCACAAGTTGGACTAGATGAACATTGTAGATCCTTTCCAGCTGAATTATTCAGTTCTATTCTACTCTGCTTAATAATTATGAGACTGATGCAGGAATGCATGCTGACTTCAATACATTTAAAGACAAATGTGTGCCTGTGCAATTTGCTGTGTCTACATCTAATATAGCACTAGTAGAAATCTTGTTTTATATACAATAGTCTTAAAAGGGCATGAGTTTTGGTTAAGTGTGTTTTTTATCAGAAATCCATTGGTCTGATCCAATAACTGATTCAAAACCTCCATTGATGTCAGTATGTATTTTATGCGATTAATGGCTGTAAATGTAAGCATGGTAGCTTTACTTTTTCTTGATGGAATTGCCATAATGCATTTCTCCTGATTTAAAAGAGTAGCATGACAGTAGATTTGCTTTTCTATTCCAGTAGTTGAACACTCAGTCTACTGTAAATCATGCTTTTAAAAATATTGATCTACTTTTTTTCATTATTCCATGCTGTCATTTGTGACCTTTGGTGACATAAATGGTTCCAAGGGAGCAAAGGAAACAGCATGAAGATTTGTTAATTGCTCTTTCCTTTTAAGACTGATAGAAATAAACACTTATAAAATAGCTTAGTTTGGATGTTAATTTGGAAGATACAGGTTTCACTCTCAGTGTGCACATTTCCATGACTGTACCAGTCAGAATTTTCCCTTAGGAAAACAGACAAACTCTTGGCTGATAGAACATGTAGCTTGTGTGCATAAGGGACAGGAGAAGGAAAAGCTTTAATAAAAATAATCTGTCTTCCTATTTGTAACTGATACTACCTTAAATAATTATTAACATTGTGATCTGATGATATCCCAGCACGTCTCAGAAGACTGAGCTCTTTTACAGCCACGTAAACATCAGCAGCTCTCCATGTAGATCTAGCTAACAGTTTGAGCCAGATGGCTTTCTTGGCAATTAAATTTGGTTTCAGGCTTTTAAAGGATTTGAAGTTGAGTATTGTGTTTCTGATTAATAGAAAACAAGTTTATTTTTTTAAACAGGGATTATTAATTACTCCACTCTTAACTTTGAAGAAGAATACTTATGGAATATAGCTAGCAAACAGCAAAAAACCAGAACTTTTTTCTCTAAGTGACAAAGCTGTGTACTGCTAGGCAGCGTGCAGTGAAGTAGATCTTTATGTCTGTTGGAAGGGTCAAGTCTTGTTTGGTGTGCCCACTGAGTTTATCTGAACTTCTGTAGCTTTTGTCAAGGAGCAGGTTAAAGAATTCACCACAGTTTTTCTTTAGTTTTTAGGATAACAAGCTATTTCTTTGAGTTAGAGACTAAATTCAGAAACCTTTTTTAAACATTAGATGCAACTCATATTGCAATGAATATATTTTTTGTCTGAAAAATTCAATAGAAATAGAATTGGTTTGGTGGGGCTTTTTGCTGTTTGTTACTTCTTTGTTCTTGCAAATAGGATAGCTGCCTGTGTGTAGTCAGATGTATCTGACAAGTGCCGTTTTCCACCTTTAAGTGGAAGAGGTGCAGAAACAAATGGCTGCAGCAAGGAAACTTATACCATTGGTTGTGTTAAGAAGTCTCCTCACTGAGGCCAAATGTCCCTTACACAGTTCAGTTCTACTGTTACCACTAAACACAGTCAGACTGTCTTAAGTTTCAGAAGCAGTTGTATAAACTGGGGTGAATGTACTTTTGGGGACAACTGTGTTCCACTGCTGAATGTAACTATGACCCTACATTTTCAGAAATGACTAAAGGTGTGTGTACTCTAAAGCAATGGGAGGGCAATACAAACAGTTTTGGTTAACTCGATGAGCTAACAGAACGGTTGGCATGGTTTTGCTTCAGATACTGCTTTACTAAAGGCAAATATTTACAACTTACATGTGTATATTTTTTTTAGTTAAAGGTGCTCCTCGAAACTTAAGGATAACAGATGAAACTACTGATAGCTTTGTAGTTGGCTGGACTCCAGCTCCAGGAAATGTCCTACGGTACAGGCTTGTTTACAGACCACTTACTGGAGGAGAAAGGAGACAAGTGACTGTCTCAGCAAATGATAGGTCAACTACTCTGCAGAATTTGATCCAAGATACAAGATATGAAGTGTCTGTTGTTCCTGAGTATCAGTCTGGGCCTGGGAATTCATTGAATGGATATGCAAAAACTGATGAAGGTACATGATCAATGCTGTGAACATAATGAGCATGAGAAAAACTCACTGGATATTGACATATTCATAATGAAAGAATAAACCATATAGTCCATATGTATTAGATGAACAGAGAGTTATAACATTGCCCAAGCCTAGCTGAGAGATAACTTAAGACAATAGAATTTATCAAAATTACAATATTTCATTTTAAAATACAGTATCTTGAACCTGATATGGCAAGGTAACTCAGGCAAAGAATCTACTTGTATGTTTAGTTAATTTTTCCCATTATTCTTCATATTGTCAATGATATAAATTATATACCTTATATACCTTTTGAGCAAATTCAGACTCCGTTTGCACTTTGCGCTGAATGTCTAGCAAGAAATTAATGAAACATTTAATTTTCTCAAGTTATCATTGTAGATCTAACGTATGTGAAAATGCATGATCCTTTAGCATGTATCATGCTTTATTAAACAAAATCCAGAGAGGACAGACGGTATGACTGTCCTGATCATTGTTGAAGTTTCACTGACCCATGAAAGTTATCATCAAAAAGACCTCTTTAGGAAACCAAAACATGTTAATTTCATGTTTAATTTTTCAGTTTT
This sequence comes from Acrocephalus scirpaceus scirpaceus, assembly GCA_910950805.1. Lineage (NCBI taxonomy): Eukaryota > Metazoa > Chordata > Aves > Passeriformes > Sylviidae > Acrocephalus > Acrocephalus scirpaceus. The sequence goes on from OU383775.1 coordinate 83,530,772, forward strand.
GACTTGATTCTGAAGACAGTGACTTTAACATGGATCTTTGCATATTTAGAGGTGCTAGTATGTATAAGTGCTCCAGGATTGAGCCTGCTTTAACAGGAAAAAAAATTAATTAGACTTTATTGTGCATTTTTGCCTAAGGAGGATGGGGATGGGATTTTACAGTTCAGATTACAGTAAAAGTACACTGTTGCAGTGTTGGTCTAGCCTATTATTTTTTAACATAAAAAAATCCTATGTAGTGCTAACTTAAAGCATAAACCAAGAAATTAGGCTTGTTTCAACTTGTTTTCAACATCTTTTAACATGTGCAGTCCGAGGAAATCCAAGGAATTTGAGAGTTTCTGATGCTACGACATCAACAATGAAGCTGTCTTGGGGTGCTGCTCCTGGCAAAGTGCAGCAGTATTTTATAACGTACACTCCAGTGGCAGGGGGTGAAACTAAGGAAGTGACTGTGAGAGGTGACACTACCTCTATAGTGCTGAAAGGCTTGGACCAAGCCACTAGGTATGCACTGACTCTGTCTGCCTTGTATGCCTCTGGAGCAGGAGATGCCCTTTCTGGAGAGGGAGAAACACTTGAAGGTAATTATTTATTGTTTCTGTTATTATTTATTCATTATCTGACCGATGTTTATGGTGTCTTAAAGTGTCTTCCCAAGATTTCAATAGAAGTAAATATCTGAATGAAAAATAGACATAAAGACACTCTCCAACTTTACATGGCCTTTCCAAACATTCTGTCCTTAAAGAAAAAAAAAAGTGGGTTAAATCACTGGTTGTGGAGGGGGCTCTGTGTCTCTTGAAGAAGCTAATGCCAGAAGCACCAACCACAACTGACTGTACTTCCACACCAGTCTCCATTAAATATTTTGTCTTATAACTATCATCTTCCAAGCAGTTTTAGCGGCATATTATTCTTAAAGTAACAGCATTAATTAATGGGGCTAAAGTATCTCATCTATTTGAAAAATTGCAGCATTTCTACAGTACTGAGATTGAAAGATGTTCAGGGGCCATTTTTGCATCAGAGAAACAACATGTAGTCTTAGGTATATGGAGTCAAATCCTGCTTCTAACAAAGAACGTGGAGCTGAGCATGAACAGAACTCTGGCAAAAGCATAAGTCAGACCCAAATGCTTTCTTATATGGAGGAAAGGCTTTCTTTCTCTGACATTTAGCAGATAATTTCCCATACTAATTCTCTGTGAGCGTTCTCAATGTGATCTGTAGATTGTCAGAGGATAGGGAAAGCTGCCTCGTAGGCCTTGAAAAGAATAGTGACTCAGCTCTGTGCTGGCCAGGGACGCACTGCTGAATTCTGGCACTGCAGCTGTGTAGGCACCACACTGGAAAACATCTTATGGATCAATTATGTTGAATTAAGGCTTGTGCATTGATGCTAATCAAATTACAGTAGGAATATACTTGATTCTTGGTTTCTCCACCAGTTCAACTTTTTGTTTATTACATAGGTTAGGAAAAAATCCAGAAAACCAATTTTAAATAGGAAAATGTAAAATAAAATATTTTAAAAAATCAATTTCAATGATTCACCAGTGTGCTGAATTCTTCCTACTAAAATGTAGGCACTTGAGCTCTGCCGTTTGCAGCATGGGCTCTCTATGATTCTTCTGTGATTTATGAAGAAAGGCAAATACTTCCAGTAGGCAGATAGTCCATCTGAGATCTCATTTTTCCTTTAAATGAGCATTTCTCTGACCATTGACTATACAAGGAGTAAGTGAGAGCTCTAGGCACCAACTGCTTTCCCATCCCACTGCCTGAGACCTGCTTACTCTGATGGATGCAGCTGTCAGAGAATCAGGCACCTTGCAATTCATGCTGAAAGTTTCCTAACTTCCTTGCTTTCACTACCCATGCAAGAGTCCAAAAGGCTCTTTTGTAGAGGAAAAGAGCCTGTCCCTGCCCACAACATTGCTGAGATCCAGGTAAATCAGATCAGGTTTCAATAGTCTGGCCATACCCTCCAGAAAAGCCAGAGATAATCAGGACATTATGAACTTCCCTGTTGGTGGTGGTGCTGCCACTTCCTTGGTCTAACATTTTTTGGAGGGAAGAGGGAGGGTGAAAATGTAGATTTTGTGCTGTGTGGGAGAGTTTGAATTCACCTCTACACTCCAGCAGTTTCACAATACTGCAGAACATATTGGGCAAGAGTCTCCTTTATTGTCTCCACTGAACATGAGCCACTGTTCATCCAGGAATACAAATTTCACCCTCAGAGCAAAACCAGACTGGATCCCAAGTAGACACAGGAAGCTGACAGCCCTGCTTTCTCCTCTGTGCTATCAGCGCATAGAGGAATGCCTCCCTCTTCCTTTGCAAATCTTGAGAGGCCTCTGTCTCACTGTTAAACAGACTGATGGTTCACTTCCTTAGGGTCATACCTCAAATTTTAGTAGAGGTTTGAACAAGTTAGCTGTTTACATTTGGTGGAAATATTTTCATTAAATATGTTTGCAATAAAGTTAGGAGAGCCCCTTTATTAACATGGAGTTGTGGAGACATCGTGTCTTTCAAATTCATAAAGTAAGCTAAGCTTTTTATCCTATCATAAAACTTGAGCAAAAGAAAAGTCTTTTAGGGCACTGCCTAGAGCTTCAGTGAAAACACATCCTAGAGAGAGCAGTGAATGAAATACAGTTGAATCCAAAAGACAAAATCACCAGAAAAACAGAATTCAGTCTCAGGTACAGACTGTCTTGTCCTTTCAGTGCTCCCTGCCCTGTGTCCCCCTTGAGGGCTCTGATTCTTATTTGGACTTTCTGCATTGTTAAATTGTTAATAAGAAGAAAAACATTCTCGACATTGGTTAAAGAGCCAAATAATTTGAAATTTTATTTGCCTCTTCGGATTGGGTTTATATGCAACCAGATGAAGTTTGGGTGTTGGATTTAAAAGGTCACAGAAGCATTTCTGTAAGAAATTTTGCTCTAAGCAACTGAATTAAAACATTAACAATTCAGTGACAGATTTTGTTTTGAGATAAATATGAATAAAGGAGCATCATATCACCCAATGACTTTATTCAGTTCTTCAGCTGGGAGGAAACCAAATTATAATTACTTACCATTTGACATATGTAGCTTTATGACTCAAGTGTAAATTCTTTGAGGATTCAGCTAGATTTGAAAATCCTGTCAGGGTTCTCTTCAGAAAACATTACTCTTCATATTAAAACTGTCTCTTAAATTTTCTTGGTTAGATAAAATGTTAGTAAGAGAACTATAGAGATGTCAGTCCTTATGGTGTGATCAAAGGGAAAGAACAGAATACAAATTTCCTTTTGCATGATAGCAAAGACCTAATTCATGATATTTCCTCATGGAATATCTACTGTATTTTTCAGTAATCAGCATATCTGCAGTTTCATGGGGCAATAAAAGTACTTGAATTCGGCCAGGACTCTTTGAACATAGTTGTAGATATTTTAAAAGATTCTGACTAACAGTATGAAAGGTTTTCAGAATATTTGTTGCAGCATATAAGACAGCGTTTCACTGTATGGCCCTATCTTACCACAGTAAAGGATAAAATAACAAAATGTTTAAAGAAACCCAGACAATTATGAATGAAAGGTTTGCAATTTTGGAACTGAAAGGTAACATTCAAATTTCAAGGCTCAGTATAGAAGTTTACATGAAAAGAGATGTCATGCTGGCTGTGAAGCTAAAATAAATATGGCTGGATCAGGATGAAAAGTTACGCAGGTCAGTGAAGTGAATACTTGACTAATGAGTAGCTGAAATAACTTGTCTGACTGAGGCTGGAAATAGGACAGGTCTTAACTTCTGGAGAAATAAACTTATCAACAGTAATGACAAAAAAGCTGTGAAAGGAAGCATAAAAAAGTGTTTAGTATTTCAGTTAGTTTTTCCATGAGCCATGGTGTCTGAGAAACAAAATAGTGTGGTGTGTGTTTTTCATTGCCAACAACCCAGAAAGACTGAGCACTTAAGTATTTTTCTGTATCAGGAATCCCTGTGGGGCTTACTTGATGTCTTCACCATATGAATTCTCACCAAACCTCTTCAGTCAGTGGTGCCATTGTTGCTCATCATATCAGGACCTTGAGATTGCCTTTCAAACTGGGATGGTTGCTAGTTCATGGAATTGATATGTAGCCTAAGAGGAATCAGTTTGGGTGTAGAGAACATTTCAGCGCTAATAGGAAAGTGAGAAAAGAGGAGCTGGATACAGTATCTTCTCCAACTTTCTTATAGTCAAGTGGCAGGAAATGAAAAATTCAAACTCTCAGATGTTTATGGAATTTTACTCAATCACTAAATGGTCTCCTAGGATTAAGGATGTAGGCAAATGTTCTTCATGCTTTCAGTAGTGATTTATTTTGTTCTGCATCTAGTAGTAGAACTCATATAGGCAGTTACTCTCAGATGAGTATCCTTCAGCAGAGAAGAAAAAAGCTGAAAAATTTTTAGGCTACTCTAACCTGATCTGCATGGATGTGTCTGCCCAAGCATTCATTGATGGCCCTTCAGTTATGGTTTTTATCTCCAAAATATTTTTGAGCAGTTACGTTTTGTGCCCTGCTCCTCTGCTTTGCTCTGTATGGTAGTTTTGCAGTGTTTTGAAGGGGCTCGACCGTTTCAGGATTCGTGGGAAAATCAATCCACAGAAACCCAGAAATCATTCTGTGTACTTGATATCATTTACCATCTGGGTAATCTCAGTTTCTCCTTGTGTTTTTCTTTTTGCTAAGCATATGATCACCCTTATTGCTTCTCTGCATAAAACAGAGAGGGCAAAATATTCCCCCAAGTTGCTGTAGATAATCTCTTTTATAAACTGTTTGCATAGCTCTCTGGTCCAGCCCAAAGATAAACACATGCCAGAGGATCAGCATTTTATGAACTGTTCACAGACAACACAGTGTAGAGAGTTTAGCAAATGAGTAATCAGAAAATGACTCATTTCTGAGAATGCTGTTCCATTACCAGGTAATTGTTATTCAGAGAGAATGGATTTATTTCTTGGTGTTTTTGGAGCAGGAAAAGGGAAACAACTTATTTGCGCCTTTGTTGAAGGAGTATACTTTTCTTCAGCAATCCAGATTTTAGGAAACTTATAGCGTTCTCATCTTTTATATGACCTCTTTCAGTCATTGGCTGATTTTGTCTACAGTTATGAAGTACCATCCAGAGGTGAAAATTCTGGAGCTTTATATTTCATACTGCTTTAAACATAACTGCATGTGCAAAATATGTGCTGTAGAAAATGCTCCACGTCTATTTTCTCACTTTCGAAAGTGCATGGCAATCCATCACTGGGCAGCTTCGGTTGGAGCACTTCTATAAAGGTGCCATGGAAAAATTTTCCTCAGACATACTTTTTTGGCTATGATTCCCCTCAGCTCACACAAAGTTGTTGAAACTGCTAAAGTAAATTAAATCACTATAGGCTGCCATTCGCCTTGGGGTGGAACAGGGCTTGTGACAGCTGGGGGAACTAAACAAATTTGCATTGATGGTTATATTTGATGTTATGTAATTAATATTTAAGAACAAGCAAGAACCACCCATGTAATGTTTTAGAGAAAAGTCTTTCTCTTATCTCCAAACAAACCATTTGGCTTTCAATATTTCTTGCGATCATATGATCTTTACCCAAGTCTTCATACACCAGAAATAAAATACAATGAGAAACATGATGAAGGCAGTGAGTCTAAATGCACCAGAGAGCGAGCAGTTTGTGAGAGCTACTGTTTTTCTAATCTGTTTTTTAGTAAGAGAAGTGGTTTTAAGTCTGGCAAGAATTTGATTTTCTGCCCAAATGCATGCTGTTAGATGAAAAGAACATACTGTACATTAGCTGCTAAACAGATTAACTTTCATAATTTGCAGTTGTTTTAAAGAGTAACAAATTCATTGCTAGATTAAGCAATCAATACAGAAATGCTTAATCCTAATAAATGTCTGAAAATCTTGAAAGCTGAAGATCTGGTTTATGTGTCCATTTGCTGGCAGCTATATGGTTTTCAGAAAAGTTTTAAGAACATTTGAGTAACTGACTGTAATCAGGGAAGTCATTACAGTAAATATGAATTTCAGAGAAATTTAGAAAAAAGACTGGTTTATTTTTTTTTTCCAGAAAAATATTCAGTGATCAGATTTCCATCTTGCTCACACTGAGAAATTTCCAAGTATTTCCACTTATATCAGTGAAGATCTTAAGCTAGACATTGTTGATAAAAAAAGACAAAGTTCTTTGGCATACATGAGGTTGCTGGTCTCCATTAGCAGACCTGTTTTGTTTCTTATCTTTGTGCTTTTTAGAGTAAGCAAAAAGAGGTATATTGTATTATATTCAGGAGAGTATGAACAAATTTGTGAGATAACTATGTCATTGTGTCTTCTACTTTAGAAAGAGAATCGTTTCAGTGATGTAGGGCCCAAATCTATCTTTTTTGAGGAGTAGCTATTTGTGTTGTAAGAATTAGGCTGTACTAAAACAATACATAAAAAAAAGTTGTCATGACTGGGTAATTTTCAGTTTGAAGTGATTTTCTGTTGTACATGTTTCTTATAGTTTAGGTTTGGAGGTGGGCTCTTTTTTTGGTCAGAAAATGAATAGCAGTTCTTTGGTTTGATTCTTTTTTGTTGTTTCTGTAGTAACATAAGAATGCTTTAGAAATCAATGACCTCCTACAGGCAGAATAGTACAAATTCAAGTGACATTTTCTTACAATGAGGTTTTTAGCATATCATGGGGAGTTTACGTAATGGTCAGATGGCGTGGTGTTGCTTCTGTCCTGACAGAAACAAGGACTCAGTGTCCTCAGGAGATATAATGCTGTATCATGCATTTTTAAAATTATACATTCCAAGATTTTTGAGTGTGACCTTTGAAACTGACTTGATAATCTGAGGAAAATATCTTAGTTTTACATAAGGAAAGAAATATGTATCAGAAAAAAAAAACCCAATGGGGGAGGGTTAGGTGAATAATAATAAGATATTTCTACACAGTGTTAACTGAATAACTTTTGGAAAAGACAGGTCGAATATTAAAGGGACTGAATGTGAACACCTGTTGTCATTATCCTAGATCAGGGAGTCAGGAGTGCTCTGGCTAAAGTTCCTCTGGTTTGGGTTAGAACTCTCCTGGTTGACATCTTCTTGCCTTTCTGCAGAAGGGAAGAAATCTGCTTAATGGGGTCATGTGAGGATGCCTCTGTGTAGTAAGTCTTTGGCTTTCTGCTGCACCATGGCCACATCCCCTGTCTATTTGCCTGAGGGCTGGTTGTTAACCACTTTATATCTGGGAGGGAGGGAGGGATATCAGCCCACCCAAGTGACTGCCCTCCTCCAGGGCTGAGGAGAGTTTGACCATTAGAGTAACACAGAAGTGATCCTGCTATCATCTCATCTGATGCAATCACTTGGATTCTTGGCTGTGTCAATCTAGCATGCTGACACCATGGGATACTCCTGACTTTTGTCCATTGTAAACAAGGCAGGACTCAGGCCAGAGCATTCTGATCTATGCCTCTGCAAGTGAAGGCTTATTTAGTTGATTCTGACATTTTAGGATGCCGGCTTACAGAAATCCTATGTTTAATTTAAATGAAACATCGCTCTGCAGATAATTTACAACTGCAGGTTGATTTTGAAACCTGTTTTTAAAAAAACATACAGAAAGCTGCTTAAAATTTGGGTCCAAACTACGTGTAAAAATCCCACTGGGATCAGCTGGAGTTGTGTAAATGTCTCTGAGGGGAAAGGCCATTTGAATAAGGACATTTGATTTTTATGAATGTCAACATTTTTATTTTAGCTGATTCAGTCTTGTGTTCAATAACAACAGTGATTACTGGAGAGCTATGGGATGTAAGCCAAGTGGACAGAGGGAAACTGCTTTAATATCATATTGTGTCTCTGGCACACTACAGTGGAAAAACTTAATATGGAAACTGGACATTTCAGAAATCCAGAACAGGGTATAAAAGCACCTGTCTGAAAGTTACCAAGTGAATTTTTGAAACTGTGTCTGCTCTAAGCAATGGTAGAGATGTACTGGGGACTGTAGGCAGTGATAAGTGCTCTGAGTTAAAAACTGCCAAAGTGAATCTGACAGCCTGAAGCTGATGCCTGGCTTGCTTTCCCAGGCAAGGGTTTGACCTATCCATGCAAGCACTTTGTTTTCCTATGTATGTAGTCACTATGGCTTACAGCTGTGCTTACACCAGCTGGTTTGATGCTCCAGAGCATCATAGGACCTCATGCCTGTTGGGGAATAATTTAAAAATCAACTCCATCCTTGTTTGCTGATGTCTTGGGGGTTGTAAGAAGTGATGAACATACATTAGCTTCCATTTTCAGTCAAGAAAAAGCAGGAGTCTTTTGCTAGCAGCCAGCACTTTTCTTTCTTATGATGTGCATTGTCTCTGCATGCTCCTTAACCTGTTTAAACAAGAAGGCAAGAAGTGGATGTTCAACAAGCATTTCTGAACACACTGACCAAAGAAAAAAAATGAGTGTTCAGGTGTTACAGTTGTAGATTTTTGTGTGTACATGAGATATGAGCAAGTTAACCCAGGTATTTTGTTCTAATCCAAGGGATGAATATTTCATAGGTCTCATTGTATGTTTGTTAATGACCGTGTTATACCAGTGTTATCATGGAGCATAAATGTGTTACTTGACTCTGAGTGTAGCAGCTTTGATAATATTCTCAGAATCCTAACAGTTTAAGACTGTATCAGATACAGTTGGACTGTATCTGAAACATAGCTGTCCTCCTAATAATGAATTAAAAAACACCCACTCTGGGAGACCAAGTGAATGAGAAAAAAGCTGAGTGAACTTCCACCTCACACGTGAGGTGCAAATCAAGCTAGTGTGTTATGTTAAAGAAATGTTCTCAGTTGCAATGTAACATATAAAAAGTCTAATTTCCCTTAGTAGGTAAGTTGTCTTGTCAGCAGTTTCCAAGTATTTGAAGTAAAAATTTTCCATTTAGTTCTAGTGGTTTGGTAGAAATCCCAGTTCCTATTCCCTCTTTTACCTTGCCTTATAAAAAAGACATTTAGTTCCAAAGAATATTTCTTTTAGAACCAACATATTACAGTAACTGCTGTTCATTATAATCCATTCCAAACAAATTATTTTCCTCTGTTATTTAATGACCTCAATAATGACTTAATCAATAAGGGGTTTTAAATAAGAAGTTATTTTTGCAGTATTTCCAACATATATCATTAGCTGTAGTATCCAAGGGTAGACTTGCAAAAAATTGTGCTGTGGTAGCAGATACTTGAATACTGAAATCATGTTGTGGCAGAGCCATGTTTTAAAGTAGCCAAAATAAAGTGACTTGTATATTTATATTACATTAAAATATGGAAAGAAAGGTTTTTATTGTGAGACATCTGTGCATTCTATCAAGTTAGGTTTTCCATATTTTTTCCATTTGGATTGCCTTAATATTTTTTTTATATTGTATGAAAAAGCCAAGATTTGAGAGTAGGAGCTTAAGAGCAGACAGAAAAATTGGTGTAATTTACTTTTGAAGGCAAATCTTTTTTTCAGGCTTCCAGGAAAATTGTTATTTGGAGTTAAGATTCTGCCCTGGCTTTCATTTAATTCAGTCACTGAATTTGGTGAGACTTCATGAAGCATGAGCTGAATTGGGCCTTTTCACTATAACTTTTTCAGTTATATGCAATCACTGTTGTGAAATGATAAGTGAACTTTACTAAACCCTCTGTATCTTAATCTTTTTTTGAAAAGAAGATGCCATAAATTATGGTAATTTATATTGTGAGGCTGAAAATCAGTTTGAAAGGTACAATTTTAAGAACTGATGTGGAGTTAGGATAGAAAAAGAACAGAGAAACATGATGGAATGTCCCTAAGACTGAATTAAAATCAGAAATCCCCCACAACATATATTCTGTTAGCTGTATTTGAGAGTCATCTTTGTGATTGTTATGGTACTCTCTGATTCTGTATTCTGTGTAGCTGGTGAGCCTTTGATAGGTTGACATTAATTTCTCTTCATCATTAAGCCAGGTGGGATTAGTTGGCTCACTTTTAGTGAAGTTGTACTGGCAATGAGATGTTTCTAAAACAAAACTTTCTACAGATAATTTTTTCTGCTCCAGTGGGATTGTGTGTGGAAATGCTACAAATTGTGGTGGAAGTAAAAGACAATTGAATATGAAAAGTGAAAACTCAGTATATGACTTTGAGCAACTTGTTGCTCAGCCTGAAACTGCTTCAGGTTTTTGATTGTAGTGAGGTCTGTTCTAACAATGAAACTAAGTAGTGGAAATTGGTTAAGTATTGAATTCCTTTGTGTTCAAGGAATTTTGATTCTGGTCCTGTGGCTGCTATGGATTAGTTTAAGGGTATATTTTTATCAGTGAGGGTAAAACTTAACTGTGATGCAACGAGGCCACCCCAAGTGTTTAAGTCCTCTTGCTAAGCAGGAGTCTCTTGGGAATGTCCTGTACAGTGAGAAATCTCACAGAGAATACACACCAAAGAACTGAGTACTTCTTTGTCTGTGTGGATCTGGTTTCATAGAGCCCTTTTGCAGATTTTGCTGTGGTGAGGCTGTTGCACTAAATCCACCAGTCAATGCTCCTTTCCTGCCATCAAAAGCAAGCCATTGCAACAGGAAAACTGAACATATGTTATAAATGTACATTAAACATTAAACAAAGGCACTCCTTTCACTGCACCACTTTATACCAGTGAGTTTCACTTTTAAGCAAAGGAATTACTCTCGTATGTTAGGTGAGACTCACATATCCGTCTAACGACTGGATTTCACAGACTAATGACCTGCTTCCTTTGTTCCAAGCTGGCTGAAACAAACTACAGTGAGGAAAGAGGTACAGGTCTTATGAATGGAAAGATGGAGAGTGTTTTCTACAATAAGTGTGGGGTGATGTAAACACACTGCAAATTAGTTGTGAATATAAAATGAAATAGCTGATCTGGTAAGTGGGAACCTGGAAGATCCTTGTACTAATAAATAACAAAATTAAGGTGCCAGAGAAAGGACTCTGACTGATTAGAGGCCTGGGCAATCACCAACCATATGAAGTTCAATAAGGGAAAGCACTGGATTCTGCACCTGGGATGAGCAACCCTGGGTGTATGGACAGAGCAGGGAATGAGATGCTGTGCCATGGAAAGGGACCCACTGGGGGTCCTGTTTGATTGAAAGTAAAATATGAGAGGGAGGATAGGAGGAGGAACTGATCTCTTTTCTGTGATGATCAGTGACAGGATCAAGGGAATGGCCTGAAGTTGTGTCAGGAGAGGTTTAGGCTGGATATAAGAAAAAGTTTCTTCGCCCAGAGGGTGGTTGGGCACTGGAACAGGCTATCCAGGGAAGTGGTCACAGCACCAAGCCTGACAGATTTCAAGAAGTATGTGGACAATTCTCTCAGGAATTGAGATGAGGATGGTGCTGTGCAGGGCTGGTAGTTGATGATCCTTCTGGGTCCCTTCCAACTCAACAGATTCTGTGATTCTGTGAAAAGTCTCCATTACTTAACCCTAGGAAAAAAGTTATTCACATAAGAATGAGAATGAATGAATGAAATGAATTTTTTTTTGAGAGTTAAAATTTATCTAAGTGAGCTGAACCACATTTAAGCACTGGCTTCATTCCAGGTCTTTGAATACTGCTATTTTTATTTTGCATATTCTAAAGCATGACTGCTAAGTATCTTACATACTGAGGATAGGATCATTCATAGCCTAAAGTTAGCTTTAAGCATTTTGTTGAAACCTTCATCTATTTTCTCTTGGCACTACCATAGTGTGTTATTGAAAATAATATTGATAAGAGAAGTTTGATTTAGCTCTTAAGATCATTTGACTTTTACATTTGTACTTTGCTAACTTTTGCTATTTGTGTTTTAGATGGAATTTGTTGTTTTCTTTCTTGCAGAACGTGGTTCACCACGTAATTTGGTTACCACAGACATAACTGACACTACAGTTGGGTTATCATGGACACCAGCTCCAGGATCAGTTAACCATTACAGAATAATATGGAAATCACTTTATGACGATACCATGGGAGAGAAGAGAGTCCCTGGAAATACAGTGGATGCTGTGATAGAAGGCTTGGAGCCAGAGACTAAATACAGGGTTTCAGTATATGCAGCCTACAGCAGCGGAGAAGGAGACCCAGTAGAAGGAGAGGCTTTTACTGATGGTAGGTGTGGTACATTACCACTATTTGTAATATTATGTTTTTGATAAAATTATAATTTTTAAAACAAAATAGATCTTATTTTTCTTCATAATTTTTTTGTTTTGTTTTGTTTTTATGAAGTTTCCCCAAACCAAAATGCCACCTCACCTCAGCCAGTTCTGACATTTTGTTGGACCATTAAAAACCCCACAAAATCTCTTCTGTGTCATATAGGTTTGGATTCAGCAAGAGTTACTTCTAAGATATGATTTAGTCTGCATATTACTCTGAATTCAGCCTTTTATAGATTTGGTGTGACTGCTAAAATCAGGTGAAGGAAATACAGATAGAGCAAGGAGGAAAGATGGGGTAAATTCCCACAGAATCAGTTTCTGTGTTTCAGTTTCCTTTCCAAGTTATTGCCCTTCCAGTCTTCACAGTCCTCAAACTGAGCTCACGGGGTGATTTTGATATTTACCTTTCTTGGACTCTTCTTTTTCTTATTTGCCAAACATTATGTTATATTTGTCAAAGCAGACTTAAGCCTCTCCTGCAGCGTAGGCAAAGTGAAAAAACACAGAGACCAGGGATGGTTTGTTTCTTTATAGCAAGAACTGGCAAGTCAAGGAGTCAGAATGAATGAAGTGATGTCCTGGATAAGGCTTGACATTTCTGCTGTTTGCCTAAAAGGGCCATGTGAAGACAAAGCCTGAGGGAGGGCTCTAGGGAAGCATCATGTGTGTTTACGTGTTCTTGTGCTCTGTCCTAAGCATCTGTTTTGACTACTGTTGGAGACAGGCAGCTGAACTATGCTAACCTTTGTCCTTGACCCAGTGCAGTTCTTAAGGTTTTGCAAGAGTAGTGATTGCTGCTGTTAGTAAGAGCTGACTCCCCAGAGTCAAAGCAGACTGCTGTCCCACAGCTTCCTTCTTTGTTCAAGCACAGCAACACTAGCTATTCTAGCTTTTCCAGGTTAGGTAGGCAGCCTAGCCATATCATTTGTTCTGATTCTGTGTGCTGACTGAGGGAACTTGCTATTATCAATAGCCCCAGATCTATGGCTAATAGCCTGAAATTAACTTATCTTTCTGATATAAACACAATTAGAAATTGTCAGTTTTTAGAAACTATGAAGCCTGCCTTTCTGTGTGATGAAATACTGACTGATTCCACCATGCCAAGTAGATTCAGCTTTGCCAAAACATAGATGGCTTATTTTGGCTGACAGCCAGCATGCATACTTGTCAGTTCACTTGGGATTATTTATACCATTTGTACAGTCTGGAAAATATCTCTTAGAAGTTGAATGCTGCAATTTGTCGAGAAAATGCTTTATTAGTTCATGGGCTTATTTCAGCACTTATGCTATGTTGTGATGAGTGATTTTCCAAGCATTTGGAAAGTCACTCATCTCTGTTTGAAGGACAGTTTGCATGGGATTCAACAGCCAAGTGTTTGGGTATCCAACAGTACCTTATCAGACTTGTAAAGTCAAAACTTAGACTATCTGAACTCTATAGGACATTGTGTTCATGGAAATCAATGACTTTATAATTTATCAATTTCATTTGAGAGTGCTGAATCCATTATTTAATAGATTACTGAAAAGCATGACTAAATAAAACTCCCAATTATGCTGTGTCATCATGTAATTTATACTCCCCCTTTTTTGCCTCAGTAGTGAATACCACTCTTCCGTTTGTTTAGTCCATTACAATTAAAAATATTTAACAATGGCCTGTGAGATTCCTCTGTGTCCTCTCTACAACCAAACACTGGATTTTTAAAAAGGGAAATTTATTTTTTAATAAAACAGATCTAATTTTGTAGTCATGCATTTGACTATATCTGTATATGATAAAGTAAAAATTTATCCATATTTTTACACTGAAAAGTGTCACCAAATGCCAGGACTGTGATAGTGGACAACGAGACAGAAAATACAATGAGAGTTACATGGCAGCCTCCTCCTGGGAAAGTCTTGTCTTACCGTGTGAACTACAGACCACGCAGCGGAGGAAGACAGATGTCTGGAAGAGTAAATGCTCCTGCTACCAGCATAGTGTTGAAGCGACTTAAGCCCCGAACTACGTATGACATAACTGTTGTTCCAATTTATGATTTTGGACACGGGAAATCAAGAAAAGGAGAAGGAACAACAGGTATGTACCAAAAGGATGTACAGGATTTCATAATGCAAGTTTTGTGCTTGGAATTAATAATCAGGAAACATAGAAAAGCATGATGGAGTCTGCCAAGATCACGAATTGACAGGCAAATTGAAGAAAATGTTATAAGTTGAGAAAAGAGTTTGATTTGTTTGAAATTTCATTGTGGCATAGCCTAAGCACAGTTTTTTGCTGTTGATATTAAAAGGTGTAAATGTGGTGTAAAATCTGTTTGAAAATACTAGAATTATTTTGAAATGCCGTCATCAGAAGTTCAAACAAGGTGTTTTGTGGTGAAGACAGACTACTTAATCAAGTGTTGTCAGCCGTTGCACAATTTACCTTTTGCTTGTGGGTATTGATTGAATAGCTACCCAGCATCCTGTTATTTAGATTTGTCTTCTCTGGTCACCATATTTTCTGTGGAAAACCAAAGGTACTAAAAAAGGGGAGTAGATGATTTTGAAGATTCATCTGTGGAAGTCTGACTTCATGGTCTTTTGGACAGGCTGTCTTCTCCCTCAGAAACTGAAACTCTAAAACATTTATTAAATCTCAGTGAAGGCAATATTGTTGTAAAACTAATTTTCTACCCTACTTTTAGTATGAATGTTATGCTGGTCTTACATTTTGTAAGGAAATGTTCTCTAGATGTTCAGATCAATCAGATTTAGTGTCAGTTCTCTGCTTCCATAGATGGAAAGATATTACCTAAAGCGAATCTTTTTCAAGATGTTTCTGCTTGTGTGCCACTAGTGCCATTCACTGAGGTCCTCTGTAAATAGTTCCTGCCATTCTTTGTTTTCTGAATATATGTTATATTGAATGACAGGAAGTAAGATAAAGGTATCCTTACAGTGGAGGTATCAGCACCTCAGTTACTGAAGAAAGGTTTCTTCTTAACTTAAAATGTAGTTGATATAAAGGAGTCCCAAAAAATTGATCAGCTCTTGACCAACACCTAGTTTTTTAATGCTGAAAATTATACTGAGATAAATTTTAGATCATCCAGCTGCTTTTGATTTTCGAACTCTTCATCTTGATACAGATATGCCTCTGCTTTCAGTCTAAATAACCGTGGTGGTAAACATTCTTTGAAAGCAAGTGAGGCCTGAGCCATCTTTTTAAGTTGAAGCTGTCATGATAATTCAAGGAGTATGATGAGAGATGAGACAGAGAATCTGTACTTTTACTTGTGAGTGGGAGTGTATCTGCTGTTTCTCAGCAGAATTCACAATTTGAGGACATTTATGATCTTTTGGCTATAGCTAGACAATTGCATAGGCACAGGGACAAGGCAAACTTTTTTTTCCTCTCTCTTTCATGCCAAACCTATAGTGGTAACTTTTTTTTTTTTTTTTTTAAACTCTAATTCCCATTTTTCTGGAACTTTGAGGTTACACTGCTACTTTATTTTCCATGACTGCACTTTGGAATTGCACACAAGCAAAAGTTGCCCAAAATGCAGAAGCTTGCAACAGCTTGTTAACTGCTCTGTCTGTGCCTACTGTCCTGCAGTGGGCAGCTGTAAGTCTTCTGAGGAAGTTGCTCTTGACCTAAAAACCTCAAGCTATTTGGCTGGCACTCCTCAGAAGAATTGTTTTTTGATACACTGCCACACCTCTGGTTGGTGAAGTTGCTTTAGCTGCCAGGCAATTTATCCCTTAGTACATTGACTGCAGAGGGAGCCTCAACAATAGGCGCAGCCCATGTACCTATTGGTTAGATAGCTAAAATTTGGTGACAGGAATCTGATTTTTCATCTCTTAATATTCGTCTTTGTGTCTAAAGAAAGGAACAAAGAGTTTAGGACTGTCACTAATACTAGATTTACATATATATATATATATACTTGAAAGCATACTTGTTGATTTTTTGCCATGTGCAGACCTATCTAAACTCTTTTGTTTCCCACACTTTCAGCCTCTCCCTTTAAGCCACCTCGAAATCTGAGAACTTCTGATTCAACTATGTCAAGTTTCCGAGTAACCTGGGAGCCAGCTCCGGGGAGAGTGAAGGGGTACAAAGTAACTTTCCACCCTACTGAAGATGATGGAAGTCTTGGAGAATTAATAGTGGGGCCATACGACAGCACAGTGGTATTGGAGGAGCTTAGGTATGTATATTCCCTCATGATGGTTTTTGTTTTGTTTCCTTTAAATAACTTTAGCTTAGGGTTTTGTTTAATCATAATCTAGTATTGAAATGCCTGGCAAAATCTACTGGAAGTTAAGCAAGTAATTTTATCAATTAGCTATGAAAATCTTGTTATGCCATCTCTGAAAGGTACCTGGCAGGTTTTTTCCTAAGATTATCTATTTACATCACTTCTGGTGTTCTCACAGGAACTGAAGGAGGCAAAGATATAGGCTGGAGCTGTACTCTGTATTTCACATATGAGGAAGATAATGGAATACTGAAGGATATTTGGGATTTCTAAAGTTTTCTCTCAAAAGTTTCTTGTCTCATGTTTCTCAAAAGATGCTTAGTTTAACTTTTGATTCATTTTCTCAGAGGCTTGGATTTTTAAAGCAGGCTTTACACCAAGTCAAAATCTGTTAGACAAGTATACTAAATATAATTAAAATAGGATCATTATGTCAAAGAATCATACAGTTATAGAATGGTTTGGGTTGAAAGGGATCTTAAAGATCATCTAGTTCCAACCTCATTGCTGTGGGCACCTTCCAGTAGATCAGGTTGCTAAAAGCCCCATCCAACCTGGCCTTGATGCCCTGGGATGGGACACCCACAAATTCTCCGGTCAGCCTGTTCGACTGTCAGTCCACCCTCACAGTAAAGAGCACCAGAATCTTCACCAGCATCAGAATAATATCCTAATATCTGATCTAAATCTACTCTCAGTTTAAAGCCATTACTCTCTGTCCTATCACTACATGCCCCTATCAAAGTGCCTCTCCAGCTTTCTTTAGGCTCCCTTTAGGGGCTGGAAGCATAAGGTCTCCCCAAATGTTTCTCTTCTCTAGGCTAAACAACCCTAACTCTTAGCCTGTCTTCAGAGGATAAGTACTCCACCCCTCTGATCATCTTTTTGATCTTCTTCTGATCTCATTACAAGAGGTCCAAGCCCTTCTTATATTGGTGGCTCCACAGCTGGATGCTGTACTTCATGTGGGGTCTCACATGGGCAGAATAGAGGGTGAGAATCACCTCCCTTGACCTGCTGGTCACTTCTGGTGATGCAGCCCAGGCATCACTCACAATCCCTGCATTTGCCCTCTGTGACCTTCCAGCAGTGTGGCTGGAGCACTTTTCAGTGAAAACTGAGGCAAAAATATAATTCAGTACCTCAGCCTTCTCCATATCCTGGGTAACCAGGTATGCTTTTTTCTTTGAGAGGGGGCCCATTTTTTCCCTAGTCTTCCTAGGGATGTACCATAGAAACTTTTCTTGCTGCCCTTGATATCCCTGGCCTGATTAAATCCTATCAGGGCTTTAGCTTTCCTAACCTGATCTCTGGCTACCTGAACAATTTCTCTTTGCAGAATAAATAACTTGAATGAGGAAGGCTATACATTTAAGTATAGCTTGTAAATTCAGCTTTTAAATTGTTGAAACCTCAGTGTCTCATGGAAGAGCCAGTTTTTGGGCTTCATGTTTTAGCACCTTCTTTTCCATGAGATATTTTTTTTCCTGTGAGAATTTAATAAGTGAGATGTTTAGCATTTAACTAGCCAAATGACTCTAGTTAAAGTACGCCTCTGACTATTTCAGGGCAGGAACCACCTATAAGGTAAATGTTTTTGGGATGTTTGAAGGAGGAGAGAGCAACCCTCTGGTTGGACAAGAGATGACTACCCTTTCAGATACTACTACGGAGCCATTTTTATCTAGAGGTAAACATGACTGAATTGAAGAAAAGGCAGTCTTGTATTTTGGGCAAAAAAAAGATCAAAAGTTTACTACATTTCCTTTTTGTTTTTCTAATGCATACTTGTTTACAGGATTCATTACATTGCCTTCCCTGATGACATAAACCCTGGTCTGAAATGACCACAAAGCACGCCTCAGTTCCCAGTTCTAGTCCTCTGCACCCTTCAGATGATCTTACAAAGATGATAACACAGGCAACCTGTGTTTTGCTGATTATTCAAAGCCATCTGCATTGCATTTTCAAGCAGTCCACATCTGTGTTAAATCACATAAAGGTCAAATACTTGAACAGAGATCATGGCTCATCTACAGGGGTCTTCACAGGAGTAGAACAAGGAATTTTAAGCAGATTGTTGGCCCTTTGCTTGTCCTTATATGGTGACTTTTCTTTTTAAGACTAAGACGATATAATGAACAAAGATCTGATAGTTGGGAATGTCTTAGTGTTAATGTATTTTATTTAAGTTTTTTCAACATAGTAATTGTTTAGTCTTTTTTTTTTTTTTCTATAGTAGAAGGAGACTTTTTCACAAAGGCAATTGCAGAGTGCTCTCCAGTATCTCTTTGGGAATTTCTCACTATGTAGCTAGTAAACCTTTCTTTCAAGGTTTCTGTAAATGTTATGATATTATCTCCCTTTGGTGTGGTTAACAGGCCCCTGCATGTTAATATTTTTGTTCACCATACTCTCAATTATACCACCTGAAGAAAGTTCCAGGGCTCAATCCTTCATGGAAAGCATAAAAAAGCAGGTCTGCTTCTGAATATCCAAGTGTACATGAATAAGTAAAGCCTTTTCTCCTTTGGCATTTCAGTGTTTGCATAACCATCAGAGAGAATTTGGTGAGAAGAAAGAACCTAACTACAAAGTCCTGTCAGAGTTAAATAAAGGAAAAAAAGTTTCTGATAGTTGGCTATATTGTTTTTGCTTAGCCCACACTGGGCTGTGTAAAAAATACTCATCTTGTATATAACTTTATTGAAACATTTTTAGAAACTTCTTAATTAATTGGTGTCCCCCTCTGTCTAATACTAGAGGGTTAAACTGACAAAAAGACCCCTAAAACAGGCCATCAGTGACATTAGACTAAAGCTTTAATAAGTCTGGAAACAAAAACTGCATCAAGAGTGGTTGGTTATTTTTCCTTATAGCGGGTCTCATTTCTATCTTCAGTGTTATACTCTTTAAGCTAATTAGTTTTATTAATGCATGGATTTGAGTCATAGTTAATGTGAAAAATGAATTTATATTTTGTAAATGTAAATGTAATAACAAATTATTTATTAATGGAGGGAAAAAATCACCCTAGATCTGGCATATTTACCAGAATTTTCTGTGTGGGGAACTATAGTATGTTGGAAGAAACATAAAAGTCAAAATACCTTAACTTTTATATTGTACATAAAGTTAAAGTTAACTTCCATATTTAAGTTATGCATGCAGTTTTTTGAACTAACACGGTTTGACTTAAACCTTACTCCCAACTGATTTTGTTGTCCTGACTAAAGACTAGATCTATATTTTCTGTGCAGAAGAGAATCATGCTTTTAACCCCCAGGTACATGGAATAGTTATATTCATGAGTCTACAATGTTGGATCAATTCTGTGGAACATATATGAAATCACAATATCTTTCAACTGTGATGAGTGTGGATGATTTTTCTCAATGGGATTTCTTCCATATAAAGACCAGAAGCTCTGATGGCAGGAAGCCAGAAAATTTGCAGCTGGTAACAAAATCTACAGGAAAAAAGAGAGAAAGGATTTTTTTTTTCGCAAATGGCTGTGGATAAAATTATTGTGTCTTTCTGTTTTGTATAAATATTTTGTGATTTTTCTTGTGATGAAAACAATACGATGCATATTTTATTTTGTAATTTGTAAACTGAAGATATCTGAAATAACTTCTTACCTTTTTGGAACATTGCAGCTTTATATGAATGTTTGTTCTTGTTCCCTCTGTATCTCTTGACCTATGTTTATGCTTGTTTGTCTTCTCTGGATTGTGCTCTTTCTTTTCTATACATGCAAACTTCTACACCACATGTATTTTTATGTCTTTTTCCCCTGAAAATTGAGGAATGCTATTTATTTGAAAGTGATTGTAATA
Organism: Acrocephalus scirpaceus scirpaceus; assembly: GCA_910950805.1. Lineage (NCBI taxonomy): Eukaryota > Metazoa > Chordata > Aves > Passeriformes > Sylviidae > Acrocephalus > Acrocephalus scirpaceus. The sequence continues at coordinate 83,551,147 of OU383775.1, forward strand.
CATGCTTTTAATACCACTATTACTTGGTTGAAAATTAATCAGTAGTTTAGCTATATACAACAGACTAAAATACCATGAAATAGTATAATCTAATAGTGCTTACTGCCATATCAGTGGTTCATTTAGTCGTCTTGTACAAAACTTCTGAAATCAAGTTATCAGCCATCTTTAAAGACCAAAACAGACAATAACATGACAATAGAGAACACTGGCCTTGACATTTGCAAAGGCTTATTTTTAAAAGGAAACATACATGAAGGAATTTAGACAGCTTTTGCCATGGAACCATTGACTAGTGTGAATAATGCTCTCAAATAGGTCATACTTGACAGAGTGCCAGTGAATAAAACTAGAGCTATTTTGGAAGCTAACTCATGACATATGTCATCTAAAAGGATAGGGAAAGAAAGCCATCATGCTAAGGCTATATTTTTCTGGTTGACACGGCAGGTTTAGAATGTAGAACCAGAGCAGAAGCTGACATTGTGCTGCTGGTGGATGGCTCATGGAGTATCGGGCGGCCAAATTTTAAAACCATCAGGAACTTCATTGCCCGTATTGTTGAAGTTTTTGATATTGGTCCTGACAAAGTACAGATTGGTAAGTTCTCATTTGTTGGAGGAAAAATGGAGCATAACTGCTACAGAGACATGTACTAACTGAGTAAATGATGGCTTTTTCCCCAGGTCTTGCACAGTATAGTGGTGATCCCAGGACAGAATGGAATCTCAATGCTTACCGAACTAAACAGTCTTTGTTAGAGGCTGTAGCAAATTTACCATACAAAGGAGGCAATACTCTAACAGGTATGTCACAGTGCCAGGATTTAACTTGAGTTCCAGTGAAAGTGATTCTAGTAGCTGACCTTGATATTGTTCAGTGAACTCAAATATGTCCATGATGAAAGGGACTTAGCAGTTCAGCTCAGTATGGTTGGAAAAGAACAGGTCCAGCATAAGCTTATAAACTCAGGAGAAATGTGTTAGAAGAGATTTTGGATGATGAAGAGCTTGTGTTGGTGTTGAGTCTGTGAGAAGAAGAAAGGTCAGTTCCATGCCAGAGTTGGGATGAAGACAACCAGGAACCAGAAGAAAGGGTAGTGGAAGTCAGAGGGTGATGCACAACAGGTAAGAGAGCGCTGAATAGTATCAGTTGCTGAGAAGTCTGGGTGATGGGCTGCAACTAGAGTCAAAATGCTTCTAGAAGGAGATAAACCGTGGAACTATGTTGTCAGAGTGAAGTCACTAGGATGCATTAATTTCTTTTACTGTGACTACTATATGAAAATAGTTTACAGTGATGGTTACATCTTTTGTGTCATGCTAGGAATGGCCTTGGATTTCATCTTAAGAAACAACTTCAAACCAGTTGCTGGCTTAAGGCCCAGAGCTCGCAAAATTGGTGTTCTCATCACTGATGGCAAATCACAAGATGATGTAGTCACCCCTTCAAGAAAACTCAAAGATGAGGGAGTGGAACTGTATGCAATTGGTAAGTACTCTATCAAGGGATGACTTGCAGCAACTCCCTCCTGGAGTTGCTCCCAAAACCTGCTAAACGTGCAGAGAAGTTGCCACATACATAAGTAAGGTTATTCAAAGAATGTGTTTAGGGACTTAATTGCTTGTTATTGTGCGTCATGGCCATAATTTCTAACAAGTTTTGCTTTCTTCTTCTCTTCTAAGGTATTAAAAATGCAGATGAAAATGAATTGAAGCAGATTGCAACGGACCCAGACGACATCCATGCTTACAATGTTGCAGATTTCTCCCTCCTGGCTAACATTGTTGATAATGTAACCACGAATCTGTGTAACAGTGTGAAAGGTCCAGGTACATAACATGTTCAGTTTCCTTCATTCTTTTTCCATTTAAGCGCTTAAACTGCTAATTCCTTTTTATTACTTATTGGGAACACTGTGTTAGCTGTGGGCTGTTTTTTCAGCTGCTGGTGTGAGGAACTTGTGCAGACCACCTGGACTACCCTGCAGGGGTTCTTCCTTTCCTTCCAACAGTGACTATGTTATAACTAACACAGCATGACATTGCTGGATGTGCCTTCTTTTTCTCCCTAGAATCATGAAGTATCTTTCTTGGTCTGTCAGCTTTTTATTTATTGTGACATGTTTTTTGATGATACTCACCCAATAAGGAAAATTTTAGCAGCCTTGCTCTTTTCAAGTATTAATATCTTAAAGCCCAAAACCAAAGCTGAGCATGGTAAAACAGTAATGTTAGCTGATGGTTTTTCAGTGAAACACTGGTGTTGAAGGTGGAATAGGAATTACAAGGGAAGTTGTTTAGTCTTGAGTGTGTTAAGGTGAGCTACCTATACATGCAGTTGTAAGAATTCCTGAGGAAAAAGAAATATAAAATCTCTTCTGATAAGGTAAATGAATATCTTTTAAATTTGCTTCCCTCTTGCAGGTGATTTGCCACCTCCCTCAAATTTAGTTATTTCAGAAGTGACACCTCGTTCTTTCAGACTGAGATGGAGCCCACCTCCTGAGAGTGTTGATAGATACAGAGTTGAATATTATCCTACCTCTGGAGGTAGTCCTAAACAGGTTAGTATTGTGTGTTCATCTTTGACATTGTCCAGTATAACCTTGGACTTCCACATCATGGTAATATCATTCTGAATTGGTGCTGAGTAGGGTATAACAGTAACTTAAAAGTGCTCCTAAGGTCAAGAAATATCATGCTTTGGTAAATGATACACAAAATTAAAAAAATAGGAAAATATATATTACTTTGGTTGTTTTAATATCATGAATCCAGAAGTAAAATATATTTCTTATAAAGAGCTGTCTTCTATTTCTAGTAACTCTTTTATTTTCATATTCCACTGTCATATATTAGTTGAAATATGTCTGTACCAGAAATTTTCTGACCGTACTCATGGGTAGGCCCCCTGTCCTTTTAATGCATTTTCTTCTTTGTAGAAAACAAGACAGTGGGGGATACAGGTTGTAAGAGGTGCTTAGATTAACACTATATGACTCCAAACTGTTTATTGCACAGGATCAAACTTGTGGTTATTACTTCTCTACACAGAGAGCCAGTGGCTGGCAACTCTTGGTTCTAGGAAATCTGAGTTGCTCATTACTCTCTTCAACCAAACAGAATAGTATTTGGGAAAATGAAGCCTTTAGGAGAATGTAGTTAGGTGCCTCTCCTGCCTACATCTGAATTTCCCATCTCTGATTGTGGCTTTTAAATCTTGACTCATATTTGGCTCATGGACAGTTCAAGATCTGGTCTTTGATTAAAGTTTGAGCTGTCGTTACAGTGCACACTGACTTTACAGTTTGACTACTTCCTGGCATTTCTGTTCAGCAAGATATTACTAATTCCTTGTGCTGTAACCATATAGATTATCCCGGATTTTGAAATTTTTCCCAAAGTGGCCCTTTTTTTCTCTGGTCCTTTCTTTATGCTCTTTAGTGATACAGAAGTGTAAACCATGCGTGAAATCAGAATGCACTGTAAGTGATGCTAAACAAATCCAGCTTAATGTGAAACAAGTGTCTGTCTGAGATTTCCCTACAGCTTGCTTTGCAAAAACAATGCTATATTGTCAGACAAAATGTATACAAAATTAGTACCAGACTTATCTCCTAGTCATTGATTTCTGCAGTTTCTCAAGGAATGATTGCTTTTCTTAGAGATAAGATTGCAAACATATTTGTCTTACAGTGATTAACATTGTTTCTCTTGCAGTTTTATGTAAGTAGAATGGAAAGAACAACAGTTCTGAAAGATCTGCAACCTGAAACAGAATATGTGGTTAATGTGTTTTCTGTGGTAGAAGATGAAAGCAGTGAACCTCTGATTGGCAAGGAAACAACTTGTAAGTTAGAAATGGGCCTTGAATAACATGTTAACAGCCAGTTGGGCACCTGGGGAACTGTCCAGTAGAACTTTTAGCACTATAGATTTTCTTCTTAGCAGAATGAAAATATTTAATTTGAATTACCAAACTGTATTGTGTTACTCTGGTGGTTCAGACCTTGTTGTCTGCAAGACTTCAGCAAAGTGAAACTGCAATGTGGTAGAAAATATTTGTCCCAGCTTCTTTCTAGGCTTATAAAGCATGGCTCTACAAACATGAACAGACATGAATTACAAGACAGAGTTTATAAATTCCTGAAATCTGATCATTAAAAAATTTGTATTCCTTCATTTTTATGCTAGGTAATTAATTCCTGCTGCTATGATACAGAATTATTTCTAGTTAGCAAAAGCTAATTCAACCCAATTATGCCATTTTTATGAGTTATGGCTATGTTTCTCCTATGAGCTGTCTACATGATTGATTTCAGGTATATTTATTCTGTATGCAACATAGGGTGACTCTTCTGCCTCTTTAATAATATTGAATGTTTGCTGTTCATTTCACTTCTTAATTTTGTCAAAAATCCTTAAAATGTGTGTATAATTTTTATGATGTCCGTGTTAATTTTTGATATGGTTTCATGGAAACTTTTAATTTAATTAATAATTTGAGAAATATAGAAAACAAAAAGAAAATCCTCTTTGTACAGATCCCAAGCCAGTCATGTTGTTTCATATTAGAATTTTCAAGTGAGTTAATGTTGATTTGTACAAGATTAAAATGTTCCAGTGCAGACTTGTAAAAGTTTTAGCTGTGTACGTAGAAAATTTGTAGCCACATTCAAAATGGTATGACCATTACCTGATTCTTAAACTAAGAATTTAAATATCACTGTTTGCAGGTCACCTCTCTACTACCCATAACATGCCTAATACCCATGTGCAATATTCTCAGTGGTATGACCTGTGATATAAAATACTAAGAAGCTGAAAGACATAAATTAATATTTATTTTTTAATTTGACAGTGCCTATCTCTTCAGTTAGAAACTTGAATGTTTATGACATTGGATCAACTTACATGCGAGTGAGATGGGAACCTCTCAATGGAGCTACGGGTTATTTGTTAACATATGAACCTGTGAATGCTACTGTCCCAGCCACAGAGAAAGAGGTAAGGGAATTTGTCTTTGCTACCTGTACTCTACCAAAAATAAATTAAGAAAAACTGTTAGACTATCATAATAGTCAAAAGACTGGCATGTACTTCTTGAAGTGCAGTGAACTTACTGGGATATTATATACAATGACATCAGTCAGGAAACTGTAAATATACTGTGAATCTCACAAACAAAATTCCCTTGAAGTTAAATCATTGCTTGCTTTTCTGCCATTGCCTTCCTCAATTTTTAAACATGTTGTGTTATTTTTCATGTGCAGATGCGTGTGGGACCATCAGTGAATGAGGTGCAGCTGGTAGATCTCATCCCCAACACCGAGTACACTTTAACAGCTTACGTATTGTTTGGTGACATGAAGAGTGACCCACTCACCACACAGGAAGTGACGTGTATGGACATCTTGATTTTTGCTTTGTTATTGCTTCAGCAACGCCTAATTTTAATTATACTTCATGTAACAATTTTTATATCATCTGTTTCATTTAGAAGACCATCTTAACCATGTTTTATGCATTTTCTAACACATACATTTTCCAAAGTCCTCAAAGGCAATTTTAATGAGAAGGGTCCAGCTACTAAAAGGGGAACAATATAATTTGTAACTTGAATAATGAAGGAAATCTTGTGATCACAGTGTTTTTGAAAGGTCTCAATTTTGCTTGTATTAATTTAGAAACCTCGTTTCCGAATTCAGACATCCTCTTAAGCACAGAAAATACTAAAGAAACATGCTATATCAAGGAAAAAATAGATTTAAAAATGACTTCCTTTTTTACACCTTTCCTTGAACATTTCCTATCAGCAGAGGCATGCTTCTGGTCTAGATGCATGCAGCATGGCTACTTTTATGCCCTTAAAAAATTTAAACCATTAACCATAGATGAAAAGTGGCTATGTCACCAAAAGTTATGGTCTTAATTCCTGATACTTCTGGAAGTATTGTGCTCATAAGTTACAAAGCTGAAACTACCATAGTTGATAGCTATTTTGCTCATTGCTGGGAAAATAAGATTCTGAACTCTCTCATCTAATGCTCAGGACAATGAACTTGTCAGAAAGTGTTTACTTCCATTCACTGAAGACTTTCACTGAAAGATGTGAAAAGAATTCACTTCCATCTGTGAGAGACCTATAACTCTGCTCTGAATAACACTCAGTTACTACTATCATTATTTTTACAGTACCTTTGCCTGGACCCAGAGGTTTAAGAATTCAGGATGTTACTCACAGTACCATGAACGTGGTTTGGGATCCTGCCCCAGGAAAAGTTCGAAAATACATCCTAAGATACAAAATAGCTGATGATGCTGATGTAAAGGAGGTAAAATTTTTAAAGTACTAGGAATTTTTTATTTTGAGAAACTAGATTACTAAAATAATAGTAAAGGTAGTATTATAACCCACCAGTGAGAGTAGAGAACATAATTTCATAGTGATTGCAATCAGGAGAGAGTATTGATTTCTTGGAAACAGAATGAGCACAAGATAGATTTTGTGGGTACTCCCTTCTTCCTACTCCTCCTCCTCTAGAGAGGAAAAATCCTTAAACTGACTGGAGAATTTTCATATGTTTTGGTAAATACCATTTCTACTCTTTGTTTAAATATCATACTGCCAAAGTCTAAGACCAACTTACAATTAAGAGGACAGGACAGTGGAATAAAGGTATGTTGGCCCCTTTGCCTAGTGACAGAACATGTGTGAGCATTGTTAGAGACATTTTTTAGTTATGTACAAGCTTTCCTTAATTGTGCTGCTAGGCATAAACCAGCTCTTGGAGAATTATATTTGTTTTTTAAAGGAATCAGAATTTTCCAAAGGTTCAGTCTGCATCCTTGTTTCCAAAGGAATAAATCAGTAAATGATCCACAAGTGCTATGTGTATCTGATACAATATGTTTTGCAAAGGAATTAGTAGAGAACACTCAATATTCAGGTGTAAATTTAAGGAAAAATGGTAAATCTTTGTGCAGAATACTTTGTTTTTCAGTGCAGGAATTTCTGCCATTAGACCAAATGAAGAGTAAGAAATAGAGCAATTTACAATCCTTTAAGTCACTATTTTTATTCTTAGGTGGAACTTGACAGACTCAAAACGAGCATTACTCTCTCTGACCTTTCCTCCCAAACACTGTACAATGTAAAAGTTGTTGCTGTATATGATGAAGGGGAATCCATACCAACAAATGCAGAAGCTGTCACTCGTAAGTTTTCCTAATAATCATTCTTGTGGCTGTTCTTGTCTTATGTTTGATTTTAAGTGGTGTGTGTTGCAATATGTTGTTGAGTTTAGGTGGAGCTCTAATTTAATATGAGAAATACTTTATTTGCGGTCATAATGTTATTTGCAATTTAATAAACCGCAGGAATCTTAAGTGAGTTGTGTCTTACTGCAGTGACCACTGACATTGCAATCTGCAGAGAGGTCAAGAGCCACTGAAGCAAAACTATTTCTATTTAAAGACTGAAGAAGTGTGGGTGTAGAATTGGTAAGAAAATATGAGGACAGAGGAAAGGTTTAGCAAGTCTATGCAGGAATCTAGGCAAGTGAGTAAAAAGCTGGGCCATATACTAGAGAATTAGAGACACCATCCTGCCTCTGATCCAAGAGAGTTTTTGCATCATGGAATGCTAATGCAGCCTTTATCATTTGAGAATCATAAAGGCAGCATTTGAATGACCTTGAAAAATAGAGGCAAGGAAATGGATCTGCACAGGCTCCAAGAGCTGATCTTCGTAAAAGAGATGTGACAGACTGAAAGAGCAAAGCAGCTTTCAAAGAAGTTCTCATCCTGATCAAGGCTTAGGATTTAAGAATATAGTTTAAGATGATAGTTTAAGAATATAGTTTAAATTTAGGATTTAAGGATATAGTTAACCAGAAAAGCTGCAACAGAAAAGAGTAATTTTACCTTTTCGCTGTCCCTCCATCTGGTGTGAAAAAGAAGAAAAAACCATGAATATTCTGTCTAATTTTTTCTTCTGAATTTTTCATTTGGTGGTCTGATGTATTTAAAAATGTTTGTGAGATTTCCTGTTTGCTGTTGTGCTAGTCTTCTTTGCTCTGTACTTGTGATTTTGTATGAATGTGTGTGTAAGGAAACAAGAGGAAAGGTCTGCCAAAGAAATTATTTCTAGTTTAATTCTCTGATTCTACCTATTAACATATTTCTTCCCAGTGGCTATAATATTTTCCCTCCTTAACCTACAGTTAACCTCTGTGAATTCTTTCTAAATAAGTGGTGACTTACTTGGCTTATATAAAGAATTTTAAGATTTCTGAGAAACTCATGCAGGAACTTGGCCTGTGTCATGGGAGTTCATGTTCACTCCATATAACTGCAAAATGTAACACTCAGTTGTTTTGAGTAGGCATGAGAGTTGTGACCTCTGCTGAGGTCTGTTTTATCAGATGATGACCTAATGATGTGATCTTATGAAGGACGATTTGCTTAGTGTAAGTGGACTGGTTTATACTATGTTTGATTGTAGTCATTTACAAGTATGGTAACTGAGAGATGAATCTTCTACAGAGTCTTCTAAATTATTTGTCTGAATAATTCCTTTGTTTAACTGTATTTATTTTGTAGTTACATTTTGTTTAATATTTTTCCTTTTCTCATAATAGAGCCTGTGCCAGCACCAGTCAATCTCAGAATCACAGATATAACCACGAATAGTTTCAGAGGTACTTGGGATCACGGAGCTCAAGATGTGTCTCTATATAGAATAACATGGGGGGTCTATGGAAGAGCAGACAAACAGGAGGTAAGAATAGACAGCCACCTTATGCTTTTGTGGGCAATCTCTCAGAAGGTGTATTTTTAAACTCAAAAATGTAATAAATGGCCTATAACTTGGAAATTCAGTGAGAAGGTGTAGGGCACATACAGCTATGTTCAGTGGTGTTACTCAGTTATATCCCACTCTCTGTTTGCCTATTTCATTTGTATGTTTTGGGTTTTTTATTTATCTTTTCCTTTTTTTTTTAATTTCTTCACAAGACTATCTTAAATGGGGATGAGAATAGTTTGGTCTTTGAAAATTTGAATCCGGATACATTATATGATGTCTCAGTTACTGCCATCTATCCTGATGAATCAGAAAGTGATGAGCTCATTGGCAGTGAACGAACATGTAAGTAAATAGATGGATTCTGCATGTTGTTATTCATAGTTATTGAAACAGAAGGCATACACATACAAGAATTCTGAAAATTCTTTCTACTTTTTTCCTAGTACCCTTGGTACCTATCACTACACAAGGTAAGAATCTGAATTTCCAGGTACCATTTTATTGAAGGAAACTCATGACTCTCTTTTTCTAAACTGTGATGAATGTTGACATTAAAAAGCTGAGATCATTTAATAAATATTATTGTGTATTTGGAAGAATACTAAGCACTAGATTACCACATGTTTATTATTTTACAAACATTACAGTTTATGTTCCCCTGTTCTTGATAGATTCTGCTCTTGATCGGGCATTCATGCAGCCCTAAATGAAGGGGATGAATAAGAATGAAGCGTTTGTCTCTGCTCTTTGGTGAACTACATATTTACTCGTTTCTTTATTATGCTTCTCAGCCCCAAAGAGTGGCCCACGAAACCTTCAGGTGTACAATGCAACTTCACACAGTTTGACTGTCAAATGGGATCCTGCCAGTGGTCGAGTGCAGAGATACAGGATCATTTACCAGCCTATCAGTGGGGATGGCCCTGAACAGTCAGTAAGTAATTTTGAAGTTATTCAAAAGTTATTCAACCTTAAATGCAACCTTCTATGAAGTAATTCAATAACTTCTTTTCAAAGCACAACACCATATATATTAATCACCTTTTATGTGAAGATTTATATTTGTAGTGAATAAGTATATACTCCCCACCTTTTTTTTCTCTCCTTTCAAATCCAAGAATACTCTTAATTGAGCAGGAATAAATTTGGATGCATCCTGTTTTCACAAAAATCACATAATCACAGACTCATTTAGGTTGGAAAAGATCTTTGAGTTCATAAACTCTGACTGTTTATCCATGGATAAAGCTAAAATAAAGTGTGTTGAGGAATAAGTCAATCAGCATCTAAAGCTACAAATCACAGATATAGGTGTCACAACAATAATATGAACTACCATGACTACTTTCACAGTCCAGAGTTTTCCTTCATTTTCATAGTGTGGTTCCCATGCTATCAGAAGACTTTGCCATGGAACATGCTGTAAACAGTTGAGACTGTCTCTCACCACTCTAGGATCAGAATAAGCACACAGAGGTAGCAGTTGCAATGAGAAATCCATGCAAAACCTGTACTAATGAAGTATTTAAGGTATTTTAGACTCTTTTACTATGATAAGAAGCTGTAATGCTATGGAGAGACAGTACTTTATGATCAGCCAGCTTTCCCTATGTTGTCAGCATGAACTGCTTTGACTACTGGCAGCCCACGAAACACAGCCTGGGAATGGTAATTCAGTCAGACTGTTTATCAGAAGGGTTTGCTACTTAAAAATGCCCCATTCTGTAGTGGGAGGCTGTTGTGGTTACTGTCACATGAGTCAGAGGAACAGTCTCAGATGAGAACTGCATTCATTTAGCTTGCTCCTGTAATTGGAGATCACACATGTTCAGAAGTATATTTAGAAATATTTACTTTAGAATCAGTTGGATATTTACACACTCATTTTAACTCTCTTCTGAACAATATACATTTGGGTTGAGGTAATTGAAATGTATATTGAGCAGTCAAATGCAATTTTAGTGAGAAATCACTAGAGGAATAAGGAACAGCAACAAGTTTAATTAATATTTGTAATTAATTGCTAGCAGTGGAGTAAAAAGGGATTTATGGTCATTCTCTTGAAATCTGTGCAAAGAATATGGTTAATAGACTTAATTGCTTACCTCTGGATAGAGTCAAGCAGTGACAGTTGGAGAAAACACCTCTATTTAAGGAGAGCACACAGAACTCTCATACTCTGTTCATGGCATTTAATGTCTGTTTGCAAATGACTTGCAGTCATATGATCATAATTCCTTGTCTTTTGTTACTCTGATGTTTTATTAAACTGTAGATGCTGGGTAGGCACTAGACCAGTCCCTACCCAAGTATTTAAAATATAATTTCTGGAGGGTTTTTTATTTCCCTGTCTGACTTAATGGCCTCAGCACCAAGAGGAATCACAGGTGATTTGAAGACAGAAAAAAAGGTCTGCAAAAACTGCACATAGAACTGCAGAGACCATCATGATCATTTAATGTCAGGTTTTGAAAGGCAATCAGATACTAAAATGTAGAGGCAGCCATGACGGGATGACGGAAGCATTTGTGCTTGAAAGGAGCTTTGTACACTTGAATAAAAGAACCCCCTTTGATTGTAAGTTAAAATAGTCTGCTTGTAAATTAAAATAATCTACTGCTATGAAATGTGTAAGTGCTTGCTCACTGTCAGTTCTTCATCAGCAGATGATTTGATTTTATGCTGAACACTTTAGCTGAATAGGCTTTGAAAACATGCAGATAGTCTTAAAAGTACAATGAATGATGGGAGTTTATATATAATTGTAGTTGTATGCAAGTTTGGAGATCTTAATGAATAGTGGCTTTGTGTCTAAATTTGCTAAAACCAACATGTACTAAACATTACTAAATGTTACTACTGTTCAATGTCTACTGTCAGTGTCAGTCACAAGAAAATTGAAGCATTTGATACATCACAGTGTTTTCCACTCTGCATCAAATGCTTGTGTTCCTTACTGTAGAAGTAAACACAAAAGAGACAATATAAAAGGGATTTTAATATTTTCCTTTTGTTTTGCTGCAGACTACTGTTGGAGGACGACAGAACAGTGTGGTGATACAGAAGCTGCAGCCTGACACACAATATGTTATTACTGTGTCATCAATGTACGGGGACGGTGAGGGGGGACGAATGACAGGACGAGGCAGAACCAGTAAGTAACTTCTTCAAATCTTCTTATTACATAAAAAACAATATCCATGTATTGCTTTTCAGAAGAGCTGAGAAAATTTTCTTGTGGTGAAACTCATGCCATCTGTATTTGTCATATGTCCTGTGGTGGCTTTCAAGTTTCTGAAGTAAGAACACCATCAGCCTACTGGCTGTAGAGAAACCTTGGACCACTGCCTTTGACTGGATGCCCAGTTTTTACAGCTGAGAGAAACCCTAATCTTACTATGGAACTTCTTCTTAATTTTAATTTGTTTAATCGTTTTATACCATAATATAGTAAACACCTTAAAGCATCTGAAAGCATGTTACTCTCATATGTGCCTGCTTTCAAGCAACTTCAGTTGAGAGGCTGACATTCATAGTGTGCACTTTAGGACTCCATCATTTTATATTGATGCATTCTCTTGATCCTGCTATGGAAATCACTGAGTGATTTGCTATCAGAGACACTCCAGGTATAAAACCCATTTTAATATATTTACTTAATAATTATATAACTATAAAATTATTAATTCAGTTGCATTTACTTTAATTATGAGCTTGCAATGGAAAGTCAGACACAGCAATGCGTTTGGTGAGGAAAGAAGAAAAAATCCTGATGAACTCATTGAATAATTCCAAAATAGTGTCCAGAAATAAATTTTTCTAGCTAGTAATGTTTGTGGTGTTGGATAGGGCTGATGAAGATAAATAAGATTGAACATGATCTACTAAACCTATTTTTAAAATTTTCTAAGGATATATTACAGAGGCGTGATGTGATCAGCAAAAAAGGGGAGAATAGGGTTCCACGTTTCTGACATCTTGTTGATCTGTTTCAGAACCTCTTACCACTGTGAAGAACTTGCTAGTTTATGACCCAACCACCAGTACTCTGAATGTTCGATGGGATCATGCAGAAGGAAGTCCTCGCCAGTACAAAGTGTTTTATGGACCTACAGCTGGAGGTGCAGAAGAAATGGTAAATCCTTCATGTGGATTTCATTAACCATCTCAGATAAATTACAGCTCATGGTGGTGGTGTGAGAAATGCTGCTGGGTAAAGTAGGTCTTGTTTGCCTATGCATTGGCTTTTTTTCTGTTCACAGCCACCCTGGAGAAAATGCACAGCATCTCCATGAAAGTTCCTCCCATATGTATTACAGATGTTTGATTTCATATAGTAGGCCATTAGTGATTAGTTCTTAGCATGGGATTTAATACCACACACAATTTTTTGTTTCTTTATCCCTAGGGCACTGTGGGTGAATGTAAAGCCAACTTCTGGGTATACAAAAGATTGTAAAGTTAGCAGACTTAATTTCTACCCATTTTTACTGCTAAGAAGTCATGTGACTGTAGGCTTCAATGGTATTTGAAGCCATGTGACAGCTGAAAAATCCACATTTTAATATCTTGAAATTACTTAATTACTAAAGAGCTAAAAGAATCCTGGAAATAGAAAACCCTTGCTGCAGACTGGGAAATATTATTTCCCAGTTGTGCTTGTTTTCTCCACATTAGTGCAATTTATTGTGCACAAGAAATGAGTCATACACAAATGCCATTGTTTCAATAGCAACTAAAGTGCTACTGATGACAAATATTCTTAAATGCTGTGGAGTTTTATTTCCTAACATGAGCTGCTCATTACTTCTTGTCATTAGCATGTTCTAATGTTAGGTAATTTTTTTTCTTGTCTTAGAAAGTGATATTTTAATGCCTCTGAGCTGCTAAATAGTAGTCATTAAAGAGATCACTGCAGATTCTGCTACTTTCATTGCATTTCATTTCACTACAGCAGGATCTGGACCCAAAAGTAGAGAGAGCTATAAGGGATTATATAGGAGAACATAGAACTCATTTGTATTAAGTCTAAGACACAATCTTCTTGAAAGATAGTTCTGGAAGATACCACAAACCATGTTTTTTTAAGTGTCACCTTTTGTAAAGTTTTATCACATCCAGTCTGGAAATGAGACATGGCAGGGGAGTAAGTGAGAAATAAAATAGCTTGAACTTTTTTGTTTGTTTTTGGTTTTTATTTTCATGTTTTTGTAAGTTTCTTGACTCTTCCTTTCTTTCTAAATTTGTAGACCACAGTACCAGGAAATACAAACTATGTCATCCTGAGGACTCTTGAACCCAACACACCTTACACTGTAACTGTGGTTCCAGTTTTCCCAGAGGGGGATGGTGGACGTACCTCTGACACTGGACGCACTTGTAAGGAAAACAGTCCTTTTCAAGAAAATGTTAGGACTTTTTTATCAATGACCTCAGATCATTAAAAATTGATTTTACATTAAAAGTTTACCTCTTTAGTTATTTTTGCAGCTTTGTAACTTACTCTGTTTCCTTTGCTTATTTGTGTGGAGGCTCTCAGTCCACTGAACTTGGGCAAGCTCAGCTCCAAAGCTGTGCAGCACATTTAGTGTTTACTTCACAGAACAGTAAAATTTTAATTGTACTGCTAGTAGAAATACTTGTGAACAAAGAGCGAATATTGGTGTTCACCCATGCTAATGTCCACACCGTGTACTTAAAATTTTCAAGGAAGTTTGGACTACTAATGTCAGCTTGACCTACAATGTGTAGTTTGTGGTTATTTTTCATACATATCTGATCAACAGTAGGATAACCAAGTGTCATGACCATACTTTCAATTTGCTGTACAAACATGTACTTTGCTGCCTGGTACAGGAGTTTGGAAAGACCAGACATGGAGGTTCTTAGCTTTGTAAATTTTGGGCTAACAAAAGTAATGTGTTTGTCTTGGGCTGAGGTGCTTTTCAGCTTCTTTTGAGCACTGTTGTAAATTCATGTTGAAATAGAACTCACACAAGCAACTTTATAAAAATTTAAATTATCCTTGATCTAGTGGAGAGAGGAACACCGAGAAACATTCAGGTTTACAATCCCACACCAAACAGCATGAATGTCCGTTGGGAACCTGCTCCAGGTCCAGTACAGCAATACAGAATTAATTATGCTCCACTGTCTGGCCCAAGGCCATCAGAATCTGTAAGTAATTTAGCTTTTATACTATTAGTCAAATGTGTGTTGAGAATACTGCTTCCTTCAGTGAGTGTAAAAAATAATAGTAAACTGTGTGCCCAGGAGAGTCACTGCTGAAAGCACAGTGTTTATAGGGGCCTAGTCCATTGTTAATAAAGACTTAATTTGGTAAAATGAAAGAAATAAGAAACAAGACTCTCTCATTTAAAACTCTGTATTGAGGATTGAGTATCCTTTATTATATTGCAAATAAAGATGAGTTAAATTAAATTTTTTTAAGAGAGTCGGAGACAACAAATATTTATTGGGAATTGTGCAATTACAAAACTAGAAGCCAGGTTTATGTGATTTTACCACCAAACCATCTGCTTACCCCACATCATTACTGTTTAGTGGGAGTTGGTGAACAATGAACTCTGGATATGGGTAAAAAAATGCCCTCCCAGTGTGAAGTAAGAATTCTTGGATTTTTATAGAATTAAATGCAGTTTTAAAGCTTTCACCATGAATGTACTCACACAAAATGTAAACTCATATCATACACATAGATCTACATGTTTTTATGTAAGGAATTATAAGGAATTTTATGTCCTTTTAACATAGTAAACTGAGACAGAATTTACTTTTTTAGTTTCCATTTATGAAGGTTTATCCTATTTTTTCTGAACTATTTTAATGTAAAATGTAAAAAGTAACAGTTGTATTTGCAGAAAGAGAGCTCCTTATATTGTTTGTTGTTTTCTTCATCCACTATTGAATCTTTATCAATATTGCATGTTTATTTTAAACTTGTGTTATTTTTCTTGGACAGTGGGCAGCAGGGTCATGTTTCCAATTTTTCTATATTTAATTCAAAATTTTTCCTAGAAAGAGATGGTAAAAGCTGAAACTTTATTTATATAGGTGCTTTTTGTTTCTGTTTTAGATTGTGGTGCCAGGTAACACTCGTGATGTGATTCTGGAGCGCCTGACTCCTGACACTGCTTACTCAATAAATGTTATAGCTCTGTATGCAGATGGAGAGGGAAATCCAAGCCAAGCACAGGGAAGAACATGTAAGAGACAGTCAATACTTGTGTTGTGAAGTATACGTCAAAATTATCAGAAAAATATCAGTGTGTGAAGAACTTCTAAAATTGGTTACAATTACAAATAATGTAAGCTATTTAGTGCAACTCTGAATTAATGCATCTGAATTATGCCTGCAGCAATTATAGGTCTCTGTTGCAGAAAACTTTTGCTATGCTGTCTGTCAGTTGTGGTACTTGAATAATTAGCAATGTGTTTTTCAGTTGAGAAATAAGCTTAATTTGAATGTGTAAGAGTTTAAAGGCTGTTCTCAAAATCATATTACAGATGAATAATAATTTATCTTTTGTAAAAATAATAGCCTATTAGAATTAGTTAGGTAAAATTAGTTGACAACAGAAAAAAAGGGCATCATGTTTGGTTGATGTCTGACATGATAATTGTATGTGTTGGCTTCCCCAGCTGTTTGGTTTTTTGCTGCAGACAAATACCAAAATCTCCTTGTTACAACTTATCTCATAGGATCTTGGTTGTCTTATATTTAGAGTATTTAAAATTCATACTAGAAATAACATGTAAAGAACCTGTCAACAACAATAATTTTGCTTCTTCTATGCTTTCCCTGTAAAATCCCCATAATCATCTAAAACTTGAAGATGTGATAGGCTATAGTTATACTTGTCTGCAGGAGTTTGAGAAGCAGAATGTGCCCACTTTGCTCATCTGGATGTTCCCTCCCTTCAGTACTGCTCTAGTTCCTCCAGTTGGGCCCTTGACTTTGGCTTCAGGGCTACATTTGAATTGATGAGGGTGACACTGATCTAGAGGTATCATGCACCATACAACTTTCTGTATTTTCATTCTTCAGTGCCTCGCAGTGGTCCCAGGAATGTGAGAGTATTTGATGAGACTACAAACAGCCTTTCTGTACAATGGGACCATGCTGATGGGCCAGTCCAGCAGTACAGAATCATTTATTCACCCACTGTGGGAGACCCTATCGATGAATATGTAAGTTCTGTAATTCCTTAGTAAGCGCTGACGTGTTCTCAGTCAGTTCTTTAGGCTACAGAGAAAACAAGATTTGTTCTACATGTAGTACACTGTGCAGACTCTGTGGGTTTTCTGGTCATTGTGCTTAGTATTAGGAAGCCATGGTTTGTATAAAACAGTTTTTTCCATGAAGCTACAGAAAATAAATGGTTTAATGAACAAATATGTGTGTGAAATAACGTTAAATATGTGAGTCACACTTCAATCAAAAGATTCTGAACAGAATCTGTTTCCTGGCATTTCATTAAAATGTGATGCTTTGAATAGCCATCTATTACTTCGTACTGTATTCATTACAAAGTCAGTGTGCTAGGATAAAGAATAAACATAAGTCTGCATTATAAAAATTGAAGAGCTGGCAGAGTCTAGTTAGACACTTTGATTTAGCATCTAACTTGTTGTTCTAAGTTTCAGTATGAATTGTGTGTTTTATTTCCTGCACCTTAATGATAGCACAAGTTATTCTGAAGCTTACAAAATTCACAGAGTATTTATAGCAAAGCTAAGCTCAGATGCTACAGAGGACAACGACAGAATTCCTGCCAACTGCCACCAGCCAAAATGACATTATTATTGCTTTTATATTACTGTATAGTATGTGCTGAAAATTCACTGTTTTAAAATTCCCTACTGCACTCTTTAATCAGAACACACATATTGTCAACACACATATTGTCAACACTCATATCTTCTTTGCAGAAAAGATTGGACAATCCATAAAAACAGCATCTCAAACAACTGAAAATTTAATCAAGTATTCATTGCAAGTGCTGACTGGCATGTGCTTTTGAGATAGATATCTTAAGTTTCTTCCCTTAGTTTCAGTGCTTTATGTCATCCTTATGGAGCAGGATCACTTTTGGGATTATACCTATATTTTCATTAGAAGGGAGCAATAGTGCATGGCTGCATAAGGAAGCTGAGATAGAGGGATGCACAAATAGGGACATTTTTATATGTCAATATATCTAGAGCTTCCATCTCAGAATAACTTATTTCTGCCAAGAAAACAAACACATCATTATGACTTTTATATTTCTACGAGGGAAGAGTACTAAAATCTTGGTGAAGAGCTGCAGCACCTCAGTCTGATTTGAGGGTTGGGACAGAAGAGTCAATTTGATTTATTTTTTTTATGATGGCCACAGTGTATTGTAATTCAAAATAACAAATACTGATAATTGTTTCTTGGCTATAACCCTTAAGGTATCATGAACGACTTTTTCTATGGTGTACATAAAACATAGTGTGCCAAACATCAGAACAAACTTTTGTTTTTAGCTGCTGTCACTACTGATCAGTTACAAGACTGTGAGTGTGTTTACCGCTGTTTCTTTTGTGTTCTAGACAACAGTTCCTGGCATAAGGAATAACGTGATACTACAACCACTTCAATCAGATACACCATATAAAATTACTGTTGTTGCTGTGTATGAAGATGGAGATGGTGGACAACTGACTGGAAATGGCAGAACCGGTAATTAGTTTTCATATGGTTTATTCTTTTTTGAGTTTAAGACATATTCCTTGAGCACTTCAACATTCTTAAGGTTTCATTAAGTTAATGAATTAAATACCTTGCAGTGTAACAATCTGCATTTCTAAAGACTGAAAAACAATTACTAGCCTAATTAGAATGGATCTTTTTCTTTCTTTTTAGTTGGCCTGCTTCCTCCTCAAAATATGTATATAACTGATGAATGGTATACACGTTTCAGAGTTTCCTGGGATCCTTCACCATCCCCTGTTCTTGGCTATAAAATTGTATACAAACCTGTGGGTAAGAAAACTTGCTCATTCTGAGTATACCACGTTCAGAACAATGAGTAGTTAATGGCAGATCAGAGTAGAAATCATATGTATCATTTTGTGTTAAAGGATCTATTTATTTCCTTTGTTCATCAATTTTCATGAAAACTTTAGTCTTATTGTCAATATTCTATAGTAAACACAAACTATCAATCACAGTTTCTTATATTCAATTAGAGGGATTGAATTGTATAGTTAAAACTTTATACAGTAACCTGATTTGTTTATAACCTCTGTAACGCCTCTTGTCCTTCTAAGGCTATGAACTGGTGTATATGAGATGACACTGGACAGGTATTTGGGTACTAATGGCCTGCAGAACTTTTGTTTTGTGTGGCCTTCCAACAGTATACATATCTTTCGAGAAGCTGAACACAAACATTGCACAATGGTTTGTAAAACTATGTGTATGTTCTGCTTGCAACAATGTAATACGCTGAAATTTAAGAAATCAATATGCTTTGTTTTAGAAAAAATAAGGTTAACATTTACTGATGTGTAAGAGATGGAATAGTTTTGTAGCTCATGTAATCATGATTCTTTCTTTCTCTGCTCTTAATGCTTCCTTCATTCAAGGTTCAAATGAGCCCAGGGAGTTTTTCGTGGGAGAAGTGACTTCCTACACTCTGCATAATCTGTCTCCCAGTACCACTTATGATGTGAATGTTTATGCCCAGTATGATTCTGGAATGAGCATACCTTTGACAGATCAAGGCACTACATGTAAGTCAGAATAATTTTGTTGTAGTCATGCTAGATATGTATGCTAGTTTGAGATAACATTGATAAAGAGAAGACTTTGATGTCTGGTTGCTAGGAAGCCTAAGCATGCTCTCACGGAGAATAGTTATCATCTGTCCATCATGTAGACTTTAAAAAAACTAATCTTGGAAAGAGTAATGAAGATATATTTTAAAGTAATGTCTTGATGAAATAAAATTTTCTAGTTTATTTCCTAAAATTTTCTTAAGCCATAGTTGGAGTTAATCTTTACCTGTCTCCAGGGTGCTTCAGAATCTAACCATGTTACTAAGCAGGTCTAGGCTTTTTGATACTCTGCTTTTACCTCATAGGAATGTCCAGTGATTTTGATGGTGGCTTCAGCTAAGAAACTTCTAAAAATTTCTTCAGTTATGATGAATCAAGCATCCTGACTCAGTACATTCTTTTCATACTGCTATACATAGAAGTCAGATTTTGATTTTTGGAGGTTTCTTATTTTGTAAAGAAATCAACTTCACGTGAAAACTCATAAGATAAACTGTTACCCAGTATAGGATTTGGGGCTTTTGTAAATAGCTGGGTGGGGATCTGTAGGGTGTTAAATAAAGAGATTTGACTAGAACTACTCTTTCTTTCTGCAAGTATTTTTAAAAATCAAATTCCAAACCAGCACTGCTAATATAATTCTCATTTTGGTATGCTTTACCTATTGCATACTATTTTCTAGAGAACATTTTTTCTCTTTTCACAGTATATTTGAATGTCACTGACCTAACAAGTTACAAAGTGGGTTGGGATACTCTCTGTATCCGGTGGTCACCTCATCGGTCAGCAACCTCCTACAGACTGAAGCTAAACCCAACTGATAGTAAGTGTGTTCTAGTTTTTGCATTTTCTGGAAACATAATTGTCTTATATCACTGAGACCACCAGTTATTTGGATTGGTGGTGAGCACCAACCATAACGATACATCTGGTTGAGTTTTAAAACTCTGAACAAAACCTGTTTTCCTTGAGTGGTGAAAAAGCTGCAAAGAGGGAGTACTTCTTATTGTCAAGTGGACCTACATCTACCAGTTGACTGGTTTCACATGTACACTGCAATTGTACTTTCCAGTGTGCTTCAGAGTTCATAATCACTACACAATTTTGGTTTAGAAAGGCTATTGAGGGACAAGAATAAGAGTGCTGTCCTGTTGGCTCCAACCTCCTCTCAAAAAGTTTCTTCATTTCTACACTTATGTATACATATACATTAGAAGGGAAGTAACAGGTTCTAATTTTCTTTCCTTTGGGCTTTTTTTGACAGGTTCCAGAGGACAGGAAATCACAATACGTGGGTCAGAAACAAGCCACTGTTTTACTGGCCTCTCACCAGACACAGAATACAATGCTACTGTCTTTGTTCAAACGCCTAATCTTGAGGGACCTCCAGTCTCCATGAGGGAGCATACAGGTAGGTAACAGATACTGTGAACTTAAAGTTTTAGCTATAGAATTTGTCTTGTTTCAGCTGTAAAATTAGATTATTATTTCTTTTCAGTCCTCAAACCTACAGAGGCACCAACTCCACCACCTACACCTCCTCCACCTCCCACAATCCCTCCAGCTCGGGATGGTATGTTTATTTCTAGAATTATTCAATATTTTTGTGTAGTTGTAGTACTATTTCATAGTTTACCTCCAGTTTTCATAACTTTAAGTGGATTTAAAACTATCACACCATTTTAGGGAAATGAAGATTGAGATCATTCCTAATACCATCCCTTTGTTCTAGAACTTTACTAGACTTCAGCATTTCCTGGTTTAGAACAGCAAGATGCAAACCCTTGGTGAAAAAATTATTGATGTTCTATAGCTCTACTATAGAAGGTCTATAAGATTATCTGCTCTCAGCAGACAATTCATGTTTTACAGGAGCTGATCAGAAAAAAAAGTAACTTACAACACTTGCATTTTATTATTGAACCCTTTCACATTTCTTGAAGTTTTCTTTGATGTATTCTAATAAATGTTTTTGTGTAGAGCATTAGTCGTCTGCCAGGTTGAATGCATGGTAGTAGACATTTGCTGAATATTTGTCATTCTTGAATTTTCAAATTTTGAAGCAATATATATTTCATGGTGATATGGTTGATGTATACTAAGGGTTCCTTTTCTTGGACTTTCAGTATGCAGAGGTGCCAAAGCAGACATAGTATTCTTGACTGATGCTTCCTGGAGTATTGGTGATGATAATTTCAACAAAGTAGTGAAATTTGTTTTTAGTACAGTAGGAGCCTTTGATTTAATCAATCCTGCTGGAATCCAGGTAGGTTTGTAATTCCCATTGGGTACATTTTAGAGGAAATTGAAGATGAACTGAATTGTTACTTTCTTTCAGAATGCTGTCATTTTTTGTATTAGATTGTTGTAAAACATGTATGTGGGTATGCATGCCTATTATTTATTAAATATATTTGCCATTTTATAAATACAAAGGAAATCAAGTTTGTTTTGAGATGTTAATATTCTGAAATACAAAAGTTACAGTTTGTGGGAATCCTCCAGGTAGAGAAACTGGGGTGATGTATGGTCAACTTTATATTTTTGTTTATTTGTATATGGCATCAACAACTGGCACACTGCTTAGTTCTTACATCATAGGTTTTTAGTCTCTGTCATATCAGAAATCTGTTTTAGGGACATTCTGAATTTTGATTGAGGGCTATATTTTGAATTCTCAAGGTAAAATATGAGTCTTGTGCATGCAAAGTCCAGCTGGCTTGCCATTGCTGAACTCCCTAGAATCCCACTGCACTAAATAACAGAATGCCTTTGAAAAAGGTGCCTTGCAGAAGCATTTTCATGCTGTGATAACATGGGTCCACTCCACAGTGGGCATAGTAAAAGTATGAAAATATCCTCTTAATAAATTAGTGCATTTTGAGAGAGTAAACAGTAAGACCTAATGAGGGATAGACTTCCAGGAGTTCTGGGCTGCTCACAGTTATGTCAAAGTAACTTCCTGTCAGGCTTCTTACCATAAGCATTGCACCATTATCAATTTTCTGCTGCTTGTAGGAAGCTGGATGAAATCAATGTCTAGATTCCCATAACCACTTCTCTTTCACTAGATGAAACAAAAGACCTGAGGTCTGAGAGAGTTTCTTACATGGCATTTTTGGAGTGTTGCAGAGAGCTTCAGGTGCAATGCATTTTCTTTGGTTAGAAGGCTGACAGGATATTTACACTGTTGAAGGTCTGCTTTTCATCTTCTAGGCATGTTTTTAGTAATTTGATTCCCTATCTTTAACTATCTAGGTTTTTAAAGGAAAAGATACTCCTTAAAGTCACTCTGTGTCAGACACTCTTTATCATTCTTAGCTCTCATCTATACTGGGTAGTTTTCCTTTTCATTTGCTTTTTGTTTCATATATTTTTCTTGCTAATATATATGGAAGTAGAGAAGACAATATAGGTGACAGACACATATAAATACTAATATCTAGTAAAATAATGAAGTCACATACCACTTGAGATGCAACAATCTCAGGTTTTTAATTGAAAATCAATAATTTTAAAAGGGGAATTTACTACAGCAAATGTGAATATATACATACAGAACTATTTCTATTCAGCATTAGTTATATAATATTGCAATTTTACAAAATATTAAAAGGAGCAAAATAAAAATATCTTTAAAGATTATTTAGGAATAAATTTTCAGTGATTGTATTTCAGTATTTAAGGCAAGAGAGCTTACACTTATTTGTGTATCCAACTTTATTGACATTCTATTGACAAATTCTTTTTTATTCTTAAAAAAACCAACTGGAAGTCTAGATACTGTACATCTGCTCAGAAGTAGAGAATAGGCATATATACCTCACCATAGTAAAAGCAAGAATTTGATCATATGCATTTAATGCCATATTACATTTTATACATAGAAGAGAAAGAAAGAAAGAAGGAAAGAAGGAAAGAAAGAAAAGATAGTTGTGTGCAAAGTGCTTTGATGTCTATAGATAAAATTATGTATGTGTGTGCATAATCAGACATTTGAAAAAGAATTTTTGATTATTTAAGGATTAGTAATATGCAAATTTACATATCTTAATGGAGAGAGTTGGTCTGAATGTGGAGGTATGAGACTCAACTCTGTGTTACATTCCATTTCAGGTTTCGTTTGTGCAGTACAGTGATGAGGCAAAATCTGAATTTAAACTGAATACATTTGATGACAAAGCCCAGGCCCTGGGAGCTCTTCAAAATATTCAATACAGAGGAGGAAACACCAGGACAGGTAATTCTGGACTATAATTATATTTATTTAAGATACAATATTTTCAGAAATGGCATAATTATCCTAATATTGCATGGCTGAAAAGTAGGTTTTTCTGTTGTGTTTTAACTCTGTGACTGTTGCCCTTATGAAGTAAAAGAATTATTCTCTTGTGGATAATAAGGATGAATCCTTGTTTATTGTACACTTTGCAGGCAAAGCCCTAACATTTATCAAAGAAAAGGTTTTGACTTGGGAGAGTGGCATGAGGAGAGGTGTTCCCAAGGTACTTGTTGTTGTCACAGATGGTCGGTCTCAGGATGAGGTGAGGAAAGCAGCAACAGTCATACAGCACTCTGGTAAGCAATTCACATCACTTGCCTGTTTCTTTTCTATATTGCTTCAATTATCTGGTAATCTTTTACTCATCCTTTATGGACATGGAAATGTACTCTGAGTATTTGGAAAAAAACTCAAAACTATTCAAAGAATTTGTGCTCTCTGGACCTAGACTCACATTTTCTTTCTTAAGCCTTCTCTCTGGGGAAGGATGTGGCTTTCCAAAGTTTTCAAGTAATTCCTCATGCATATCATTTCAAAGATGTGGCATTTGGTTACTTATTTCTCTTTTCTGTGCATGAACTCCAAAAGTCATTGGGAAGTGTACTCCATACTAGAGCTTATGTTTTAATGGGCCTAGTTTGGTGAGGTTTATGTTTTATCTAGTATAAACCAGTGGATCTCCAGTTAAAGTAACTGTTTTTGAAGGAGATGGGTCTGAATGGACTCCTCTGTTGTCTTTTGAGCTAAGAAGCACTGCACTTCCTCATCAGACTTGATGATTGTGGTTTATGTGAGTGTAGTAATCTGTTCCTGTCCCAGCACTCGGCATTTTGCGTTTCAGTGCATGAACCACCTAGTTCTGATCTCTGAGCAGGGAGATGTTGTACATCCTTATGGGAATCACATGCATGTAAAACACAAGTGATCATCTTCTCTGACTCTTTTATCTGGAAGAATTAGCTCTGTCTAGATGGTTTCTCAGTCTCCCTGGACAATATGCTTCAGTGCTTAACTACCCTACTGGTAGGAGACCTTTGTCTTGCATTTCACCTAAGTCTTTCTTCATGCTAGTGAGATTGTTGTCTTCATTTACCTAGTTAACCAGGAAAGAAGTTGATCACTGTCCACTGTAATGAGCCTTCCTGTTTGAAACTTGTTGTCATCCCCTCTTTCTGTCTTCTCTTTTCTAGACCAAACAAAACAATTTCCTTCCTTTGATGTTGATCATGTTTTTGAAACCCCTTAAAATTTTTAGTTTCCTCTCTACTTGCATTGTTTTCTACACATATCAAAGCATGCTCAGACCTGGACAGAGTATTTCAGTCAGAGTTTCATCAGAATTGGCTACAGAGCATTAATTTCCTTATTAAAAAAAAAAAAAGGTAGTTTTATAATTTGGAATAAATGTGAATTCCAGTTTCAGCCTCCAGCTGGCTTTTCCAATGTCTGTTGGCAGTTTCTCTTCAATGAAATTTACACCTGGTGATATGATTGGCTTCTATGGTCTGGTTCATTTAACTTAAGACATCTGACAACCTAAGACATCTGTCTAGTCTAAAGTCATTGTGTAGGGTCCTTTTATGACTGGTGAAGAGAGCAACAGATAGGCATCTATAGACAATGACTTTTCCTATCCTGAAGTCAGCATGTTAGGGAGCTAAGATGAATTGCTCTCTGAATCTGCCCATATCTATCTGGTGATTATAGAAAACAACTAGACAACTTGGAAAGTAGAAGTTGGTGAGGTGAATACCACTCTAAGAAGGAGAAACTGAGAGGCATGAAATGCAAGAGATGGAAACAGATAGAAAACTGGATAACTAATGGTCTGTACAGTTTTTGGCCATAGAACAGATTTAAGATACTGCAGAGTTGAGAGAATTTTATGTTTTGTATTAAAGAGTGTGGGGACTATGTAGCCAAAGCTGCATGAGATTGGATAATGCCCCAAAAAAACTATGAAAGAGGAGAAAGTTTTGAAAGAAAGATGCAAAAACCTTCTGAGCTTTGATAGGGTGAAAAGAGATCTGGAATGTGTGCTCATAGGTAGTTCCTCACAAGTCAATTGTTTGTGCAATACTGACATGAAAAATATTAATGTATGCTTACTGCATGTCAAGTAACAAGTGTTATTTTTACAGGCTTCAGTGTCTTTGTGGTCGGTGTGGCTGATGTAGATTACAATGAACTGGCCAAGATTGCCAGCAAGCCCAGTGAGCGTCATGTGTTTATTGTTGATGACTTTGATGCCTTTGAAAAGATTCAAGATAACCTCGTCACCTTTGTGTGTGAGACAGCTACCTCAAGTGAGTGGAAGACATTGGTTCCCCTTTTCCCAAATTAGTATATTTGCATATATACAGCTACAAGTAAGTGGTGGGCTGACTTTGGCTGGATGCTGGGTGCCCACCAAAGCTGCTCTATTGCTTCCCTTCTCAGCTGAATAGGGAAGAGAAAATACAGTGAAAGGCTCATGGATTGAGATAAGGGCAATAAGAAATCACTGGGCAGTTACTGTCATGGGCAAAAAAGACTCAAAGTGGGGAAAAATTAATTTATTATCAATGAAATCAGAGTAGGATTATGAGAAATACAACCAGGTATTAAAAACCTTCCCCTACCCCTCCCTTCCTCCTGGACTTAGCTTTACTCCAAATTTTCTCTGTCTCCTCACCCTGTACACAACAGGAGTACAGGGAATGAGGGCTGTGATCAGTTCATCATATTTTGTCTCTGCTGCCCCTTCCTCCCCAGGGGAGTAGTCTTCAAACTCTTCCCCTGCTCCAGAGAGGGTCCCTACCATGGGAGACAGTTCTCCATCAACTTCCCAACATGAGTCCTTCATATAGGCTGTAGTTCTTCATGAACTGCTGCAGTGTGGGTCACAGAATCACAGAATCACCTTGTTAGGGTTGGAAGGGTCCCTCTGGAGATCATCCAGTCTGATGCCTCTGGTCACCTAGAGCAGGTTACACAGGCATGCATCCAGGTGGATATTGAATTTCTCCAGAGAGGGAGACTCCACAACCTCTCTGGGCAGTCTGTTCCAGTGCTCTGCCACCCTCTACATAAGAAAGCTCTTCCTCATATTGAGGTAAAGCTTCTTCTTGTTTTAGTTTGTGGCCTTTGCTCCTTTTTCTGTTGCTGGGCACTCCTGAAAAGAGTCTGGCACCATCCTCTTCACACCCACCTTTGAGATATTTATATGTATTAATGAGAATCCCTCTCAGTGTTTTCTAGACTAAACAGGCTCACCTGCCTCAGCCTCTCCTCATAAGAGATGCTCCAGACCCCTCATCCTCATGCAAAACTGCTGAAACCCTTCCAGTAGCTCCTAGTCTCTCTTGTATTGAGGGGCCCTGAACTCGACATGGCACTCCAGATGTGGCCTCACTAGGGCTGAGCAGAGGGGCAGGATCACTTCCCTTGACCAGCTGGCCACTCTCACTGACGCACCCCAGGATAATATTGGCCTCTCTGGCTGCAAGGGCACTGCCAGCTTGTAGTCAGCCTGTTATCCACCAAAGCTCCCATGTCCTTTCCAGCAGAACTGCTGTCTAGTAGGTCAGCGCCCAACCTGAATTTGGGGTAATTCCTCTCCATGTGCAGGACCCTACACTTGCCCTTGTTGCATCACTTTAAGTCCCTTCCACATGGTGCAGTCCTTCAGGCACAGCCTGCTCCATTGTGGGTCTCTCATGAGGTCCACAAGTCCTGCCAGCTAACCTGTTCCAGCATGGGCTTCTCCCTCCGTGGTGCCACAGGTCCTGCCAGGAACCTGCTCCAGCATGGGCTTCCCACAGTGTCACAGGCTCCTTCAGACATACACCTGCTCTGCCATAGGGTCCTCCAGGGGCTGCAGGCAGATATCTGCTCCTCTGTGGACTTCCACAGTCTGCAGACTGACAGCCTGCCTCACCACAGTCTTCACCACAGGGAAGACCAGGAATGCAGTGAAATCTTTACTCTGGTGCCTGACAGAGTTTTTTCTCACATATTTTCATTCGTCTCTCCAGCTGCAGGCTGTTGTGCCATTCCAACAGACACAACTCCCACCCCCAGCCACCACCTCTTGTTAAATGTATTATTCCCCCAGTCACTACCACCATTGCTGATGGGCTCAGCCTTGGCCAGTGCCAGGTCCATCTTGGAACCAGATGGAACTGGCTCTGCTGGACACAAGAAGCATCTGGCAGCTTCCCACAGAAATCATACTTGTAGCTCCCCCATTGTCAAAGCCTTGCCACTCAAACCAAATACAATTTGCCATCTTATTTAAGGTCCATCGGAAGATATGTTCATGTTAAAAAGTTAGATTTCAGAATAACTGGATATAGTTCAAGGGAGCAAGTTACTTTTTGAAATTTTGAAGTGAGTATTGTAGTTTAGGTAATCTAATCTTGCTTTTCAAAAGTACAAGTAGAAGAAGAAAAGAGTAGCAGTCACTGAAAACCTTAAGAAATAGAATGATGCCTAATGTAAACTTCCAGGCACAACAGGTCTCTTATTTACCACTGGAATAGGTAAATGGTGCTAAAGATATTTAGCTATAGTGTGTGATGCTGTTTTAAAATTATCTCAGTAAAGTGCAGTTGTTTATTTGAGTGAAATCCTTCTATGGCAAAAATATGAAATTCTCAGGCCTGTCATGTGCAACTGCATGTTCCCTAACTGCCTCATCTGCTGGCTCCTGAGGAGCCACATAAATTTGCAGTTATTTCTTGGGAATCTGACAGCTATTATGCAGCTTGACTCATGCCTTAAATATTCATGGAAAGATTGTGTCGTTGTCCTCCTTTCTTCTTATGAATTATACTCTTAAAATATTTGGGGTTCATTTGTCATTTCATATAATTTGTCAGATACAATACCCTACTAAAAGTGATGTGTAAAGACTGACATTACATATACCACAGCTCAGGACAAAGTATGACAAATGTAACAAAAACCGTCTCATAATTAATAATAGCGTAGTAATAAAATTTGATAATAAAACTTTCTGAAGTATACGTGTGTTCATATCCTGTTAGGCTTTGTAGGTTTGAATTATATATTGTTTTATGTCTTTCAGCTTGTCCCCTTATTTACTTGGAGGGATACACTTCACCTGGTAAGTAATTGTTTAGTATTTTGGCATAGGATCATTTGTGTATTTTACAACTCTACAGTGTTTCTTATTTTTTATTTTCTTTCTGGACTTTAAGGTTTCAAGATGCTGGAATCATACAATCTAACAGAGAAGCATTTTGCTTCTGTACAAGGAGTTTCACTGGAATCAGGCTCTTTCCCAAGCTATGTAGCATATAAACTCCACAAAAATGCCTTTGTCAGTCAGCCAATAAAGTAAGTAAACCTAAAGACTTATATTTAAGGTGACCAGGTGATGAAAGATTAACAGAGTTTATAGATAGCATTTGTGTGTTATGGAAGATGCATTAATTTAATGTTCTTTTTACTTAGCTTCAAGAAATGCACTCTGAAGAACATCTATCGTTGTTTCCATTAAATGCTAATCTATTTCTTCCACTGCAATCATAGTTCACTATTAATGTAGTTGTTTATTTTTCTTTGAGATTATGCTTCTTAACCATTCAAGTTGCATATAATCCACAGTTTATACTTAGGCAGTTGAACAACAACCTCTGTAGTACGATGAATTCTACGTTGCTGGACAGAAATGGTTTCAACATGGAGGGATGAGCATCACTTTTTCCAGTAGCATTGTTCTTCCTGCAATAGGCAGCACATTGATGCCATCGATTTAGGGTAGTTTCTCCTCTACTTGACTTGCCTTATTTGGCAAATGGAGTAGAGTTTTCAAGGGCCTGTGGTCTTAGAGCTTGGTTATGGATGGGTAATACAATGGTCATTCTTGCCAACATTTTTTCCCAAAGATAAAAAGGACTTACTTAGCAGTTAGTTTTCCTAAAAGTGGAACAGTGCCTTTCTCCAGTACCTTTCTCTCTCTCTTTTTTTTTTTTTTTTACATTTGTTTCTCTCCCGTCTGTTTAAGTTTCAAAAAAGGTTACTCTGGTTCAGAGGGGATGCCTAAAAATAGCCCATTGTTCCTATTAAATTTAGGAAAATTTTGTTTTCTTTTCATAGAAGCCTTTGAAATTGTCTACAATCCTGCCAGATTGAGTAAAGATCAGATCACCAGCACAGAAACTGAGGTTTATGAAGAAATAATTTCTTTTTGCTAGCCTTCTGAGATCACAGCTTTAAAAGAGGAGGACTTGAGGATTTTTTAGTTCATTGGAATGACATTAATACCTGTAGGGATGATAGGTCTCTGACAGCATGGATTTTTGCAGTCTAGGGAAATAAAGATAATCCCAGTTTTGCAACTCTCTTGCATTGATAGATATTGCATTTAGGATAAGTTGATAAAAAGATAATAAAAAGGCTTCATATTTATTCCATATTTTTAGAAATGTTGTTATACATAGTCTAATGTCTGCTAAAGACATGGAATAGACTTGCCAGAGTATTCTGGGCACTTATTTTTTGTGAGAATCCAGAAAATAAAACTCTAGACTGAGTCAGCAAAGCAATAAATGTACTGATCCTAGTGGCATAGTTGTTTCCATATCTGAAATAACTTGTTATCCAAGTTATAAATTGTGTTACTATATCTACTTTAATATTTGAATTCTTGCACTGTGCTGTGGGATGTTGTTGACTTAGTGATATGGTTTTATTGCAGTATTCCTAATTGTATGTGTTCATAAGCTTTGTCTAACATATAAAACAGCTTCTCTCTTGATTTTAAGGTCTTATGTTTATGTTCATGTGACTAAATCTCCTTCTGAGCCCCATTATCGTAGTCAAGGAGGAGCAATGATCACCTCCTTTCTTAGAGTTTTCTTCCTGCATTGTCTCCTTTCCCCTACAGAAAATTCTGGAGGCCGTTTCATGCATGTTTTTCTTTACTAATGGCTCTCTGCTTTTTTAGTGTGTAGGAGTCCAAATATCACAGATTTAAACTTGAACCACTAAAGAATGAGCTGGAGCCCAAATGTATCACCAGTTGGAAAGAAGACATTAAATATTCCATCATTGTATCTGTGCCTGAAGGGCAGCAATAGTTAAATGCTGTTGCCTGACTGAAGCAGGTCAGATGAATGAAATGAATAAACCTGGTCCTTTTCTTCTGTATTTATCATCAAGGAATTTAAACCATGTGTATTTTATACAGAATTTTGCCACAAGAATACATACCCAAGAGTTATTGGTTATATTCTGGCATCCTCTCTAACTGTGGTGCTGGGACCAACTGAAGACAGGCTGTGAGTTCATCTTAACAAATCACAGTTTTTATATCACAATGGTGTTTTCTATTTGAGAGTAGTTAAAATGCTCTGTTTCACTAAACACTGTGGTTTCCTTGTTACTCTTACGACTTTTCTTTGAAGAAGAGCAAATGATGATGATCTTATCTTCGTCGTGTGTTTCCGTATGAAAAAATGTCTTTATGTTGCCTTAACAGGGAGATTCACCCGGAGGGATTGCCACAGGCGTACACTATCATTTTGTTGTTCCGTCTTCTGCCTGAATCCCCCAATGAGCCTTTTGCAATTTGGCAGATTACAGACAGAGATTACAAACCACAAGTTGGAGTTGTGCTTGATCGTAAGGATGATTATACTTATTGCATAGAAAAGTTACCTGTTACTTTACTTTGCGTGTGTTCTTACCAAATATATCCAAACCCAAAGCATGTCTATGTGATAAAAAGATTATACATTTTTAGCTTTTAGAGATTTCTTTTAAACTTCATACATCCATAGTTCAAGCAAGAATAATTCATCTAAACTACATTTCAATTTTGGTGTTAACTCTAAAATCAAAGGAAATTACATCTATATACTTACAGGTCATTAAGATCATCTACGATTTGTGTTTACCCAAATAAGGGGTAAACTAGATTTTATCTATAAGTGTGTATTAGGATGGTGATTTCAGTAGTACATATGAAATGAAATGTGTTATTTTTATTTATTGCAGCTGCCAGCAAAGTGCTGTCATTCTTTAACAAGGATACAAGAGGAGAGGTTCAAACTGTAACTTTTGATAATGATGACATAAAGAAAATCTTTTATGGAAGCTTCCATAAGGTAAAGAATTGGAATTATGATGTTGCTTTCTGAAGTACTGTTCTTTTAAATAGAAGAGAATCAAGCAGAAGTCGCTGTCAGGTGACTGTATCTGTTTTTTGGATAGTACTTTAAGTTGACATAAGGACCTGCAGATCATGTAAAACAATATTTCTGAAGTTACAGGCCTTCTTTGAACCAATGTAAATTTTCTCAACAATTTGTTAAGATTGTGTGAGTGAATGGATATATCTGAAGAAGAAATTGTAGCCTAGTTCCTACCACATGAAAGAGGAAGAATAAAAGCTAAAGTGGAAAGAAGAAAGGAAAGGAAGTTGTGGTGAGAAAAGATTGCATGGGAATGTAATAATTTGAAATCATTCAAAGCAGAGGAAGATATAGCCAGAGAAAGTGAGTAGGCAGGGAACCAGTGTTGGGAGGTCAACAGCATATTGAATAAGATTTTATGTTTAACAAACATAATACATGTGTGTGTATATATTTAGTAAGTACTAAAGAATGTGAATTGATTTTTTTTTTTTTTTGCTTAAAAACACTTGGCCTAAAATATTCCAATGTCATGTTAACTGAGGAAGTAACAAGGAGAGAGAGAGAGCCCATAACAGGTCACTTTATGATTTAGAATGAAACTTATAGTTTTTGATTTGACAAAATGTCTAGTGAAATCATGTTACATGTTGCTGCATCTGCCTTCACTTGTCACAGACTTGTGATTGCTTTTCTAATTTTGTGCACCAAGTTATGAAAATTTGATTTTGCCAAGCTTCCTTCCTAGTCATCAAGAAGTGCTTGATTCAGGCTACATGTACTCCTCAAAATATTTAAAAAATATTTTCTTGCTGTGTTAAATATATATGTTTAGGGCAAGAGAGTGACCTGAAATTGCAACATTTTTGGTTAGCTGAAATGCACATTCTCATGATTTCATTTATCTCCCTTCTATTTAGTTTAGTTTTCATCTAATGACTAAATATGGCTTAGTATAGCATTTGTTTTCTTTATGATACCATCTTCTGCATGATTTGTCACTGCTAGCATTCCTTTGAGGATACTGATAAGGGGTTCCCTCTGTCAGCTTCCACATACTGGAGGTCAAGTCATCAACTGAACTTTGCTAGTTGAAAGCCAGGAAACATAACTGGTGCCAGCATTATAATATTTTGTGACTTTATCTGTGTAAAACACAGGTGATTATGAAAATCACACAGTACTATAAAAGCTATTGGTTTCTTCAGAATTTGGAGTAACTTCCCAAACTGGTCTTATATCCAATTATTCTTGTTTTAGAATTTATGCCTGGTTATTTTAGAATCAGGCCTGATTATTTTTGTATCTATGAAGACATATTTATGTCATTGATTTTGTAACTGATAGTTATGAGTAGCTTTGGATCATATCTACATTAAGCAGCCTTTATTTTGTCTTTGACATTTGCCTTTTTCTTTTTTTTTTAAGTAGCTTGGTAGGACAACACAATTTTAATGAAATATATGAATCTAATGGAATGAGAAAAACTGTCAGTAAAGACTAGGATGTATCTTGGTTTGGTATGAAGGCCGAGTTATTCCCCAGAGGTGCTATTTAGACACAAAGCAGTAGGTAGCATGCCTCATTTTAGATACCACAGTGAGAGCTGACACTTCTTCAGGTCAGTGGTGTAGAGGTCTCCACATGCTGTACTGCCAGCAGTCTGTTTTAAATATCTGTTGCTAGTTTAGTTGATGTTTAGAATCACATTTTTCCTTGTAGTTTCTCTAAATGTGATAGAGCTGAGCAAACTTATCTGACAGCACTTACACTTATGTTCTGCTCATTTTTCAGAGCAAATGGGGAAAAATCTGTGATCCCTGCTAGCTCCTAGTTATGTAAAATTGTTTATTACACTTGCTAGTGAAAAAAATTACAGGGCAAATAAAAATCTAAAAATTTGCATCATTTAATAGTTAAATACATTAATAGATATGGAGAGAAAGTGATCTTAAGATGCCAAAAAATGAACAGGAGTAGCAGTGATTTGCAAATTATCTTAAAGCTTTACAACTAGAAATTCTTGCTTAAGAGACTATTTCTTACATAAAAATATCTCAGTTACTTAATGCAATGTGTAATTCCCTGTCTTTTTTCCCAGAAAGGAATCAAAAGTTCAGATTTTGATAATATTTGAAGTAGCTGGAAGAGTCTTGGTTTAGAGCTATATTTAGGGCTATATTTTTCACCATGAAACTAAGCTGACTTTTCTGGCTTCTCTCCAGATGATTACTGAGATTACTATCTGAGTCAGGTTGTTAATGATGGCATCATGGGCTTCCCCAACCCACCTGCTGGGAAAGCCTTATGCATCAGCTGCCTTGATTAGCTCCTGATAATGGATAGCAGTAGTTTCAGATGGATGAAGGAGGGAAAGTAAGATTAACACGTTTCTAAAGGTACTTTTGTAATTTCTCCTACCATCCAGTTTCAAAGAAATGACAAATCTTTACAATGCAAGGAGGTGTTTTCCAAAATATTAAACATTTTTGTGGCTTTCGTTTGATTACTTACTGGCTCATTGAGTGAAATCCAGTTAACTACACCTAACTTTAGGGAAATTTTCTTTGGCATATTTGAACACTCTGTGTAGCATAGCCATGGTGAAAGCTGTTGAATCTGGCAAGTTCCATAGGAAAAATTCTGACTGCCTGAGACAGTCATTAAATTTGTAACTGATGTTTTGGAGAGACAGACAACTTCTACTTATTCTTACCACACTAGGCTTCCTTTTGGCTTGCCATTTTGCAGTAGTTAGCAAGAGGAAATTTGATAATGAGTTTATATCTTTCTGCTGATATACATGTGGGAAATTAGTTTGCTTGCCTTATTAATGTGATTCACTTAGCAGCAGATCAGAACACCATAATTATCTAATAAGGCAGCTGGAGAGAAAAATTAAAGTATGTTTTCTTTCCTAAAATGTCATAAATGAAATAAATAGTCAGAACTAATCACAATAGATTCTTTATGTTAGTGTGTTAGAAACTGCTGAAAACAAAATGTATTGGGGTTGAATACAGAGACGTGCTATTTACTGTAAATGCCAGATGTCTCCTTTAATTAGATTTATTGCCTAGGCCATGAGATTCAGGCTTGAATTCAGACCTAGCAGTAAATCCATGTTTAAGTGACTGAGTCAATGACTTGGGAGAGGTCTCCTTATTTTTGATTGTTTGGATGGATAGGTGATGCTCAGCAGGTATTCCTATTTTAACATTTTCAAGCTGATCTCATTCAAAATTCCGATTCGCTCCTAAATTTTTTTTGTGCTAATGAAAATATAATCTATATTTGCTATGCAATGGGTTTTATTTTATTTAAATTGTGACAAATACTTAACATTCCAGTAGAATGGAGCATTTCAGAATTAGTAAATTACATCTGTGATATGTTTAAACTGGATGATGCAGTAATTAACCTGTAAAATTTGGTCATATAATCAAATGACTGAGTATATAATGTACAAATCATAATGAATTTAAAGTTTTGGTATGGTGCTTATTTTGTTTTATAGAAAATTTGGTGTATAATACCGAATTATACTTTGGACACAGAATTATCTTTCATTTGTTTTTTTATTATTTGCTCAATGAATACTGTTGGGAATTTTAATTAAAACCCCACTTGTATACAGAGCACTGAGATATAAAGTGTAAGCACATAATTTTGAAAGAGTTTTAGATAAGCTGTGCTGGTACCTTGGAGACAAACCTGCATGGGAAAATATTTTAAAGGGAAAAAAGTAAAAATTCCCAGGAGATTGTTCAGGCACTTGTTGACTCAGGATATTTAGGGGAATCTCTCAACTTTATGCCAATTTTTAAAGCAGTCATTTAACAGCTATATGCTTCTGTATGATTATGTACTGTGATAAGAGAAGGTTTAAAACATAAATATATACTTCAGGGATTCTTTACATTGAGATCAGATACTTTACTCCTGATCTTAATGTGTTGATAATTTAACAATTATATAGATATTATAATGATGCATATGAAATATATGCTGTAGGTAAGGTATATAAAGCCCCTGAAAACTTTCTGTTGCTTGAAGATGCTCTTTTATCAGCTGCATATTAGACGTGCTAAAGTGGCCCTTGTTTATTTCTTGGAGACTCCTAAATATTTTCTGTGCTTTCAGAGAAAGGTAGAAAATTCGCTTTCGTAACATTTGCCATACATACCATAAATGTTTGGAAAGATAATCTTCACTTAGGTTTTGTATGTTCCTCTGTTTAAGGTTTACTATTTCCCCCAAGCACTTCATTCTGGTCACCTGGTAAATGTACTCTCTCTTTATTACAATCATTCCTTTCTCCCTCCAAAGTGTCTTCTTTTTTCAGTAATTAATCTCTTCCTCTTCCCTGTTTCCCCTTCTTTTGGCACATGTTTTTGTAACCAGATTTCTCTTGTGGAAATTTTCTCTTGCATCTTCCATTATTTTATCTTGCTCTGGGCAGGCTTCTCTGGTCACTTCCTGTATCTCAGTGTAGTTAATGCCTCTGGTTGAGTCATCTGTGGAAACTGAACTCTGTGTCTTTGGGTCTGAAACAATCTACTCTCTGAACTACAGAGATTATTAGCCAGTGGGCAGCCCCAGGCTTATAAACACCTTGTGTGGTCCCAGCCATCAGAAGAGACCAAGAAATGCTTATACTCACTTTCTCACAAAAGTTCTTTTATTTTTTACTTTTATGCCAGCTTAAAAAAATGTTCAGGCAAGCTTTTAAAATAGTTAATAATAGTTCAACCATTACATTAAATAGTATTTCTTAGCTGTGCTTGTGTGCTCATCCTCTTTACCTTCAACACATTCTAGAGAGGTTATAAATGCCATAGACTTTCCCTGAGTTTAAATTTTTCCACCAGTTGGAATTAAAACAGGATTACTAGGAATAAAATTTAAAACAGTACTACTGAATCAGTGAAATACTGTTGAAGTGCTAAAGTAAATGTGCCCATGTGCTGTGTCTAAATATTTCATTAAACTTTTTTCAGGTCCATATTGTTGTAACTTCATCAAATGTTAAGATTTACGTTGACTGCAGTGAAATAATGGAAAAACCAATTAAGGAGGCTGGCAATATCACGACTGATGGCTATGAAATACTTGGGAAACTTCTAAAAGGAGACAGAAAATCAGCAACAGTAAGCTATAAATATGAATCCATTCATTATTGCAAGACCTTGAAGTCTTCTGGGGGAAGAGATTAGGGATTGTTGGGAAACCAGAGTTGCATCTAAAGCTTTCAAGCGTCTGTACTGTCAAACCCAATGTATTTAACTGAGAAGTTTGGTCTTTATAGCTTCTTGTTCTAGCAGAATTGCAAGAACAAAAATTTAACAGCTGGAAGTTGCACTCAGGTAAATTCAAATGAGAGCAGGAGGTTTTTTTTCTTTTAATAGGGAGAGCAGATAGTAATTGATTGCATATACTGTGGATTCTCTATCATTAGAAATAAATGGAGGAGTAATTTTTAATGGTAATGTCAATAGATTTCATACTTAACATGCCTTACCTGTTGATCTTTCAAGAGTATTACTTTCTTTTACAGTTAGAAATCCAGAATTTTGACATTGTATGCAGTCCCGTTTGGACTAGCAGAGACAGATGCTGTGATCTCCCTTCTATGGTAAGTATAAATGAACCAGAGACTATCCAGAAAGATGTTATTAAGAGTAAATTTATTAGTATTACTATTAGGTTGCTATTAAACATTATACTGACAACACACCTAAATCGCAGTTGTCAGAGCAGCCAGTCAACTGCAGTTTATTTCAAAGTTTTGTCTCTGAGACAATAAGGTTGTAATGCTAGAATTGGACCCCCTAGAAATGGTGCAAAAAATGTCTGTTATATTTGTATTGCAGTGCTGTTTCAAATTCTAGGTCTTATAAATGGGGAATATATTTATTTATTTATTTAATCTCTTCCTGGAGTGGCACTCAAAAAGTAACTATTCTTTGTCATCACAAAGATGTCAAATGCATATAAATACTAGAACAACATTTTGCTTGTGCCTCTGTTGTTAATATCTTGCATAGCTCACAGAGA
The DNA here is from genome assembly GCA_910950805.1 of Acrocephalus scirpaceus scirpaceus. Classification (NCBI taxonomy): domain Eukaryota; kingdom Metazoa; phylum Chordata; class Aves; order Passeriformes; family Sylviidae; genus Acrocephalus; species Acrocephalus scirpaceus. Next base: position 83,589,271 of record OU383775.1, read on the forward strand.
AAATTTTATAAAAACATAAAAGATCCTGTAGAAACATTTGGAAACCACAGTTTAGCTGTGAGTTTTACTTGGAAACAGGATAATAGAGAATCTTCCTGCTATTGTTTCAGAAAGGCATGCTGCCACTAAGTACATTTCTTTAAAAGGACAGTAATAAGTTGTGATTGAATTTTCAGAGAGATGAAGCAAAGTGCCCAGCTCTTCCAAATGCTTGTACCTGTACTCAAGACAGTGTGGGACCTCCCGGACCTCCTGGACCAGCTGTAAGTTACCAGCTGTAACTATTCGCAATAGACAAATTTTCTGATTTTTAAATTTATGGAAGTAGTTTTGTGTTGGTCTGTGGTTTTGTGAAACAGATGTCAGTCCGAGACATAGTTTCTATCAATGTATCCTTAACAACATGGTAATCCATCCCCTTTTCACCAGCTCCTACCACATCTCCTTGCTTGTATGATCTTTTCCTGTATTTCCAGTGTGATCCCTGAGATTAGCTCCTCATTTTTTTGATAGGCTAAAAGACTGCCCCAGTCTCTTGCACATCATGTACAAGGTATTTTTAATGGACAGAAAAAATATTTTTCCTAAATAGAGTCAGCATTTCACTCCAAGGAAAGATTTTTTACTCTGACAGGGAAATAAATTACTTTATTTTTATAGGGAGGGATAGTAATTTTTGGAATGGACATACTCCTATCAATTGCTTTGAATATTAGGGAGTTATATCCAGCACAGTAGTCATACTTTGAAGCTATCAAAAGTGCTGCATGAGGAATCTAAAGCCCAGTTAAGTTGTCTGGTAGTCCACTAGAGAGGTATTCAGAGAATTTGATGACTATAAATTGAAGTTCATGTCTGCAGAGATGAAAATCAAAATAATAATTTTTCATGGGCTGAATTGGCAAGGCTGAAGCTAATGTGGTTTCTCTGAGTTCCTGATGCATATTTCATTCTACTACTCTTTTTAGCAGTGTAATCTGCGTACTTCAAAACTTTGGGGCTTCACTTAAGAGTTTGTTAAGAATTCACAATGCACACTAGTATTATGCTCCTTTGTTTTCTGTGTCTAAAATACATTTTCTTTCCAAATACTCAATTTAGGGTGGCCCAGGCGCTAAAGGTCCCAGAGGTGAAAGGGGTCTGACTGGATCATCTGTAAGTATGTTTCCCAAAATGCATCTATAATGATATTACTACAGGCTTACCTGTATGAAAATTTTTATGTTTAGTTTTAGTCTAAGAATGTAGATTAAAAATTTAGTTGAAAATATGCCTTTACTTATGTGCAGCCTATCTATTTGAGACTATATATCAGAGTCTATGTAGGCTCAAAGGTATTCACCATACTTCAGGATACTGGGATTATGGGTATCATAGTGTTAATACACATTCTGCAGCATTATTGTTCTCTCTTCTGTACAGAGGACATGACAATAATTCTAATTGGCACTGCCAGAGGGCGTGTATTGGCCTGAGACTGCCAACATGAATCAGAGAACAGCTTATGAAAGGGCATGCCTCTTGAACAGCTATTTCCACCGTTGTTCTGAAGTATTAAATGTGTCTCCAGGCTTCTGACTTGCCTTAAGTGTCTAACCCAAAGGATTTTGCAGTTATGGATTTCAGACGGGGCTGTAATTTACAATTTTGTTTTAATTTTCTGCTTTAAGGGGCCTCCTGGTCCTCGTGGTGAGACAGGTCCTCCAGGCCCTCAAGGTCCCCCAGGTCCACAGGGTCCCAATGGGCTGTCAATCCCAGGAGAACCGGTGAGTGGCCCTTTTGAGTGCCATCAGCAGGCAATGTGTGTGGAGCCAGAGCTCTCCATGGGGGTGATGGTCTTGGGAAGAGGGTGGCAGCTTTGCCAGAGGATGCATTTGCCCCTGCAATGCATTAGTATTGTGAAACACATCTCTTTACGAAACAAGTCTCTTAATACAATAGCATTTTCTGTCCTGAATGTTACATGTGCTTATGGGATTCTAATGAAAGGACGAAGTCTGAGTACTATAATGTGAGTTGTGCTGCTCTGATTTCAGTCTTAATGGCTTTTCTGTAGAGTTGCTAGGCATTCCAGTTTAAGGAGTCAAAACTATCAAACTGTAGTACAGGAAAATTAAGCATGCAGTATGACTTTGAAGACTTTCTCACAGACTTACACGTTCAACTTCTATTTTCTGGCTTAAATCAGTAGCTAGAGCTTTTCTTGGCAATAGCATTCATAATTTAGCAAGATGCTATTTCTGATCTCATATGCATGCCTTCAAAGCCAGAATAATTCTCATTAACACTGATGGAGTTTCACTATGTTCTGCTTTTTATAGTAGATAGCATACATAATTCTGCATTGTGAATGTATTAAGGCTGCTTTTGCCATATTTCCACAAATAATCACCCTAAAAGCATGAATATAATCCTGATGTTTCCTATTTAGGATTAACTTGAATCTTAATATATTCAGGAGCTTTTTATTTAGTTGTTGATCAAAATATAAAGTTTATGGAAAGAAGAATGATGTCTAATAGAATGCTGTGTCATTTTTCATTTGAAAATTGGTTACCTACTCCATCTGTAATGGATTTTGGGAAATGGAAAATGAAATGTGCTTTAAGATAGACGTTAGAAACACCTTCTGCTTTGTAAGGACAAAGTAGAATGATTTTGTTACCCTGTATAGATTCTTTTCATGGTTTTTTGATTATATACTGGGAGGAAAAATTTAATCAAGAAGATCTAGAGGCACCAAACAGCAAGAAAGGAAAAACATTCCTTTTACATGTGTAATACAAATAACACATTTATTTGTCACATTCCCTTGAAAAAGTCTGAAAAATGAAAACACCAACATTCATGGAATTTCTCATTAGCTAACAAGAATTTAGAGCACTTTTGAGTCACATGCCTTTGTTTTTTGTATCAATTGCAATCCACGTTCTCAGTCTGTGTTTATAAATTTTTTGATTAGTACCTATTGTTAATGCTGGATTATCATGTAAGCCCCTGTAAAAAATAAATATTGCATTGTCTAATTTAGCACATGTGGGTTTGGACTGTGCATTTATACTACAGCACTGTGGCATATTTGGAAGGCAAACTAGTTGTGAAAGGGAACAAATTGCTTCTTTATATGCTCTTATGCCTTGTGTACTGGAGGTCTGATGTATTCTGTAATCATTTGGGAAAATTATAGGGTCGTCAAGGAATGAAAGGGGATGCTGGCCAGCCTGGACTCCCAGGGCGATCGGTAAGTCGACACTTAGACAAGATAATGCCATTTTGCACTATTTCTGATGCAACCTGGCTGCTGGACAGCTGTCTTGGACATCACTAGGAGTCATAGGCTCTTCTCACACCTCCCTGGGCCACAGTTTTAGAAACACAGTTATCTTACACTTAGAAATTTGAAATGTAGGTAATAGTAAGTAATTCAAAACAGCAAACGTTAAAAAACAGCTGTGCTTGGTCAAGCCATAAGTCCATCTGAACAGTTGTGAATGCACAATGACAGACCATTGGATTAGGAAGCTGGACCACTGTGATAATTCCTCAGGAAGGTGTCTCATCTTCTGACCACTTGCTGTTAAAGGTCTTCCTAAAATAAAGATTGCAGAACCTTTTTTCAGTGATGTTGCCTAATTACTTTCTACTTTTGGAATTCAAATGGCCTTAGGATATTTATTGTATGCTTTCTGAAAGAAGAAAACAATATTAAAGTTCAATTACATGCAGGTTTCTGTATTATAAACTACACAAGGAGAAAAAATAAGGGTCTTTTTAAATCTACCAAATTTATAGATAATCAAAGGTCGTTGATATGCACATGTCATGGCATAATGAGTATTCTGTGGTTACTATATTGTCCTTAATTTTACTGATGATAAAAAGACTATATGAGGAATGCTTAAATGTTTTTGTGGACTTAGTTTCATATATCAGATAAGGTCAGTCATGGGCCAAGGGCCTTTTATTCTTTAGCTGTTTCATTAGTCCTTATAACCCTGAGTAATGTACTTTTAGGAAGTAGTTATGTCCTGTAGGAAGCAATGCTACATGTTAGTGTACAATAAGATTAGACAGAAAGGAGGAAAGGACATATATACTTGAGATATATGGAATGACATAGCAGTGATGCTTTTCTGTCATGGATACAATTTCTCACCCTTTCTCCCTCCAGGGAACACCAGGTTTACCTGGTCCACCTGGACCAGTAGGACCTCCAGGAGAAAGGGTAAGGTTTCCTCAGTTTATGTTCTGAAAAAACCAAGTAATGTCATTTTTGTGTTTTGTTGGATTTTTCCCCTTCTTTACATATCTTTCAATTTTCAAATGTTTTTTCAAGAGGAGTCCTTTTACCAGCATCCCTTCTGGAGAGACAAAAGCAGGAGGGTTGGAAACATGTCAGGGGTGAAAACCTTCCCAAGACAGCTGTTAGTAGCCAGATAGGTTTTGTAAAAATTGCCCTGCTCCCTCCCCTGACTAGGTTCTCAGCTGCCTTCACCCATAGAGCAGTGTGTCCCCTGGGCAGGGCTCTGCTGAGGGACTCAGCCCTGCTGCCTTCCCCACATTGTTACTGCTGCAGGGGAAACCTTTGAAACTCCGCTTATCTCAACAGCTGGGAGGTGTCAAATTGGTAAGGAATCTGTCTATTACTGTGAAGGTCAGTCTTGTCCCTAAACCTTTGGTTATCAGGGGCTTCTTTGGATGGAGAACTCTGAAATGTCTTCCTAATGAAGGGCATGTACACAGGTACTTAACTGTGGAGTTGCAACTCCTTTCTTCTAATTAGAGTCAGGCAAATCTCTTTTGTCATCACAGTGGAATATCACCTTTAAGATGACTGAAGCAATTATTTGCCTTTACAGTCAAAATTAATGGCTGATATATGAACCCATAGCTGTCCTTTAGTGGGAATTGCTAGCTGGAAATGAAAATAATTGTGTGATAGCCAGTTGCCAAAGTGGATACTGTTGGATTGGTGGGTCATGGACCATCAACATTGACTTTTGAATGCTACATTGGATTACTGAAATGGGATTTCTCAGCATTCATTCTTGCAGGGGAAATATCTGAGAGGGAGGTGGCTGTCCAGTTAAGTATAAACCTCTGATTTTCCAGTTAAACCATGAATGAGAGAATAGTGAAAAGAGAAAATTTGCTCCTCTGGGATAGAATAATGATCCCTTTTCTTAAAAATATTAAGAAACATTGATTTCATTTTCAGTTAATCAACAGCAGCTGAACACCTAAAGTGTCTGAAGTTCATTGTTCCAAAGCCTTCTCCAGCATGATTTGTGATAGCTATTTTATAATTTATATTGTGGATAGGTTTTAAAAGAAATGCTAGTAGTAATCAGGAGTATTGCAATTATATACTTGTAAAGACGACTTTTGTCTAATCTTGCATTTGTTTTTGAATAGGGTTTCACAGGAAAAGATGGTCCCACAGGTCCCAGAGGCCCACCAGGACCAGCGGTAAATATAATTTTGTCTTTGATATACTCTGAATTAAGAGACCTGTGCCAATGACATCCACAATGACATTTTAAATTTCTGTCAAATATGAAATGGATCCTTTGCTCTATCTCCTAAATGGGTCTGAAAAACTCTTGGTAGAAGGTGAGCAGACAGCTGGGCACAGCATATATTCACAAACATTTATAACTGATTTTGAAACTGATTTCAAAATACTGGGTAAATAAGGGAAGGACCAGTTCATCTGGTTCTTCAGCCATGATCTTTAAATGCATAGCTAGGTCTTCTGAAACTAATTGGCTTATTACTTAAGTGTACTTATTGTACACTGGTGAAAACAAACACTGTTAATAGAAGTTTTTCTTGACAAGAGTATTTGAGGATTAGTTTTTGCTCAAAGAGCTGCTTCATTGTGTTTTGTGTGACCATTCTAGAAAAGAGGCTGGCTATTAGAGAAAAGCCTGTGTTGGATCAGACAGCCTGAGATAGGCAAGTTACTGCAGCTCCATGTCACCAGGTCCAACATATAGCAAGTTGGAAGGTGCATTTCCAGAAGGCAGATGCACACAGAGCACATATTAGCATTACATGTATAGACAGCAGTCTCTAAGGCAGGATATTACTTGGGCTGGCCCCACTTCTCCACTGTTGTCTTTCTCATGTTCCTTTGTGAATGTGCAGATGAGCTTTTGTTATATAACCTGATACTGGTCTTTTAAATTTTATATTTATCTAGTATCACTAGAATGCCTTATGGTCTTCTTGTTGTGGATTTTTAAATGGATCACAGATGTGCTAGGTGAACTCAGAAGGCCAAACTCTTTTGTACTGCTTTAGGAATCGGTCATTAAGAATGATACCAAAAACATATACACACTTGCTGCATCTTTCAGTGCTGAAACACCTGTTAAACTGTGGTATTATGTAAAAGAATACATTTCCAAGAAGAAACAAACTGTTTATTCCATAAAAAAATGTTCAAGCCTGATATATACCTGACAGAAAACAACCTGATAGGAACCATTTTCAATATTGCTTTGTACTCAATAGAGTAACACATTTCTTATTAGTGCTTAGGTTCTGTATTTCCACAATTCATTTTACATTTTACTTCTGTTGCAGGGTGCTCCTGGAGTTCCAGGAGTTGCTGGCCCAAGTGGAAAACCAGGGAAACCAGGAGATCGTGGGACACCAGTAAGATAATGATACACTTAGAGTATCAAATTTAAAATTATAGTCTGTTGATGAACACAAAACTTCTGCTGCTTTAAATAGTTGTCTTGCACTTATGATGGTGGTTAATACAGTGGAGCTGACCAAAACCCACAAGCCCTTTTTTAAAAATAATTTTATTTTTATAGTATGCCATTTTGCTGAGTTTAATAGCTGGGGCTGGAAATTGTGGTCTCTGGTTTCCACTAAAAAGATCGTAGGCTCTTATGTGCCAAGACATATATTCTTTCCTACACTGCATAAGCATGAAAAACTAGGTCAGCAAAATGATTATAAAGTCTTTACATTGGTGCATGTGTGTGTAGTAAAAAAGTGATAAACTGCTGAAGGTGGACAATCTTTGATAACCTTACATAATCAGTTCTGGTTTGCAAATGCTTCATTTATTTACAATGTTATTTCAAAATTATTTAAGAGTGGTTTCTGTGGGTTTTGTTCAAACTTTAAAAGTACTTCCTGAGCAGGGAGAAAGAGCAGGAGGTGCTGTCTCCCACCAACAGTTTCAGTAGAAATTTAATTTGATTCATTCATAGGATCTCTGAGAAATTATGCTTGAGTGGAGATAGCAAACAAAATGAGAAGTCATTCGTTACTTGTGAATAATGTATGGCAGTCATTTAGAATTTTCCATCCTGCCTCAGTGTAGTTGTATAAAAAAGGCTGGATAATTTGAAAAAATATGTAGTAGCCTGGGAAACTTGATGGCCATGAAGTGGAAGCTCCCAGGAGCACCTGGAAGCTGCATCTTTTTTTCACACACATGTTGAATTCAGTCTGTGTTTGCTGGACTATAAATTTCATTTCCCCTTGTAGCAGAGGACATGGAGTGTCTTAGGAGGGTCTTGAAGCTTTCCTGCCTTTACACATACATTGCTAATGGGATATTTGTGTTTGGTTATATGTTGAATAGACATGGCCGGAGCACAAGGTGCTGTGCTTTGTTCATGAGGGAGCTTTAAATTGTCAGGTGTATCTGATTTTTCCTTCACCTGGGTCAATGGATAGCTGACCCAGTTCAGAAGCAAAGATCTTCTGCAGATAAATAATGTATTTAGAAGGAAATCCTGCCAAAAGCCCAGTTTAAAGGCTTTTGCAAAGCAAGGCAGTCAACTCCTGACCAAGCACCATGTCTAAATTCTCCTGCACTCTAATTCTTAAGAGTTCCTTTCAATTAGAAGTACTTTTTTTTCCTAGCAGTTATTGCACTTTCTTGTAATGGGACACTGCACATCATATTTACCATTTCTAATGTTTCTAGAACAGATCCCAGCAGGAATTCTGGCTTGCACCTTGCACAGATGTTTTATCAGATTCCTGGTGGACAGAATTTCAAGGCCTTCCTTTGTTTGCAGTATTACAGCTGCCAAAGGTGCAGACTGACAGCCAAATGCAACTTGCACTGTCATGAAGCATAATTGTGCCTGAAGAGAAAGATAATGAGGCTTCACATTGCCTCTGGTAAATACAAGGAATAAATAATTTTTGACCAGATCCTGCCAGTTTTTCTTCTACCTGAACAATCTGTATTGCTAGTACTATTAAATGAAAGTCAGGAGAAAGACCCCTGCAAACCAAGTGATATTGCATTCCAGATAAAAGATATAGTTACCTGCAAATTATGAGCAGCCTTGGTGTTATAAAGTTACTCCCAGTGAATGTGGTCAGCTGGAGCTCCTTCTTGATGTATTCAATACCACTAATGTGCTAAGCTGAGGCAGACCACACCATAAACATTTCTCTACTTCACTGTGTACTTATACTAGAACAAGTATATCCTAGAAGTGTTAACTGAATTTTCATGGAAATAGGAAATTTGGCTTTCTGGTCTGCTTACAAGTACCTCCAAGAAAAACGTAGGTGTTTTTTCCAGTGAAGCAACAAAATGACTGAAAAAGGAACTGTAAGAACACAAATGAGTTGGTAATTTATTGAGGACTGTGTGCAGGCTATCCTAGAGGAAACTAAAATATCTGTCATCTGTCTGGTCAGAGAGTGAGAATTCCATAGTGGTTCATACAGATATCATAAGGTAACAACCATCAACAGTAAGAAAGACTTATTAAACTAGAATAGGATATTGGTTCAGGAAGAATTGGATATATTTCCTATGAATAAACATAATGGGAAATAGAAGATGTTGGACTATTAGAGAGGAAACATTCCAGTATTTGTTGTTTTATAGGTGTGAGATTGAAAACAGTAACGATGGGTAGGCAGACTAAGTTGAATTAAGGTAGAGCTGTCCTGTTTATAAAACAGGCTCTCTGACAACAGGGTCTGACTTTAATTTAGATGGTTCCAGGGGGAAAATGCAAGGCATTTAAGTTTGATAAGTAAGGTGCTATTAAACTGATGCCTTCAGGACCAAATAAACTGTGAAAACCTTTCGAGGGTAGTCCAAGTCTGTTGTGAGTTACGTGCAGGTTTTGAGAATTTTGCATTCTCTGCTGCCATGTGTTCACTGCTCTTGCATCCATCAGTGCAGATGTCCTAGATGAAGTCTCAAAAAGGCACTGTTTTGGGAGCAATGATCTGGTGGTTCTTGATGGAAGCAAACATTCTTTTGGGAAAAACAGTTGAGCACATTATCTTTAGAAGTAAAAATAGCAAAACTTCCTTTGTTTTGTCCTCCTTCAGCAGTAGAACTATGCTGCAGCACCAGTCTTCAGCCCACAGCTCAGAAAAATCCCACATGCAGCATAAACCAGCTTTTCCTTGCACTGACCCCGAGTGACTCCCTCATTGCAGGATATCCACAAAACAGAATGCCAGCAGCAGCTGCTGTTTCTCAAAATGGTGTCAAGCAGTTGGCTAAACTGCATTTTTTGTCTATTAAAAGAAAATAAACTGAAATTTAAGAGGCATATAACCAAGTGGGAGGAAGATGCAAATAGCAACTCAGTAACTGCAATAATAATTATTTTTTTGAAAATTTGTTTCTAAAATATCCAGGTGGAAAATGCATTTTTTTTTAACATGGCCAGTCAGCCTCTAATCTTCAAAGTTTAAATTTAGTTCCAAATAGGCTGTAGACTTCCAGCCACAAGGCTGAATCAGCGTGTGTTTGCAAGGTCATGAATTGAAGAATGAGACTCATTTCATTTCAATGAATTTTAAAATTGACCGTGCATTACTTATAAAGAAGGAATGGAATAAGCATTTTCCTTGCTGGGGGACCTTGTTGTCAGTGCTTTGGAACAATGTTGTGTTTTGGTTACGAGAGCACCTCCCTGTCTTACCAACATGGCTTGTAGCTGAAGATAGCCTGACAACCTGTTCTTGACCAGTCAGCAAAAATATTTCCAGAAACAGTATATAGAATTCAAACATTTTAACTTTGCACACTTTTTTTCTGTCTTGTCTCATCTTGTTGTCTCGTCTTGTTGTCTCCTCTTCTCTTCTCTTCTCTTCTCTTCTCTTCTCTTCTCTTCTCTTCTCTTCTCTTCTCTTCTCTTCTCTTCTCTTCTCTTCTCTTCTCTTCTCTTCTCTTCTCTTCTCTTCTCTTCTCTTCTCTTCTCTTCTCTTCTCTTCTCTTCTCTTCTCTTCTCTTCTCTTCTCTTCTCTTCTCTTCTCTTCTCTTCTCTCTCTTCTCTTTCTCTTCTCTGTATAGTTCTGGTGTGTGAATGTTCTGGCAAGGAAATTGCAACAGGGCATTTTAAGTAACTATCAGGATATTTTCAGGATAGTAAATGAGAAATCTGATTTATAATGCCTGCACTTACCTAGGGAATAAACAAAAAATGTACTGTATGACTTATTTCTGGTAGAAGGTCATACTATGAAAACCATAGAAAGAATTAGAATAAAACAAGTAGGTATTATAAATGCATACATAGCAGATAATTTTAAAGGAATATGCTTGCAGGAAATAGAAAAATTGGCAAGTTTCAAACATAAAGAGAAGCATGAATAGTTTTTTAACATTTTTTCCCTCAGATTTTCATGTAATTGACTAGTGCAATTAAAAAACCTACAGTTCTGTTCAATGGATATTTCAGGTACATGTAATAGTTTATGAATGAGATGTTAATGTCTGTTTATTTGGGAATCAAATTAAGGTTTTTTTAGAGCTTCAGTACCTCATCATTTACCACAATGTTAATTATTGGAGAATGACAGACAGCAATGTCATCTTTTCCTGATGGTTTTAATTGTTACCATAATTTATTTATGGTATGGCATTTACAAGTCCATAGTCTGTTTCAGCATGTGGCTGTAATAAGCTAAAACTAAAAGACAGATATTTCCCTGTGGACTACACAGAGTAAGAAAAATATGGATGAAAAGCAAAGTACAGGAGGGAAAAGATATTCAACAGCTTCATGGGTATATTTTGTACATATTAGCAGCTGCCTCACTGGTGGCATAATTTATTCCAATGGTACGTTTATGGTGTCACCATTCTAAATCTTTCATTTGAGTCTGCACAATTAATTTTGCAAGAACAATCTGTTATTCGTGATGCAAATGTACCGTATGACATCTACTTAACTCAGTGATGGATGAACTGTCTCATATTTTCTGTGGCATGTCATGGGGTAGGTGTGTGCAGCAGAGAAGCTCAGAGACCACACTAAGTTCACACCCTGACATACCCCAAGGGCATTTGTCTGCCCAAACACTCGACAGAAGTCTGTGAAACAGTGTCACCACATTTGAGAGGTGTCTGCTGTGACCTCAGTGGAATGATTTGGTGTTTTGTGTTGTTGAAATTAATTGCGGGTGCTGTAGGAATGTTATGAGAAACAGCTGCAGCCCACACTTGGCCTTTGCTTTGTTAATGGTGATAAATAGATTCCTTAAAGAAATACTACAGTGTAAAAAGCAGCAACACTCAGGATGTGTCTGTTACTTGTGGAGAGCCAGGCAGAGTAGCATATGACCAAACTGATCTTTCACCTTCGAAATATGCCTTATGTTCAAATAGTAATTTAGGCTAGAAATGAAAATCAATGTGAACTCCTGCTAGCCCCATCATTATTCTTAATGTTTTTCATATACACATACATATATAAAGATTAGAATCAGTCTTTCTGGCTTGCTTCTTACATAATATTCTCGAAAACTGAAAACCCCTCAACCACTAAACTATTCAAAGGCAAATAGAAAGTGCTGTTAGAGAAAAGCTGGCAAATGTAAAATTTAAATGTAAATTATAACAGAGCTAAAACTAAGACTTCCATGAGACATTTTTTAAAATAGAAATGGTTGAGAATTAAGACGGAAGCTGTTTTTATAAATAGAATAAGCATTCTCTCCATGTTGTGTGTCATCTCTGCATAACTCTATTTCACCTAATATAGAATCTTTTTCATATGGATTCAAGAAGACAACTGCCCTTCCTTGACATGTGTTATTCTTCCTAATATACCTTTTGTAATAAGTTGTCTTAAAACTTAAAATTAAACAGTCATATATAGCTCACACAAGACGATTGACCATTTACAGGAATATAATGCTAGAAATTCAACTTTGAAATTGACAGTGTGATCCAAGTGTCAGAATACATCCATTTTTTGGTCCTAGTTTGAATTTTTCCTTCAGATCTTTTTCTTCTGCATCTATTAGTGTGTTTGATTACAGACAAAAGATCATTGTTTCACCACTCTTTTCTGGTACCTGATTTAGCATCTCTGAAATGAAAAGTTCAAGGAGAACCAGATCTTTCTTCTTGAAGGAGTCAAAACTCTTTCTAGAATTACACATCTCAAACTTATAGTTGGGGTAAATAACATAATCCTTCAGTTGCTTAATTTTTACTTATTTATTTTAGGGTGCACCTGGAATGAAAGGAGAAAAAGGTGACAGAGTAAGTCTGCTTAAGTCAATTGTTCTTATAATTTTAAAATTAAACATTATGTTTTTAAAAGCACAGACGCTAATGAAACACTTGTTTTTGCATTTGATTATTTAGGGTGATATTGCTTCTCAAAACATGATGCGAGCTGTTGCAAGACAAGTTTGTGAACAACTGATAAATGGTAAACAGTGTTGCTTGCTTTGTGTCCCATACAAGTAATTAACTACTTTCTTAAAAAGAGAAAACAATGGTTTAAATTTTGAGTGAGAGACATTGGCCCCAGAACACAGAAAGAGCTTGTTCAATCTGATGGCTGTCCAATGCAAATGATTCAGTGGAAAAAATGTAGCAGCAAATTTGTGCCATATCCAGAGGCTAGCTTGATAATAATAATAATAGAATAAGCTGAATTTGAACTAATCTGTGAACTTTGGAAATACGCAGGGAGTTCTAACATTGAGGTTCCCTTTGTCGCTTTGGTCTAAAATTACTTCATCTTTGCAATAAAATCAGAATATATCTTCTCATTAAACATGTTTTATCTTCAAGAGAAGGAAATCAGTGAGGAAAAAGGATGCTTACTGAAGGTACTTTGCCAGGGAAAGACAGATGAGTGCTGGGTAAATACTGTGCACAGGGTCAGTGCTGCTATGCAAGTAGAAACAATATTTTTTTGGAAAAGGACTTTGAATTGAATTTCAGTCCTCTACTGCCACATAGTGCAGCTCTGCAGCCCATGAAATTGCTCTCTACAGAGGCTTTCTCTCTGACCCTAAAGCAGTGCTTTTGCTATCAGTAGACCTGCCAAGAAAGAGGCAAATTGGGTTTTAATATTGTATCTATTACAAGGGTAAGTGCTGACTGAGGAAAACCAGATATACCCCTTGGATCATTAAGAGTGCTTGTGTACAGGGAGGAGGAAAGAATGTCCTTTAAAACGTCTGTGATGGCTGCTAATAAAAACATGTCTATTAGTTAGCCATCACAGAAGAAGTAAGGTACATTTGTGAATGTGTTAGGCTTATGAATAAGGATATCATGTCCAAGATCTTTTAAAGTTTCTTAGAGCATCCCCACCTTCTTTTTTTTTTACGTTCAGCTGATCTCTTCAGTGTAATACTAGGACTGACAGATTATATTTATCAGATGTGTCTCTCCATTAAGGCTTCCTTCCTACATATTTTCAAAATGGTGTTGCTTTTGTTCACACATCCTTTTTTTGGAAATGAAATTTGCTCATATGCAGAAGGTATATAGGTACAAGCCTGTGCATCCTACAGGCTTAACAAAATGATTTAATGGACTGTTCTGCTAACTCTACACACAAATAATTTATATTGCCTGTGGTAGCTTCAGAGGTCTAAAAATATGTAGAAATGTGATACTACAGTTTTAGAAGTGGAGAAAACCCTTTGTGTTCTTCAGAGTAAAAACAACCTCTAAATAGAGCTCCAAGAGCAGGAGTAAAAAAATACCTCATTTTTGATCTTAGTAGTTCTATGATAATTTTTTTAATGTCAGTGGCTTCCAGAAGCTCCCTTACCTTTCCTCCCTGACCCCCTCCCTCCTCCATTTATGTTCAACCTTCTTATCAGACATTCATCTTAAGTCTTTCTAATTAATCTGTACTAATTTATTGAATGGGAACAAGAATAGGATTTAATTAAGAGAGATAATATTTTATTCCTTCCCACTCTGATAAAAGACTGTCACTTATTTTGCATTTTTATTTTCTTTTGAAGGTCAAATGAGCCGGTTCAGTCAAATGCTGAATCAAATCCCGAATGATTATTATTCAAACCGAAACCAGCCAGGGCCACCAGGTCCACCTGGTCCCCCAGGAGCTGCTGGGACAAGAGGAGAACCTGGACCTGGAGGAAGACCAGGATTCCCAGGACCTCCTGGGGTTCAAGGACCACCTGGTGAAAGAGGTGAATAAATTTCGAGGCAGCTGTACTGTGGACATAGTGCAGAAGCCTGCAGAGGAGCACTCTGCTCCCTTTACCATGTCAGACTAGGAAGCCCTGCTGGGCCAGCTGAATTGCCTGAGGGACACTGGTGTACTGGAGGACAAATTTAGCTAGATCAATGCTTTCCTGTCTCTCTCTTGCTCAGGTTTCATGAAATACAAATTGGTATAACATTTTGGCTGCTGTCTGAGACTTCCACATAATATCCCAGGAAAGCAAATGGTCTCAGATCTCTTCTGGCACTAAACAGCTGCGTCTTGAAAGGCTGTTTGGAGTAATACAACTCTTTGCAAAATAGAACACTGATTAAGAGAGAAAATGAGTCATTAGCAAGTATAAAGTGTGGGATTTTAAAGAATTAGATCAACATCCTTAGCTTTTTACAATAATCTGAGGGAGGGAAGCAACTGAACTAAATGTGAACATATGGGTAAACCTTTATGGCTATCTTGAATCACTGCAATCACATGGGGTTTCTGTGTACTATTTTGTGGCCTTTGCTTATTTCCACTGCTCTACTATAGCATAGACTCAGTGCTATGTTTTCTAGGATATATTTTATACACTCTTTTAAAAAGACTAGGAATAAATCAAGGAATTCAGAAGAATTTCTTAAACTTTTTTCATTATAGCTGTTCCTAAGAAAGTGTAAACCATCCTTTATATCAGAAGTATGCAAGACTGAAAATACTTTTCTGATTGTAGTTTAAAATAAGAAGATTCTGTGGTGTTTCAGTATCTCAAAACTTTTCTATGTTTGAGAGAGTTTATTTGTGCTAACTTACATCTACATCCATAGTTTATTCTTGAATTACTATATTTATATCCAAATTATTTTCCCAAATTCACATTTGAACATCTGTAGAACATAAATTTTAACCAGTCTTTTTGCATTAAATCATGGGAAGTAAATATTAATGTCAGTGAGAAAGTGTGAAGAAATGTCTGTTGATGTGGTTTCCTTACTTTGATTTTCATTGCCTTTTTATTATTCTGCAGGAATCCCTGGAGAGAAAGGTGAAAGAGGGACTGGATCCCAAGGACCACGAGGTTTGCCGGGACCACCTGGTAAATATTTTTTGTTTCGTCAGATTACAGAAAAGTAGGAGAAACCAAACATTTCTTAATAGAGAACCAGACTAGATATAGTGAACCAACACCCTTTGCCCACTTCATATTTTTCATATGCATTAGAGTTTACTCTAATAAATTTGTAGGAATTCACCATAAAAATTGCAATGTAGAAAGATTTTTGGACATGGCTAATAGGTATTTATCTTTATCCTTTAATTTAGTCATCTGGCATGCTTTTTAATATGAAAATGTGTTTCATGAAAATACATTGTCCAAATATTTGACAGATATTTTTTCATATGTCTTATCAGATGATTCTTTTGTAGTACCTAGGTTGTTTTTTTTTACTTGCTGGACTACAAAATACTCCCACATGCAGAGTTACCAGATAATAGAGACAGATGATTTGATTATTACTTTTGGCTTTTGCATTATGAAATTTTGTTTACGTCTTGGCATAAATCAGCTGCGTCACTTATTTCTGCTTGTAGTTTACTAGGCTAAAATGTCTTTTCATTACAGGAACCACAATATGCTTGCAGCAAACTGTAGCCCCAGTTACTTGAAGCTTTACTTTTCTGCTAACCAAAATAAGATTGGTTCCAAAAAAAACATTACCTCATCTATCCTGGGGCTACTGGGCAGTATAATTGATGTACTCCTATACTTTAATTGAAATCCAGTGTGCTTGTCTAATCTAGTAGTTTCCCTTGAGATCATCATATCTTACACAAAGGGGAAATTAACCAGAGAATACATTGACGTTTCTTACTTGGCTCAAACCTTACTAAATTAGTTTCTAAGAATAAATATTTAAATAAGCCACACACAGGGAAGCAACTCATGATGAGTCACACATCTAGATTTCTTTTGTTTTGCTTTCTGTTGACCCCTATAGCAAAAAAGTGCGAGTGCTTTCTCACCGAAGACAGCCTGGGCTGTGTAGTCTAGACAGAAGTACTGTTAGCTGTTTTATCAAGATGGCTCTTAAAGAAAATAACCTTCCAACTTCTCAACTCTAAAATTAGGTCCACAAGGAGAATCTAGAACTGGTCCACCAGGCTCCACAGGATCACGAGGACCACCAGGGCCACCTGGCCGTCCTGGAAATGCGGGTATTCGGGGTCCCCCAGGGCCACCAGGATATTGTGATTCATCCCAGTGTGCTAGCATCCCTTACAATGGCCAAGGATTCCCAGGTAGGTTATGAACAACTTAATCTTAACCTAGCCCTAAATAGCCTTCACAGATGTGGCTGTGCATATTGAGCTGCTTTACATGAGACATTCCTGCTAAACTGAACATACCGAATCATGAGGAGATGGCTGTGGTGAGCAGGCCTGCCTCATTGTAATGTGCAGGTGTATGAGCAGCCGTTTAGACTCTGGTGTAGGATTACTTGATGTTATGCCTGGTTTGTTTTAAATAGGAAGTAGTGAGTAAATATTGCAGTCTTGGTTTTTTTTTTTAATGTAGATGGTTACTACTGGTAGTGTTGCTCATAGGATTTAAGTGACCAATTTCTTCTCTTCTTTTTTCCCCCTCTATCACCACCCCTTCCAATCGTCTTCAGAACAAGGTTGAATTCTCCATGTTTCTCTTGAAAAATAAAAGGAATGCTGTGGTTGGCAGTTTCCATGTGTCTCTTTTTGAGCCATATCAGGATTACTCATACAAAATTGATTCCTGAAATAAAAATTTTCCACAAAGGAAATTGATTTGGTGATAACAGTGCAGACAAATGAAAAGCACCACTGTCCTACAATATCTACCAGGTTAAACACCATGGAGTCTCTGATTAGCCCTGAGTCATATAAGCCTTGTATTTTGTGATGTAGCTCAAAGTAGTAGGCTGCTTTTGGAACCAAAATGAAGGGTCACAGCGACCACCAATTTTTGACTGGAAAGATTCTAATATATTTTAACATGGGGATCCTGCAGGACCACAGTATTGTTAACAAATTAATATGTATGCCTTGCCAGATCTCAAAATTAGTGTATGTGATACTACTATTGGATATGGTTTGCTGTTAGTGTAATTGTGCATGTATCCATGAAAAGAAAAAGAATATATATATATATATATATATGTACACAATTGCAGACTCAGTGATACTGGTTAAAGAGCCAGGTGGTTGTGCAGATCTCACCAAAAATTCTTATTTAAATGAAAAAATAAAGAAAATTGTACATGTGATTCAGCAGTGTTCCTTCTAGCAAGCAGCTATGTATACATATATAAATATATGCCTAAGACTTAACTGTTATGTATTTAGTTGAATGAAAGTTTGTTTTTGCCCATCAGATGGACTTTTTAAAAGACTAACATCATCTTTGACCTGTTTCAGGTTTCGGCTAACACATTTTCTAAGTCGCCAGTGCTGCTTACAGTTTGAATACATGAAAATCCTGTTTCTGAGATGTTTGCGCACGTGCTTATTAGAAAATGAGTCCGTATGGATATTTCACCACAGATATGGTTCTTGAACCATGTTGACCTCATAGAACGGGGAGATACTTTTACTAACACAACTCATGAATGAGATAAAGGACAGTGACATCAATTCATTAAGCCTATTGCATTTCAATAGTAAAATAGACAGTCTTTCTTTTTTTAAAAAAGACCTAGACCACCAAAAACCTCAGTGGCGAAGGAGGCTTGTAAAACTACTAACCAGCAAAGGTAATGCCATTAGAAGAGAGACAGATTTAACCTGGAAAATGAGAAATAACTTATGTAAATAGTAAACTAATTGTGGCTTGTAGATGATTTGTATGGGACTGTATCCACTAAAATCTGTTAACAACTCTACGTGATACTTTTGCATAAAAGCCTGCTGCTGCTTGCTGTATGCCAGAATAACATCTTTGACAACTTATGAAAACTACCTGTCTGTTTCTTGTTACCAACATGTCTGAATGGAGACATATACCTTTTTTATGTGTAATCTTGTTGGATCTGTAACTGCAGTTATAAATACTGAAGTTTTATAATAATTTTTCTTCTGTTTTGCTGTAGTTTTTGGTGTTCCTGAAGCACCAGCTGTAACTCGGTTTGTTACGAGGAACAGCACGACAAAATGACATGTACTGTATATTGCCGCTGGTGATAGTTATGTCTACACTTACTTTCCCATTCTCAGAGAAAATTAGTATATGCCAAACCTATCTCTTCATTTTACCTTTTCCATGTCTTCTATTAATTATGGTCTAAAATAAAGCCCAATGCTTAGATTTACTGAAGTAGCTGTAAAATAGTAATTTTATTTGATTTTCTTAGTTTTGTTTGGGTTTTTTAAATAGTTTTACCATGATTTGTCCCTTGCTTAATTTATGACTCTTTCTGCACTGTTTTGTGTATTATAAATACAAAGCCTTTCAAGATGAATTTTAAACCTTTTCTTTTTTTACTGCCAAGAAAGCATTCATGAGCAAAACTGAGAAATACCCCCAGTGAACTAATTATTTATATATTTATTATATGAAAATAAGGTTGAACTAACATTATGCAGACAGACTAACTTTCATTGCATATGTGGATTCAAAGACATGCGATAACTATTATGTTCAATCGGACAACTATTTTCAACCAGAACCATACGTGCCTGAAAGTGGACCCTATCAGCCTGAAGGTGAACCCTTTATAGTACCTATGGAGTCAGAAAGGAGAGAGGACGAGTATGAGGACTATGGAGTTGAAATGCATTCACCAGAATACCCTGAGCACATGCGCTGGAAAAGATCACTGTCAAGAAGTGCAAAAACAAAACCGTAAAAGATCTGTATCTTGTTTTGGGGTGGGTTTTTGTGGTTGGTGGTCTTTTGTTTTGTTTTGTTTTTTGTTTTTTGCTGTGCTTGCATTTGCAGATACACACAGGGAGAGCACATCATTCTTTTTGCAATATGGCTTTCTGGTCTTTTCATATCAGATGCACACCTGTTTTGTATCTTGCTTATGTGGGGATAGCAATGTCTGTACCCAAACACTTCATGTTGCTCTGGAAATGCTTGTAAAATACCGTTGCTTATAGTGGTTGCATACAGATTAAGGTGTGCATTCAGTTATCCCAATGCTACCTTTTCATTAAAATAATGTAAAAACAAATACATTAAAAAAAAGAAAACCAAAAAACCAAAACAAAAATAACCACAGAGCTGTTGCAAATTTTCTAAGGACTTGTCTGCTTTAGCTCTACATTTTTCTTTTTCAAATGCATGTTTTCAGTTCAGTCAGATCACAGGTCTGCAATATCTAGTTAAAAGAACCAAAAATTTCCCTCTCCTTCCAGTATCATTGTAATTTTCTTCTATTCTGTTACAACCTGAAGAGCATATACTGCTCTTATACATCTCCTCTAAACACCACAAACGTTAAGTAGCTGAAAGCATTGTATCAACTGGATACAGTTTAATAATGCCTGAAATCTCCTTGTTTGTAGACACAGTTACAGTTATGCCAAATTGCAGTCAATCCTGCAGAGATGGAATTGCATGTTTATGTTGTATATTTAGTATGGATTTTTTTTTTCAGAATACAATGTTTCTTAGTTACCAAAAGCAGTTTGAAATTGTTTGCAAGACTATGGATATAGAATTGCTGCTTTTATATTTTAACTGCAAATTGTGAATTTCACTGCCTTATATTATTTATTTCTGAAATGAAAGAGGCATTTTTCAATAAAACTACTGAAAATGTATGTGTCTATTCATTTTTTGAAAGGCATTGTGGGACTGATATATTTATATTGTATTAGTGTTATTTACTCAATAATTTGGAAATACCAGGTTATCCAGTCAGGTATCAAAAATCAGTTAGAATGGGAATAGTCTAAAAGGTGTTTGGGCTGTGGTGGCTGGAGGTGGCGAGATGAAAGCAGGAGATGCCTCCACTGTCTGAGGTATGAATAACTTTTAGGAAATTCAGCCTGCAAGGCTTTTGGTGAGGAAAATAAGATCAACTGTGAGGATTAATTGCTGCCTTTTGGGGGATTTTTGGTAAATGGCTGCTGCAGGGAGAGAGAGACTTTGCACCTGAGGAACCATTTGAACTGCAGAGAGTGTCTAAAGCTACACAGTCTCTAATTGCTGGTGTGCTGTTAGCACTGTGGCAGCACAGACATTACCAAATGGCTTGCTTGAGGAAGTGGGGTGTGCTGTCTGCCGACTCCATCCTTCTGGGACTGTAGAGAGCTGGCTCCTCCCTGCTCGGGAGGTCATCTGGGCTCACACAAGCTCTGATCACAGTGGTGGCTGTGATGGAGCTTTACCTGCAGAGGGTAATACAAGTGGTTTGGGAGAGAACAACAGTGGGCCAGAAGAGTTACTTACCAACTGAGGAGGGACTAGTGGAGTGGTGGTGAACCATCTTTTCCACAATATCTCAACTGTCTACCTGTTAAGTAGAAATTGCTTTTGCTGTAGGACCTGGAGCAAAGCCTTTTGACATAACTGGGAAAGCTGGAGCTGTGTTTCTTGAGATCATGCAGGACATCTGTCACAGAAGTGAAGCTAGATGTGCAGGCTGGCTTCCTGATCACTGAATCTTACTCTGCACAGGAATCTGCATGACAAATTTTAGTGTCCACAAATGGAAATTACATAACTCCATAGATTGAATCATTTGCCGACTGGTTATCAGTGAAATGAAATACAAACAAACTGCATTTCAAAGAGTGATCCTGATTGCATCCACATGTCTTTTAGACTGTAAGAGACTAATTCTCGATTGAACAGAGGAAGGAGAATCAAAGCTATTAATTTTTTTAATGTTTTTTCTAAGTGTTCAGAGTTGAGTATCAAAAACATGTTCTGCAGTTTCTTGTACAATAAAGAAAGGCATGTGTCAGGCAGAAAAAGACACAAGTAGAAAATAGTAGAAGCAATTAAAAGCTTTATTTGAATTGAATTTAAAAATAATGACATCTTGCATTGATCTCCCATCTGTCTTTTCCTGGCATTGTCTCTAGGACAAGTTTAACTAGATGCCCATGTCTTCATTTAAAAGATTCCTTTCTGTCCTCTAAACAGAAAATTTTACCTTTTTTAAAGCTTATCTTTTAAATGATTTTTATTTCTTCACAAAATAGACCAAACGCCTGCCAAGGATGCCTCGTATTTTTTTGTGTTCTTTATTGATATCAATTCTAATAGAGATGCCACTATTTCATTATCTGGTGGCCTGAAATATTTAGACATTCAATGAAACCTGAGCTTATTGGTAGTCAATACATGTTTAATGACAAAATTTTGCTCACAGATCTGTGGGGATGATGTAAGCTCTAGGTTGTATGCTCCCTACAGGCAAAGAATTGCAAAGTATGAGTCGTGACCATCTGTGTACGTGAGATAAGTGCTGAAAAGCATTCATGTTTCATTTAAAAATCCCCATAATCCCCAAAGCTGGTTAACCCTACTTTCACCTGTTTGACATGAGTCAGATTTCTGACTACATCTTGAAGCAAAAAGAACTTTCACTGGCCCATCCAGAATATGAAGAAAATACTTTAGATGTTTGGGCAGCTTATAAACGAGTGTTTACTGTTTGAGGCCAGCAAAGAAGAAAACTTATTTCCAGGAATTCTCAGGGGAATGACTCTAAGGAGGTGGTAGGGCTACTGATGACAATTCCAGGAAAGCTGTTGCAAAGGTGAGCCAAAAAAATCCTTGAAAAATACAGATGCAATGCAAATACAAACAAATTTCAGTTCCTGAATATCTCATATACAACTGAGCGGTTTACACAGTCTGGCAGTTTGAAAGAAAGAAATTGTTTGAAAGCTGAATTTTAATTGCATACACATTTCCTTTCATTTTGGCAAAAGCTGTGGATATAAACAAGCAGGTGGGAAAGGGCTGCTGCTTGCTTGAAATCAGTATGAAGCACTTGATAGGCTGAGGGAGTTGAGCCTGAAGAAGAGATGGCTGAGAGGGAACCTCATCAAACTCTCTAAGTGCCTGAAGGGAGGCTGTCAAGAGGATGTTTCCAGGCTCTGCTCAGTGGTGCCAAGTAACAGGATAAGAGGCAAAGGGCATAAACTGTTGTACAGGAAGTTCCATCTGAATATGAGGAAGAACCTCTTTACTTGTGAATGACTGAGCACTGGAATAGATTGCCCAGAGAAGGTGTGGAGTCTCCCTCACTGGAAATATTTAAGAAACATCTGGATACAATTCTGTGCTGTGTGCTCTGGGATGACCCTGCTCAAACAGGGAGGTTGGACCACATGACCCACTGTGATCCCTGTCAAACTTACCCATTCTGTGACTGTGATTTTGTGATTCCATGTTTGCAGAGAGGAGCTTAATGAAGACATTCTTTGTTCCACAAGCTCCTTGCTCAGAGGGCAAGTTCTTTGCATTTCTCACAGCATGGATAGCAAAACTGAAAAAACACTCAGACAATGTTACTGATTTGTGAAGGCTAAATATTGTGGTAATGCCTCACTGCTGAAATCTTTGTGCAATAGTAGGCAAAAATGGAGCAAAGGAAAGGATGAAAGAGTGCTGTCCTTCATTTTTACTTTTGCTGTGGTTTTACAGTAGTCTGTTGAATGCCCCAGTGCTGACTTCACAGAGAGACTTATAAAAGAAGATACAGGGAAAATAACTGATTTGGCCAGACACAAAGGGTTTCAAAAACAACACAAGCAGTTGATCTTTGTTTCCGTGAAGGCTCCTCTTTGTATTAAAAAAAAAAAAAAATATATATATATATATATATATATATTAGTCATAAATTGATCAATCTCTATAGATCCTAAAGGCAATGATTCTTATTGGCAAGTTTAAAAAATGTATTCTTCTGTGGAAAACACATGAAGAAAAGCACACAATCCTTGAGATTGTCCCTTGCTGTTATGAAGTGAAATAATGTGTCGGCATTTTTTGACTGCAGCTCAGACCACAGCTATGAATATGAAAACATTTTGGGAAGATTTTGCCCAGTGAGAATATAAAATGTTTTCATGTCAGTTTTTAAATAAGAATGAACACCTTTTTTACAATTTTATTTTTGAGGTACCATTGAATCTACTGATATGAAGGTAGTTGTATTTCTGGTCTTCAAAGTAAAAAAGATAATACCAGCTTATAGCAGTCAAGAAAACACAGCTTCTAATAAATGGTTTATTTCATTCAATATCCTGCAGAAGGCCTCACAGTTTTGCCTTGAGCAACTAGTTAAAAAATGCTTACTGATCACTTTCACATTCTGGAAAAGGAGTTGAGGATTAAAAGAAATTCTCTTGAATGCTTCTCCAGATCTGAAAATTTCTTAGATGACACTCAACTAAAAAGAATAGAATACAACAGTGATTTTAGTGTTGATACGCTCTTGGCATCTCAAAAAAAAAAAAAAAAGCTTAGTTACATTTTTATTGATTTATGCTTAATATGTTTCCACCTTATTGTTTTTGTTCTTTTGTGCAATCATTGAGCTAATTGTGACAGTTACACCTCAGAGAGTGATTGTGAAATTCTCTTGTACGATTAACTGTGTTTGTTCCACCAAATTTAGTGAGGCTGCATGTGTAGTCCTGCTTTGAATGAACAAAGCTGTTCCTCAGGCTTGGAGATTTAGAAAGCTCTTCATAATCAGAGGTTTGCTTTTTGATGAGGAAATGCAGCAAGACTATTGAGCTGTCACACAAGCACTGATCTCAGTTTCATTTCTGTGTCAGCTTTGCGGTTATGAATTTCTTCATCTCTGAACACTCCTGTTTGCTTCTGAACTGTTCGTAAAGAATAGTTTTGTACCCAGTTTGACTCCCCCTGTCTGTCATTCTGCAGACTGCCTAGGATATCTTGAGGTTTTTACTCATTACCACTGTACATATTCTTTGTGAGGCTCATATTTATTACTTCTTGGGCTCATGCAAGCTTCTCACTGGATTTTCAAGAGTTCCTAAAGTTATAAGAACATGACATTTCTGGGTGCTTGCCTTCAGATACCCATTGATCTCTGAGTTTTAGAAAGCAATATGGCCTTAATAACTTGGCCTCTTTAACCAGCCTTTAGTTATCTCCCAAGTTACTGTAAAGATTATTTTTATAATATTAAATATTGAACAAACCAATGAAAACGGGACAGATAAGAGATAAAATACTTTCTGTTTCTCATTTTCAGGGCATGTTATCCCTGTAAAATTCTGAAGTTAAAACTACTGAAGGAGATGTATTTTCTTCCTTCATCTATAATGAAAGTAGAAAAGCTTCAGATGCACAGAAAATATCAGAGAGAAGAAAACAAAAGCTGTATCTTTTTCCATGAGAGAGAGAACATATCCAGGGCCTACTGTCATGGGCTTTGCCAGAATTATTGGTTTCTGAGCAAAAAAAGATGACTTCAGTATTGAAAAAAAAATCCTGTCTGGGATAAGCAGAAGTATATAAAACTGAAAAATATCTTGATTTATACTGGTTTTGCAGCTGTCAAACTGAAGAAAAAGAAAAAAGTGAGACATAGATCAGTTTTAGTGCCCTGATGTTTATGCCTCATAGCAACATCTACTGGAAAATTGCAACACTTTATTCAAAGTTAGCAGCTTTGAGTTCTGTTCATGACAATGAACAGAGCAAAGTAACTAAAATTACTGTACACTGTACAGGAGCATTTTTCTCTTTTATGTTATGCCAACATGTCATGCCTGGCACTGTGTTCCTTCCCTTCTTCCATGCCCTCTTTCCTTCCTGTAGCTTATGTGCTGTTCCCCACTCTAAAGGCCTCCTCCCTGTTTAGCTCCAGGAAATATGAAGGATAAGGACATGTTACAGCTAGTTCATCTGAGGAACACCAAGGTGGTCCAGAGGCTGGAGCACCTGGTGGTTGCAAGAGTTGGGCTTGTTTAGCCTGGCAAAGTAAAGTCTGACAAGAAGGAATTCCTCTGCTGTCTTCCACTCCCTTTGCCTTCCTTTTATTCCAAGCACTTGTTTACTTGTTATTTTTCTGGAAGTATATAAGATTAAGAAAGTCTCTAGGATTCCTGAATCATGTACTCCATGTGACTTGCATTTTGCTGTTATCTGTCTTGCATCCAGAACTCCAAAGCAGGGGATTGGACAGAGAATTCTAGGGTTTTTTCTTATTGTTGACACTTGCTTAAGAATTGGCCTTCCCATGTCTCCCTGTATCTTTTTGAACTGTTAGATTTCTTCCAGCTTTTACACTCCTGTTGTGGTAGATTAACCAGTGGGAAGTCTTCTGGGTAGATTATATTATTTTCTTCTTCTAAGTAGCTACTTTATGTAGTTGTCAACTATGAAGTGAGATGGTTCCAGACATGATTTTAACCCAAATCTATTACTCCTATGCAATTCCAAGGAACATAAGTACTTTTTTGGTGCACTGGAAAGACAGTGGAAAATAATGTCCTTTTAACTAAAATGGCTTTTAATCTTAACATTATTTTACATCATGAGTAAATAAGCAAAGATATAAAACCACAACCAAGGTTTGAAGAGAAAGCAGGAATCCTGGCCCAGTATCCATTCTTAGATGTTTATCTTTTAATTTTCAGTTCCAGAAACCCTGTTCATGTGAAAAATGTCAGCATAACATCAGATAAAGGGTAATCTGCAGGCTTGTTTTCTTTGGCATTTCCTCAGAATACCATGAATACTCTCTATTGTTATTTGGCAATGCCCTTGTGTACAGTATATTTGACAGAAAATGCCTGTAGACTGTAAAATCCCAGCCAGTGCATCCTCTAAGGTAGTATCCTGCTGTTATATTTCTCAGTCTCCTGAACTGTTCTCTTTTCAGTAGCAAAAAAGTCAAAACAGTATCAAACATTTCCTGTATCTGGCCAGTTTCTCAAATACACGTCTGAAAGATCTTTCATGGTACTTGCTTCCCCTCAAATGAGGCAAGAAATTTCCTAGAGAAGTAGGAAGCTTTCAGAAACCTCAAGAATATAAATGTAAAGATAAAAAGCTTTGCTTAGACATTGACACAAAATGAAAGTGTTTTCATTATTCATAACAGTGCTGGGGCAGGAGCTGATGGCCTCGGGCTGGGCTCAGTTGGCATCCTGGGGCATAGGAAGGTGGGGAGGTCCCTGAGTTTATTTGGAAAGAACAGTCAGGCTCAGCATTTAGCTCTGAAAATACTATTTTCTGCTCATGCACTATATTAACAATATTATTTTGGGAAATCTTGAAATGGTCATCACTGGGACTATTCCTTCACTAGGTTGGATGGTAAAACTGTACAAAACCTGTCCCTTAGGAGGACTGTTTGGGCTGTTCCTGCTAAGGCTGAAGGTGTGCTGGGAGGGACAGTGGCTGTGACACGGGAATGTGACTCCATGCAGCAGAGTCTTGCTGGAGAGATGGAAGAGAGTGAGTTTTGTCACTAAATAAAGATGAAAATGAGGCCTCTGCTGGAATTAGAGGAGTATAAAAAATTAAGAGCTGAGACATTACACACATAAACTTGGACTACAGACACTGAAATAGATGTAAAATTTAAGAAAATCCACAGTTTTGCTCACAAATCTTTGTGTTTATATTTAAGGCAATGCTTTGTGCTGTGATTAATTGAGATTTACTGGGAAAAAATGGTGAAGATTGTAGCTGATGATCTACAGAAATATAAAAACATAAATAAGAGGCCGACATTTTAAAATAAATGTATTCACCATCCTTTTCTGGCAGACGATACACAGATACAATTTCTGCATATTCTAAAAATACAGTAATTGGAAGCAGAGTGTGATTGATATTTTTTCAAAAAGGAATATGTTAGAAATGTGAATGATACGTTTATCCTGCCTTATGTACAAGTATACAGAAATAGTCCTAGAAATGTAGAATTGATAAGAGTCACAGGAGTTTTTCTAAACAGATATTTTAGACAATTCTCATTGAAATTAGCTCTAAATGGAAAGACATTATAAGAAGACATAAAAAATAGCCTTTCAGCCAAACACTGACTGTGTCAGGAACAATATTACTGATTTCCTGAAATAAAGATTTTCTTCAACAACCTTACTCATTTAGCTGTGTGACTGACTCAGTCAATTTTTGATGTCTCAAACTCAGTTTAACTGCAGACTTGCAACTTATAATTTTAAATTTCTCTTTTACATGAAAAAAGAGTCATTTTCTTAATTCTGAATCATTCTATGTCTCTTAGAGGTGAATGGATAATATGGCTATATATATTCATATATATATATGATTAGGTATCACAAGAAGAGTTTTTCCTATTTTCTGCATAGTAATACAGTGTATTTTAATAGATCTATCTTGTACATTGGAGTAAATAAAGAGTTCTAGAGGTCTCAAACCCAAAATATATTATTCATTCCTTCTTAAAAGTACTTCTAAGATGGTCTCATAAGATGCAGTGGTGTTCAGCTGAACTTAGAAATGCTGGAGAGGTAAAAAACCCTCTGGATGGACATGCGTAAGAACAGTTTCATTTCAGATCAAGGTATAGGTCTTACTTAGAAGTGATCAAAAATCTCCCTTTATTTTTGTTACCTGTCAACAGACTTTGTATTGCAAGGCTTCAAAAATGTATGTAGGTCAGAATATAACACATTGGTTTTGTGGTAACTTACCACATCGTGAAGTTCATTAAAATATTTTTTATTTTGGAAGAATGTTTCTATGATACCTAGACACTCCACTACATGGTAAATTAAGGAAGTGTAGTCAACTTTGTTTTTAGAACCCCAGAAGATCCAAATAGCTTATATTTCACGTGTAAATGGCTTTGTTTTCCACTTGTTTTGCATTCTGTGTAAACAGAGTGAATAGAATGACAAATTATGATCATTATGACAAATTATGATCATTACAATAAAATGTATTTTGTGATTCATAAGTTGTATATTCAGTGCCATGTCTTATATACATACTTCTCATATACAACTGATTTTGCTTTTTGAAGTTTTAAGAATGGCTCCAGCTACAAAAGCTGGGAAGATCTCACTTTTATACCAATATAGTATGGCATTTTGTTCCAGTTTAAAATTTTTTTATAAGCTGTACTGAAGCATATTCTTGCTAGTCTTTCCCCAGGAAGCACATCTACACAAAATGCTGCAAAAGGATACGTATTTCTAAAGCTGAATGAATCAATCCAGCTTTGGCAGCCAAATTCTACAACCAACATTTCTCACTTAGTATGCAGTGTTTTGGCACATTACATTGGACTATGGTTATCCTGTAACATTAGTAGCATTGTGCATTGTACTGTGGGAAAAGCCACATCTCAGTGTGGTGGAAATTCCACTGGAGAAAGAACAAGTTCCTTCCAAAGCAATTGAGTTTTGCCTTTAATAAACTCGTTGGAAATGGATCAGCACAGAATTTCATGAGTTATGGCCAGATTTTCAATAGGTCTCCGTACCCTGAGTTCAGTTAGGTTTTTTTTTCCCGGAAAGTTCAGCTTCTGTTTGGCACTGGGACCAGGTATACTCTGGTTTCAGACATGAACCAGTTTTTTAAAGGAGCCTGTTTAGCTGTGCTGTCATGGTGCTGAGCCCTAGCTAGCAAGATCTGATGATAGCAGAGTATGAGAGCAGTTTTTGCTGAGGTCTAGTACCACACTAATATGTCTAAGTAACTTCTGAATGGGACCTGACTTGTAACTCCCAATCTTCAGATGCAGGTCAGGTTAACATGTGCCTCCATGCAGCCTTAATTTAAATGGAATGGTCACGTTTTCAAGAATTCCTTCCACTTAAGGACTCATTGCGAGGCTTCCATGAACATGCATATATAGAGGACTTCTTAGTTTACTTTGCCATCCACAGCTACAGTAAACTCATTCCCTTTACATCATGAGACTGTGCTTTGCAGTCACCCAGTGCTTTCCATGAGGAAGGAGAAAGTGCCTTCTTGCAGAAAGGTGGAGGGCCAAGAGTAAAATATGAAGCCTTTTGCTAAAATATTTCCCTCCCTGATTTAGGCCAGGAATTTAGATGGAAACTGCACAGCAAGTGCTCTGTGGTGGGGATCCCATGCCTAGTTAATGTTTTGGGATACAAAACCTCAGTTCCTGTTCAACTTCAACAAGCCCAAGGCTGGGAAAATATAATTTTTTAGTGGGTGAATTTGGATCTCTTAGCTAAATATGTTACATACATTGCACAAAAGTAAAATTCAGAATAATTTTCCTGTGGGCAATTATTAGTGTAGAAACCAGAAAATGCTCAAGGAGTAATATAATAGATAAAAGAATTGTGTCTTTCATATTAAAAATATCCATCCATCTTTCCTAAGAGGCAAGATACAAGTGGCACATCTGCTCAAAGTATTTCCCACTGAATAGAAACATATGAGCTAGCTTATATAAAAGGCAACTTATTTTAGCAAAAGATGAATAAAAATGAAATTGGTTTTATAATTCTTATAAGTCTCCCTGCCATCATATAAATTTAAATGAAATGTTGGTAGTTGAACAAGAACAATTTTAAAAACACCAAAACCAACAACAACTTATCTCTGTCCTCTTTTGCACTTTAACATTTACATTATTTTCAGAGATTGTTTGCTTTCCAGTTGTGGCTTTGTGTGTTTTGAAAAATTACATCAGTTTTAGTGCTGCTATTCTTAACTGGGGAAAAAGTTGATGTAGTAAAGCGCCATCTAAATCATCTAAATCATCTAAACACATTTCAAAGGGCACTGGGCAGAGGGTAAAGAAGCAACAGGTCAGATTTACCAGCTGGACATTTACACTTAAGAAAATATAATAGCAGTGGATGGGAGAGCCTGGCTAGACTGCTCATTCTGGGGAAGAAAAGGCTCAGGGTGGATCTCACCAATGTGTATAAACAGCTGATGGAGGGAGAAAAGGAGACAGAGCCAGGCTCTTTCCAATGGTATCCAGTGACAAGACCAGAGGCAGTGGGCACAATCTGAAACACCGGAGGCTCCATCTGAGAATCAGGAAAACCTTTTTCACTGATTGAGTGGCTAAGAAGTGCCACAGGTTGTCCAGAGACAATGTGGAATCTCCATCTTTGGATAGATATTCAAAAACTCTCTTGACATAGTCTTGGGCCACTGGTTCTAGGTAGATTGGACCTCCAGGGGCTCCTTCCAGGCTCAATAGTTCTCTAATTTTACAATCCAGTAATAGGCTCCTACTTAATTCTTGTGATGCAAGATTATACTTTGGATTATACCTGCATGCAAAACACCTGGGCAAATGTAATAAAATAAATGTAATTTGAATTTCTGGCAATTTTTCATGCTGTAAAAATAATTGTTGAGGTAAAGCACAAAGATGTTATTAGCAGTGTGCCATGATTTCCTCAGATTTTGATGTCTTGCCAGTGTAGCCTTCCCCCGCAGCTCCCACTGCAAACTTATCTCGAAGAAATGTTGAGTATCCATAATAAGCAAAGCAATTTTCCAAGGATTGTGAAATGCGTCATGTAAATTTATGCAGTCACTGTCAAAGCATTTAAAACAGAGGCTTATTTTCAGAAGTAAACCCTTAGAGAGGACAAACTTTTTTATGTAAACAGGCAACAAAATGCTAAATAGTGACTGCAGGTTTTTTAGAGGATCTGTGCAGAGGTGGCTTATAAGCATTTCTGTTGGGTCCTTCATGACCTAGCAGCATTCCAGGGACTGCATAATTTCCCATCCCAGGTTATGCAGTATGTGATAGTTCTGATCCCACACACAACAGAACTGTGTGCTTTGTCTCAAACATCAGTTTCTACCATGGTTTGAAAAACTGCAGTTCTGAACTGCTTTGAGTAGAATTCAAAATTGAGGCGATTTATTCCATGGTAAAGCTTTTAGGGAAAGAGTCATCCTAGGACTGATAAAGGGTGATGGAGTTGGTAGGTCATAAAATCGCTGATTTCTGACTTTACTCATCCAATTTCTACTCTAAACCTTTCCCCAGCACCTTGCAAAATAAAAAATTGTAGACAGCATGGGAAGTGAGATTTTTACAAGACCTTTTTTTTATTTTTAGACTAAAAATTTAAGCAATAATAGATTCAGCTCTTTTGGTCCAATTTTGTTCTTTTTTCTCACAAGGGAAAAGAAAGCAATGGAAGAGAAAGAAGTAGAAGACCAATCTTTCCCTTCACTCAAATGCTCCACTTTCAAATTAACTATTAGCTACCACTCACAGAAAACTTTGGAGCATGGACCCTGACACTAACTGGAACACAAGTGACTTACCCAAGGGAGAACCTTCCTATTCATTGAAAGAGTTGTTTGTTGATTTTTCAGATTGCTGACATCTGTCTCTCAGTGGTCACTTTGTGGCACATTATTGTTTGGATGTAACATATAATTTTGACATTATCACTAACTTGCTCTTTCTGGAGAAGTAGATTCTGGCCTTTCAGAAGCTTGTTTTATTGCCAGGCATTATCACAAACACAAACATTTTCAAGAAGGGATGCACTATATGTTTATATATGTGTAAGTGGACTCTCTTGGTTCTGTTACAGTTGCTATACTGTGAAAAAACAAAAGCATCTGATCTTTCAGAATATAAAACAACAGTTCACCTCCCTGCTCGGAGGACAATTCATGCCCCATAGCTCTTTCTAGCTGTGCTGCTCTTCAAGAAAAAGGCTGAAATACTTTGTGTCAGCTGGTTGGAAACCGCCCTCAGAACTTGATGAATAGAGGAAAGTCTTGATTGCTTGTTTTCATTTCCCCTCTGGGGTTATTCAAGAACTCAAGTCTAAAATTAATGCTTCTGACACTTGAAGCAGAATTAAACCCTAGCATTGGAGGCTTTTATGGATTGTGATGGCATGCCTAGAGACAAGTTTGTTTATGTGGTTGAAGGGGGATTTACAGGTCTTTCCCATTGCTTTTTGTCTGCTCATGCCAGTACAGTTTGTTCTTGCAGAATGTTGGGTTCTCAAGAGATGTTTTGAAAAGAAAAACAAACATTATCTTTTATATCTATAGATATCTTCTCTTTTGATCTTTTATTTGTCATCTTAACATTTCTGATGGGTTATACTAGTCCTTCTTGGCACTAATTCAGTATTGATTGGGTTGGTCAGTGGCCTAGATTGCTCAGTGTTTATCTGCAACTGGAAAACCAGTTGGATTTCTATATTTTCCTATGCTGTTCTTATTTTTGCATCCCCAAAGAGAAACTTTGGTTTGGTGTGTTCAGATTTACGACGAACATTTAAATTACTTCAGCCATACAATCAAATTTGGGTGATTTAAAACCATAACACTACTCCAGAACATTTAGAAATTCACAAATCAAAACACTGCCGTGCCTTCAAATGCAGCAGCCTGACAAGAGGAATGACACAATCAACAGAGTGTTTTCATGGCAGCACCTTGGGCTCAAGAAGGACTTAGACCATTCTGATGGTCTCATAGCCATGAGAGCTGTGTCTTCCTCAGCGGGGACCAGTAATGGGGCAAGGTGGTACAAGTGGTTGCATGTCCAGTGCCGGGATCCCAGGGCCTCTGAGTGCCCACATGTCTAGGCTGGCAGGGCAGCAGGTTCAGCTGCTCTGGTCCTGGTGCCCTGAGGTGCTCCTTGGAAACTGTATCTGGGCAAGCTGTTCTATTTCTATTAAACCCCTAATTTTTCCTTGTGCTACTGCAGTGACTCTGGATGTACACACTGACACTTGTGCCACCTCAGCGAGACTGCTGTGACTGCATGGGAAGGGGACTCAGCAGGGCCACTGCTGCTTTTCACAAAACATCTGTACTCATGCAATTAGCCCATCAGTGTTCCAGAAGCTCCAGGACTTCCACTCTCCAAAAAATCCAAGTCCAGCAGCCCCAGGCACAGAAGTTCCTGTGCTCACCCTCTCAGATAGATTAAGATCCTTTCATAACAGTTTGCAGGGAAAATGTCCTTTTGCTAACAGGCTGTGCAAAGAGCCCAAAGTTTTCAGTGTGCCAAATTTTCCCATTCTTTCAGGAGTTCAGTTCAATTGTCACATTTAATGAAACATCTCATTATTTTACAATTATGGCAATCTAACAACAATTCTTGTCAGTGAAAACAATTAATGACTTCTACTAGAAATTGGCAGAAATATTTTATTTTATATATATAAAATACTGTGTCTATGGCTTCCAGGGTTAAGTCCCACATTTTTCTCTTTTTAATTTGCCTGGCAATTCTGATTGCTGCAGTTTTTCATAAATGGGTCAGCTTTTGTACAAACTCATACCTTCATAGTGGTAATCCTGTTTCAAAGCTTTTCTATTTGTTTTTCTCACATTATAGATGATGTATTATCTTTACTGAGAATTTGCTACTTACTGATTTGTTGTTTTGGGTGTGGTGACTCACAGTTGCTGTTTATGCCCTTTGGAATTTTTCTGTGAAGAAGGGAACTTTGTGCTGAGGCACTTGGGTCTTTGTTTTGGACCATTATTTGGAAAATATTTGGAAAGGCAATATAGATGTGCTACTACGTGGAGAAAAAGCAGCAAAAGACAGCATGTATGTTCTAGCCCTATGAAGTATTCCTGATCCAGAGAGAATGGAAGTCAACCAAAAGTCTTTCCATTGACTGTAGTGGGTTTTGGATCAAGTCTTGTGTATGTAAGTGGCGTCCAAATATCTGAGCTGTTCACAAATGGCCCATGTCTGTTTTAGTTACCAGGAAATGCAGGCAGTGGGCCAGAGTTCAAAGATTCAGCTTTTTCAAATCCAAGTCACACTTACAAAAAGAAAGATGCATTTATCCAAAATGTTCCAGTCCTCCAGGGTGCTGAGTTTTCTTGTGACTCAAGTCCTCAGCTATTAAAAAAAATAACAAAAACTTTCCTAGTTAGATGCATGTTGGGCAGGAAGTAGTAAATCTCAGGAAAGGTGGAGCGTAATTCTCCTGGCCTGGAAAGCAGTAGCACGATGAAACCAGACTTCTGATATAAGCTAAACTTACAAATGCACTGGGTTTTGAGATGAGTATTGGTAAGTCTAAGGAAGGGAATCTTATGGGAGCAATCTGATTCTGGCAAAGTTGGAAGTCAGAGAGTGTCTTAGGAAGGGATTACATGGTACAGTGTCTGCCATTGTGGGGAATAGGCCCAATGAATATATTTATGCTATGATAAATACACTGAAGACTGTAAGGCATGCAGGTACCAAGGGAGCTGCAAAAACACACAAGGGACATTTCTGTGTACACTGCACCAAGGTACTCAAATTGTCTCTTCAGGTGTAACGTAACATCACACTGTACTGGAGAACAGTCGTGGGTCTCAATTTAAAAGTTATTTCTCATGTTGATTTTAAGTACAACATTTAAGAGATTGTGAGCGCTTTGAATTTGAGTTTCCCATCATCACATTAAACAAATACCAGAAACCAATGACCTGAAGAATTCTGTTCACTGGAAAAATTAGACTGGTAATTATATTGGTAGGTCATTTTCAGGGAACTGTGCACAGATGGAAAACACTGCAAGAATAATTACATAAACAATAACCAAAATAATTAAGAATTTGTTGATATTTTCTTGAGAAATGGTGGTCTAAAAGACAGCTGTTTGCTATACTGGCAGCTAGTTCCCCATAAGTGTTCCTGAGAAGGACCCATTTGCATCTCCAGGTGAGCATAATCGATGGCACAGTTAAGTAGACTGTAAACTGCATTCAGCATCTGTAACATTTTACTCAGGTTATCTAAGAAAATAAAAATTCCGGCAATGCATCAGATATTCCCAAGAGCTCTAGTGTGTAAAAAGAACAAGAGTTAAAAGATTGGAAAGCTGTTGCTCCTTGCTTACAAGTGCTTCAAAAATTATTAACAATTCCTTTCTTGAGCAGGAGTCCTATAATCTGGCCTGGTTAATCAGTCAGTTTCAGGAATACAGAAAAAACCTTCAGCTTTGTGGCACCTTCCCAAATATGCCTGAAGATGTTTAAGACTCGGTCATTACCAGTGTGTCCATTGAGTGCTAGACATCAACAGCTGAATACACAACAGAGAGCAACATCTAGTTGGATGATTATTCATTGTTCTGGGAAGTTATGGAAAATTCTGCATAAGTTAGCTGGTTATCGTTATCATTTGTTTAAATCCTGAAAAGTAAAATTGCAGATAAATTAGAATATGAGGTTTTGTATATGCACTGGGTGTTCTTCATATCTAGGAAGCACAAGAATTTTGAGAAAACACAATAAAATGGATCAGAATGAAACACTGGCTTCAGACTTGAAAAACACCATGAGAAAAGTAGTACAGAAGAAGAATTTGCCTTACAGTTACAGAAAATCTATTCATCCCTATTTTCATTGGTGGTGACAACAAGAGCCAAAAAATGCTTTACTTACTGCTTAAAATGAAAGGTGACTCACATAGGCAGTGTGACTAAGTAAAATTTTGAAAGACTGCCTTTCATATTTGACCAGTTTAACGATTATGTTGCAGACCTTTTATGGATGATTTGGAGCACATGTTAGCACAGAATGAATGTGGGGGTGAGGAACAGCTCTTTTCCCACATATAAACCCTAACCACATTAATTGTAAAGGAGCCGTAAAGCCATAGTCCAAACCAAGCCCACCTGCAGTGGGCTGCACTCTAGAGTTCTTCTTAGTTTGCAAAAAGAGCAGGAAACAGGAGCTTGTGCCTTTTTCAGAGTCTGTTTAGGACAATGTAAATCCTGGATGATTGGAAGCAGAACAGCTGCTGTCTTCCCTTAATCAGAAAGGCTGTCACACACAGCCAGGTTATGCCCGTAGACTTGATTCTATCCCCCACCACAGATATTCTTGGGGCTGTTTCTCCCCTCTTCTGCTTGTCTTACTCCCTGCAAATTTCATTTTTTCTCTGTGGATCCAACCTGAATTTGTCTGCTGCTTTAGGGACATGAGGAAATTTCTAATTTATCTGATCTCTCCAGTTGTCTATCTGTGAAGGAAGAGTTTGGTGTTGCCAGAATTGAATGTGGTGACATAATTGAACAGAACAGTGCAGCTAAAGCATGGGACACGGGTTATGGGACAGAGAAAAGACATACACTGATTAAATTCTTCCAGAAGTTATCTCCTTCTCTTTGGGTTCACTATAAGTACCAGCACCTCCTCTTACTGTATAATCTGCACTTTCACTTCTTCATGAACAGGAGCAGCAGACAAATAGATGTCCATTTTAGAGGAAAAAAAAAAACCATGCAGCATTATCCTATATTTGTTTTATTCACGATCCTGAGGCACTTATTGTGGAAAACCAGTACAGAAGGAAGGCAAGGAGATCTGGAGCACTATCTTTGGCCACTCCCAAACTTTGGGAAGGTTTTTCTCTTACTATGACCTGGCATGCAATTTTACATCTTTTTGTAACTAGAATTGCCAAAAATCACAATGATGCTTGTTTTGTTACTCAGCTTCTAAATCTACATCTAAGTCAATTGGGACTATTGTTCCTTGCAAGTTCCTTGCAAAATCTCTCCTTTTTAATGGTCAGATTTTGAATTTCCTGTTATAGACATATCACTTCCACAATCTCTTAGTTACAGAAGTATAATCCAAAATGTGTAGTTTAAAAACCAGTCGAATTTATTTTTGGAAGTTCTCTGGAGATATAACAACAAAAAAGAGGCAGTCAGTCAGTAGGACCAAAGCTTTGTATGCATGGTAGCATTTTCAGTAATTCCTTCCTGATGTATAACATATTAGTGTTCCGGTCAAATCACATCATCACCGCTGGGATTATCCCAACTATATTTCTCAATTTCTGAAACTGTGTAGTGTAAGATGTGTCAGAAATAGAAATAATTATTATATATTGTCCTTCTGACATTTTTTATGTCAGAATGAGTTAGTGCCCTTGTAGGGATCATCCAGCTAATCCCTCTTTTCAAGCAGGGCACTGCTAGAAGTCACTTGACAGCATCTGGAGTGGATTGCCTGAAGGAAATGTAGGCAATCTTTGGATATCTGGCTTTTGTCTATACCACTGTTGATACTAATGATGATATGATGCAAGCAAAGTCCTGCTTTCCTGCAAGCAAATTCCTGCTTTCCTGCTCAGCCTTGTCTGCAAGCAAGTTCCTTAGTGCTACTGTGAGACCAGACTGTTTAATCTGTCATGTAGCCAATTTAAGGATTTCCACTGCCCTTTTCTCCTGCCAGCAACTAGAAGGATGAGCAGGACCACACAGTAATGAAAAGCCTTAGGATGGGTGTACCAGACCCAGTTAGACCAGGGTCAGGATGTCTCTGTTCTTGCATCAAAGTTTTGGGCTTTTTTTGAACATGTGAACACTAATGCATGCAGAGTAGATGCCTACTATTTGATAGCTCCTTGCACCTTCTTTTTTTTTTGCTACCTAAAGCCAAAGAATTAAATAGGTTTTCTATTCTTGGCAAATCTGGGTCACATCCAATACAACCGTACAGCTACTTTTAGCTTGTAAGACTCAAGACAAAGAATTGTGAAGGGTTCTGGGTTTTTTACTCTTCATTTTTGATATAAATCACAACAAATAGGCAAGGACCCTCAGTCTTAGTTTTGTATATTCAAAACTCTGCTCTGCTTAGTATATTTATTTTTTTTTCAAGTAATGGTTCACTCTGCTGACAGCTGCAGGACATGACTTCTGTGAAGCTGCTTTGAAGCTTCTTGCACTGGTTTGTGGAACTCAATCAGATGTTCTTCCTTAGCTTGCAACAAGGTTGTGTCTCTGCAGGGAGATGAGCCAGGACTCAGCCCTCACCCTGAGGTCCACTCACTTCTGTTTCCTCCATTGCATTCTTTGGCAGTCCAGTCTGCTGCAGAAATCCTCCAACTTTCCACCTGGGGTAAATATTTTTCAGGAACTGCTGCCTCAGGTGCAACCAAGTAATGCACTGACGTCCTTTGGGGTAGAAAGGCACAACAGACATCCCCTTTCAGTTCTAGCTACCCCTTGTCTCCAGTCTGCCTACCAGAAGAACCTGTCATCTCCTGGAGGGGCAGATGTAGCTAGGAAATCATGCAAGCTGGAACAAAGGATCTGTTGACTAAACCTTTTTCTTAACACAAATTTAAGCCATATAGGACCATTATTCAGGATATCTTATGGAATAAATAAAAAGGTTAGATGTCTTCCTTTGTGATTTTAGTTTGGCCTCATATTAGCATAGTATTCTAGCATCTGACCTAAAAAAGGCATGCCAAATATTTTGACACCTAATTAGGAATGCTTCTGCAAGTGTTATTTTCCTTGACCTCTCCAACTGCACTGAGAAGCTGTTTTATCATCTATTTATTGCCAGTGTGAGCTCTAAGCAATACAGTACCATCCTCCTATCACATGAGACGCATCTTCAAGCATTTTCCCAAGCTGCTCTTCTGATGAGAGAGAAACCTCTTTTTATATGGATCAATAAATTCAGTAACCACAGAGATGTTTTAGCATCTGCCTTTTCTACAGCACCTGAGAGGCTCAGAATTAGTTGGTGATATGCTGAGTTGCCGATCAGGTTAAGTACTATCCATCTATATAGATCTAACTATTGTCTCTTCCTTTATACAAATTTTCCTTGTGGTGTGCAAGGGTTCTGAATGGGACTGACACACAGAGGTATCACTGAAGC
Source organism: Acrocephalus scirpaceus scirpaceus (assembly GCA_910950805.1). Taxonomy (NCBI): domain Eukaryota; kingdom Metazoa; phylum Chordata; class Aves; order Passeriformes; family Sylviidae; genus Acrocephalus; species Acrocephalus scirpaceus. Next base: position 83,628,328 of record OU383775.1, read on the forward strand.
AAATAATCAATAAAAATTAGCAGCAATAATAGTCACAAGACACTCCTCCATGTGTCAGGGGATGAGGTCCCATCCTGGGCTCCATTCAGGAGAGAAATTAAAAATTATCATGTGTGCAGGAAAAGGAGAGGAATCTAACATCTGTTATTAACTTGTATTTAATCAGGCTATGTCAGATAAGGCACAAGTTCTTTGGAAAAGGTGAGATAGAAGTGACATGAACACACACTGTATTTTTTACGCAAATCTATATGAGCATATACATACTCACTAAAATGTCCTTCTATTTAATGACTGACAACAGACAATTGACAAAAAAATTGATTTGCTGAGCTAGGTAATGTTTTTAAAAACATTGTTATTCAAACACAAAATTATCATAGGATGTGGTTTTCAAAAAGCAGTCAGGGATAAGGTTTGACTATCCTGAGTTATGGTTCACCATTTTCACGGTACTTTACATTCTATTTTTAGAAAGAAATCTTGTCTCCCTGATTTTGTGATTTAACATTCACCTCAAAAGCAATGCAAAACTGCACAAACTGCCATGTCATCACTGTGTAGCATTACTGTTTTGAATAATTATGTATGTAAAAACCTAGAGGCAGCTCATAGTATTATTGTTTAGGTCACCTACTACAAGCTAAAGCACATTACCCAGTAACTAACATTATATTCATGTTCCATCTTTTATTAAAATAGTTTCCCACACTTTTCCATGGGGATATCAATTTAAATTGCTTAAAAAATAAAGCCGCTTAAAATAGAAAACAAAAGGTCCGGCAGTTGGAAATCAAACCCAAGTAAACCAGGTGACACTGTTGACTGTGAAGGTAACTATTAAAATTTTGTAACTAAGGAATGTCATTTCTCACAATTTAAATCCTAAAGTAAAAGCTATGCACACTTTGGAAACATATGATCTGGTTGTGGGAATAACCCAATGAAGATCCATAAGCAAAATAGAAAGACAGTCACAAGAGTGGAAGGGTTAAATAGTTTTCTCTATCCTAGCTCAGATTTTCCAGGCTTCTTGGCAAAACATTTGCTATGAGTATTGGTTTTGTTCCTAATGACACATTATCTGGACTTGAAATCACCTGTGATCTAAAGATTGGACACAAAGAAGAATACACTAATATTAGTTAGTTAATATCTAATGTATCCCACCGGATGTACCCTGACATAGAAGGATAATGGACTTGAGAAAAGCAGGTGAGTGGGAAAAAAGTTCAAGTCCCTGTGTCAGAGAGAGATGGCTCACAAGGTCTCAGGAGTCCTTCTGAAGTTTGTATAGTTCCTTCACAAAGGCCAGAAGCCCCGGGATTATGTCCAAAGGCCTGAGCTACGTATGGGAGGCTGCTTTCCTCAAATGGCCATTCTTACAAGCAAAGAAGGGAGATGTTCTTCTCCAGCAACCTATAGGTTGTATTTCAGGTTACTGCCTTCATGCCCTTCTCTCCTGAACAGAACAGAACAGCTCTGGGATACTGGATGAAATTTAGCTCTAGGGAATGCTTCTTTTGGTACTTCCTTTCACTTGTAAGCAAATAGTCCAAGATGGCAGAGTTTTCCAGTTTCCTTAACTCTGCTAACCTCTCTGGCTGACAAGTTTAAGGACTTGTATCGCAGCTCCTGTGCTCTCAGGGGTCTAGTCCAGGCTAGCTCTGGACCCTGAGTGCACAGCCCAATAAAGTGAACAAAGACAAAAGACAAAGAGGCACTCTTCCTTCTTTGTGTACAGTCCCAGTTTTTATTCCTTCCAGAACCCAGCCAGGAAGCAGAAAGAGACCCTGGCCTTAGGGCAATGGGTTTTCTGCCCTCACAAAAGGGGAGGGGAGAGGGGGAGGAACCACAACCAAAGGGAGGCGACCTGGGGATGGGGCGAGGGGAGGAGCCCACTGGAGGATACCAAATCCCACAGAGGGGTGTGTGGGACAATCCACGTGCAAAACATAATAAGCTACAGGTGTGTACAAAAAACCACCCTGTGCAATAACAAAACGAACTAACTATTTAGTGCAATACAACAGACTTGCATTGTTAAGAGAAAGTGTTCAGTCCTGGTCTGTATTGTCCAAACAATATCTATATTGTTGGGAGCAATATTGCTAAGAGTAAGCAAATTCTACATTGACCCCAGAGGAAGCCTGGAAAATACTCTTTTGGATAAACTGCATTTTTATATGTATCCAGAGTTTTTGTCTTGTTCCAAGTTTGGTTTACCATGATAGGTCATCGTGGTGGCGTAAGGCAGAGGAGGAGCCAAAACACATGACTCTTGCTAGAGACGTTTCTCTGTTAACATCCTCATTTGGACATTTCCTGGCTACATGCAGGCTCTGATCCTTGTCTGCAGGGAGCAGCTTGGCAGCCCTTCTCTCTGGCTACTGCTTAGCCTCACCCAGTCAGATGTTTGGCATCTGTGACTCGGCCACCTATCTGCCAGCACACTTACACACAGAAGGAAGGTCCAAAAAGATAGATTCCCTTGGGTTTCCCTAGGAACTTAGTTGCAGAAGATCAGTATAGGAAGCTGTGGCTTGAGTAGTAGTGAGAAGAGGGAGGGCAATGCTGTGGTTGTGATTCAGAGCCCAAGAGATTTAGCATCAATTTATCCCCTCTGCTGCTCCCTGCGTAACTTCAAGAAAGTCACGTAGTATCTCCAGGCTTTGGCTTTCCATCAGTATATTGAGTTAGCACTTCTCCTTTCTTAAACTTTGTCAAGACCTGGTTTCTGAAATAGTGGGGCTTTATGCAAGACTGAAGTGAACTCATGTAATTACAGAGAGCGCATATAATTATATAGTCTTCATGTTATTTAACTGTGTGATTTAAAGGAAAATATCTGAATGTATTTTAATCGGTTACAAAATGTTATATCCAGCATGTTATCTAAGCACAATGACATTCAGATGACAAATGCGCTAGTTCAAAATATACTAAAATTAACAAACCACAAGCAAGTCAAAGAATGTGACCTTTAGAGGATCAAAATAGAAATGAACAGAATAACCATTGAACTTTTAACCTACCTCATAGCACCTCCAAAAAGTGACCAGATTTTATTTGCTCACAGACAGTCAATGAAGTTTGTACATAAACATTGTCTTCCACATGCTGTTTTTGAATGTTAAATTCTTAAGACCCCCAACTGGTTGAGCTGACTTGTGCAAAAGAATTAAACCAGATATTGTCTTCAATGGATAAGTAGATTTAATTTCAAATTTAATATTATCACATTCTGTTCATGTAGTCAATATATGGCAGGAGCACAGGTCAGAGTAGGAACAGCCATGCTGACTCAGACCAGTATCCTTTTACAAGAGCAAGGGGAATCCTAGAAGGCAACCATGGGAAATATTTCTCCCAAATAGTCTTCAGACCTCCAACTATTTCAGCTCAGGGAATTTCCTGAGACAAATATCATACTGAACTATCCTAATTTGAAGAGTCTTTTATGAAGTAAGTTGGGCAACAGAGCCAGGTAGATGCAATGTGTATCCAGCAGTTCAGAGATTGTTGGAGGTGGGAGCCTAAATAATCTGCTTGGTGGTCTTCTTTGTGTTGTTCCAGATTGCCTGCTTGGCTTCCAAACCTCTACCCTCCACTGGTTTGTAAAGCTAGTTGAGATTTCTGCTCCCTACTCGTGCTGGCATTAACAAAGAGAGTAGTTTGAGTAAATGTAGATGAAATGTAGATAACTATTATGCTGCCAGCTATAAAAGCCTGTCCAAAAACAACGCCTCAAGGATAAACAAACAGCCATACTAAACAGTAAAGAATGAACCGTTTCCTACTGAGAACAACTTGTAGTTCCAAAGTATCTGTAGATCTGCTGCCCTTAATTTGTTTAATACCCTTTAAAGCCTGCTGATATTTCCTGCCTCCACAAATTCCTGTGACAAAAAGTTCCAGAAGTTCACTACCCTTTGTATAAAAAATCTACTTTATTTTAGAGCTGTTTCATACTAACCTCCTGTTAATTCAGCCAGTACCTGCTGTTATAGTCTTGTGGATTATGCTGAAAAAAAGTTTTGTGTTCTTTTTAACCACTCTTTAAACCTCATGTATATATCATTCAACCTCCTACTTTCCAAATTTAGATGTCCCAGGGTTTTTAGTTTCCTACTGTATGGCAGCTATTTCATCCTCCTGATCATTTTAAGAGCCCTCCTCTGCTCTTTATTTATCTCCTGCTCCCTGTAGAGGTGAAGACCAGGACTACATACCTTATACCAAATGCAGGTGTGACAATGTTTACAGCATTAGCAAAATTATGCCCATGTAGTTCTCCACGCCCTTTCTAGTGACACAGTGCACTGCAGAGCTTCTTTTTAGACTGCTCCTGCACACTAAGCCAATTTCAGAGGGCTGACTATAAATGTTTGAGTTGCACATTGAGTTGCTGAATTTTGACCTGAGAACTGAATCTGTACACATGATATACATAATTTCTACTTCAAAGAATTGGAGTTGCAGAATGGGTAAGGTTGGAAAGACTTCTGGAGGCCACCTAGCCCAATAGCCCTTCTCAAGCAGGGTCCTCCAGAGTACCCTGCACAGAATTATGTCCAGATGGCTCTTCAATGTCTCCAGAGATGGAGACTCCACTGCATCTCTGGGCAACCTGTTCCAGTACTCAGTCACCTGCATAGTAAAGAAGTTCTTCCTCATATTCAGGTGGAACTTCCTGTGTTCCATTTTTTCCTGTTGTCTCTTGTCCTATTACTCAAGCAGAGCCTGCCTCCATCCTTTTGACACCCTCTCTTCAGATACTGGCATGCATTAATAAGACCTCCTCTCAGTTTTCTCTTCTCTAGGCTAAACAGGCCCAGTTCCCCCAGCCTTTCCTCATAATTGAGGTGACAGACCCCACATCATATTTCTAGCCCTGTACTTAAATGTGTCACCTTTTATTTTTCTATACTGAAACTCACTCACCATGTTTTGCCCACCCACTGAGCATTTTAGTAGGTGAAAGGTTTTATTATCATTACCAGATTTGGACATTTTATTATGTTGTTGTATAATCATGTTCCTCTCATCAGAGCACTGATAAAGACATGAATTAAACCAGTCCAAAGAGCACATCCCAAGGGACACTACTACTGAAACACGCTTCTTGTTTCTAAATTCTAATTTTACAATAGGACATTTAATACAGTTCTGTGGTGACTTAATTTCTGTTTTGTCAGTGTCTGGGGGCAGATATAAGCCTTAATTGCCCTGACCATTTTCACCTGGGGCCACATCCACACCTATAACTGAGAACCCAGGGGTTTCAGTTCAGCTCTAGCCCTGAGTCATGCTGCAGGTAAATCTTTTTCTTAGCCTTTTGTCCTCCTGCCCTGGCTTTCTGGGTGAGATTTTATTGTACTGCTGGCTAAACCTTGTCTCTAGACCTGTCTTATGGTTGAGCCTATGCTGTAATCTCCTGCTTTCTCTCCTGTTCCTCCTGGCAGGACATCCTGAACCAACCCTGGGTCTGATTCAGCACCTGACTTTGCCCTGCCAGGTCATCCCTCAGTAATGAATATCACCCCTCGTGCTCACCCACCTGGCCTTGGAGTGCTGTGGTTCAGAGGCCAAGGGTGAGGGCCCTGCTTGGGCTGTACTTACATTTGGCTCTTGGCTTACCCCCTCATGGAACAACTGCTTCTCCTGCTGCTTTCTGACAATAATAAATTTAGTTTGGAACTTTATAAAAGCTTTTTAAAATTTTGAATATATTATATCTGTGAGGTGAGGCAGGATTTTCTCTTTGTAGAAGTCACACAGATTCTTTTATGATGGATTTGATTTATCTGGGTGTTTTGTGGTTTAGATCATAATTATAGACTCTATCATCTCACCAGGGCTGAAAATCTGTCTCTTTAGCTATGGTGCCCAGGTTTTCCTGCAGAGCCCCTTCTTTGGAAGGGAGTCGTATCATAAGTCCTCTGGCATCATGGCTATTTGCATGACAGGTTGTATACCTCAGCCAGCAGTTCTGCAGTTTTATGGTAGAGTTTCTTCAGAGCTCTTGAGTGAGTGGCAGCTAGTCCTGTCTATTTTTTACTACTTTTAAATTTCTTTCTGAGTCTCAGAATTTAGCATTGAGATTATCTGAGTATGCTGTTGTTTTTTGAAACATCTTTAGTCTGCTTGTAGGGATTTGCTTTTGTGATTGCCTTTTTTTGTGAATTTTGTATGTGATTTCTTTATGTTGGTGCCCTGTGGTTTATTTTTTTACTTTGTTGGTGTTTGTTTTTCCCCCATCTCTCCTAATTTTCTGACTTAAGAGAGTCTTCTTTCATGAAATTGCTTGTGATGCATTGATTTATTTTACTGGCTGTTATTGCAGTTTTGTAACCAACTGTATTGTGAATATTACTGTAGAAGAGTCTTCCCATTTATATGTTTTGAGCTAAGCCCTGGGAACACTCAAGGCCAAATCTGGAATAGTGTAATATCTTATAGGTCCTTCAACTATGGTTGTGGAAGCAGTTTATTGCTGTGAAGCTGAAATCTCTCATTATAACTAAATCTTCAATATTTGCAGCTTCTCTGTTCCTGTTCAGCTTTCCTGATCAGTATTTTAATTCCAAAATTAGGTCAGTAGAACAGCTCTGGTATGATGCTTTTCTTTTTAGAATGAGGGATTTCTCCCTTTAGAAACTTCAGGATGTTATTTTTTTCTTATGATACTGGAACTGTAGCATTTCAGGTGCAGCACTACTCCCTCACCTTTGCATCCTGACCCTCTACAAAGAGTGCATTGCTCTGGTTGTCCTTTCAGGGGGCCTCTGATGGGCTGTTCTGTCTGGGTGACTACTCATTGTCTGCCCAGTGCTTCCTCTGTCCTAATTTCTGGATATCCATAGCTGGAGTAGAAATACTTTCAGGCCTTGCTTTTGGCCTGTTGTGCAATATAACAGCCTAGATCTTTTCTTTATTGCTTCTGCTCTTCATTTTTCTCTTTAATTTTTTGGATGTCTCAGATGTGCCTAACTAACTGACCCTCTTGTCATTGCTCTGAGCCCGGAGAACAACTTCACCCTAATGTAAACATTCTGTTGGCAGTGTTTCAGCTACTTTTGGCCAAAAATTATCCTAGATATTTATGTTTATGAATCTGAGACATCGTCAGTGGGCCAGGAGGTATGATAGTGATATGAACCGTGACTTTTGAGACCTAAAGCTGGAGGATGTGTAGAGTACTCCTGAAATGGCGTCAGATGCTTATGTGCGGACAGATGAATCAAGCTCCTGACACTGGCAGCCTGCTCAGTGCTAATCAAGGTAATAATATACATCTGTGTTTTCTTGACACAGCCCCATTACATGTACATCTGCGCCTTAACACAAGGGCAGAGGATAAGCTTTTTTTTTTAATGTTCTTCATGGTCTTAGCATGAGATTTTTGGGGTATTCTTGTCTGAGTGTAAAACAAGAAAGACTGCTGTGTGATTGGCAAAGACTGAAAAAGCTGAATAAAAACATCAGGAGAAAAAAAAGTAATGAAAATAGCAGGGCAACTGAAGCATTTCTGAAAATGTTTAGCTTTTGGAATAATTTTTATCATTTCCCTAATGGCCTTTTACACTGCCAACATTACGACTATCCACTACAGTACTACCTCCTACAGATAAAAAGAATTTCCACAAAGACAGAGCTACATTAACACTGGTTAAGGTAAACCCTACTCTGATGTTTTTGACTTATGGACATGTAAGATACTTTACTTTTTCTAAGAATTAAGTTTTTAAAAGACAGTGTCCTGAGACCCTTTGTCATTGGCTTAGATTAGAAGAGAAGTGAACTATCCAAGAAGGAAGATATACTGTAAGTTTTTCTTTTTAATTGTGGTCAGCTTGTGATATTTTGTAGCATTGAACTTTCCCTTCTTTTCATAGGTCCTAAAATGTTGTTGACATTTCAATTGAACAATTGACCTTAACAGATTTTTAGGCTTATACTGAAACTTGCTGTATATTCTGAGTAGTCACTGATCTCAGGGAAGGATTTTTCTTCATAATTATGCAGGCCCTAACAGAAACCCTTTATACAGATCATATCCATAGCTCATGCTCTTACACAGGTAGCATTGAAACTTAGGGAATAGGAGAATAAACATGTCATGGGTCAACATGGGCACAGTGTTGGAGCAGAATAAATGAGAGGTGATTAACATAATTCATTAGTTCCCCTGATTTAAAATCTTCCTATTTATTGCCCATATGTTGCATGGGGTCAAGGTGATAGAATGTATTTAAAGTCTAAACTAAAAACTTCCCTGTGTGTAAGAGTTGTGAAATCTTGGAGACCGACTAGTTCGAAAGCATTTTTGGAAAACAGCATGTTTAAAAATGACTCCTTCTACCCTCTGGATATCAGTGGAGCTCATTGACCCGGATATACTAACCTTGGAGAAGTGTCCAGAGCACTCCATAAATAAGATTCCATGGGTTAAAATGACATTATGTCTGTTTATGTAAGCTCAACATCCTGGCACCATGGCTATTTCTTACTGGTTTGATATAAACACCATATCTGGAAAAACCTCTCATAATAACAGGCTAGTGACAAAGCCATAAAAAAAAAGCAATAACCACTAAAATATTTGAAGAGTGACATCTTCACTTTTCAAGGAGCGTAAATGTAGCAGCTGGTGGAATTTTATTTACAAAGGAAAGAGCAGCAGTGGAAGATTAATTGTTGAGGTCATCCTTCTTAAATCCAGAGCAGAATCTGAAGAGTAGTGTCCTTTTTGAAGTCAGCTGTTAGGGGGATTGCTAGCTATTACTAGATCCATTACTAAGAACAGGACAAAAAAGTAAGGAAGGCAGCTAAATTCCTACCTCTTATCATTTGTTCTAAAATATTTAGAAGCTCAGTCAATTGTGGAAACACTTTAAAATATGCTGTCTGCACTGGGTGACCTTAAGATTTGATTGGTTATACAAAGCAAATGAACAGAAATCAGCCCAAGGAAAGGGCCTTATTTCTGTTTTCAACTTTAATAACTTTTCCAATACCTTTAATTCCCCCCCGCAGTATCCTTTTCTAGACTTTCTCTTCATTCTCATTTGGACTCTCCCTCTCTGATCCACAGTTTTATCAAACTGCAACACCTTTAAATGGACAAAATACTTCTGCTAAATTCCTGTCATCTGAACCATATGAAAAGGATTTTTTTCTTCATGTACTTTGCAGATCCCCATTTCTCCATCAGAATGGGATTTTTCTGTTTTCTTCAACAATGGAGCATAGATGATCCTTTCAGTTTAGGAATAACCAAAAATTCCAGCTCCTTCCAGAAGAGCTGCTGCTGAATCCAGCATTTCTCAAGTATGTACTTCATCTGCTTACAGAAAGTTCAGGATAAGTAGAAGAGCATCAGAAGTACTTCAGACATTTCTAGATTTAAGAATTGCTAGACTGGGCAATGTGAACCATTCATTTAATTATATTCACATTTTACATGTATCATGTCCTAAGTTTACAAATCTTTTGCCAAAAAAGCAAGGGACATGCTCAAGGTCTCCTGGAGATGTAACATGAGCTTCTATGCAAAAGATAAATGCCCCTTGAGACATTAAGGATGAATGGGACTAGTGCAGTATGAACTGAAGGGTCCTTAACTTCCAATGATACATTAGACATAAAACGTTTAATGGCAGGGATGATCATCATTCCTGGGGACTTAAAGGGGTTCAGAACAGACTGTGTAATCAATCAAGTCCAAATACAGTTTTGTTGTGGCAATAAGCTGTTCTCCATCAAAGACTTTAGAGTGAATTAAAATATAACTCTCAAGAGCGTGTTACTGCATAGTACCATGGTGTCACGCTGAGACACGAAATGAGCACGCAGGACACGCTCAGTCGCCCAAGGCAGAAAAGGAGAACTTTATTTACAGTTTCTACAATTTATAGACTCTCTAAAGTGAGAGTGGATTGGAGGATAACATCCCTCCTCTGAATCACACTGGCCAGGTGAACAGTCCGTCAATTTTCTCCTCTTCCAAGAAGGAATGTGAAAAACACATAGTGTTTTGGGAAAAAGTGTGGGAATTCTGACTCCAAGAATGTAAACATCAGAAGGCTTCGAAAATCTCACCCTTTTTCCGTTAAAAAAAGAAAAGGAAAAAAGAAAATGAACAATGTTACAAAGGAAGAAAAAATGAACAATGTTTCAGGGTTCAGTCATGGAGGAACCATCAGAGTGATCACTTGCATCGTCTGCATCAGAGTCATCATTCAACGGTTCATCCACTTGATGGCTTTCAGTTTGGTCACGGTTTCCATCCTGCCTGTTGGCCGGGTTCTGTCTCTGTGGTCGCAGGTCAGGACGGACACAGTTCGAAGGTACCCAGTGTGTCCCAGTATCTGTGGACACGCACGCATACCCACGCCCCAAAATGACAAGGTCGTAGGGACCTTCCCACTGTTTGGTGACTAGATTTTTCACTCGCACCTTTGCTCGAGGCTGATGTGTCTCGTTCAAACCCTGCAACGAAAGATGGTGATTCAAGATGACAGTGTTATTTGAGTTCTGTGGCACCGTAAGATGATTGATGGTGTACAAGGCCTTTGCCAACCAACTGTGCGGGGTTTCACCCAGCATTCCCCGTTTTTGTTTTTGTAGAACCCGCTTCAGAGTACCATGAGTGCGTTCTACAATAGCTTGACCAGTTGAAGAATGTGGGATACCAAACTTGTGTGAAACACCCCACAATTGCAGGAACTGCCGCACCTCCCGTGATGCGTAAGCAGGACCATTGTCAGTTTTCACAGCAGAAGGTATACCAAGAATGGAAAAGGCCTGCCTCCAATGGGCAATGACATCACGGCTCTTTTCTCCAGTGTGAGCAGAAGCCCACATTGCAGAGGAGAACGTGTCCACCGTGACATGCACATACTTGAGCCGGCCAAACTTGGCAACCTGGGTGACATTGGTCTGCCAAAGCTCCAAGGTCCTAAGGCCTCTGGGGTTTACCCCTGCCGGCAAAGGTGCACCAAGGGCATGACAGTCGTCACATGACTCAACAATGTTGTGAGCCTCAGTCGCTGTCAACTGAAACTGCTTTTGCAGCGTATGTGCGTTCTGGTGGAAGAACTCACGTGATGCCTTGGCCTGTGCGAGTACATCTGGCTGAGGTGCTACCCACGCTGGGTTAGCCAACTTGTCAGCCCTCGCGTTACCTTCCGCTACAAACCCTGGCAAATTAGTGTGGCTCCTAGTATGCAGAACATAATATGGGTGAACCCGGGCCTGGATGGCACACCACAGGGTCTTCAGTAACTGAAACAAGGCAGGATTACTGACCTACTTCAAAACTGAATAACCCAGTCTCTGTGTGATGTCGGCCACATAGGCGGAATCCATGACCAAGTTGAAAGGTTCCTGGGAAAACTTCTCGAATGCCATGACCACAGCTTTTAGCTCAACCAATTGGGCTGAACCATCCTCATGACCTTCCACAACCTGCCACTCTGCTCCATCCTTCCAGGTAACAATGGCCTTTCCTGTCTTTCCCGAACCGTCCGTGAAGACAGTGGGTCCTTGCACCAGTTCCTGGCTACATTTGGGCTGCAAAGAAATCTGTGTATTTTTCGCCACGTGCAGTAGCTTGTGGCTGGGCAGATGATAAACAATCTGCCCTGTGAAATTTTCCAGAGCACACTGCATAGTAACACTGTTTGCAAGGCTCCAGTCAAAATTTTCCTGATCAATTGGGATCACGATCTTTGCGATTCTGCTCCCATCAATTGCAAACACCGGTGCCGGCATTTGATCATCAATCGAGCAACCAGCTCCGCTAACGGAGTTACCATCTTCTGTGGCTGGTGGGGCAGGAAGACCCATTCCAAGATGTGCAAGGAATCTGACCATTTGTCGTTCCATTGGCCGATGATACCTGTAGGATGTAAATTCGGAGCAGTGATGAACACAGTGATATCAACGGAGGGGTCAATGCGGTACACTTGGCAAGCGGAAACAGCTTGCTGAACCTCCTCCAGGGCCTTACGTGCCTCAGGGGTCAATTCACGAGGTGACTTTAAATCGGTGTCTCCCTTTAACAAATCATACAAAGGAGACAGTTGTACATTGGTTAGTCCCAAATACGGACGCAACCACATGATGACGCCTACCAATTTCTGGGTGTCGTTCAGTGTTTTCACCGAACACACAAATTGCACCTCCTGGTGACGGATTGTCCGTTCCAGAATCTTGACCCCAAATACTTCCAAGGAGGCTGTTGTTGAACCTTTTCTGGAGCCACTTGCAGCCCATGAGCATGCAAAGCATCAATCAACTGAGGCTGTATCCTCAGCAGTTCATCCTGGGTGGGTGCAGCCACCAGAATGTCATCCATGTAGTGATATACATGGGCGTTGGGAAACTGCCTGCGAACTCCAGACAAGGCACGGGCCACATACCATTGGCATATGGCGGGAGAATTCCGCATCCCTTGGGGCAAAACCGTCCATTGATACCTCTGTGCGGGCTCAACGTTGTTAATTGCTGGCACCGTGAAGGCAAATTTTTGTCTGTCATCGGGATGTAAAGGGATCGTAAAGAAACAATCCTTCAGATCCACGATGAGGATCGGCCAATCCGCTGGAAGCATGGTAGGCGACGGCATGCCTGCCTGCAACGTTCCCATGCTTTCCATCATGGCATTCACTTTCCGGAGGTCTTGTAACAACCTCCATTTCCCAGACTTTTTTCTAATGCAGAAGACAGGAGTGTTCCAGGGACTGGTAGAAGGCTCCAGATGACCCTGGTCCAACTGCTCCTGCACTAGATTTTGAAGGGCAACGAGCTTTTCTTTAGGGAGGGGCCACTGATTCTCCCAGACAGGTTTGTCCACCAGCCACCGTAAAGGAGGTGTAGGACAGTCTGCGCCCTTCGTCACAGTGGCCCCCATTAAAAATCCGTCCTGATGCGCACCCCCCACGCGGCCAGAACATCCCTCCCCCAGAGGTTAGCCTCAGTCGAAGTAACATGAGGCCGGACCACAGCTGATTGTCCCTCTGAGTTTGTGATGACCACAGGCTGCTGGCTCACGTAGCATTGCTTTGTTCCTCCCAGTCCCGCAACAAGCGTCTGCACTGGACTCAAGGGCCACTCAGGGGGCCAGGCAGCGAGCGAGAGGATCGTGATGTCAGCGCCGGAGTCAATCAGTCTGCGGAGGCAAATTTCTGGAGGTGTCGCGCCAGGGATGGACAGGGTACACGGCATTATGGGACGGTCGTCGCACAGGACAGTGGTCCAGTGCACTTGAAGCGATCCAGTGGACCCAAAGCCGCCATCTCCTCGTGACCGGTCAACTGCCCTGCGAGCAGAGGATCTAAAAGGCACAAGTTGAGCAAGCCGTGTCCCTTTTGGGATGGTGACAGGGGGTTTTGATGTGGATACCATGGCACAAATTTGTCTCGTGAAATCCTCATCAATGAGTCCCATGTGCACAATGAGACCTGAAGGGTGGTACTAGACCTCCCCATAAGGAGAGCACTCATACCATCACCCAAGGGGCCAATGGGACCTTGTGCATGTCGCTGGTCTCTAACACAATCGTGTCTGCTGTGCAGACGTCAACACCTGCTGAGCCGCGGGTGCTGGCTGCAAGTTGACCGAGCAGACCTCCATCGGCTCTGGGGCTTGGAGAGAGATTTTTGTCAGTGCACGTGCCCTCTTTGCGCTTCGCTTCCTGTTTCCCGAGCCCAGCAACGCCTGACCGTTAACGTGAACAGTGGCCTTGCACGCATTTGACAGATGATTCAGCCTGCCACAGCGACCACAGAAACACAAGGACTTCTTTCGCTTCTTCCCCTGTTTCTCGCTGGCCTGCACAAACCTTTTCTGCTGCTGCCTGCCCTGAGGCACTGCCCAGACTGGCTGCACAGCAGGGGCCAGAGCAGGCTGCATGGCAGTGGCCACAGCAGCCAACTTACGACCTGAGGTGCGCAACCTCGCACAGGCCTGTGCCATCTAGGGGACAGAAGGATCCCCAGGAAGCACCTCTATGACTGCTTTACAGGCAGCATTGCAGTTGTGCCTTGCAAGGTGCTTAAGTAGATGCCTCCTTGCGTCAGGATCTCCCACCTGTTTCTCCACGATGGCAGTGAGCCTGCCCACAAATTACAGGAAAGGCTCATCAGCCCCCTGGACAGCTGCCACAAAGGATTCCTTCAGAGCCGCCATTTCAATGGTTTGGATGACAGCTGCCATGCCTGTCTCCTGGCACTGCTCAAGCACCAGGGGATCAAAGCCAGCCTGTCCATTAGGGCCAGCATAATTGCCTGTGCCCAGCAGCACATCAGTGCTGATCACACGCCTGGGGTCCTCTGGACCTCTCATGGTGTTCCACTGTACGGCCCTGACTGCTAAATCAGTCCATATGGACTCAAAGATACCGTATTCCACAGGCTGAAAAAGAACGCGAGCTATGCTTCGGATATCATAGGTGTCAACAGATCAGCAGCCAGTACACGAAGCATCTGCATGACCTGCTCAGACCCCAGACCATATTTGCCAGCCTGATTACGGAGCTCCATTGTAGCCTTCCAGGATAGGGGTTGATATGTATTGTGGGTGACACCCCTAAGCACAGGGAAAGCCTGGACGCCCCCTGATGAGGCGGAAGCACCTGTTAAATCCCGTCCCGTGGACCCCACAGGCTCAGGGTCAGCTGCCTGACCAGGGGCCAGCTCGACACCACCTGATACCGCGTCGCCCACACCCGCAGAGAAGGGGAGCGCCAGGCCCAGGCCGGCTCCAGCCGAACCCACGCCCATTGAGGAACCAGCAGCTCCAGCCACATCACGGGCACAGGTCCCCACAGCAGCCAGCGTGCGTCCCGGCGCAGATGGGAGGGGCACCGCCACAGGCAACAACTGCCGCGGCGCGGGGGGGGAACGGGGCGCAGAGAGGGGCGCGGCTCACTGAGCCAGGTCACCGCCCCGCACCGTGACCGGGGGCAGCAGCGGGGGCGGCGCGGGCAGCTGTGCAGCCCCGCCCGAGCCCAAGGACATCCCCGCACCGAGAACACCACCCCCCGTCGCACCCGGGGGCAGCACGGGGAAGGGGGGATCTGGAACCGCCCCTAAGAGGATCACTTTTGTAGCTCGGAGACCCATCGCAGGCAACGCCCCTCCCACTAGGTGTGGGGCAGGGCCTGGCAGGCCGGTCAGCGCCCCATCCCCGCCTGCCTCCATTGCCCAGGCACGCCCCCCGGGCTGCACGGAGGCAGGGGGGGTTGGTGGCGGTCCTGCCGGGGCTGGCAGCAGAGCCGCCGGCCCCGCTTTTCCCGCCCCCAGAGGATGGGTTGTAGAAACACCACAATTCGGGCAGAGCGTTGTTACAGAGTCCTGCCCAATGAGAGGCAGAGACCGATCCTGGGACTCCTCCCCACCCCCGAACGCTGGGAAGGCGCTCTGCTGCTTCTGCTGCGTGGGGAGGGGCGGGGCTGGCTTCGCCGGCCCCACGGGGCCTCCAGCAGGCTGCGGGGCGCCGCCCACGGCCTGGCCGGGGGCCCGAGGGCCGTGCTCTGAGACAGAAATGTCTCCCTTCACAGTGCCGCGGGGGGGAGGGCTCTGCCTCCTGCCACAGCTCGAAATCCCCCCCCGCCTCTGAAAGGACCTTGGCTTCCCCCTCGCTCCCTCCGTCCTCCGGGACGGGAGAACCTAGTTGGGAGCCGAGATCTCTAACAGAACCTTGGGAGCATTCAGACCAGTGGAAAAACCCATCAAACCTCTTCCAGTGCATTAGAAGCTGTGCGATCTCGATGTCACAGTCAATGGAGAGGGCCTTAAAGAGGTGGTCACCAAGCAGGGACCACGCCTCCCTGGAAAAAGCCTCCTTGAGATCTGAAAAGAAACCTTGGTCTCTTGCCCATAGGAAGAGTTCCTCAAAGCCACCCTGGGAGGCAGAAACCTGTCTCCTCTCCAGCAAACCTCTCCAGATATCGAGGACCAGTGAGTCCTCCATGGAAGCCACAGGGATTAGCGTCATCCCAAAAGCTGCAGGCAAAGTGCCAAATGGCCACAGCCACTACACGAGCAGGGAGGAGGGGGGGTTAAGAATCACAGGTCTCACCCAAAGTGCCTCACACTCCGATGAGCACCAAACGCCGTTCCACGAGGGGTCACCAATTGTCACGCTGAGACACGAAATGAGCACGCAGGACACGCTCAGTCTCCCAAGGCAAAAAAGGAGAACTTTATTTACAGTTTCTACAATTTATAGACTCTCTAAAGTGAGAGTGGATTGGAGGATAACATCCCTCCTCTGAATCACACTGGCCAGGTGAACAGTCCTTCAATTTTCTCCTCTTCCAAGAAGGAATGTGAAAAACACATAGTGTTTTGGGAAAAAGTGTGGGAATTCTGACTCCAAGAATGTAAACATCAGAAGGCTTCAAAATCAGGACGACACCATGGCCTACAGAGCTCCTGTGTATAGAGCTGAGACACAGAAGAGGAAGGATGATGCCACAAGAGACAGACACATCAGAGACAGTAGAAGTTTACTTGATTATGTGTTACCTGCCAGATTACCCTTTTAAGCAGTTAGTGGTGAATAGGCAGTGAAGGAACACCATTGTAAGTGAGGGTTGGCCAGCTCTATATGCATTTATTAGCAGCATTTTGAATTGGTCTGAAATTTTAAAGAAACAATTTTCTGAATCCCTAGACATGAACAGGTCCATTTTATAAGCCCACACTGATTTTAGATTTAAGACAAGAGACAGTATTAGAAATGTAGAGTAAATTGAAAAGGATAACTGTAAGGAAAAGGGTTGGTTATCAGAAACAGCAAAGATTAAAACTTTGTTTGTCAGGATGTATGTAAGTCAAGATACAATCAAACAAAACTCTTACATGTAAAAGATAAATCATAGAAGAAATGTATGACTGCTAAAAAGTACTTTGAGCTTCTCAACTGAGTTTAGAAAAATCAGAGGTGTCTCTGTGAACATACTCCACAAGGGCAAGTGAAGAGAAAACATTCACCAGTTAAAGTCTGGGAAGAGAGGAAAATTTTGTGAGTATTTTTGTTTGATGTTTCCTATCAGTTTTTGTTTGGTTGGAGGTTTGTTTGTTCTTTTGGTTTGGTTTTGTCTTTTTTTTTTTTTTTTTTTCAGTCAACAGATTTGTATTCTCTGAAGATAAAATAAGAGACACTGATGGAGGAGATGCAGGAACATTCACTTGATGTGTCTACTACCTGTAGATATACTGCATGGTGTTGTCTGATAGACAGAGTGGCTGGGCAGCAGGAGAAGGACCCTGGTTGACTTGTCCTGTATGCTGCTCTCTGGGACAGCTGTAGTTCCTGGGAGATTTCCTTTGGACTATCTAGGCATGTGCATCTGGAGCAGAAGATGGAATGGTCAGTATGGAGCATGAGGGAGGCAGCTGGTGGGAGCCTGTAGTGTTTAGATGTTGGAAATTTCTGAGAGGTTTAGGGAACAAACACTTATCTTAAAGATGGTGGGAAGAAGACCTTCCCAGTGGACCCCATGCAGACTGCCCCGTGTCTGTTGCAACCTAGAGCATCAGGAGAAAGCTGTTGGCCTGAGGGAAGGCTGGTGAAGATGATCTGCATGCCAAAGGGCAGTTTTGTTTTCTAGCCTTGAATTGTAATCTTTCATCTGTTGGATTTGACTCATTTTGATGTCAAAATTACTGCTTTTTGGTCTGTGTTTTCAGAAATCTTGGCTGCGGAGGTCTAAACCTTTGCTATTTTTGACACTGTCCCTGTGAGTGCAGACAGATACACCTCAAATAGTGGCTGAGTTGCAAACTTTTCAGAGTCAGCAAGGCCTAGATACTGAGCATTTGGCATAAAGCTGAAATAATTAAGGGAAGGAGTAACTTTTCCTAATTGCATTTCACTAGGAAATGTATGTTTCAGTTGAAACTTCATCCCTAGGAATGCATTACCTGGTACACAAGAAGCTGGCTGAAGGACCAGCAAAGGGCAGACCTGTTGCTCCTGGTGATCAATCCAGCACCCTGTGAGCCATAGATTCACCCACTCAGATGCCATGAATTTATCTCTGAGAGGGCAGAAGTTAAAATGCCTTCCTGGAAGTGTACAAGATTGTGTCAGGCTGGAAGAGAAGGTGCTTGGTGACAAGGCTGTTCTTATTCTGGATTGCATTACATTGGTGCAGCAAGATAAACCCACCATTAGGAATACTGGATCCAGGACACCGGCTCTCATCCAGTATTGTGTGTTTTTGCAATATAGATTTGGTATCTCTAATAAAGGACATTACTATTCATCCCAGAAAACAGTGCAGTGTTCTCTTTTACAGCAGACCCAAGGCTGTTTACAATCGAGGAGCAACACTTCATATATTAACTGATTATAGTCTCTCCTCTTCCTTTGTTTGAAAGCTCTTGTTGAGAAAAATGAGAAAAGAGCCTGAAGTATGGAGCTCTAAGTGTGAGGCCAGGACTCCTGGGTTCCTCCCAGCCCTTTTGGGAAGCTGAGTTTCCTATATACTGCCTAAAGGAAAGAAAAAAGACTGGTATCAGAGAACTCCACAACTGAGTCTCTTGGAAAAATACTTGCTTTAAGTAATAGAAGAACTTTCTAGCCAGTGTTAACAGCTACAGGGTGGCCACTGTGCAATAGCAGACTGCAGCTTGTCTTAACTTTTGGAAGAGAAGGTTTTTTAAGAAAAAAAACCCCTATCTTTCTTTAAGAAAAATACCTTAACCTCTGCTTACTTACTTATTTCCATATACAGCATTTACCAGTATGTCTCTACATATTCAATATCTATATATTTCTCTTTGACAGTTGCATATTTAGTGTATATATCAGACTTCTATTAAGAGGTTTCTTCCATTACTCACTATTGCTGTGTTGTTTTTAAAACTGAAGAATAAAAATGAAATTTATTTCTGCCAAACATTAACCAATATAGTAACAGTTTAGTGGTGGGTTTTTTAGTGGGTTTTCTTTAGTGAAAAAATACAGATTTTGTGGACCTGTTACTTCAGCAAAGAAGGGTTAGTGCCTGGTGAATGAAAAGAACATGATTCATAAGAGTCAAAACAAGCCTGTAGCCCATGAAAGCATTGCAGGGGATCCCAGCAGACATCCATAGATACTAATAACAATAGCCTTTTAAACATTAACATTTTCAAAGTTATGTGAGGTTTTAGCCTCCTGACATATGTGATGAAAATCATGAGGTTAAAGGTTGTTCAATGCTGTAAAAATTCAGATTAGGAACATTTGCTCAGATGATGTAAGAACCATACAATTAAAGTGTCTATAATTCCAAGTTCTAAGATAATGGCATTTTTTTAAGGCTTTGTGTGTCAAGAGACTGTAAATAGCTAGCGGAGTGTAGTGGGCATGGAGTGAGTTCAGAGAACACTGAAGTGCTTGGGTAGATGGATCTACAGGTACGTCAATGTAAGTGAAGTAAGACAACGTGAATAGACTTTTGTCCTTCTCCCCACACATTGCTTTTTAGCCCTGAATTAAGTTCCCATATACTGTAGTACAGTACTCAAATACACAGGTTTTATCCATAAAGTTGAGATAGAGGCTTCTGTTATGATCAAGAGTTTTGATGCATCTATCACAATTATAAAGGCCTGTTATAAGAAGTCTATCAGTGACCTGTTGTCCTGGTTTCACCCCAGCCATCAGCCAATCCCCACAGCAGCTCTGTCCCAGCAGTGGGATCAGGGAGAAAATTGGAAGGGTAAAAGTAAGAAAACTCACAGCTTAAGGTAAAGACACAGTTTAATAGGAAAAGCAAAAACTATGTACACAAGCAAAGCAAAACAAATAATTCAGTGCTTCGCATGGGCAGGCAGGTGTTCAGCCATCCCCAGGAGAGCAGGACCCCATTGTGTGTAATGGTGACTTGGAAAGACAAATGCCATCAGTACAAATGTCCCCCCTTCTTCCTTTTTTGCCCCATTTTATATACTGAGCATGATGTCACAGGGTCTGGAATATCTCTTTGGTCAGTTGAGATCACCTGTCCCAGCTCCTCCCAGCCTCCTCACCAATGTGTCCATACAAAAAGTAGAAAAGGCCTTGGCTCTTTGTAAGCCCTGCTCACCAATAACAAAAATATCTCTATATTATCAACTCTGTGCTCAGCACAAATCCAACACAAAGCCCCATGCCAGCCACTGTGAAGAAAAGTACCAAAAATGTTACTGATGTACACAAAAGAATAAAGAAGGTGTCCTAGGTTACAATGTAAGATGTGCCCTAAGTATGTATCCTATCACCATCTTCATGAGCTGTTGAAACCAGGTGGGGCAGTGTTTCCCTTATCTTCTGTTAATGGGCCCAACAATGCCTTGCCACATGACTCATAGATAACTCCCTCTGGGAGCTATCTCTGTTTAATGGGCCATCAAGGACCCACTGCATGACTCATAGAATGAGATCAGCCCATTGTGAGATGCTCCGCCCAGGGGGAGGAGCCAAACATTCCCACTTGGATATAATCTGGGATTTGGGACACCACAGGCAGCTTTTACCCACTGGACTCCCAGAGGACAAGAGCTACCAGACCTTTCTACAGGATCACTGCTACGACAAGACCATCTCATCTGGACTGCTACTACCACCCTAACTAACAGGGTGTCAGGTTGTATTCTGACTCTGTCAGTGTTTTTTTGTACTATTGCTTTTATTTTATTTTACTTTATTTTATTTCTTTTCTTTTCCTCTTATTAAATTGTGTTTCTGACTTGGAGTCTCTCACTGGTTTTGCTTTCAAACCAGCACAAGGTGATAAGAGGTAATATTCAGCTCAGCTCTGGCTGTCTGAACTGAGGTGTACAGGTTAAGGTACTTGTTTTAACTTCTAAGACAAAGCACATGTCTATATCCAATTAGATGCCCATCTTATCCCATTTTTCCTTTCTAGAGTTCACGTCCTGAATGCAGCTCTGCCCATCTTATTGTCATTTTTATTTCTTCAGGACTTTCTTTTCAGTCTGTTCACGGATCTTCTCTTAATATTTATTTTAAATTTCTGGACTTTTCCCTTCATTATGTTTTTTCTTCCTTTCAGCAGTCTTGCTTTTTTTTGGTTTTTTTTTGCCAGAAGGAAGAGGAATTAGTGACAAATGGGTGAATCCCAGAAGTTTGGTTCCTTATCTGATGTCTCTTACATGATGAACTTTTGTGTACTCAAAATTGGCCTACAATGTTCATGAGAACAGAAAACTCATGAGAAAAGACTGTCTTGCATGATTTTGAGTGTTTTCCCCTTTTCACTTGGCTGAGGATACAATTCGAATGGAAGACTTTGGCATTCTTACTTGTAGAAGTTGCCAGAAACTGGAAGCACAAAGACATGCAAAATGAAAATAAATTAGTCAATAGTTTTGAAGCTAAAAATAATTTGGTTTGCAGAGTTCAAGTTCTAACAAAAGGTTCAGGGTCAGGAGCTGGAAAATATCTAATTTGCTATGGCTTAAATTTATGAATTGATACAGTTTTCTGAAGTTTTAAAATTTGGGCCTTGTATTCAACATGGATCTGAAAGAAAGAAGAGTTGTACTTATTCTGTCCAGTTTCTGCCTGACTGGGGATCAGTGAGCTCTGTTTTATGCACTAGGTGCATTCTTACACCACAGAAGTTATGATCGCTATCATAAAGAGGATGCACTACAATCAGGCAGGAAAATGATTTATTTTCCAGAAAATACTGTCACAAAATGTGCTGGTGGCAGATGCAGGTGCAGAATTCTGTTTAGAAACAGATCACACAAACCCCATTTTTAGCCTTTAAGAACAAAGCTTTCTAACACTATTTGTTCTAACAACAACCTTAACTCCAGAAGCTGGAGGCTGACTGTAAACCACATGTGGTCAAGAGTTTCAAAGCAAACTGAATGTTACAGATGTCTGATGAGGTTCATAGTGATGGTAAGTGCCAATGCTTCTAATAGAAGCTGCCTTCAGCCACCTCTTAAAAACCTTAGACTTTATGAGAAACTAAAACATGGATTTCTTTCATGTGATGGAAACTCTAATTTAGTTTTCCATAAGTATTTTTGTGCCTAAAATGGTGACTTAATGTAAATCTAAAAATATTTTCTGTAGGATTGGATGGTGCCTAATTTTTGTTACTAAAAAGAATGCATGAAGAAAATATTGATTTTTATATTGAAGTAATAATTTTATTTTTCAAACATGGAATGAAATAATATAAAAATGGGCATCTCACTACAACTTGGCTTTTATATATTATTTTTGAACACCACAGAAGAATGGAATACTGCACTCTGCTTACACTTAAGCATTTATATTTAGATTGACTTCCAGGCAATTGCTTATATTTGTCTGAGGCATTAATTTGAATTTTTAGATGAACTCAGAAAAGAATTTTTAAAAATCCCAAAGTACAACTTATAATAAATTTATTGGTCAATGGATTATGTGCCAGAGCACAAACAAATATGAATAATGGAGCACAGCACACTCTTTCAAAAAGAAGTCATAAAAACTTAGTGTGTCTGGAAGAAAATGAAGTCCAAATGTTTTACATTACATTTAGAAAGCCAGAGCATTTTAATATGACTTACAATTTTTTACTGTAGAGTTTGTTGTAGTGCACAATACAATTGCTAGAGGAAAAGAGAAATATTTTAAAACAAACTGAAAGTAAAATTATGTTAGTTGCTGCAAATAAAGCTACTCACTGACTAAGATTATTCATACATATATGCTCATACAAATGCTTAGTATTATTGTGAAAAATGTTAAATGGAAATGCAGAGAATCGGGCAGTTAAAAGGGCCACAACAACTAAAATAAAATAAAGTTGACCTTTCTCCAGTCTAAACTAGTAGAATTTAGTAGAATCAAGATTTAAGATCTTGGTATGGCACTTCAGCTGTTTCTTACATGAATCTAAAAGCTTAGCACAAAGAACACAAGCCCTGGAGTTATGTTATGGATTCAAGGATGAAGAGAAATTTTAACTTAAGATTTCAAGCTGAATGCCGTTAGTTTACTGCAGCGTTGTGCTTTCTACTGCTTCCCCTCCCCCCCCTTCTCCTTTCCCGGGCTCCACACACACGGGGTCTCCCGAGCCCCTGCAAAATGCAAGGCAGAGCCACCCAGGAAATTTGATATCTTGGGAAAAGCCACCCCGCTCCCCAAAAGGGATTTGACCCCTGGAATGCCAGTCTAGCCTAGGCCACTCCCCTCATCTCAGCAACTGGCTGGGTCCCTGCCTTTGCCTTCCCCCTTCCCCAGGTAAAAGCAGCATGCTTGCCATGTGCTCCTCGTTCTGTAACGCGCTTCCCACGGACACAAGACCTCTTCAAGCTGGAATAAAAGCTTTTTGGAAGCCATTACAGATCCAGGTCTCTGCTGTTTGTCAAAGCCTTCTGCTAAAAGCCACGCTGGACTTGCCGTGCTGCTGACTCTGTTCCTGCTCTGGAGGACCAGCCTGTTTCTCCGAATCCCTCTGCTCCTGGTGGAAGGGTTACAGTTGCCACTGTGGGGCCCAGCAACCCTGTTAGAGGCAACAGTAACATTTTACAGTTTACCTCTGCAGCTCATGTCAATATGCAACTATATGTAAATATTGGGTGTTTTAGTACAATTTAAAAATCCTGTTTGCTCCTGAGAATAATTGTCCATAAGCTATTCACTGATGACTGCTTTTATATGCCTTCATTTAGGTATCTAGAACGTTTTACTGCCCTCGGTGCCTTTAGTGACCTCTCTTGATGAAGCAGGAGATCAAGGTTTGTGGAGACAAAAAGCAGGACCAGTCTCAATCAGGGTCTGTTCACATCAGACAGGGAATATCCTAGGAAGGTAGTCCATGGAATTAAAAGGCCACTGAGGAGTGATATCCAAGGAAAATACGGAGCAGATTATTGCTTGTATTCACAGGGCTCCATAGGGCAAAACTAGACACATGTTAAATTGAAAGCTTCTGTGTCAGCCTCAGAGAGGAAAGTAAAACTGAGGACACTTTGGAAGTCTGCCACAGACTTGATTGGTAGGAAATAGGGGAAAAGGCCTTCTCCAAACAACCAGTGGAAGCCTCCCACCTATATTTATGGGTGGTCTCAGCTGTCCAGACAACTACTATGAGGTCAATGCAGACAGCCCAAGGTTGAACAGTGTGGGTGACACATTTCCAATGCAAATGTTAGACAGGCTGTCCAGGAGTGTTGCTCTGTAGGACTTACTGTCCACAGACTGAGAGGGACTAACAAACAGTCACTAGTGGCATCTTAAGCTGCAGGGAGCACAAGGCAATGAAACTCAGGACTTAAAAGAAGTCTGGAAATAAAACTGCATAGCTAGGGCTCTGGACTTGCAGAGAACAAACCTGGTTATTCAAGGAATTACTAAGTGAGGTCCTCTGTGAAGCAGCCATGCAGCAACAGGCTACCCAACAGAGCTGGATGACTCCTTCAAAGTGAACTCACTGATGGATCATGAATAAGACATCCTTTTATGTAGGAAAACAAGAAGTTTCAGAACAAGACCAGTGTACCTGAAAAGGTGCTTCTTGATGAACTGAAATACAACAGTGAAGGTGTTTGCAACAGAAACAAAAACAGGCCACAAAGGAAGAATATAAAAGTATCACTAAGGTACTTAGGGACAAAATCAGGAAGTCAAACCTCTAAAGCTAGAAGAAGCTTCATTATATTGAGCAAGAAGGATAAGTTGTAAAGGAGCGATTTGGGGCTGCTGGTGTATAAGAGACAACACAGTGTGGGTTATATGGAGAAAGATGAAGTACTTGGGGACTTTTTCACCTTTCTCATTACAGGCAGAACCTTCTCCCTAATCTCTGTAAGTATCAGAAGACTTTGGGAAGCAGCCAGTGCTGTGTGAACAAGCTAGAAACCACTTCATCTGGACATGTTCATATTCCTGGGACTGACCTAAAGGTGCTGGAAAAGTTGGCTGCTGTAGTTGCCTTCCTGGCTGCTGTGATTTCAAGGCTGCTGTGTATTGTCTGTGAAAAATCATGATGAATGGAAAAAGCAAACAATACAGTCGTGTTCAAGAATGGCAAAAAATAGGATCTGGAAAGCTATCATATGCTGGCTTTTACCTCAGTCGCTGCAAAGATTGTGATGCATGATCCTCTCTTGGAACCCATTTCTAAACTCAAACAGGACAAGGAAGTAATCAGAAACAGACATCCTGGTTGCTTTCTATAGTGAAATGACTGGTTATTAGAATGAGGGGAGAGGGGTGGATATGCCTAAGATTTCTGACCCCAGACCTCTCATCTGGAAGCTGAGAAAGAATGGGCTGGATGATCAGATCATTGGATGAGTTGAAATGGCTCTGTGCTCAGGTCGTGGTCAGTAAAAAGCAAAGTACTTCAGGGTTGATAATGGAGCTGATGTTCCTCAGT
This sequence comes from Acrocephalus scirpaceus scirpaceus, assembly GCA_910950805.1. Classification (NCBI taxonomy): domain Eukaryota; kingdom Metazoa; phylum Chordata; class Aves; order Passeriformes; family Sylviidae; genus Acrocephalus; species Acrocephalus scirpaceus. Next base: position 83,653,724 of record OU383775.1, read on the forward strand.
ATTTTTATCTGTGACCTGTATAATAAAGCAGAAAGCACTGTTCAGCAAATTTGCAGGCATCATTAAGATAAGAAGGAGCTGCTGATACAGCAAAGGACACAGTTTTTATTCAGATTGATCTTGAAACTTGAGGATTGGGCCAGCATGAATTTCAACAAGAACAAATACCGGCAAGTGGAAGACTGGGGACAGGCTGGCTGAGTAGCAGCCTTGCTGCAGGAGACCTTGGGAATACAATGAAGGGCAAATAGTTACTGACTCAGGTAGGTTGAAAAGTCTCTGGAGGCTGACTTGTTGAATCTTCTGCTATTTTAAGCTCAGGTTGCTTAGGGCCTTGTCTTACCGTATTTCGAATATCTCCACACCTCAACTTGATATACTGTTTATCTACCCTCATGTTAGGAATTGTCCCTTACATTGAGTTGAATTTTTCTCTGTTGTCTTTCCTGCTCCTCAGAGAGGAGTGGCCCGATTCTCTCTACACTCTCTCAGTACATTGTAGGTAGCAGTAGTATCTCCCACAGCCTCTTTCTCCATAGTGACCAAAACCAACCCCCTCAGTTTCTCTTTTTTGAACATCCTGTGCTTCAGCCTCCTGACAATTTTGGTGATTCTCCTGCCAGAGTGATCCCAAAGCCACATATCTTTCCTGTACTTGAGCCCAAAACAGGATACAGAACACGTGGCCTCACAGAGCTGGAAAGAAGGAATAGTCACTTTCCTTGACTGTTGGCTAAACTCTTTAAGTACAGCCCAAAAGCTGGTTGTCTTTGCTGCATGTGCAAACTACTGACTCATTATCGGCTTCTTTTCCACAGGGACACCAGAGGGTTTTCTGAAAAACTACTGTAATAAGAGACAAAAAGTACACTGCTACTATGATCAAGGATAAGTGGATAACGAGCTATGGCACACATTGGGAAGGTGTGGTCAAACAATTGAAGCAATTTATTATAACCCTGTTCATGGCTCTGGTGAGACTACATCTGGAATGCAGCAACCTGTTTTAAGTACCACTTTCAAGTAGATACTGAGAAATGGCAACAGCCTGAAGGAGGCCTTCTTCAGCGGTCAGGGATTTTGAACAGAAGGGCCTTTGCAAGGGGTTAGGGTAGCTGGCTCATTCTGTGTGGAAAAGGGGAGATAAGGGATGGTCTGGCAGCAGCATACAAATATTTGAATGGCATTTGTAAAGGTGTGGACCTTACATTTTTACAGTAGTGGTAGATGATATGAGACAACAGCACAGAGTTCAGTTTGAGAGGTTGGAGAAACAGGCCTAGATCACCCAGAGAGCTGATGGAGTTTCCATTCTTGGGGGTTTTTAAGCCTTGGCTAGACAAAGCTATGCCAAGCCTAATCTAATACTGGCAATTGTTTCTCTCTGAGTGGGAATTTGAGATTTGCAGAGGTTTGTTTCAGAAACATTTCCATTTCTGTCATCTGATGCTGTTAGGCAGGAAAACCTCATATGAGTAGACTGTGCTGCCCACCAGAAATCACAGATACTTTTCAACACTCATGGCAGCACAGCTTATCAGCTTTCCACTGATAAGCTCCAAGAAGAATGGAATGCTTTTTTTTTTAAATTTGAACTTTTCTGTAGAGATTCACATGTGGACTTTGACCTTCCTGTTTAATCTCTGTAGTTCTCTTTAGATAGAAATGAAAGCATTTACCTTACAGTAGCTAAAAATGATAGAGGATTAGTGACTATTCCTTTCAAAGAAGGCTGAAAAATCTTTTGTTACTATTTCTTTATTTCTTTCACAGAGATTAGTGTTCTAAAATGAGAGCTGGTTAGGAGGGTATATTTGCTTGGAAATTCTGGTAAATATTAAGTTGGTAGTAAGGGCTATTGGTGTGGCAACTGTTTTTCCCAATGAACTTCTCTGGTGATTTAGACAAAACTCTCTGTGAAAGAATCCAGACACTTCAAACAATGCAACAAAATTCATTAATTTATTGCTCATACAGCTGCTAGTACAGATGGAAGTATCACTAGAGAAAGAAGCCTACATTTTAGTTTGCATTAGCTTAGTAATGTTTTTAGTACACTTATAATAATAGCCTATATTCAGTAGATTCCTCCTTTTTCACCTCAAATATTACTTGATAAGAGAGTACTGCTTTAGGTGTCACATTTATATATGAATGTGTTCTCCTGGAGTAAGAATTGCAAGAAATGCTGTAAAAAAGGATTCTTTTTGTTTCAAGTTATGGAGCTCAGTACAAGTAGGGCAAAACAGTTTATGCCTGGTATTCCTTATTTTGAATGAGCAGGAAATATGACCTGAGCTGCTTTGTTTATATGTGTTGGCCAATAATGCAGATGCCGGAGGGGAACCTGGTGTTGTTGACAGCATTAAACAGCTTGCTCTCTGCAGTGAAAAGTGGGCATTGAAGTTATGTATTGTGTTATTCCTACAGAGGTAAAAATAAGGCATGGCTGCCTGCTCAGAACTCTGGCATAATAGAATTCTAATTGTTCTCATTATAAAAGTTTTATTAAGTGCACATATTTAAGTTTTTGCCAGCATACCAATAGCTGTTTCAAGCTGACCAAGTAGTTGGAATTTTTTGAAATATTATGATCTATGATGTTTATTGGAGTCAGACAAAGGGGCTGAGGGTTTCCAAAACTTTTACTCCTCTTGTTGCAAACAACAGGTTAATTTTAAAATGCTTAAACAGCATTCACATCTAGACCAAAAATAATGTAACATTGCAATAAAAGCAAATAAGAATACCTTTGCAAAGAGAAAGCTTAACTAAAGAGCTGGAGGACTATGCCATTTGGAATGCAGATACAAAGTTAATCACTGATCTGTTTAGATTGGAGTAATTTAGAGAATGGGAAATTTCAAAATGTTTTGGATTAGTCAATATTGTTGAAGAGGTGACCTGGCAAAGCATAAAGCCTGTATGTCAATAGCCAGAAAATCATTACACTGTGATTCTTCTTGAGCCTAGAAAAGGCTTCCACACTATAAACCATAAAATTTTCTTTTTCTTTTAATACTCAAATCTCCAGGCCTTTACTTCAATATTTCCCCAATAATAATACCAAATGTTCAGTTGTGTACAGTATATGACCCCAATTCTACAAACACATATGAACTGCATATGCTGCTTATGAAGAGTCCTAAATCAATGGAAATATTTTTGTATGTGAAATTAATTATGCATGTAAGTGAGGGATCAAGGCCTGAGCAGTACATTTGCTTTTTTTGTCTCTATTATGTTAAAACCCTGCCATGGGAAAACTCTGAGATATTTTTCAAGGAAATCTAGGTCAGAAAGTAGTCCTGTTTCGAGGATTGGGGTGAAGTCAAATACAGGCACTTATAAGTCTCTTGGAAAAAATTTCCCTTACCTAAAGGCTAAGAAAGGCAGAAGCTGCCGAGAGAGTTCAAAGTGGGAACAGGGCCATAACAGTCCTTTTCTAGCATAACTACCTGGATAGATATAACTGGCTGTCTACAACAGCCAATGTCTATCCAAGGCATACAGAAAACAATCCAGAAAGGTCTTATGACCTGACTTCTGCAAAACTTCTAACAAAGACAAATGGTGCAGAGCATCGTTTGCCCCCTGTCTCAACTAAGGAAGTGTGATAAATACACTGAATCTCTGGTTGCAATTTTTAGCCCAAAATCTGCACAGCCTCCTAACTGGTGGTGCCTGGAATGTAAACTCTTGGTCACTTTATAGGATAAGCAGTACTAGTGCAGTTACAAAAATTCTCTTTTTTTGTATTTTGTAAGCTGATAATGTTCTCTCAGTGAGGAGTTGCTTTTTAGGTAGACAGAGTATGGTCACTAGAGATTTTGAAAAGTGTTTTCCATGAATTTGAAGAATGTTTTGAAGCTGGTGAGAAAAATAAAGAAATGTATTTTTGCAACAGAATTTACTTTATCCTTCTCATTGTCACATGGTTGAATATAGCAAGTTCCTGCTGTATTATAAAGCCCTGTCTCCTTGTTTTCCACTAAGTATTCATCCTTTAGCCTTTTTTTTTTAATCTCAGTTCAAATGTGAATAAAATTAATAGACTGCGACTTTTTTGTGTCATCTAGCAGCCAAATCAAGGAAATAAGATGAAGCTGATCTTCCTCTATGTGAGTGATAAATAGAAGTAATAATCCCCTGTTGAATTTTTTTAAGAAAAATAAGTAATAGAAAGCAGGCCCCTGTCCCAGTTCCGTGCCCACAAGGTGTGTAACACAAGCACATAGAAAAATCTTATGCAGTGATTTGTTATGAGCCAACAGCAGCATAGGAAGAGTTCATCCTAACAGATTTAATTGCTGGCAGCTGTAAGTGCTTCAGCATGATTTCAGGGTCTTACTACAGACCCCTACAGGTTCCTGAAATTCTACTGGCAAAATTAATTAAAATTAGGAATTACAATACTGCTCATTTCTTAGAAAACTGGGACAAATCTACACAATGCAAGCGGTTTGTCACAGTCCTTTGTGAAAGAATATTATTGCTTTGAATTTGCTTAGTATAAAATAGTCCTGGTTTATGGTTTATTATCCAATTTGCTAAGGTTGCTGAGAAGAAAGAGGTTCTGGTCTGAAGAGTGGATCTCATCTAATGGTAATGTTGTGTACTTTATTTACACTCCAGGTCCTGCTCTCTAATCGACCTTTATGTCAGTTATTATGATCACACTGTGGCTTAAATGTACTGTCTGGTGTTGTTTTTGTCTAGGTCAGAGCTTCAAAAGTTTTTAATTTGGGTCCTGCCATTGTGCAGTTGGTAAAAATTATCAGGGATGGTGACATCTCTCGTCTCTCTTGTGGCTCATATGCACATGAGGAGACATTCATACTGTGAATCTTTTCCTAATCCGTCTCTCTCATATTTTCTCCTCCACAAACTCACCTGGCTAAATTTTCTTCCACTTGTCTCTCTCCTCACACTATGTTTTGAAAGAAATTTGGAAAACTCTGCTATAAGTAGTACAGAAAGAAAAAGTAGATACAGAATGCTACTAATCACGAAAGTAGCATCATGGTGGAAATTGAGACAAATTTTTATTCTTGTTCTGTTATTTCATGGACTTTTTTTTTTTTTTTGAAACTATAAGTAGAATGTTTCTATGAAGATCATCAATGCAGTGTCTGATGGAGATAAAACTTTGAGGATTTTCACCAAACTAAACACAAGTTTTAATAAATTTCATATTCTAAAACTTATTTCTCAGTCCAAAAAAGGAAGTTGGGAAACACATATTGCTTAACAAACTGTTGAAATAGAATGCTTCATATTAGCACATTTTGCCTTTGGCTGTGCCACACTAAAGAGTGGTGCCTCCAACTTGTCACAGAATCTAATACCAGCCTGGTGGGTAATTGGATAGAGAGACCACCTGGGAGTTTCCAGTGTTATAAACACAAGCCAAGAAACTGTGGCTGAACCCTTGGCAAATATCTGACAATGGAAGCCTAGCGAGTGGGAAGACTTCACTTGACCCTATTGTCATTCCTAGCTCACAGACCAAAGCAGAAGAAAGTTATTGATTTTTATTAATTTATTTGAACATTAGGGGAACAGGAAGAAATTGGGAATATCTTTAATCCTGGAGACATACATATCACAGAATACTGACTTATTTTACAGAAAAAAAATTAATTCTGTGAGTTATTTTTAGGAATGAGTAATAATCATTAAGGTGGATTTCCTACAGTAATATCAATGAATCCTTATCTGAAGCTGTTGACTCACTAAAGGGTAGGACTGTCTTAAGGGACCTTGATATGCAGGCTGACAAGTATCTCAAGAAATTTAGCAAAGAGAAATGTGAAGGTTTTCATCTTGGAGGGAGGGAACAAATCCATGCTGGGAACTGGCTGGTAGGGAGAAAATCTGTCAAAGGTCTGGTGGTCCTGGTACACGAGAAGCTGAACAGGAGTCCAGAGGATGCTCTTGCAGAGAAAAAGGTTTATCATATCCTGGACTGCAGTAGCTGATTGGTCCAGAACCATAATTAGTCCACACCACTGAGGCTTTTTGAGTCCATATCTGCAGTGTCCAGCTTTCATCTCCCCAGTATTACATCCTCAGATATAGATTAGAAAGAGATGGTACACAGTGCAGAGCCACCAAGATGTCTGGCAGGCTGGTACATACAAGGAATGAGGACAGGCTGAGGGGTTCAGTTTGTTTAACTTGGAGAACATAGGCTTTATATAAAGCCTGCAGAACTGACCTCTGTATGAGCAGCTAGATCAGTACATGGTCTGTGGTCTCTAGATGAAGACAGATGCAGCCCTAAGATGTTTCAGGATGAGATACTTCTACTTGGAACTGTAATCAAAACTAAGAAGCTATTATGGGTGATTAAATAACTTGTAAAATATTTCTAAAGTATAATTCAGTTTCTTATCACTTGTAAAAGCATTCTGCAGCAAGAGGGATGAAAGCAGAAATGTTAGCATATCAAATTGGTTCACTTTCTGGATAACTTTGAAATTCTGGGAATAAAACAGAGACTGGTTTCATGTATAAAATGTCTATAAAAATGCATATACTCCTGTGCAACTATCTTAATTCAGGGAGCTAAGAACAACTCTGTGTGCATGGGGCCTATGTAGAGGGTTAACAGCTCCTTTTATTGGCATTTCTTGTGGACCTGGACTCAGGAGCACTTCATGGGCTGGCATGAAGTACATTGGACCACATTTATTTAATCTGAGAACTAGAAAGCTAGGCAGAATTTTAAGACTAACAAAATGTTTTCAAGATTAATGAAAAAAATCCTACTATTTTATTAAATTCATTACAGACAAGCACAATCTTTACCGCAGGGACATGAAAAGTTGGCTCTAAAATGTGGGTGTTTCACTTGAGCCAACTTTAAAATAAATCAATGCAACAAATAAACTCCTGCTGCAGTATTGTTTGGTTCACTCTAAAAAATTATGGGAAGATTGCAGTAAACATCCTTATTAATGAAAATTTAGCACAGCATGTGAAATTATTTAAATTTCAAAATTTACCAGAGACCAATCCCTGGCAAAAATTCTGTTATTTCCCAACAGTTGACTCCAAGTGGTTGTCTCTGGTCACTGCTTTTTCATCTGAAGTCCTAGGTTACTTTTCAAATATGGAAAGCTCAACTGATTGGTTTCCAGGTTGCCAGGAGCCTGAGTCACAACCCAAACTGTATCCCACAACTGAGTAGTAGGCAATGGACTTGGGGAATTCGAAATATTTTAGAGAGATCTATTTGGTTGGGTAAGGACAGTCCTGCAATCACTTTTCAAGACCACCTTTACCACCCCTTCCACTCATGAGCCCCCTAAGTACAGCCTGAAGCATGAGGCCCAGGACCCAATGGGGTGTGGGGGATTTTAGCCCAGGGAAGTGTTTGTCCTCTGCTCACTGTATGAAATGTGGCCAGAGAGCAAATAGGAAGGATAGTCTATCCTTCTGCAGCTCCACTCACTGCTTGGCAGTCTGGCACAAAGATAATCTCTAAATCCCATTGAGTAGGCTTTGCCATGGACTAAGTTCTCCAAGGGACCCCTGTGGTATGTGGAACTTTTCTAGGCTCCTTTGATGGATGATGAAACTCCTACAATCCTGACATACTTTTTTGTAGCTCAGGCACACACATCCTGAATCCCAGCCAGATGGAAGCCTCACCTTACTGGTTTCTTCTGCAGAGACATAACAAGTAGACTATACAACTTTTATAGGTGAAATCTGCAGGAGAGTAAGGAAAGTCTGGCTGTCCTTCAGTAACTGATCTAGATGAAACATAAACCTCTGAGTGTTATTCATCACTGTAAGGTATTCTTAGGTCCCACACCAGCACTGTTTGTACTATAAAATGCCTTTCCTGTTCAGTTCATGCACTTTCTTATGAATCATGATCCTCCTTTACTATGAGCAACTAGGTCTGACTTGACAGGTCCCACAGCTAAACAGCTTTTCTATAGTATAAAAATGTTCTCCTCTCCTTCTTCTACATTGCTTTTATTTGCTTTCTGATATACTATGCCCTCTGTGTTTTAAATGCCACCAGTGGAACTTTTACTTCAAAGTTCTGCAGATGGGGATTTTTCAGTCCTGGGTACCAGCTACAGTCAAGGTTCTGGAACAGACATTTATCCTAATTATTTCAGCAGCTGATCTCAGACAGTGTTCCTGTACCAGCTGGCAGTGAAAGCAACACTGTGCCATCACTGGGGGGGGGGGGGGGGGGGCACGGGAAATGAGGGTTTCTCCTGTGCCGTGGTGGTTCACTCCATACCCACAGCCATAAAGAGATCCATAATAAAATGTTCTCTTGCTATACTGAACACAAAGACTGCTTCATCCAGAGGTATGTACCCCCAAATCATGAGTGCAGTTTCTTGACATATGTACTGAGGTCCTATAATATAACATGGATCAAAGAGCTGTAGTGCCTGATTTGTTGCTTGCTTGTGGAGCAGCAGGTATCTGCTGCGTTGGCTTCATGCCATGCATTCACAAAATCAGAGCCTGAGTGCCGTTTGAAAAACTGCTCTCGGGGTCTTGTCAGAGCTTTACTGCTTGCTGACAAAGACAGAAGATAAGGTGGCAAGGTAATGCTGAAAAATCCCTATTTACAATCTAAACGACAGATTTACTACTGTTGAAATGAAATGAAAAGGTCTCAGGTGAGCCTCACTGCAGCATAGCCATCTACTATGACTGATGCACAGGGGTGAGCAGGGTGTGAAAAGGCATCTAGGGGAGGCAGGGCAGTCCAGGTGTGCCAATGCTTCCAGGGAGGGCTGATCAGAGCCCTGCTGCATGCTCTAAGGCCAGCTGTTGATAAAATCAGCACAACCACTCCAGCCACACTGCTCAACACAGTAAAACTTTTCATTACATTCTCTGGGCAGGAAAGCACATTTTTTTCACAGAGTTTCACGTAATTATCCACATACACCTCCAGCACAATAATGACAGGTGTTTCTGGTTTATGTGCCATTTGCACTTAAGCACTTCTGGCACGGATATGCTTTCAAAGAGAAGCTGGCAGGATGCCATCACTTTGAGGTGCTGCACACTCCAGCCCCCTGGCTCTCTCCCCTTTCTTGACTGAAAAATTGCATGGGGATGCCTTTTTGCAAAATCAGCTTCATTAAATATCTTCTGCTTCTCAGAGATCTCCAAATAGTGCTGGTGAAGGCAGGACACCTATTTTTGCATTGCAAAGAATTCTCTAGGTCCTCATAGCAGGATTTTATGAAGCTTATGAAGTAAGTTTGGTTTAAAACCTCCTGTTTAGGATGCACTGTATTTCCAAGACAGATGAGCCAGCTCAATTTACTTTGGGTTTCAACACTTGCACACTCTTCTTTCCATGCTCTTTTTTCCTTCTCCTTTTTCTACTTTTTTCCCCTTCCCCCCACCTTTTTTTTTTTTCCCTATACTTTCATATTAGAAAATTTTATTTATAAGGAAGGAGATTTAGGTTCTTAAGAAGAATCATTTTAAGTGCTCCACAGTGTCTGAGGCACATCTGCATGGGGCTGGCACATACAACACAGGAGGTGAAGACAGATGCTTCCTGATGTGGTCCTGGGGTATTTCACACAGCAAGGACTCTCTAAGGCACCTGTGAGGCCAGCAGAAACTGCTGAAATCCTGTCTTTGGTGCCAGGGGTAGGAGATACGAAAACTGAGAGTCTTGACTAGGGAGAATGAGTGAGTTGGATGGCTGTTGTAGCTTCCTTTTTTAGAGGAATATGGAAGAAAAGGGGGAAAGAAAAAGAACAGAGCAAGTATAAATATATAAACAAATATGAGTTTGCAAGCTTCCCACAGCAAAGAAAGTCATTCATTTGCTGGAGACCACCAGGATTTCCAGCTTAGTCTTTTTGTGTTATGCACTTGGCATAAGGGCACAGGGCAGTAAGGACTCTCCATTACGAATGCCCTATGGACTGCATTCCAGAATCACTGGCAAAACCATTCAGTACAGACATATAAAATAGCAGTCACAGAAGCTAGAAAACAAAGATTTTTTTTTTCCACTCAGAGTAAAAATAGCCAGAAAAAAGACTCTCTGGACACAGTATGCAATACCCTATTCAAGAAAGCAAAGGAGTAAGGCTAATGGAAAAACCAACTTACAATTAGTTTACACTTTACTGAGGATGCCTTTAAAAAGTCTTTACAAAGGATGCTTCTTCAGAGGCTGAGAGGATACATAAATAGTTTAAAAATAATTAAATATGCCAGTGGTCTCATAGCAACTTTGAACCTGAATTGGAAGTCTCTTTTCTTATCTGTATTTACTTACCATCAGCTGGATGTTCTACAAAACACAGAAACACAGGAAGGAAGGAACTTGCTCTCAGGAGCTGAAAGATAAAAATACATGGATATGTGAAGGAGTAGAGTAAAAAAATCCAAATGAAAGGATCATTCCAAAATATTAGTAAAATTTTGTGTATTGCGTGGTGCTTTCAATTTTTTTGTGGGTAGATGCTCTTGGTTTTGGCTGCAAGTGACTTGGTCTCCAGACAGATCAAGGCATAAAAGCTCTTGTACTCTAATGGCAGCATCAAATATCTAAAGGGAAAGAAATAATGAAATTATCTTTCAGCCTTCAGCTGCTCATTCATTAAGCAGCTTCTATCTAAATCAAACCTTTTAAAGCTCTTGTATATCCTCAAGATTATGAGTAATTATCACCATCTGGGGTGCACCCTCTTGGATGAAAATAATCATTAACTGTGCCGTAGAACTTTTCCTTTTCAATGATGTTCAATGAAGGTCAGTTATATTTCAGCTGCATCCCAAAAAACAGTGGAATCAACTTTTTGCAATTAATGGCAAGGCATTATTAGAAACGAAATGTTCTGCTGGAGCTTGCTACTGGCAGTTGGATTTCTCACCACCTCCTTGCATGCTGCATTCTGATGCAGCTCATCTTGCTGCCCTTTTTGCTCCAGTGCAGGTGTCACAGTCACCAGAAGCTGATACATCAGGAGGCCTATCACAACCCTTTCAAGAGGTTAGAAGGGTCCCTCTAACCTGAAATACATTGTTATCATTAGTTGTTCCTGTAACGCGGCTTTCCTCACCTTCAGATTTCATTTTGGTAAAAGCTTCCTTAGAAAGGAATATTTATGACTTTTGCCCTAATCTAAAATATCTTTTCCTCCAGGCTCTGGAAAAATACTAGAATGTGGATATTCTTTCTTTTCTTCTGAAATCTGAAGTTAAACTGTTGAAAAATCTGTATGTACCATCTATCTCCTGTCATTATTTGGATATGAAGATTAATCAAACCCTCAACAATTCTTTTTTATCCTCCTAAGCATTCTCTGTGGTCTTGATTTTTTTGTTTTGTTTTTGTTTGTGAGAGTTGGTGATTCCTGAGGGGGAATAGGGTGTTAGCAATCTGTAAGTGGGCTTGGAGAATACATCCTCATGTGAGCACTGTGTGGGCTACCGAGCCCAGGATGTGTCAGAAAGACTACTGCTATCTGCATCACCCATGCACTTTCTAACTGCAGGGCTTCTGCTGCCTCAGGGCAGTGTCTCCCTCCACAAGCAAGTGTATCTGCCAACACTACTTTCAATAAATTTATATCGACTGGTTTTATCTCTGCGTGATCCTTCATTTATCTATTTCTACGATTGTTCCTCTCCTTAAAGAGCAATATGAATGCTGAATTATTGAGTTTTAGGTGTTTATGAGTGTTTTTAATAAAGTTTGATTCAGGACAAGATGCTACGGCAGCCACAGTAACAAAAACTAGTTATTTGCTATGTAAGCACTTGCTGTGGTTTAACCTCATCTGACAGCTCAGCAGCAGGCAATCCCTGCCATGGGATGGAGGGCAGAATTGGAAGGACAAAAGTAAGAAAACCCAAGGGCTGAGGAAAAGAAAGTTTAATAGGTAAAAAAATGAACAAAAAATTCTCACTCCTGAAAAACCCAAAATGGACCAAGTGATGCAAAACCCCACAGTTGCAGCTCTGGCATACTTTCTCCTCAGTTTTTATTGCTGAGCATGATGCCAGATGATATGGAATATCCCTTTGATCAGCTGGTGTCAGCTGTTATGGCTGTGTCAACTCCCAACTTCTTGTACACCACCAGGTTACTCACTGGTGAGGTGGCATGATGGGCAGAAAGGCCTTGACACTCTGAAAGCCCTGCTCAGCAATAACTAACACATCCTTGTGTTATTGGCACTGTTTTCATCACATAGCCAAACCAGCTCCACAAAAGCTATACTATGAATAAAATTAACTGTCAGCCAACTACACTGGAACTACAATCTGTCTCAAAGGTAAAAGGATAACAAAATGCAATGTGATAGTGGTAATACTAAATGTTTTCTGGCACAATATGAGGTGTGAACAGATCACGTTTATTTCTTTATCATGACCTTGAACCACAGAGGAATAAGGTGACCAGAGTTTTTAGTTCCTTTCTATTTTGCTAGTTTTTCTTCTGAGGTGCTCTTTTTGGTATACATTTAGTCAATATTATATTTATTACACATTCTCTCTGTAGATGCATATTTAATATAAAATATTTCATATCTAGTATTACTTAACAAATGTCCAAGACTGACCAGAATAGACTGTGGTTTCATAACTAGTATGATCATAGTTTGTTTAAGTGCCTGAAATGCCAAATGAGGTGCTCTATCAAAGGCGAGTTCAGTGCCTAATTTGTCCACTTATGATCACTCAGTTCTGCATTTCAGAGTTCCACCGCAAGTAAAAAAAACCTTCAGTAAATGGAAATTGTTTGGTGAATGAATTGGAGACCACATCAGGGCTGAAACTTCAAATAAGTAAATGTCATAACAGATTTAATTGAGTCCATGTGTTCAGTATCAACAGCTTCTAAGTAGTGTTTGTTACCGATGAAGAGGAACAGACAGCAGGAAATAGTGGCATGATGAATTAAACTTGAACACTCTAATCAAGACAAGGCATGGGTGTAAATTCTGTTCCTTTGATGTATCACTCTCCAGTGTTATCAGCTAACAACAATTTGTTCACTCTATTTCCTTGAGGCAACTAATGGTGTTGCCTCATATATTTTCTGTGCAATTGGTAAGAAAGACAAGTAAAGATTTTATACAGTAATTTCAAGGAAAGGAATGATTCAAAAAAATTTGCAATGCCACTGAAGGGAAGAAATCCTACTTGCTTATATAGTGTCTTGATTAGTGTTCCTGATTAAACAGTGTCTTTTACTGTGTCTAAAGAAAGAAATAAATGCTAAGAATAATATTTTATAGGAAAAAAAGTTTCTATCATAGGAAAAATTAATGCAATGTCTGTGATGCTAAACTTACCCTGTGCCTTACCAAGGGAGCCTTGATTGCTTGGAGACATAAAAACACACCCATTTCTCATTGGGTTCACTGATGGGGATAAATGAATGGTTACAGGAAGGTGGCAAAAATACCTCCAGCCAAACACAACTTAATTGTTCATCTATAGCTATTCATTTCTAAGATAGAGTTACTAATTGCATAAAGTAGTGTTAGTTTTTTTTCCTGTCTTATCAAAGGGCAAGACTGCAGTGCAACTGGTTTAGAGATTTTTTTTCTTTTATGGAAATTTTCAACTGTTAATCAAAACAGTAGACTGATCAAGGCTCCTACTCTTTATAATATTTTGAAAATCCTTTCATGTTATTTTTGTAATTCAATGAATCTCCTGGTAGCATAAAAAATCTACTTTTTGTGTGAATCTATGATGTCTAAATAGCATGATCTGCCTGTTTCAGAGTATCATATGATGTTCATAGGCATAATTTTTAACCACTGATGCTAAAGCAAAATTTTAAAGATGAGATGATGATCACTAGATGGTATTTCACCTGGTAGCCCTTGATTGGTTCTAGTCTGCTGGGTGCTCCTATCCATTTCCCACCTCTCTTTTGGAGTGAACAGGAGCAAGTGCTTGAAGAGAAGACCTCCTTGGAGACCTGGATAGCCCTTGTGTACCTGTGGCTGTTTACACATGTGCAGACACCAGTGCTTCCCTCCATGTGTACATTCATGCACCAAAGCCAATGTTCCAAGTGCAAAAGCAGAACCAGAATTCTTTCTCAGGCTGTCACATTTATTTAGGATATTTGTCACATTCTTTCCAGATCAAATTAGGAAATACAGAAGATCTAAGTAATCTTTTCAATCAATCTGTAGTTTTATTTTGCATTCTGACTTATTCAAAGTCCCAGATGATGGCAGCAACTGGCTGGGGAAGCTACTGGGGGAATCTACAGTGTATACACATAGGTATTGCTCAGAGGACTACCCAGGGTTCCTGCTGTCTTGCTCCACCTCAAAAATGGCTCTGGTTGCTCTGTTTACTCTCAGAGAAGAGAACTTCGCAAAGAACAAAGATAAACCCACAAAATGTTCAGCTGGAGCTGGAAAAGAAGTTCTTATTATAGAATCAAAGAATATACTGAGTTATAATGCACTCATGAGGATCATAGAGTTCAACTCCTGCCCCTGCACAGGGACAGCCCCAAGAATCTCACCATACACATGAAAGCACTGTCCAAATGCTTCTTGAAGTCTGTCAGGCTGGTGCTGTGACCACTTCCCTGGGTAGCCTGTTCCAGTGCCCAACCACCCTCTGGGTGAAAACCATTTTTCTAATATCCAACCTAAACCTCTCCTGACTCACCTTCAGGCCATTCCCTTGAGACCTGTCACTGGGCATGAGAGTGAAGAGATCAATACCTGCCTTTTGACTGCATCAGCTCAGCAAAGCATTTGGGTTAAAATTTGAATTTTCTATACCATTAATAATTAATTATACTCTGTTCATTTTGATGTATTGCTGTATGTCCTGCAAACTCAGTGTAGTATTTCCTATGGTGTAGTTTTAAAAGGGACTCTTATACAGAATGCATCATTGTGGGGCACTGTACCTGAATTCAGCAGACTGAGGCATAAGTAAAAAAGTGAAAATTTTCATCAAAACCCACAAAACATTCCTCAGATGGCAGCAGCATTTCAGATTCAGAACAAAAATCAAATTTTATAGGCTCATCTACAGAATCCTCTAGTCCTCTAAACAGTACTCCAAAATCCAGGTTTTTAGAGCCAAATATCTTAGGGGGCCTAAACTTTACGGGAAAAGAAACTGGGTGTGTAAAAAATTGCACATTATATATGTGTCTGTGTCTACCTGCTAAAGGTGACCTTTCTATGAGATGAGCTGTCACTGCTATCCATGACTGTGGATACAAAATTTAGACCTCCCTTAATATGATACCTTTCAAGTATAAACTATCTGACAACTGGGAAGAAACATAGTGATTTAGAAAGACTCACAGCAATAACAAGTGAGCAATTGTCAAAGAATCCTCTCTGCAAGACAAAACAATGCCAAGACTATTCCAGTAATATTGAACCAGAATTCAAAGCATTCCAATAGTGGAGACTGTGTTTCTAACAGCAGCAGGTGATTCTGGTGCTAGAATCAAGAAAGTGTATCCTTTCTCAGCTGTAAGACCAAAGAGTATCTCAGTTATAAGGCTGAAATCATCCACTGGCTGTGAAACTTTGAGCGCTGTGACTACAGAGGACCTTAAATCTCAGCCTGAGGTGTTATAGGGAGCTTTCAAGTGTTGACATGTTTATCTGAACCTTCAGAGAACATTATTCAGAAAATCAAACTGGGAATCCCATCAGATAAACCTTTTGAAAACTTTTTAATACTTATACTTCTTGTTGAAGTAGAAAGCCATGGCCAGATCCAAAGACCAAAAGCAATAACTGGGAACCAGCATTCATTAATGCCTTCAAAGGACTTTGGATCAAACTCATTGTGACAGCAGGCTTTCTCCTGGTATTTTAATACTTACATACTCAGCTTTATCCAAAGCACGCAGTGAACTGAAAGGTAAAAGTAAAGCAAATGTTTTTCTGATCTTGAAGGGAATCTGAAGAAGAGTGTAATTGACAAAAAGAATCAGTTTTGACGTGAGTCGGCAAGTATGAGAAAAGAGAAGATGTGAAGAGAACTGATGCATGATCAGTGGAAAGTGAAGGATAATAAAAGCAAACTGCTTCTGCTGCAGATCAACCTCCCAAGGCAGTGTTTGCTCCAGTTCTGTTCCTTTCTGTGTCTGGAAGTAATTCTGAAGTCTGCACACATATGGTGCTGTATGATGTGCAAGCCCAAATGTGCCTAGGGAATGGTTTAGTGTGATTGTCTCCATAGAAAAAAACCCAAACACCTCCCCCCCCCCCCCCCATCAACATTACTTATTTTAATCTTTTTTATAAACCAACCTGTAAAGGTGGAAAATTAACTATTTATATGTAATATATGCAGTGTTCAGACAACTGTGTAGTAGTAAGATCATTTATAGAAGCATTACATGACAGTGATGCTGCCAGTTATTCAGTTACTTATGAAGGTACCAAGAAAATAATTCATCGTTGAAAATCCTTGGAGTGAAATAGAAAACATATAGATAATTATAAAGGCATTTTTCAGCAGAAACATTACATATATTTTCCACAATTCACAAAACTTTTCAAAAACCACATCATGTGTTTCCTTTGCTTTCTAGCTATTCAGCATAAATGTGGTTGTCTATTCCATTCTAGTTAGCTACCTCCTTGGAAACCTACTGTGGAAAGCTAAAAAAGGATGTAATCGATATCCCCACATTCTGAATCCTCGGCCCTTACTGACTAAGACACAATTGAAATATTTAAGACGTGTTTTGAACCTGGTTCTCTTTTGCAGTACCCTTTGAGACTTAATTACTCTAAGCACTTTTTTTCCATTTTCAAATATATGTTTACCAACCACAGTCATGGTTGCTTGTCAGGAAAGGACTATTGCCATGTATCATTATGAAATTAAGGTCCATTTTCAAGGCACCATTACAGTGGCACAAAAGCATGAGGGTGTGCTGGAAGGCAGTGAAATGGTGTTTGCTTCAGGCTGTCTGCAGCATCTCTTTTTTCTTCTTTGTCCCATTTTTGATGCTACCTGTCTATTTACATCAGATTGTTCTCTGCTGTTTGGGAGATGGGAGAAAGGGAGACAGGAGCCTGTGCAGTGCCCACCACAGGCTCTGGAAAATCAGAAGTGGAAAAGGTTAAGTCAGCTAATTACCCACATCAACTAGTTGTGTTGGACTATAAATGGGAAGTTTATTACCGACATGTGTTTTGTCACAAGGGAACAGGAAGTGGGCTGTGCCCCATGCAGAGGGAAGCTGTCATGTGCAAACATTGCAGACGGTCTGACTAAACAGGAGAATCAGTCTGACAGGTTGAGAGGTAGCCCCAGTGTTTTTCCTTGCTGAAGGCAAAGTGCACGCTGACAGACATGGTAACCAGTGGATGCATCAATCAGAAACCACAGAGTGGAGGTAATATGTGTGTAATCACAGTGAGGTCTAGATTTATTGACCCTTCAACTGATTCACAGGATGGGCCTAATAACACTGAAAGCTATATATGCAATAGGAAACAGCTAGGACTCTTCTCCTGCTTCCTTTCATACATTTTTAACACTGCTTGTTTGGGTTTTAAGTAAAAAGGAAAGTGGAGGTCAGAGCCAAAGTTTGACCACCTCCACACCCCAATCTGGTATCTGAATGTTAAATCTTGCCCAGTTAAGGTCCCTTTTATCAATTTTCTCCAAGTCACCTGTAAGTAATACACATAACATAAATCTCTTAGTTACATCCATGCCTGAGGGCTGGAGGAACCTGGGCTCTAAACCTGCCAAAAGTAAATCACTTAAATGTTTTGTTTTTCCACTTGTGAAACTGCCATGATAATAATGTCTCTGTGGAAAAAAAATGCCTACAGGACTCAGTTTTTGCCTCTGTAGATTCTGTAAATTTATTCAGCTTCCGTTCCTCTGCAGTCTCATCAGCTTCATCTGGAGTTGCAATCTTCACCTCTCCGACCCCCCTCCCCACGCCTCCTCCTTAGTTCTGCTGTGCTTCTCTCCCAGACCCTCTGCCTGGCCAGGATTTCTCATGTCAGCAGTGGGTGTATTTTTTTTTGTTTTGTTTTTTTCCCGTCTTTCTTCCCCTGTACTCTTCATATTTCATTTTACATCCTGATTTCCTTCAAGTACCTTTGGGAACCCCCAGGCTTGTCACTCATGGAAAATAGATTGCACTGAGAATAAAGCACAGGCTGGGACAGGGCAGCAGAGGAAAGACATCTGATGAAGAAAATGCTGGCCCAGAGTCCTGAAGAAACCACAGAGCAGCATTAACATTTCCAGGCAGCTGGCTCAGCAGTGATGTAGTCTCCTACTGGTTAAGCAGTAGTCACTTTCAGTGCTCTTGGAGTGCTGTGCTCAACAGGAATGAAGGGAGTAACAGGATAGCAGTGCTATGAAAAACATGTGCTTGCTTTGCTTGTGGTCAGCACGGGAGGCACAAAGCATGGCTCAAAAAATTTTCTCTGCAGCACCTTCCCCTGGTGCATCTGAAGAAAAGCCACAGTCAGCAGGAGTTCAGAAGAGAACAAGGACCCTGGGGTCTCTCCAGAGGCAAGGAACATAATTGTAGCTGTTGAGCCTGCGTCGCCATCAGCATCTTCGTGCTGGTGAATGTTCAATGGTAATTATGATAAATGTAACTCTTTAAACAAGCCACACTGCCCTGAGCACCAGCTGAAGGCATGTTCACATGCTGACAGACACAACCTGCAGCCACTTGTAGTTCATAACCACGGACAAATAGTGTAGACAACCTGGATCTGATTTTTCTCACTTGATCTGTTGAATTAGCAGTATTATGCTGCTGTAAAGGAAAGACCTGTAGTGTCTTGACAGGTTTAATTGAGGACAGTCTGTATTTAAATCGATGGGTCAGCCCATGCTTTGGGCTCTGTGCCTGCACAGGAGCAAATAGGGATGCAAAACACTCCTTCTCTGCACACTGACCTTTCCACATGCGTTGTCTCTGACCTCGTGTCCAGGCACACAATGAAAAATGGGCAAAGGCAGCTTGCCAGTGTCCTGCTTCTCTCAGTTCAAAAGCCATCAGGACTGCATACAGTCACGATGTTAGTGTGGAACAGACACTAGCTTTGTCTTACTTCACAAAACATGCACTCTCCCAGGAAATGATAACAGGAGTCTGCAACTCATTTGTTCTCTTTACTGCCAGCGAGTAAAGGCACTGACCCCTTCTAGGGGAAAGAGCATGGAGGGCAAAAGTCTTCTGCTGAAGAGTCACATAGGAAAGAGCAGAGAGTGTTTGGGAATGTCTGTACTGGTGTGAGCCAAAGCTGAATGAGGAGAGTGATGGATTTCATGTTAGGCTAAAGCATGACTGATATCATACGCTACTTAAAGGCACTGTCTAAATATTGTAGTGTTAAAAAAAATAAAACAGTGGTTCCATCTCATGGAAATCTTCCATTGTAGAATATCTTGTGTTACTTACCATATTTCTAAATGTTTTGGTCTTCTGCTGAAGTATGGGAAGTGACAAAGCACCTTCTGTACTGCCACATAATCCTACCAGGAAGTTTCAAATGCAGCATCTGTTTAAAGCAGCATCAATACAGGATGAGAACTAACACTCTAGAAGGGAAGAGATTAAGTGTGTTTGAACTTATTTGTTTCATGTTTCTGTTCCTTGTTTGAGCTTTTCCTACAAGCTTCTATGCTCCCTTTATTTGCAGCCAACTGTAAAACTCTCCAGGTGATCCAAAAGCTTTGAAGGTAGGATTTTCAGGGATAGAGTTTAATTGCTTATAAAACCTCCATGCACACGTTGAGAGCTCAGGAATTGTCCTGCAGGCTCACCATCAAAAACCGGTTTGATTTGTATTTGCCAGCTTTCCTGGTAATATCACATGCTCACTTTAATTACTTAATTAGAGGACTAAACAAGAACTTACAAGAGAAGTGGATACATATTACTCTTGTGCTGTTTAAACATGAGTCATTGACAGGGGCAAAAGACATAGAACAAAATGTGAGCACTCAGGCATGCAATTAGCTATCTTATGGAAAACCATCTCTGATGTTTCACAGTTTCTATTTTCATAGTATTTGTTTCGTGTTTCTGTATTTGAAGACAGACAATTTTCACACAGCTCTCAGCATCTGTGAAAACTTTTCTTTAAAGATCTAGTGATTATTATGACAATATTTTTTTTTTTGTTCCATTTTTTTTCCCTTTTTCTTATAAGAGAACAAACTTACAAAACAAGTTTACGGACCACACCATACAATGCTGCAGGAAGACGTAAGTTCATGATCTAAAGGAATGCTGAGGCAAGCCCATTGGGCCATTTTTCTGACCCAGAGTTCCAAAAATTATGGTCAGATATGCCAGGAATTATCTGTTAGCTGCAAAGGCCAATAAACAAATTTCCATAAAAATGATTTACTTCTGGAGTAGAGAAAAATATGGACATATGATGTGCCCATCATCTTTGAAGTGAATAGGTTTAAAATTGGGAAAAAATCATTACATGGATGTAGTGGATATATGGAGATCAAGTTTTTTCTTCTGCACCACTACAGTAAATCCTGCCCTATGAGATAGGTAAAACCCAGAATGTATTACTGTCTAATATTCTCTCAACTTTATTACAAGTCTGTGCAAGTTAAAACTACTTTTAACTACATTTGTAGATCAAACTGTCTTGAGGATTGTTTCTCAAATTCCTTTAGCAAATACTGCTCAAAATCTCATTGTGGGTGATGAGTGAGTACAATACAAAACCTCATCACGCCCAGGTCTACTTGAGGAAGCCATCTACAACAAAACATTTTCATTTGGAAACTTGACTAGGTACACTGTTTCTTGGCACTTACTTGGTTGGTTGTTGGGGTTTTTTAAAATAATTTATTTATTTTATCCAGCAAATATGACTGCCAGTTTTAATAATCTGTAAAGCTGTGGCATAGTATTCTATTGAACTTGTCATAACACTAAAATTTACGTCCAGATATACCCCTGAATTTCTGGAGTTTCTCATGTCATTTGAATTTTGTGCAGTCTCCAGGCAAGACTGGGTATTGTTGGAATAAAAAAAAGAACAGGATAAAGAATAGAAGAGGTTCTCTAGAATCTTTTTGCAGTTTTTTCCTTATTTAGGGGTTTTACCCACAGTCACCCTTTGATGTGGCCACACAACTCTCTTCCCAGTCTCACATAGTTGTTTCTCACTTCTTGCTCTGCAACTTGCACCTTATATCCTCCCTACTTATCAAGTACTTATCTATAGGGATAGCTCCAGACAAGTACTTGAAAATTAGGCAGGAGGGATATCTGGGTTATCTCCTCCTCCTGCAAGCCCTGGCATTCTTATGAGAGAGATTTAAGAATCCTCATACAGTTATTTACTGTGCCTGCCATGCCTGAAAGATGTAACCTTCGGATGAGGGTCACTAAGTAACAGCTTAGGGCTTGATGAGCATATTTGTCCTTCCTTACAGTGCTTTGCTTACCTGCACTGCCTAGTCAAGGAGGCTTTCTCTGAGAGACTGCTTCAAATGCTGAGAGAGTTGGGGACTGGCCTGGAGAAGAGGAGATTCCAGGGGCATCTTATTGTGGCTTTTCAGTACTTAAAGGGGGCTTATAAGAAATATGGGGACAGATTTTTTAGCAGGCCCTGTTGCCACAGTTTAAAAATGAAAGAGGGAACATTTAGATTACATGCAAAGAACAAGTTTTTTATTATGAGAGTGGTGAAACACTGAGACATATTGCCCATAGAGGTGATAGATGCCCCATCCCTGGAAACAATCAGTCTGATCTGTTTGAATTTGTCCCTGATCATTGCAGAGGGTTTAGGCTTGGTGGCCATTAAGGGTCTCCTCTAACCCAAACTATTCAGTGATTCATGATAAATGCACAAGACCTAGAAATTGTTGGTGTTCATTCAACTTATGATTGGTGTGTGGTTTATAGATTAGTTTGTGGTTGAATCCTGACTGATACAACTGGAAAATGCCTAATGCATTTTATTAGAGTAAATAGTAATGTGAGAGTGTGGAGAGGAGTGATTTCAAATAGTGCTTTTATTTAGGGAGACATAATAGACGGTTCCAAAGACTGAAAAGAAAGGCTCAAAGCCCTAATCAAGATGATGCTAAGGCTGCAACACAGGAGAAACTTTTAAAAGCCAGGGACAGGAGGTTGTGATTAAATAATATACAGAAACAAAGACAGAAGGAAGGGGATTTCACCTCCCATTTCAGTTAGAAAAATGTGCTTGACACAAGGGTTGCCCTCAAACTGAAAATGGCAGTCTCACTGTTTTTTCCAACAATCCCATCAGTTTTCATTGTGAGCGTAAATCTTCAAACACTGCTCACAATAATGGTAGAAACCTTGATCAGAAAAGGAGGAAAGATTTACCAAATGTTGGCACATTCATTTCAAGTGTTTGGAAACCTGACATAGACCCCTATCCAAGTTTCCACTATCCCAGTGGAAATCCTCCTTCCCAACTGATTTTATTGGGATCTAGACTGACTGTAAAGCAAAACTGGTGCAACCAAGATGGAAAGTTAGGGTTACATCAAAATTCCTGTAATCTGCAGCTTTTTTGGAAAGCTTAGTTAAAGTTTGTACCCTTCCATTGACATACAGACTGAACACCAGCCAGACAGGACACTCAGACTTACCAACTTTCTAAATAGTTCTTGAAACCTCTGGAATGTTTTGCGGAAGATCCAGGAATTGGAAAAATATAATCGTGGATCTTCTTGAGAAAAAAAAAATACTGATAATTATTTGAAAAAGCCTAAATTTGGAGCGACTGAGGGTACCAAAAAGTTGCTGAATGGGCAGAACTGCCGAATGAGGTTCCAGGCAGAGGGACTTGTGCTGGAAATCAGAGCCACACAACCGAGATTAAAGCTGCCAGGCTCAGCTGAACTCTGCCTGGGTTTGCAAGTGCTGGTATAGCCATCCACAGTGCCATCTAGTGGGTCTGGCACAGATTTTAACCATTTTTTGGGCTCCTGGGGCAGCACTCAAGTCGGCTAACCGAACCTGGCACTGATGGCTCTGTAGATGAAATATCTGGTACCTTGATTTTCCCACTGGCACTGTGAAGCATTGCTACAGAAATAAATATAAAGCAACACATAAGATTTCAAGAGGATCAGAACTTACTGAGAACTGCATGAGACTGAGAAACAGCAGGGAGAAATACTCCTTGGAACTGTAGGAAATTACCTTGATAGGGCATATGAGGGGATTTTTTTTAACCTCCAAAATGTAGAAAAAAGAAGCAAAAGCATCTCTATCACTCACCTCCCACCAGCACGTGGTGAGTAGAAGGACAATTTTCTTTTTCCTCTTCCTTGCCTTTTATTGCCTGACACTGATCTGGGACAGCTGGGGCTGAAGACATTTCTCTCTTGCTTGTCTGCTCTCTCTAGTTCTTGTAACCAGGGTTAGACTGTTCATCATGATGGCTTCAGGAAAGAATTCTTCCACAGCTCTGACTAGGAAGGATCTTTGCATTTTTACTGAAAGTACAAAATTCCTGTTGTGGGAAGATGCCAAGGATATTTTCTACAGCTCTTTTTGTAGTAAAGGTCTGGGAATTATTATAAGATGTTGCAAAATACTCTGAGGGTTTTGAAGTGTGGGAAAGAGCAGAGTTCTTTGATCCAGAAATATGTTACCTGGTTGTGGACAGGGAACGGACTCGATGATTCATGTAATCTCTTCTAGTCCTTTTGTCCTCCTTGGGAGTGTGTCTGCTCTTCTTTTTCTTCCAAGGAAAGAAGAGTGCAAGATTTCATCCCTTGGGTCAGCAGCAGACTGCTTTCTCACTTTGTTTAACACCATGAATTATTGCTGACCATGAGATAATTTAAGCATGTGAACTCACTGGGGGATGCAAAGCCCGGCCTTGCTTGCTGTGCAGAATATGCTTAGAGATGGCTTTCAAATCATCATGAATGTCTTGTTTGAGCTTAATAGTGGTCTTCCTCTTGAGACTAGTGGGCTTCAAATGTTCATGTTCCCGGCAATAAAAGTTGCCTGACACATCAGGTCATAGTTTTCTTAGTATTTGTGGAGAGGATCCTATAAGAAGATGAGGCAAGAAACAATGGCACATCAAAGGTACTTGAGGGAGAAAAATGGTGAAAGAAACAAGTGAAAACTTCAACTTAGTGAAAGAAATACTTTTTTTTTTAACCTTTAATATGGCCTCAGTTTTACCTCTAAAGTATTATTGCCTGCATTAATTTATTTTTTAAGTATTTAAATGAACCACAGATGGTCATTGTGTAAACTTGTGCAAAGATATTTCTGTTGATTTTCTTCCTTAGCAAGCATACATTTTGTTCTTAATATAGCTGCAAGTAGAAGAATCTTTTTTGTCCAAGGAAAGAATGCAGACTTACCAAACTCAGAGTATCTAGTGTGACTTGATTCCTGTTCTTCTGGGTTTAGATTCCAATTTTGTTAAAGTGACATTGTGAATGCAATTTATTTGAAATAATTTTATGAAGAACATTGAAACAAGGACATAAATTCAGGAGAATGAGAAAAAATAACAGGTCAAACACTTTTTCTTCTCATGGCAAATGTTCCCTACATACCAGTAGCGATTCTCTATTACTCCTAAAAGAAGACTAAATCATTCCAGTAAGATCTTCAATGGCAAATAGGTAAAGAGACATTGCAACCTTATAGCAAATCTGGAGTCCGGTGACAGCTGTGGAAAGAACAAATCCAAGCCACAAAGGGAGGTTAATAGGACATAGGACTAAATATATATAACTCTACTAGTCAGTATACAAGCCAAAAATTAAACAACATATTGTGGCAAAATATGAACACCAATTAACCAATTAGCACTTTGTGTTCTGATGCAGGAAAAAAAATACAGCATAATTCTGAGCATTTGCCTGGTCCCTTTGAAGCAAATGGAAGAGCTAATTTGGGGCCAGAGCCTCAAAATGGGGATTGTCCATTTATTCACTTCATTATCTCCTACACAGAGACAGCTCATGGCTCTCTGCCAGGTGATGTGCACTCACTTGTGGGATGTTCAATCCCTTTCATTCTTTTGGGATCTTCCTCTCTTGTCCCTTAGCCATGTCTGTCTTTGCTGCTCTGTCTCACTATCCCCTTTCCTAAACCAGAAGTGGAGGTCATGTGATGTCCTCATCTCCTCTCACCTCTTCCCTGAATTATCATATGAGTATGACCACACAAGCAAATACCACCCATCCAGTGGCCTGGAGAGTCAATTGCTCAGTGACACACCTGTCTCCACACAGGAAATTATGGATGATCAGTGTACTGGGTCTGGTTGAAGTCCCTTTTCCCACAGCAGCCCTCAAAATGCTGTGCTGTGCATTAGTACCTGGAAAGGTGTTGATAACACACACATCCGTGTTTTGGCTGCTGCTGAGCAGTGCTTGACACAGCATCAGCACCTTCTCTAACAATCCTCCCCCCATCACCAAGGGGCTGGGAGTGGGCAAGATCCTGCGAGGAGACACAGCTAGAACAGCTGACTCGAATTAACCAAAGGGATATCCCATACCATATGACATCAGCTCAGATAAAAAAGCTACCATGTTTGCCTTCTGGAGCGACTTCTATATGTGCGAAAACCCTGCTGCCTGGGGGTTCCTGGCTGTACATTGCTCACTGATGGAAGTAGAGATTAATTTTTTTCCCCTCTTTGCTTATGCAGACTCAAACTTTTGCTTTTTTCTTGCTTTAGTAAACTGCCTTATCTTATTTTTTCTGTCTTATTTTTCTCTCCACTGTCATGCTGGGAGGGGGAGTAATAGAGTGGCTTGGCAGGTGCCTGGCATCCAGCCAAGGCAAATCCACTGCAGTTTCCATCCTCACCTATGTGAATCATATAGTTATCATCATTATCATTAAAATCAACATTCATCACATGACCTCCACTTGGAAAAACTAAACCAGCCAAACCAAACAAAACAAAATTTCCCCACAGGAAAACCAAAATAATATTATCACAACACAGTACAAAAATGGACAATTTACTCAAAATCTACCCCTTGTCACTTCTCCATAACTACAACAAAAATTCCCCATCATCATTCTACTTTCTAATACTGCTTTGTACTTGTTTTGCCTGTTACCTCTCCCAATTACTATCCTCATCTCAAAATCCTCGTGGTTCCCCAGCATTTCCACCAAAAATTCCGTGGTGGGTTTATGCTGGCTGGGTGCCAAAGCCCCTCTCTCACTCCTGTCCACAGCTGGACAGCAGAGACAAAATGTAACAACAGGTTCATGAGTGGAGATAAGGACTGGGAGAGATCACTCACCAAATATCTTCATGGGAAAAACAGGCTAGAATTAGAGATATTAATCAAATTTATTTCTAACAAGATTGGAGCACGATGATGAGAAGTAAAATAAGACCTTAAAAACACCTTCCCTCCACCCCTTCCTCCTCCCCAGCTCTACCTCCTCTCCCAGTAGTGCAGGGAAACAGAGAATGGTCAGTTCATCACAGGTTGTTTCTCTCACTGTTCAGAGAGAGGAGTCCTTCCCTTGTTCTACTGTTGGGTCCCTCCCATGGGAGACAGTTCTCCAAGAACCTCTCCAGTGTGAATCTATCTTGTAAGCAACAGTCCTCTCCAAACTGCTGTGATGTGGGTCACTTTTCCACAGGCTCCAGTCCTTCAAGGCCATGCTCCTCCTGTGGGTGCTTCCTTCTCCATGGGCCCCCCTTGGATCACAGCCTCCTCCTCCTCCCAGGCATCCATGTGCTCCAGTGTGGGGCTCCCCCACGGGCTGCAGATCAATCTGTGCATCCCTGTGGATCTCCACAGGCTGCAGGGGCACAGCTGCCTCACTGTGGGCTGCACCATGGGCTGCAAGGGAATGCCAGCTCCAGTGCCTGGGGCACCTCCTGCCCCTCCGTCTCCACTGACCTGGGGGTCTGCAAAGTTACTCCGCCCACATCTTCTCACTCCTCTCTTCCCTGGTTGCAATTACAACTGTGAGTTAACTTTTTTCCCTTTCTTCTTAAATCTGTTATCACAGAGGCATTACCCCCATTTCTAACTGGCCCAGCCTTGACCAGTGGCACGTCCATCTTTGGAACTGCCAGGGACTGGCTCTGCTGGACATGGAGGAAGCTTCCAACAGCTTCTCACAGAAGCCATCCCTGTAGGCACCTGCTACCAAAGCCTAGCCATGCAAACCCAATAAAAGTAGCTGTTAAATTCTAATGTTAACTTGTTCCCATGTGCAGAAAGGCTCAGTACAGACAGAGGTAGGCCTGATCCCCTGGTTACCACCAGCAAACTGTAATGATTCCACCTAAAGCAGGATTCCTAACTTTAATTGGTTTGGCTATCATGTGCAGAACTGGCCTGAAACAATTCCAACACCACTAGAAGTACATACAGCAAAGTCTGGAAACCACTGTCTGGAAAGACTCATATATTTACTGGAGAAAACCACGATCCCTGACAGTCACATGCCTTCCCTCAAGAGCCATCAGATACATCTTTCATCTAGGCAGGCACAGAATCAATACTTATTCCAGTAACAAATATCTGACTAATAGGATAAAAATGTCTTGTGTGAGTCATTCACGATCTTTGCTTCTGTAGCTTGATGGTTCAAAAACCTGCAAAATATCCACCAGAAAGAAAAAAAAAAGTTAATATTTGTACTGTGTGCAGGGAATATTTGGTGACTATACATGTCTGAAAACTTTCAAGTCCTTTTTCTACAACACAGGCCCTTTGTATTTCATTGTTTTCAGTCTCAAGCATACTCTTCTCTTTAGAGCTATACTTGCATTTATACATTTATATATTTATTTAACTTCTTGTTTTCATTTGACTTTTTCCCATGTAATTTTCTTCTTTTTGCATTTGGCTGTGCACAGCTTTTTCTGAAAGAACGTTTTGTACCCAGTCTCTAAGCAGGTTAGTTTCATGAGCATGGCCACTGAAGAGGCTGGGACTGGCAGCACCAGCTCATGGAATTTGTGGATCCCCTCACGTTGCTTTTTGAAAACTTGGAGGGGTATACTTTTAGACCAAAAAGCAGGAAACCATATCCAATTCCTTTGTATATGAGTCATCTGGACAACTCATACTTACTTTTCTGGAAATGTATTTGGAAGATAGTATTTTATCTTATTGCTAGCAGCAAATAGCAAATAATTACTTTGAATCATTTATCTTCTTTTGTTTTTTTTTTTTCCTGTTCCCTGATCTCCATGCTACATGCTGAGTTTATTTCTTGTTCAAACAGGTGTCCAGTTCATTTTTCCTTCTTATCAGCAAAGCAATCCCAAACAAGGATCAGTTAATGGCTGATTTCTGTCACCACACCTCTTGAGTGGATGGATAGCAGGATGGGGATTGGAGGAGCAAAGTTCCTCCCAATTGTAAGTAAAGTTCAGGTTTATGACCACCTGAGGAAGCTGAATGTTCATAAGTCTATAGGACTTGATTAAAAGCATCCCAGAATCCTGATGCAGTTGTCTGATGTAGTTGCCAAGCTCCTGTTTATGGTATTTGAATAGTCATGGCAATCAGGTGAAGAGAAAAGGGGAAACATTGCACCCATCTTTAAGAAGGGTAAAAAGTAAGACCCTGGGAACTACTGACCTGTCAGCCTCCCCTTTGGAAGGGGGGAAAAGGTGCCTGGAAAGGTCATGGAACAAATTCTTCTAGAGCTGTGCCTAGGCACATGGAGGACAGGGAGCTGATTTGGGACAGCCAGCATGGCTTCACTAAGGACAAGTCCTGCCTGACCAAGATAGTGGCCTTCTATAATGGAGTGACTGCATCAGAGGACAAGGGAAGGGCAACAGATGTCATTTATCTGGACTGTTGTAAAGCCTTTGGTGTGGGTCCCAATCACGTCCTTCTCTCTAAATTGGAGACAGAAGGATTTGATAGGGAGACTGTTAGGTGGATGAGGAATTGGTTGGACAAAGGCTCACATCCAGAGGCTCTTGGTCGATGGCTCTGAATCCCAATGGACATCGGTGACAAGTGGTGTCCAGCAGGTCTGTGTGTTGGGACCAGGGTTACTCAATGTCCTCATTAATGACAGAAACAAAGGGATCCAGTGCACCCTCAGCACATTTGCAGATGACACCAAGCTGAATGGTGTGGCTGACACACCTGAAGGACAGGATGGCATCCAGAGGGACCTGGACAAGCTCAAGAACTGGGCCTGTGGGAATCTCCTGTGGTTCAACAAGACCAAGTGTGAGCTGCTGCACCCTGGTACCAATGCAGTCTGGGGGATGAACAGATCTAGGGCAGATCTGCTGAGAAGGACTTGGGGGTGCTGCTGGGGGAGAGGCTGGACCTGACCCAGAAAGCCAGTTGTATCCTGGGCTGCATCCAAAGCAGCGTGGGCAGCAGGGCCAGGGAGGTGACCCTGCCCCTCTCCTCTGCTCTGGTGAGATCCCACTTGCACTGCTGCATCCAGCTCTGGGGTCCCCAGCACAGGAAAGAACTGTTGGAGAAGGTACAGAGGAGGGCCACCATGTAAATTAGAGGGAAGGAGCACGTTTTCTGAGGACAAGCCGGGAGAAGTGGATTTGTTCTGCCTGGAAAAGAAAAGGCTTCAAGGTAACCTAATTGTGGCCTTCTAGTACCTGAAGAAAAAAGATGGAGAGAGAGATATTTTTTGTAAGGGCATACAGTGATGGGACAAGGCTTCAAACTGAAAAAGAGAAGGTTTAAATCAGATGCTAGGAAAAAAATTCTTTATTGTGAGATGGTGAGGCAGAGGAACAGGTTTCCCAGGGAAGTTGTGTATGGCCCAATTCTGAAAGTGTTCAAGGCCAGGTTGGATAGGGCCCTCAGCAACTTGGTCTAGTGGAAGGTGTCCCTGCCCATGGCAGGGGGGTTGGAGCTTGGTGATCTTTAAGTTCCCTTCCAGCCCAGGCCATTCTATGATTACATGATTGTATGAGGAATTAGCTCACTAGAAGGAAAGGTATGTGCATGCCCACACATATAAAAAAGTGTACTGAAAATCTCACTCTCTCCTCTCTCTCTTATTCAGACAAATAATAATTTGATGTTGGGAAGGCAAGAAGAGCAAGGCAGTCAATGTTCAAAATGATTTTGTCTTAAAATGTGCTTGGTTGTTCTGGAAACTCTCACTTTCTGGACTGGAATTTTCCGTTCTGGTCATCTCTGCTCACTTGTACAAAGACTGGTTCTCTTGGGTGTAAACTTGGAGAAACATAGAATCATAGAATAGTTTGGGTTGGAAGGGAACTCTAAAATTGATCTTATCCACCCCACCACAATTAATAGAGACACCTTCAGTCACAAGCTGAGGAATTTTTAGAAAGCCTTTCTGGATGCCGAGCATCCAGTAAATAACAGCTGAGTAGGGCAATATATAGGACATGTTTCAGGGCTTTCAGAGCAGTCTAAAATTTTATACAGACAAGAAGAAACAGGAGCAATGTAACTGCATACCGTTAAGTGTACTCTGC
Source organism: Acrocephalus scirpaceus scirpaceus (assembly GCA_910950805.1). NCBI lineage: Eukaryota > Metazoa > Chordata > Aves > Passeriformes > Sylviidae > Acrocephalus > Acrocephalus scirpaceus. The sequence continues at coordinate 83,684,176 of OU383775.1, forward strand.
AGATCATTAAAACTCATGTAGTTCTGCCTAAACCAGACAGCATTGTGTCAATTCCCAAGCATGTTGATCATATATGCCAAGTTATCTATGTACATGTGTTGAATGATCATCAGTCAAAATGGTGGAAATATTCCTGGGAAAATATTTAGAATAGTGTAAAGATGTGTTCTCTTCCACAGACAAGGTCCCTGATCATTTATCTGTAAAAACAAACAAGGAAACAAACAAAAACCAAAACTATCAGAGAAATATTCTACCTATTCTTTTATCTTCTGCATCTGGGTCCTTTCTTCATCAAGGGCGTGTTCTTACCATGCTAAGCCTTTAAAGTATGTTTGGTTTACTCTCTTTATTTTCAGAACTCAGATTTGTTGACTTTGGTGATTTTTCTACCTTTTTTTCTTCCCCCAGAGGCTCTCTTTGATGATGTATTACCTATATTGTCAGAAATCATACTTAGTGTATATAAGCAGCTTTTCTTAAATTGACTTTTTTGTGCCCTTTTGTCACTTGTACCACATCCAAACAAAAAGGGTAGAATGAAAGCTGTGACCTGACTGCATTATATCTTGACAGAGATGGTTAGACATTCTCTCTTTGACATTAGAACAGATGCTAAAGAAGGTCCTGAGAGACCTTGCTTTTCAATAAGAAGCCAGTCCAGACTCTTCGGCTGCCAGCCCCACAATATGAAATCAAGGGAAAAATTTGATCTAGATACTGTTTGCCAAGGATTGCTTCCCTCTGCCTGGGGGCTGGTAACATATATAACAGAAACAGCTTCATTTTGTGCCTCATCTTTATTTAGCATCAGCTCATATCTGGAAGTGCTTGGTACTTTAAATCATGTTAAAAATTATTGTTATGGTTATAAGAAATGGATTTTATCATTCAATAAAACAAAAAGAAAGCAAATATCTGATCCCATGTACAAGGGTAGGATTGACTTTTAATGAACTCTGTAGCTCTCTTGTTAGTTTTTATGCTTAGCCTTGTAACTTTTGACCTTTTCCTGGCATGCCAACCATTTCAATGGTTTATAAAGCTATATCCATAAATAGAGCAGCTTTAAAATTTATGTTGCTGGATATACTTTTCAAAGAGGGATGCCTGCACTCATATGAAGCATACTCATATTTGTTCCATATCATTAACAAATTTACTTAAATTGGATTTGATATGTGGAGGGTGTTTTATTTTCAGAAAATAACCAGTTTTTATGAGCTATTTGGGATAATTTGTAATACAAACAGACTGTCAAACAATAGAGTGAAGAAATGTATGATTGAAAGCAGAAAGTACAATGTAGGATGTTATCCACTTTTTCTCTTTTCTAGTAAATTGATTTTCCTGGTAGGTGTTTGATGAACACAATCCTTTCCTGATAAGTTTTTCCTGACAAGCTGTGTTTTTGAGCAAAAATTTTTCTGGAACAATTAAAAGGACATCACAGATTAGACAAATGGAGTATTTACTCTACAGATGTCTCAAAACCCGGACCTAATTTCTGCCACTATCTTGTTAATTTTTCAGTGTCCTGTTCATCTTATAATGTTAGTGATGTAAGAAATGCAAGAATATCAGTAATGTAGCCATCAGTTATCACTGAATAAAAACCAAGCTATGTTGTTTGTGACTTGCTTGCTAGGTAAGTGGAAATGTTTAACACAGTCAGGTGTCCAGATCCTGCTCTCTTTCTGAATTGCCTCATTGTTTGCTGATGGCTCACGAGAGGAATGATGACATGAATGGGACTTAGGGAAGCACCTCTGCATGAAGAGAATTGATGTGAAGATGAAAAAGCAGTGCCAGATCGTGCTCCCATGAAAGAGCATTTGTGGCAGATATCCAAAGACTACTGAAAGAAGGGACCTGAGAAAATAAGATTTTTGAACATCCACCAGGAGAAGAATGCCTTAGTTGAATTATGAATTCCATGGAGAAGTCTGATAATCTCTAGGAAAATAAAGTTGATTTTTTAATAATTAAAGCTAATCTCCATCTGTCTCCTTGCTTGAGTACTTATTTCCTACATTGAGAAAGTCAAAGGCATTAAGGTCATTTAGTGAAATGTACACATGAACAAGGAATAAATACACACGCTACAATTTAGAGATAATCTGCACAATGGCTGTTTGTCAACATGCCATTTTCTTCTTCTCAAGAGAAAACAATGAGAAAAAAGTGTTAAGGCAATACACTCCCTCTATTTCCCCCTCTTTTTAAAAAAAATTTGCCTTTCCTTATCTTATAATAACTATTTAGATTTTAAGGTATAAATATATTTGGCTTAGGGGCTGCTGATTCAAACTAGTGTAGTGTTTGCCACTTTTTGGAAGATTACTACAATGCATGCAATAAGTAACTGGATGAATTATCTTGTTATTTAAGTCAGTCATGTAAATATTGTGTATTATTTATAACAATACATAGTATGATACACAATATAATGAATAATAGCACACTCTAAATTATAATTACACCTATGTAATAAATTATATTTTGTATAATGACAAGATTTGACTTAGGTAAGTAAAACTATTTTGAACCACTCTTCTTTATTGTTTTTGGTTTGATTGTGAGCCCTTGGTAACTACTCTTCCAGTGAAGATTTCAATTACTTATTTACCTATTCTATACTGACTTTGTTTTGTCTAGTTACGTGCAAAGTTATTCCGTGAGAGACTACTCACAGACCAATAATTTTGTGCAACCCTAATACTTGCATAAAAAAATGCATTTTTTTGCTTGAGCTTGTAGTCTAGTGACAGTCATGACCCTAAATGTTGTTCATGAACAAACACACTCTAGACTGCATTTCCATTGTTTGTGTATGAGGATGTCATGTGCGGCACTATCACAAGCTTATGGAAACCAGACATATCATATGTACCACTTCCTGCCTATAAGCCACTTATGCTGTCAAAGAAAGAAATTTGATTGAGCTGACAAACCTTGTTGGCTAGCACTCTACCGGGTATCTGTGAGACCTGCCAAGATTTGTCTTGGCAGCCTCTCCCATCAGAGCTATGAAAGTTGGCAGGGCACAGAAAAGCAGATGGTGTGCTTAGTCTGAGGAATTATTCATAATGACATTTTTTATGATAAATCTATGTTGAATGCTTCTTATCGCCTTAGGAGTTTCCATATTTGCATTCCTTCACCAGGTGAGACCCAAGGCTGTGGAGGTATTAATTATTTTCTCTGATAAATTGTGAAAAGAGGTAGAAGTTACACAAGACTGCAGAAAAGATCTTGTGATGCATTTCTTAAAGACGGGAGATACTGGAAAAAACCCCAAAGAACTACATAGTAGTCATCATTGTTTTTATTTCTGGGCACAGGCATTTAAAAGATAAGAAGATTATGAATAGGCAGCACCTGGTTATAGTGAACCATCCAGAAGCCTTGGCCAAATTTTCTGCAAATGAGCAGCGCCAAAGCTAACAGGGAATGTCAATGAAACAGAATGACTGAGATGCCCTGGAAGGGGCTGGCACCCTAAAATCTGTGATTGTTTCTACCCACAGATGTGGATTGCTGGCATGGGAAGCTACACTCAAACAATTCCCAGATCTGCCAGGTTGGGGCACCTAAGGGACCACACCCCAACCCCCTTCCAGCCAGGATCCTGCCTTACCTTTCAATGGAAGCAGGCACCAACAGGCAGGCAAAAAAAGGTGGTGACACGATGTGCAGAGAGTGGCTGGGGTGACTCCAAGGTGGAAGCTCTGTACCATTTGCACTGAAAATGTACAGAGATATTTAGGAATAAATGGTATTTTATTTTCGTGGCACAGACTAGTAAATTAGGCTTACAGCTGCAATTCATTTACTGCACTCAAATATCAACATCAACTACATCAGTACTAACCCATCTTTTCCTTTTCACCAGCAAATCAAAAATGTCATTGTTTCACTCTTACTAATGATTAGTGTACTTTGGTTCCCTGCAGAACTTTGGGTCCCTATTCAGACCAGTAGTTATCTCCACTTTTGAAAATTCTCACATATATGAAAAATAAGATTGAATTATTCCTCTGTTAGGAATTTCCTATATCTCTTTCTCTTGGGCTACTAATTTGGCTGTTTCCTAGATTGACAGTTTCTTGACATTCATTTCAGCTCTCATTTATTACACTCCACCGGGAACCGGGCAGGGAATAATTTTTAGAGTTCACTCTTTCGACACCTTCTGCACTGGTCTGTCTTCAAATTGAAGAACTCAGAGTTGGCCAGTTGAGGGTCATGCCAAAATGCATTTAAAAATCCCAGGAAATGTGTAGGCAGCATTTAGATATGGAAGGGGTCTTACAACCTTTGGCAATATCTGTACCAGAGTAAGACATTTTGGAATTTCTCATATCATTTATTTCTGTCTTCTGACTCATGACTGCCTTGCAGGTAACTAGTGCACACCTCATTAAAGCCTGCCTGGTTTCACACATCTGACATGCAGCATCCCACATGCCCTAGAGGGATCTCTGCAGCTCAGATGGAGCAAAGGAAATGGATTAATTGGATGATGACTGCAGTTTGGGGAACCCATAGTGGTCTGATACAGTCACTGAGAATTTTGTTGGTCCAGCAGATGAAGAGGACATCTTATTATCAAACAAGGCATCTTTTTCCATTTGTTATGTAACTAGGCTTGGTGGGTTTGAGGTTTTTTTTTCCCTTTTCCCCACATTGGTTTATTTATTATCTAGAAAATTAATTATTTTTAACTTTCCTGAATGTGTACAGTATTCTTAGTGCTGCTTCTCTAACCACACTGATCTCAAAAAATGTTAAGTGTCTGTATCAATTACAGCCATCACAAAAATGGAGTCCTACAGTGAAAAATAGCATTGCCAAGAGCCCATAATTGGAAACTAATCTAAATAAGAACTAGAATAATTGCAACCACAAAAATAAAGCTTCTTTTGAGGAGAGAACAAGATAGCACCATATTTTTTCTGATTGTCATAAAGTATTTTGTAAAAGTAAATTTTGAACACATAAGAGCTATTTTTCCAAATGGAAAAGGAACTTATATTCAGTAATTTAAAAAAAAAAAAGAAAGAAACTGACACACCTTTAATAAAAAACTATAAAAAAGTCCTATTCATTAGACTTAATTTGTGGCTGACTCCACAAAATTGATTGTGTGGCAGCCGTTATTTTGTTTAAAGTGAGTTCTTCTGTCTCCTAAATATTTTCCCTGTCAGCTCTATAGTTATAACATCTGTTTAGACATTTTTTATCAGAACAGCTATTATATTTAATAGCTTTATTTCCATCACCCGTTCAAGGATATAGGAATTCAAGGATGCAATTGCAATCATTTATGGAACAAAATCTCGACCCCTGGGAATACTGAATTTTTGAATATAACCCAGTTCTGCATAGGCATTTCTGGATTTTTTTTTTTTTTTTGAGGGGGGGGGGATCTGTCCTTTTTTTGTGACTTATTTGTTTCTTATAGTAGTATTTTATATCTGAAAATTTATTAGTATGCATGAGTTCAGCAAACTTCTTCAAAACTTAGTGCTGGGAACAGCAATTGAAATCAGAATCTGCTCTCTGTAAAGAGACTCTCTGATCACTGAGAAATAGTGAAAGAAATAGAAGCAGCAAAGCATATCCTTAAAAAATAAGTCCAAAAATATGTCTGTAGGTGTAAATTTCTATCAGTTGAAAATGATACTGTCATTTGTGTTTATTCAGGCAGAGGACAGAACAACAATATCCCTGAGATGTCATTACTGGATCATGATTCAGAGCTGTGCTGTGCCCAAGGGCTGTTTGTGGCACCCTGGGTAAACCACACTGAAATTTTGTCTTAGCTACCCACTGGTTAAATGATGATGATGGCACTTATGGGTTTTAACAGAAAAAAATTAACAGAAAAAAATGTGAGGCACAGTGTGATGTTGTGCCAAACAGGCTCTGTAAAATGATTATCTCTGAATGAAGATGTTTTCTAAATTGTGTGTCATAAGCTTGAATCAAATACCAAGCTTTTGACAAGGAGTCAGTATGTATGGTGCAATGTAATACTTTTTGATCACCAATCTTCTAGGAAAAATGTATCAAATTGCAAAAAGTCATGGCCATCTAGTCAGTAGCAAAGATTTTAGAAATGTTAATGAGAAGACTATTTTTACATAAAAGGCTTGGGGTTTTTTCACTATAAAATTAGAATTTGTACTTTTTAAAATTTCAAGCAATGTTTTAGGAAAAATGAACTGTTAATTGGACATGGGATAGCTTGAACACAGGGGGAAGAAGCATTATGCTTTTCCACCTAAAAATGTAGAATACATTTTAAAAATTGTTTGCACTAAAGAGGCAGTAAAATTTTGGCCAGCACAAAGAAACAAGTACTTTTCTAAATCTGGATGGGTTAAGAGCCTTGTATTTAGATTCTAGTATATTCCAATTTCACACAGTATGGATTTTTTGTAAGGTTATTTAAATTTTTTTTTTTGTGACTGTTTTTTCAATTAGGGATTGATTTTTGAGTACCTGCTAGTGGAAATAATACACCTTAATCAGATGAGGCTATTTTTCCTTGCATGCTTACTCCCTCAGTTTATGGAAATAGAACAGATTAAAAGGCATTGCTACGGAGTTATAAAATTAGAGTGTAGGAATTTTGTGATGTGCTATCATGTCACTCGGAGCCATAGCTGAACTGCTGAAAAAATGGCAAAAAATAAAAATCACATGCAACCATAAAAATGAAGTAAAATTTTGTATTATATATATATGCACTTAAAGACATTTTACTTCTCTGTGCTGTTTACATACTTCATTTGATACTCATGTGACCAGAATGAGAATTAAATAAATATTGGACATGCTCTTCTCCCTCACATTTTGTGAATTTTTTGGGGGAATTTATCCCTCAAATGCGTATAGCAGAAGCTCACCTTTGATGCATTCTATCCTTTATAACATCTTTAACAGTCTGGGGTCACTACTGGAGGACATGTTCCTTCTGGTTTTCACATAAATGTTTTTGAATTTCTGAAAGCCAACAACTTCTGGTTTTCACATAAATGTTTTGAATTTCTGACATTTTTTTCCAAAACATATTGCTGCCTCCCTTTACTTCTCAGTTTCCTGAAATGAAACAATAGTCTTATTTTAGAAACTTAGGTTAGAGTGCAACCCTCGTAACTTAAGTGTTTATGGTGAGATATACAGCAGTACTACACTCCCTCAAGAGATCTATCTATCTATCTACCTCAACTGTTTGAACAGGAAACATAGGTATTTACTGTCTAGATTAGAACATAAATTAGGTTCTCAGGTTAGGCAGACTGGATGCCCTGTTATAGCTCTGTATGTTGTAACCAATTTTCTTGCCACCAGTGCTGCTGTAAGGGAGATGGAGCAGCAATTGACAACAGAGGAGTAGAGAAGAGGCTTGTGCCAGTCTGCAGTGGAGCTGGTTGCTAGATATGACATTTCTGGAGGTCTAAAATGACATTCAATGATCATATGGCACAGCTGAATCCTGCTTGAATAGTCTGTCATTGAGGATGAAAGTTCCAGCAAGAGGTATTCAATTTTTCAATGACATACATATCTTTGCTTTATGGGGAATCGAACCATAGACAAGAAGGAAAAGAAAAAATTCACTGGATTCTTACTTTCAATACATGGAGACTGATTTATTATATTTATCTTAGAGGTAATGACTTAGCTACATGTGAGCATGTCTGAAGAAAAGCAGTGGTACCCCAGGGAAGGTGATTTTCAATTTTGGCTGGTATCATGATTTAGAATTTCATCAGTTCAGCAGAGATTAAAAACAAACAAATAAACAACTACCATAAAATATTTGTTGAGCTGTATCTAATTAAATAATGGAATAAACTGACTTCAATGGCAAATTCAGCCCAACAACAAAAACTCGTGGCCAAAACTTAGGGAAAGTTCATGGTATAAAAAGAATTTGTATCAATTGAGATTTGGTCCCAAGTACTCTAGTTTGAGTGGAGAAAAGTTCCTTCTGTATAGAAAAAGAAAAAGGATTCATAAGTCCACTACTTCAGTTGAAAGTTTAATCAGCACATGGATCTTCAAATTTAATTTTTATGAGTTTCCTCCTGACCACAAGTAAGAACAAGTTAGAAATTATTAACAAGGAAGAAATTATTGCCTGAATGCTTGCTGAGCAGGGAATTTAATTACCTTACCTTCAAAGGGTAATTTTTGCAGCATACCAAGATGAGTGATTGGCAGGAACCTATAATTATTGAAACAAAATTCTGTTTTAATTTGTTGTTGGGTGAAAAGCACAAACAGCTTAATAAAATCAACTGTCTATCATCTCAGATGAGATGCAAACAATCACATTTTTTGTGGTGTGGACTTGTCTTTGATCAGGAATTTCTAATTGCCAGTGGAGTACTAAATGTGATCATCATACCATGGGCACATCACTACCAGCCAAAATACCAGCTGAAATGTTTATTTTCTTCCACAGACCTTCCTATCTTCCATCACTGTATTGCACTATGATATTCCTACTTGTACAGGCTCACAGGCTAAATTCCTCAATTTAATAATTGTGACAGTAACATTAAGAAATAGAAATGGTATGACGAGCCACAACTCAGCAGAACCAACACTGGAGTAGAATTTTACAAAAAACTTACACCTTTTCCAAAATTAACTTAATTTTTAAATTTATTCTGCTTTTTACAATAGCATATGCAAGGGCAGTGGTTTATGCTTCTGCAACATCTATTTTTTTAGTTTTGTTATAGAAAGAATCATACAATCAAGTATGGAAACAAGTATTTCAAAGAGTCAAGTAATAAGTCTGCTAATGGTGGTGATGACTGGAATGCAGAGTTCTATTCTTGCCACAGTCACTCTCATTCTCTCTTCCAAATCCTCCTCTGTAACACTTGCTATATAATTTGCAGTGTTTCAATTTTATCTATGTGAATTTTGGACAAGTTATTTTATAGATATAATATGGTAAATTAAAGACAAAGCAACCTTTAGAGGACTATCCAGCTGCAGCAGAGGAGATAAGAAGGATGTTGTGGTTCCATTTGTTTCTTCAGCTGTGGAGCAACAGCAGAAGCACAAATGCATGAGTTGCACTCTTGTCAGAAGATTACTTGGAGACTGCACAATCACACTAGATTAAAGAATCAGGAGAGAGAATGCAATATAAATCCTCAGAAGAACTACATTGCAGTGTCATTTACTTGGCTCAAGGAACAGGGCAATATGTGGCATAAATTAACATTACAAATATTTGTTTCTTTCATCTGATACCTTGCCAAATCCAAATGCAAAATTCTGTTGTCTGGAACACTGTAAGACTATGACACCTATGAGAATTCCTTTGTTTTGCTTTCTCAGCTTAACTTTCTATCCAGTGCTTTACCAAGGAAACTCCTCTCCTTGTCCTATTCTGTCTTATTTTCTTTCAAGTTCACACAATCATTGATTGTTTTGAAACCTCCTCAGTTTTTTCCTGTCCACTGGCTGCTTGTCAGCTCCTTCTGACAAATGAATACAAATAGCTTCACTAATTAAATCCTGGACCCTGTGTTTCCCTTCAGTTTAGTTTGGGCCATGGCTTTCATTATATGCTTCTTTTTTTTTTTTTTTTCCTCTCAACAAGGAGCATTTAATCATTCTTTCTTAAGTGTTACTGGAAGGCTGTGATTGTAGTCTCCAGCAGGCTTTTTTATTTGAAACAGTGAAATTCAAACTTGTTACACTGAAAGATTTTTTTCTGGCCTATTCTTAATTGCCATTTCCAGACATTCTCAGAAGAGAATTGTTGTTATGGATCCAGGAAATTTTTTATATGTTTCTTTCACTTAGGTGTGGCATCCACATAACCACAGGCATGAAGGATTCTCCTAGGGTCAGAGACTTGGTGAGTGGAAGTGGAAAATGGAGTTTTCAACGGATTTTTCAACGGATGTTTCAACCATCAGAGAGATGGTTGAAAATCTGGTTGAAGGAAAATCTGGCTGACATTATCAAGTAACATAACTATTTAATCAATTTTTGTCATAAGAGATGTACAGTAAGGAGTGATGACATAGTTCATAGGAGAGACAAACCTGTGCAGTTACTTTGTTCACCATGACACATGAATTTGCATTTGAGTATGGTAAATCTTAGCTACATAACATCTTCTACAGCTTACTTTGATTCCAAAAACATTAATTTTTGTTTTTTCCAATGGTTATTCTGCTTTCTTGAGTATGATTTTATTTTTATGTGTCTGAACAAATCTTTTTTTGATGGAAAGCTGGTGAAAATGGCACATGTGGTTTTGCAAGGTGATATTGTTAATGCATGAAACTTATAACAGGGTGGTTATAGTGATATGCAAAAATTCCTGAAACAAGGAGCATTTAATCGTTCTTTCTTAAGTGTTACTGGAAGGCTGTGATTGTAGTCTCCAGCAGGCTTGTCATGTCCCTAGGTGTTTTTTTCTGCTGCCTGCCATGAATGAGGGGAATAATTCCTACACATGAAGAAATTAGCCTCTTGTGTTTTAGTATGTGATGTCAGCAACCTCACAAATCTCAAAATAGGTATACCAAAACTCACCTTTTGTATGAACTTTGACAACCTAGAAAACTATACTTCATCGTGAGACAACTTACAGAATTTAGGTGATGAGATTGCAGTATCTAATTAAGAATTTTTGGATACTGGTCTGACAAAGTACTTGTCCAGAAAGCAGGAGACCTGTCTTCCAGGCCAGGAAATGTACTGATCACCCAACATTTTGTGTAGCAAGTAATCCTCACTCCAAATGATGCTGGGCTATGCTACAGACAGGAATACTTAAGGAGAACAGACTGGCTCTGTGTCATAGTGCTTAGAGAATTCTGCTTTTGGAAAAGCTTGACTCCCTGGCCACATGCCCAGAACTGTTTGTGCACTTCTCTTCAGATCATCTCCGGATAAAACCCAGAAGCGCTGAGGAGAACAATGACTGGAACCACAATTCTCTGCCTTTCCAGCAAAGCTCCTGAGTCATTACAATGTTAAGTCAAGCACCCATTGCCACTGTGGTTTTGACTGTCCATGGCTCCAGCATCAACAAGAGGTACGGAAAGTGAATGTTTTCCAGTAGTTCAGACAAAATGTATCACACATACAAAATATAAGCCTTGTAAGAAGATCAGCTCTCCATGCTGAAGTTGGAAATGCTTCATGGGTTTTTCAGCTGATCTCAGAGAAATATGCTGTGAACACACCTCACATATGGGACAGAACAAGAGACACAATTGCTTTCATGATTTTCTGCTCTGAAAATTCATGTTGGAGAGGGAGTTTAAATCATTGTAAAAGATGATAATGCATGATAACTAGGTAAGACTAGAAACTACAGGTATTAATAAGTGCTCTTCTGAATAGACAGCCTTCCCTAAACTTCTTTTGCTTCATATAATGCTGACTAAAACTTTGCCAGTAAAGTTATTTTATGTAGTTGCTGTGAATGTTTCTTTTAGATTTCAGAAGTGCCCCAGTGGATGGGTATGTAGTTTTTTTAAAATTTGTTAATCATTTGTCTGATAAAATTCAGCCTAACTGAGAACAGATCCCATGTTGGTCTGATCTATCAGAGAAATAATGGAGGAAATTAAATATTACTAATTTTTCCACCCTTCTTTGATTTTCCTTATCGACCCAAGATGAGCCTTTTAGCTCCATTAGAAGCTGACATTCAGCTACATACTTTTTAATTCATATTTTCATGAGATTTGAAGTTATGGTTGTTCCTACTTTTGTAGCTCCTTGCTTTTGTAGAAGCAGCACTATGGAAAAAAAAACTATTAAAAACATTTGAAAGAGGTAAGCATATGGAAAATAGTGAAGGCATTTTCTTATGTAATAACATTTTATTTGGGATAATTGAACAGCTGGGACAGCTAAATCAAAGAATATTCCCAACTTTTGACATTACATAATGCTAGAATAGCTTATCTTTGTATTATTGCCTGTTCCTAGAAATGAGTGCCCTCCAGATTCCAGTGAAGAAAACCTCAATAGCCCAATACACTTCAGAAAATGCATACAGTGGTTTCTGTAGTGTGTTCCTGATTTTTTCTGACTCTTCTTCTTTATTATATCTTTAGCTTCTCCTTCTTAAAAAGTTCTGTATTTTTAACCACTTCTCTGAGTTACACTTAAAATTGCTGCATTTAAAGCAGAATTTTATTTCCCTTATTTTTAGCGAATTTTCCCCTGTATATGAGATAGGAGTCTGTTTACACTCAGCTTCACAGTTTGCTCTTTACAAGAGCTATTTTCCTTTGTTATTGATAAAGTAAATATTTCATATTGTCATAAGGTAACTATATTAAAAATATGAAGTATTCCTGAACATGAAAATATAATTGAAAAAACCTTAGAGGAGAAAATCCTTTAAAGTATTTTTGAGTTGTTTCAAAAATCAATTAGATTTCAAGAGGTGTGTTTCTGATTCTCAAATTTATTCATTGGGAAATTAACTTCCAAAAAATTAATTAAACTATTGACATATGTTCATATTTATCTAGAGTTTATGAGATATACCAAGATTGCTGCCAACTCTTGTAATTTTATTACATCTTAAGAAGTTCTGTTAAGAGCTTTTCTTAAGCTGACATGATCTCAAACATATTGTTTTGTGGCTGTGTCCTCTCGGAGTGACCACTCCGTCTGCCCAGGCTAGCCAGACACAGCTGACCAGCTGAGGGCACACTCCCCCGGATCCTGGGAACCAGGAGAGCAGCTAAGGGATTTCTCCCTTGTCTGGAAGAGACTAGGTGATGATGGTGGAGGAAGGAGTCAGGCAAGGCTGGAGGGCAGTAATCCAAAGCTTTATTCTGTCCCCACAGGGACTCCTAGCTCTAGGGATGCAGCTCCAGTCGAGCCCAAGAAACAGGGGTGACAGCTGCTTAAATGGAGAGGAGGTACAAAGGGAGGAGACAGACCATGATCCAATGAAGAATGTGGGGAGAGTGGAAATGGGTCAGAGGGACATTCAGGAGGGCAAATGGGAACACCCAGAGAGGGGCCCCCACTGTCCTTGTCCTATCACTCGACAACTTTCTAGAATCTAGGAGGGGTAGCCAGGTGACAGACAAGGCTCAGAGGAGGGGGACAAGGCGGAACATAAGGGGATTGACAACTGGGATAATACACTTCTAGGGATACAGAGGGGAGAAGGGAACAAACCATTAACAAAACCATCAACACGAAGCAATGGGGAGCAAAACCAGCAATACAGAACAGTAGAGAACAAAACCGATAACACAACACAACATTGTTTCAAACCTAATGAAGTCTTCCACTGCTATAATGGTTCCTATTACTTTTTGCAGGACTTAAATGAAACTACTTTTAGTTTCAATACCATAATTCCCGACAATCTTTGTCTTTACAGTAAGAATTTACTCATGAGAAATATGAATGCTATCACCAGATTCTTAAGATCTTATCAAATATGAGAAATATCAGCATCTGTGCTTAATAGATACTTTAACAAATGGTTTAGGAAAGAAATTAATTAAAATATCTACAATTAAGAAGAAACTGTACTTTGGGTAACAGAACACATCTTGAAAGAAAGGATGAAGGCCAGAGGGAAATGGACTTTAAAGACACAACTAATCCAAAAACATCTTTGACATGATAACAAACATTCCAGACACTTCCTTCCAACTATTAATATAAACTCTCTGGGCTTCTTTAACACAGATAATATGGTTCTGCAAAGATGAATATGGGCATTGAACCAGAGTTTGAAGAGTATCTTCAGGAGAATTCTCAAGGAGTTGTGTTGTCTGGGGAAAAATTAGGCAGGACAGAAATAATAGTGGAGTTCTTAAGCAGTTAGATCAGGGATTGATTTCTGCTGATTTTCTCACTGATGTTGTTCTGAGTATCATTACCAATATGAAGAAAATCAAACTTTGGTTGTGAAATTTAGTGCACCTGGGTAAACTTGAATTCATGTAAAAGTAGTGGATAGAAATACACTGGTACAACATAAAACCCCCTGATTTGGGTTTCTTTTGTTGTTGTTGTTTTGGTCTTTTGTTTGTCTCTTTTGTTGCTGGTTTTGGATTTTTCTTTTAAGCTAACACCTATGGAGAGCATTTGACCTGAAATAAATCAAATATTTTTTGAATAGTAAATCCAACCTATGAGCTTTGCAAAGTTGATCTTGCTGAAATTTTTACTTATCAATCTCTTACTGCAGTTAGTCAAAGTGTATTTAAACCTGGAAAAGATACTAGCCTAAGTCAAAGAAACACTAAGTGAGCAGGAACTCACTAAGAAAAATGTCTTGTTTAAAGGAATCTGTTGCAATAGTCTGAAAAAATCAGTATGTCTTTTTGCTTTTGTAGGTCTCTAAAGGAAAGTGTTAGGGAGTGTGCTTCAAGGTAAATTTTTTTTTAAGAAGAAAAGGAAGAGAAGTTTGCAACCAGCACAGAACTCTATATAGGCCTGAATAAATTGTCTTCATGTTGTCAATATTAATTGAAATCAGTTCATAGTACTATAAACAAAGAACGAAAATCCAACATGCATTTCACAAAAATGCTTATAGGTAGGCCATATTTTATCTATACAGAACCTTTCCATAAAATTACAATAGCTTAATTGTCTTTCTGTTGACTTCCTGCTATTTCACAACACTGTTCCACTTGGCACAGATATTTTCTGCTAGCAGCTAAATGTAATTTATCTCAGAGCAAAAAAATCTGCAAGAAACCACCTAGAGTTTCTCTTTGAATTTTCTGGATGTTGACAAGTCAAAGATATAAGAAAGAGGAGCAGCTGTGCCAGTATTTGTGTTAATTAATGATTTCGCTCTGCTGTATACAGAGCATAAGAGTTTAGTATGTGCCTTAAGTACAGTAAAACTTTGCAAAGTGATACTCTTCTGATCTTCTTATTTACTGACTTTGATGCAAAGATTATGCCATAAAAACTTAAGAATTTCTGAAGAGTATGGTCATCTCTGAGTACTCTTCAATTTCCACTTTGTGCCTCTACTTCTCATTTATTTCTACAGAGCTACAGTTTCTGCAAGGGAGATCGAGAGTTGCCTCTAGCTCTTCTACAGAATATTCTGATGAACTTTGCCTTTTCTTAGAAATAAATGCAATATAATGTTTTTTCATACCTTTTCCTACAGGAAACAACCAGGGGATCAGGCCCAGCCAGACTGGGTTTAGGAAAGGCAGGTCCTGCTTGACCAACCCGATCTCCTCTAATGACCAAGTGACCTGCCTAGTGGATGAGGGAAAGGCTGTATGTGTGAGGGAAAGGATGTAGTCTGCCTGGTCTCTGATACCATGGCATTCTTCTGGAGAAGCTGGCAGCCCATAGCTTGGACAGGTGCAGTCTTTCCTGGGTAAAAAGCTGTCAGAGAGTGGTGGTGAATGGAGTCACATCCAACTCGTCACTAGTGAGGTCCTCCAGGGCCCGTCCTGTATTGGGGCCACTCCTTTTTAATGTCTTTATTGATGCCCTGGATAAGGGGATTGGGTGCACCCTCAGTAAGTTCATGTGTGACACCAAGTTGGGTGGGAGTGTTTTGATCAACTGGAGGGCAGGAAGGCTGTGCAGAGGGATCTGGACAGGCTGTATCCATGGGCCAAGGCCAATTCTATGAGGTTCAATAAGGACAAGTGCTAGGACCAGCAGTTTGGCCACAACAATGCCCTGCAGTGATTCAGGCTGGGGGCAGAGTGATTGGAAAGCTGCCTGATGGAAAAGCCCCTGGGGGTCCTGGTTGACTGCAGCTGAACATGAGCCAGCATGTGCTTAGGTGGCCAAGAAGGCAAATGGCATCCTGGGCTGTGTCAGCAATAGCATGGCCAGCAGGACCAGGGCAGTGATTGCCCTGTACTGGGCTCTGGTGAGGTCACACCTCTAATTCTGTGTCCAGTTCTGGGCCCCTCACTACAAGAGGGACATTGAGGTTCTGGAATGACTCCAGAGAAAGGCAATGGAACTGATGAAGGGTCTGGAGCACAAGTCCTGTGGGGTCCTGGGGTTGTTTAGTCTGGAGAAAAGGAGGGTGGGGAGAAACCTTATCACTCTCTACAACTATGTGAAAGGATGTTGTTGCTAGGTGGGAGTTGGCCTCTTCTCCCAGGCATGTAGGGTCAGAATTAGAGGACATGGCTCCAAGGGACAAGGGAGGTTCATATTTGACATAAGGAGGAATTGCTTTGCTGAAAGTGTGATAAAGCATTGGAACAGGCTGCCCAAGGAAGTTTTAGAATCACCATCATTGGAGGTGTTCAGGAAACAACTGGACATAGCACTTAGGGCTGTGTTTTATTAAGCATAGTGATGTTCAGTCAAAGGCTGCACTCAGTGATCCTGGAGGCATTTTCCAACCTAAATGGTTCTATGATTCCTGAGATGCACTTAAGACTGACAATTCCTGGTTCTTGTGTTTCAGCCACTGGAGAATTTCTCGGTCTGAAATATGGGGTCTGGCAGACCTGGTTGGCAGGTAGTACTCACTTGAATTTAAATTCAAACTGTACACTTCATTTGAGGTGTAGAGTTTCCCAAGTGCTTTATGTAGAGCTCCTCTTTTCTGCTGTCCAGCATGTGTGTCTATCACAGCTATCTTGGACCTTGTGCTAGGAGCCAGCAGATTAGCATGAAAAGTTACAGAGGTATCATTTCAGAATGTGCTATCCTTTTTTTTCCTGTAAATGTAAAGCAGGATTAATTTCAGAATTCTCCATTTAGTCTGCAAAGTTGAATCAAGAGAAGAATTTTCCTTTTTATGTGCTAGCTATCACCTATGGGATTATCGCACCTGTATGAACCTCCTCCAGTAATTCCACTTTTGCTTTCTCTCATGGAAATAGCTTGGCAGCCATCTCACTTTTAGACTTTCTTCTGAAACAATTCTCACTTGTCTGACATTTCCTCTCTTTTCCTCATGCTGCTCAAGGCCAATAAAATAAATCTGCAGCCAGTTCCAGGTTTCTTTGCACTCCTGTGTGGTTCATCTCATTATGAATCCCTTATCATGTTAAGTTGTGAGCAGTGGAAGGAGTCATTAGATGTTCTAAAGATTCCTTTATTTTCTGAATCTTTCCACACCAGACCCATATGCCTGGAAAATCTCTGGTTACACTTTTATGGTCTGCTGAGTATCATATATCTCTTCAATATTCTTACCAAGATTTGGTCCACAGCCAGGCCCTGAATTTCTAGTCATTTATACTCTTTGCTAATCAGATACTGGTAAAGCCTTTCTTTCAATAGGATAAACATCTTGGACAATTGGTCTCCCAGGCCATAAACTTTCAGATGAAAATTTTAATATTCTGTTTCATCATGAAGCAGGCTCTTGCTGTAGTCTGAGCTGCTGATTATGTTTTGGGATTATCCTCTGGTAGTTTGATAGAGAATCATACAATCATAAAATGTTAAGGATTTGAAGGGACCTTAAAGATCATCAAATCCCAACCTCCCCTTCCATGTGCAGGGACACCTCCCAATATACCAGGTTGCTCAAGGCCTTATTGACTGACTTTGAACACTTTCAGGGTTGGGGCATTCAGAATTTCCCTGGACAACCTGTTCCAGTTCTCACCACCCTCACAGTAAAGAATTTCTTTGTAATATCTAACCTAAATTTCCCCTCTTCCAATGTCTACCTATTACCCTTGTCCTATCACTCTAATTCCTGACAAAGAACCCCTCTTGGCCTTCTTGATAGCCCCCTTAAGATATAGCCCCAACTTTCCCAGCTTGTCTTTGGAAGGAAGTGCTCCAGCCCTCTTGTCAATTTCATGGCTCCCCTCTGGACTTGCTCCGTGAGCTCCATGTCCTTCCTTTGTTTAGGGTACCAGAACTGGACTTAAAACTCCAGGTGGTGTCTCACCAGAGCAGAGTAATGAGGCATAATCACCTCCTCCAAACTGCTGGCCTCATTCCGTTTGATGTAGCCCAGGATCTGGTTGTCTTTCTAGGCTGCGAGTGAACACCGAAGGCTCATTTTGAGCTTTTCACCAACCATTCTCCCCTATATGTACTTTTTGCATCTGCATGTGTGTGAGAGTAGGCCCGAAGACCCTCAATTTTGTCTCACGTTTTTCGTCGTGGAGACTTTGGGGGGGAACGAGAGGGAAACCTCAAGAGCTGATGTAACTGCTACCAGAATTGCCATTTTGCTCAGGTGTGTTTGCTTGGGAACAGAGTTCCCGGACATACATCCTGCTGAAACAATGGTAGTCGCAGCACGCTACACTGCCCCTGGATTCTGTACCACCTGTGCCTGAGGTGTAGCAGGACAGCTTGCCCTGTTCTCCCCCTCCCTCGCATTGTGCATGGGCCTGGACTCCATCACAGGACTTCTCCCCCCTCTCCTTGTGCATTGGGCCTAGACTCACGAGATTTCTCCCCCACTCTGGAGAACTATATATACAGCCTCAGAAGAAGACCCCTTTTGAGGACCTCCCCACGGAAGACAAAGATCTATCAGCTCCACGAGGGTCCTGTGGGTCAAATCTATTGGCTACGCGCCACGAGGATTTGCGAAGGCGGACCTATTGGACTGCTGCGAGGATTCCATCTCTTTCTGTGGTAATTATTCCTATCTGTCCTATCTCTCTTTTTTCTCTCTTGCTTCCATCTATATAGCTTTCTTTCCTCAGTCTCTTTTCTTGTTATTGCATATCATTTTGGTGGGTATATTGAATAAAGTATATCAGTTTTGATGGGTACATTGATATTGAATAAAGTATACTGATTTTTAGTTAAACAGCATTTTTTGTCTCCTTTGTGCTCTGAGATCTCTACAAACCCAGTTCATTTTGAACGGGTCGTAACAATGTGTTTTTCAGAGCTGCATAAATCCTCACTTGAATGCCAGCATCTCACAACACTGGAATTGTCTCTGTTACCATCAGCTGAACAGGTTGGTAATAGTAAGCAAGAAATAACAAATTCATTGCAGTATTGGTAGAAAAGGTATTTACTGTTTGGGTTAAATTTTGACTCTTTGACAGACTGGGAAAAGAAGAGATGAGGAAAGACTAGGATGAGTCGGAAAGTTTTAGGATGTTGTGAAATATGTAAATGAAAAATAATGTTATGAAATTTCAATTCAAGGAGGAAATGTTATATTGATCTAGGTGCCAGATAAAAGCATACAGAAGACCTACAGCATAAATAAACTTGGTGGGCATCATTTAAACAAAAGACAGAAGCCTTTAGTTATATGTTTATACATACACATATACTCACTTCAAAATAAATATAGAAAAAATATATAAAGATTGGATATCTATGCAGTAGAGAAGGCAGAATATATATCTGGTGAGATGGTCTATGTCAAATGTTTTTACCTGAGCTTTGTGAGATGTATTCTTAGCAAACTGGAATTCACTCTTTCCTGAAAATCCTTCTGGAATTCCTTTGGTCCTGGATTCTTTAAATAGAAAATCCAAAATACTTTTGCAATTATATGGTAGGTTGTAATGTCTGAATAGATGGTATTTTATTTTAGAGAAGAAAAATTGACCAAATCATTTTTGTCTGCTTTGAATTGTTTTGAAAGGTAGTTTGATCTCTTGAGCCACAATTTTAAGAAATCTGTGAACTTGTAGGGCAAAATTAACATAGCTGTAGAAAAGCTAATATATAAAAATCCACAACTATTTACTTGGAGCCTTAGACATGTAGAGGTACACCTCTGTAGAAAAGGAAACAATGAAAATATTTTCTTGAAATACAAGCAGACAAAACTCAGTGTCTGGTTTAGATATCAGTCAGCCACACGGACAGTCAGATCTCAGGAACAGAAAAGATGTCCACCCGGTGAGGTAAGTAAACCTTGATAATGGGTTTAAGAAAGGTAGAAGTTTTAATTCAGGGCCCTCAGTGCTGAGATATAGTGCCAGTGCTGGGCAAGTGTAAAACAAAAATCCTGCCTAGGAGATTTTGTATGGTTTAGTGCTAATAAGCATAGTCAATACATGCAATATTTAGCTTATGTCATTCCAGTGATTTATCCTATACAGAAGGCAGAAGAAACTGGCTGTCAATCCACTCAAATAAAAAAGGAATTTTTGCTCTGTATCCAGGACTAAGCAGTATTTCTGGCCTCAGTTAGCATTTTCATTGATGACATGAACTATGGAAGAAAGAATATCCGTATTACGTTTGCAAGCAATACCAAGCTGGAAAAATGCAACAGAGGACAAGACCAGTATTTAGCCATGACCTTGACAAATTGGAGAAGAGGTATGAGAAAAATAAGATGTGATTCAGTAAGGATAAGCAAAGAGCTCTATATTTAGCCAGGAATGTCCGCTACATAAATGCAAGATATGAAACAACTGGTTGCCTTGTGGTTTCGGCAGAGAAGGATCCCAAGGTTGTAGTGGATCGTAGCTGGACGTGACACAGCAACATCACTGCATATAGTAACAAAGACAAACTGAATCCCACCAGACTGTATAATAATTCATGTCTTTTGTAAGACATCTGAAGAAATTCTTCTGCTCATCTGCTCATTAACACCACTTTAGCGGGAACACTCTCTCCAGTTAAAGGACCATATTTTAAGGGAGGTGTATATTGGTGTTAGGGACTATACTTTAATATAGGTTTATACTGGCTTTAAGAGAAGATCAGTGAGCATAGGTGGAGGCTGGAAATTATAGTGGATGTGGAAAGATGTGAATATTGTCGTTGATTAGTCTAAAGAAGGAAAGATTGATCTGAGATATGATAACAGAGTTCAAATACTAAAAAAGCTACTGCAAAATGAAGAGGAAAAGGGAATATATTAGCAGTAGAACAACATTATTGTGTAAAAATAATTGCCTTACAATACAGCAAAAGAGACTTAGGCTAGACATTTGGAAAAACTTTCTAAGAATAGTGAAATACCAAGACAGATTGCCTAAAAAGGTTGTGTAATACTTGTCTACATTGTGACAGGCTTTAAAAAATTGTTTAAACAGGTATCTGCCAGGAATGTTTGAACTAAGCACTTAAAAAATGAAATGTACATGTATATAAAGATGTTCACAATGAAATCAAGTTGCATTAATGGTACTGAAGCCACCTAGGTTCCCGAAACTGGTATCAGCTACTCAACCAGTCCAATCTATTGCTGTGTAAGAAACTTTTTTGATGTTTAACAGAGACTTGGAGTATGACTGAGTATCCTTGCGATTCAAACAGCAATATGTGTGCTGTGTGCCAGACAACACATATCCTGCCTATTGCCCTGCTACAGTTAGTGAACTCTTTTATGACCTTGGGGATACTGTTGAGGATAGACAGATGTTTTGGACCCATTCCTGGTCATCTCATTTCCACAGGATGATGTAATCTGCCTGGAATACTTCTCTCTCTGACACAAAATTGCAACCACTATTTGGGTGGGAAGGTAAAATGTTGCTGTTTAGATATCCTTGTCTTTTCTTGGTATATTTATAGAATGTTAGAATCATTAAGGTTGGAAAAGACCTCTAATTGAGTCCAACAATTAACCTAACACTGACTGGTCCACCACTGAACCATGTCCCTAAGCACCACATCTACACACTTTTTTAACACTTCCTGCAATGGTGATCCTGATACTTCTCTGGACAGCCTGCTTGGCAATGCTTGGCAAACCTTTCAGTGGAGGATTCTTTTTTACTGACATCCAATCTAACTGTGCCCTTGTACAACCTGAGCCTGTTTCCTCAAAAATGGCTTGATTGCCTGCTTCTCTTGGGTAGAAGTGGTCTGGGAAGTGACTGTCCTAGTTTTGCTGGTGAGTGCCAAATAAGGGGCAGAGCCTGTATCTGTGTGATAGTGGTTATAGGCTGCTATTCTACACCACTAAAATCATTCCTGGTGACATGGCTTCAGGGTGAAGGAAAGGTGCATGCACCCTGGAAGAGGTGACATTTTGTTCCGTTTCTCTCTCGGGAGACCTTGCTGGGACCAACAGCATGGACCTCTCCCACCACTGTCCATGCCTTTCTGTCCCCAGGAACAACTCAACTCCAGCAGCAAACACAGCTGAGCCCAGTGGTGTGTGTGTGCTGCTGCACTGTGGTAGGAAGAACCTGCAGGGAGTGGAGTGGTGGAGGTGAGCCGGGCCGAATCCTGCCAACCACAGCCAAGCCCAGTGGGTCAGGAAACCAGGCAATGCAACTCAGACAATTACAGTTTTTTGGGTGTTTGTGCATCACTCTTCTTTGTCTTGGGCTCTTGGGCTCAAGGGCAGAGAAGCTAGGGAGACCATCCACCATTTTGTCCTAGTGGCCACACAGAAAGGAGGTGGTGAACAATTTTTTTGTGTAAGGCACCTTCTCCTTTGTATACTTTTGTTATTAACATTGTTGCTGTTACTGTCCATTCTCATTCCATTGCTGTTTGTTTTCAGTAAGTTATTTTCTCAACCCATAGTCTCTGCCTCTCTGAAGGTGAGTTGGGGGGAAGGAGGAGCAGCTTATTTGGAGTTTAATTCACAGTCATCTTTTTAAACCACCACAGAGACACAAAGTCCAAGGCTGTTCATGTTCTCCACGTGAGCCACCCATAGCAAGTCTCTTCAGATCTCATAGTAGGGGAGATCAGGATTGCTGCTGAATTTGGTTGAATTTGAATTGTAGTTGTATTGTCACTTAAATTGAAATAAAGAACATTGCAGAGGAGGAAAACCATCTGGAATAGTTTTTAAGTGGCTTTGAGGTCTTCTGGGCAGATTGAATGGATGCAGGCCTCCTACCATCAATATCTCTTAGATTCCTGACTGTTAATGTCAGCTAATAGGATCCGGTGTTGGGACTCCACAGCAGAGCAGAAGCAGACTTACTTTTCCTCTTATGTTCATTGCAGAGAAAGGAACTAAAAATCTGTCAACATCACTGAACAGTAAATTTTCTGGGGACTTCGTATGGGCTACTTATAGATTGTAGCATAGCATATAGCACAAACAACTGAGTCCTTAAAATTAGAATAGAAAAAAGCATTGAAACCTGAAGTCTTTTCCATTTTATCCTAAAAAATACCAAAAATCCAGAACTGCAAAAATTTACTTTGAGTGAGAAGCCATCCTTCTAAAAAGAGACAGGGGAATACAAAGAATGAACATCTGAAGAATGAGAGATCTCAAAGAATTTGAATAGAAGGTGAATTTATAGGGTAATTAATGAGGAATGTGATGGCAATAGTGATGATTGATTGAGCAAAAGATAGTAAAGTGAATCTTAAACATACATTTAGAATAAGATAAAACCTCAATGATTTACAATGAAATGTAAATGAATAGGAAGAAATGTACCATCAGGTGCTTATCTATGGTTTTGGGATTTAATGGGAGGAATTCAACAGATGATAATTCTGATGTGAAATATTTCAATTATGGCTCTGAAGCTCTATTTGCTAAGATTAAAAGTTTGCAAATCACTAGGGCCTTGTAGACTAATCATATTACAGCACAGATAGTTTTAACTAATATAGAATTGCTACTCATGTAAATATTATTTCTCTAGAAAAAAAATTAAAATAAACATTTTAGGGTATAAACTATCTAAACTCAGCTAAAAGTGTAAGACTAAAAGTCAGAAATTTATACAAATTCACTCCAGCATTGCATACTGACTTGTAAAAACTGATTTTTTCCTTCCACTTTCAAATATTTTGTTTATTCTGCTGTTTAGTTATCCTGTTCTTTATTGTCTACTATCTGCTGCAATTCCCCTCACTGTTACAATTCACTATATTCATACAGCTCATGAGATCTCTGGTTTCTTTTTGACATTTCCGAGTTCAAGCCTTGTTATTCAAATACAAAATAATATTGCAGTTAAGAATGAATATTGCTATTTATGTCACATGATTTTGAGACTGATGCAAGGCTTCTAATTTTTAATAGTCTGTTGGTCATTTGTCAAATGAGGATATGCTCTCACAGAATTAATAAAAAAAGCCACCCACTATCATAGCGTAAACAGTATTTTATTACTATTTTTTTGGCAAAGCTTTACTTACTAAACTGTGCTCACTATGACCATCTGTCCTTATTTAAGTGAAACCAAGCAGTTTCTGTTTCTGATTTGGATTCCAGTTTTCCTAATATCTTTATTTTTTTTTAGTAACATCAGAAATAGAGCCTATTTTTTGTAAAGATTTTTTTTCTTAATTAATTAATTTTTAAGACTTTTTTATTGCTTTTGTATAAATTTTTCCTAAAATTAATATCAAGAAAAGCTCCAAAGCTTCTTAAATTTAATTTCTGTACAAAAAAACAGTAATTTGACACAAATGCAGCACTCTTTGGCAAAGTTTTGGTAGAAATTAACAAAAACTAGAAGAGACCTATATTTCATTAATCGTGACAAATAAGGTGAGACCAATGCAAATGATATCAGTGAGTCATACAAGATTTCAGATGATCAGTGAATGATAAATTAGGCTACAGAAGAAGGATAAAGTTTGCTAAGGAAAAAAGTTATCTCAAAAAAAAAAGAGAAGCAGTGATCAATACCAATTTTGTGCAGCGTACTTCAGTCAGTCACCTGGGAGGCTTCTGTATGCACTGTTGGACATTGATCTTACTTTCTCAAGATTCTCTAGTCCTCAGCTTTAGGATTAGCACTCTGTGATCAATGTCTAATGCTGTATAGAGAGATAAAATTTTTAATCAAAATTCTCCTCATTTTTATGTCATATACAATTGCTACTAGCTCTCTGAGCTGAATTTATTAATAAATATTGGACTCTAAAGTCATGAATGCTATATTGTGGAGCTAGGTTGTCCTAGCCAGCTATACCAACTCTGCCTGCCCTGATGCAGACAGAAAACAGACTATGTAATTTGAAACATTACACTTATTTTTCCTCAAAAATTCCAACCAAATGTCCATTCACTAAGACCTTTGGACAACTCTTTCAATCTTTAATCCACATCTGCCATCTGGCTACCTTAAGCACAACTGGCAAAATATTTTTTATATTTCTAGGTTATTTTTATGCTACTTTTGAAATCCTTGACAAAATCTGTGTCAAAATGTCCTGATAACAACAGGGGCATGTGTGGGGGGGGTAACAGTATCTGTGATGGGACACCCAGACTGAGAGGGAGTTGGACACCTAGAATGGCAGGAACACACTAAACTGATTATGTTAAAGAGCAGGATGAAACTAGGCCAATGAGAGAGTATTCAGTGAGTTCTAGTGACTTTGAAAAGAAATGAAGACACCGTGAACCAATGCCACAGGAACATTAAAGCCTGGAAGGGTGTGTTGACACAGGCTTTGTAAGAGCAGTAGTGATGGTTAGCATAACCAAGTATTGTCCCACAGTATCCCCAGAATTGCCTGTGGCCTGTGGGGCACAGACAGCCTTCAGCCAGCCAAGGGGTCACAGCACAGGGGTGGTGACATGAGGGTGGCATGAGGGAACCCCTCCTTGGGGTGTACATGGGGCACCTGCCCACAGTGCTGCCCCAGAGGGTGCAGCAAGGGCACAGCTGGAGCATGGACACCTCCACATGAGGTCCTGTGGCTTGTGCTGCACAACTGACACTGATATATAGTTCACTGATGACTGGTTATTTATGTATGATTAGCACATCAACAAACTGCTCCCATCCTGATTTATTGGTAGGAGGTGAACTGAGCACTTTCCATGCAGTGGTCCCATACATCTGACTTTACATCATTGTTTCCTGCTCTGAAATCAATGCATATCCACTCAATAGCTCACATGGTATGTTCGCAGAGGTAATACTTTTTGTTTAGTCTTATTGAACACATCTGTTTTTATGCTAGAAATTTCAGAAAATGATCTGAAGTGCTTTATCTCAGTTCCTTGTTCTCAGTACTTATTGTCATGAAGTATTTATCTAAATTTTTATTTTTACCAGAAAGATTTTATAAGCTAAAAATACTTGCTAGCACTTGTCCAAGAATTTTTAATCCTTTCTCTTTTACATATTAGCTTTTAAAATTGTATGTTGAGCTCTGTCAACAAGACAGTTTTCAAGTAATTTAATTTTTATCCTGCTGTTTGCATATAATGCAATATTGAAAATATCCTAAAGTAATAAGTCAAGTACTGACTGAAAACCATTGGAATGTACTATCCTCCAAATATACTATGTCAGTTCTTTTGGAAACCAGATTTGTATTTGTCATTAAAAGCCACAAATTTATTTCTGACAAGACATTTGTCTTTGGACAAAGTTGGCTTATTTAAATTCCAGGATTTATCTTTTTTTGCATGTATCCATGAATCCATTTAAATTTCTTTATTTTAGCCCTTCTGCAAGTTAAGCTAACTGATTCACAATTCACAAAATTATTCATTTTGTTGTGTTTAAATCTTGGAACTACATCTGTACTTATCCAATCACTTGGAATTTCTTCAGTTTCCCGTACAGGGAAAGCTCCCAGCTGGTTTTCTTGGGGCTCTTGGGTGTCAGTTATCTGGGCCTGTTGATTTGCAAATGCATAATTTCAACAGATGTTCCTTTACATCTTTCCTTGCTTTACAGCAGCAACAGCATCTGCGATACATACAACCTCATGCCTCTCTCCACATATAGTGTCAAATATCTGTTAAATATTTTTGCACTTTTTTTGTTTTGGGTTTTTTTTGGGGTTTTGTGTGTGTGTGTGTGTTTTGGGAGGTTTTTTTGTTTGGTCGGGTTTTTTTTTTTCCCCAGAGATATCTAGATGGACATGTACCTGTACTCCAGTCCTCTCAATATTAGCTTTCATTCTCTTTCAACAGACTTTCAAAATCTCCTTTTAACTACACTGGCCTCCTACCTAGAATAATCTTTTTTTTTGGTCCTTTTTTTCCTGCCTTTTTAAAAAACAATCCTCATTAAACACATGCTTTGTCAGTTATCCACTGTTGCTTCACAATTGCTAAAAGTGACCACTTCAGGGTTCAGGTATGCTGATAATGGGTTAGTGCTGTGTTTTGTTCTTGTAACTGAAATCTAACTAAATTAAGAACACTGCCATCTTTTTTAGGTAAGCCATTGCTGCATTTCATCCAGAAGCAATAATGCCCAGGTATCAAGTTATCTCACACTGTCTGCTCTTGGCTACTTGACATGTCCAGCAAAGATCCCTTGACCTGAAGTCACTCATAACAACACTGGTTCTCCTGCTATTGCATCTCAGCTGTGGTTAAGGAGCAGTTTTCACTGAGCATGAAAGTCTAAGACTGCAACAGAAAGGTACTCTCCTTAGTTTCGTTAACCAGAACTTCTCTCCATAAACTTTCATAGTACAGTATTTGGATCCTTCTGTGGCTGCAGTGTTTTTTATGTGAATTATTTCTTCCTCTCCCTCATCCTCTCCTGATTGTTCTATTTTTTTAAAGGCAAATTATAGGATT
This sequence comes from Acrocephalus scirpaceus scirpaceus, assembly GCA_910950805.1. NCBI lineage: Eukaryota > Metazoa > Chordata > Aves > Passeriformes > Sylviidae > Acrocephalus > Acrocephalus scirpaceus. The sequence goes on from OU383775.1 coordinate 83,711,561, forward strand.
AGTTGCAATATTCATGCAGTAAGATTCACTTTGCCACTTAGCAGCACTTGCTCTGTAGTCCTTGCACATGAGCATCTCCATGCCACTCACCATGGACACATCCCAGACTCCCAGTGTTATATGGACATTAAAGAATCATGTCTTCTGTGCTTAGGCTATTATGAGGTCATAATTTTGTGTACATATCTTAGTGTGTATGTCCTATAAGGACAATGCTATTATTATTCTTCTCTATTTAGATAGCTGTAAAACCTTTCTGGTTAATCTTTGCTGCAAAGAAACGAAACATCTTATTCATACAGTGTCCTTTTATGGCAAATGATACCATCCTACCCAAGTTATAATTTTTTCTCTCCACTCACATAAAACAAGTTTTTATTTGTAGCAGATTATTGCCTTTTTTTCCTCAGATTCCTGCCCAGTTTCTTGTCCAGGAGTTAACACAGGTAATTTTCAAATCTGGGTGATGACTCAGGTAAGATGTTGAATTTATGATTCAAAAAACTTACCACTTAGCTTCTAAAATGGTGGGCTTCTATGATCTCACTTTGCCTGTGTAAATAAAGATACTCTAAAGCAACAAAACTGTTTCAAGTATAGAACTTGCCTAAATCTGTTAGTTCATTCCAGAACATTGTCCAATATGAAGGGGAAACCTCTGCATTTCGGCAGGTTCAATGGAGGTGTAGGCAAAAAACTCTGCTTTTTATAACTCCTGACTCATTAAACTCATGGTAAGCATTATTAGTGCTTCTCATTGCATGACAAATATGAAGAAAGTTAAAAGATAAATAATATGAAGAAAGGTAAAAGTTTGCCTCTTTACAGCCAGGAGTTCACTGTAAGTGTGCACACATGAAGAACATGAAGAACATGAACAAAGTCTACATTGAGGTATGTAACCACACACAATATAGTTAATAGAAATGCAAACTCTCTTTGTTTTTTCTTTGGTTTTTTTTTTGGTTTTTTTTTTTTTTGCTTCCAACTGAAGCAAAGTTTGATTTGGGGTGTAATGGGGAGTGAAAACTTTTTTAAAAATAATTTTTCAGAAATATGTTATTAATTATAATAATATCCTGAGACTCACATAATGGCCTTAGTACGCAGTCTTCACTTTTTCAGAATGGGCAGTTTGACATAATCACAGACATCCCTAGTTACAGACATTTTTCTGCTGTGTTACGAGCACCAGAAAATTATTAATGATTATTGAAAAGAAAACATTTTATTTAATTGAAATAATTATGGGTTTTTCCTCTTGGTTTTCTGTATTGGACTACAAATTTTATTCTCAAAAGACCTGAAGTTTTATTCTCAAAAGAACTGAAAACTAACTTTTTAAAAATGAATAGGCAAAGTACTACTTAGAGAATGAATAAAAGATGCTACTTTAACACCTGAATATTAATTTAAATGGGTCAGAATATAACATTCAAAATAAATTACTGTCTAGCAACAATGCATGAGACATTCCCACTGTATTTCCTGTGTTTTGAATAGCTTTCCAGTTACTGACACCGAAGGTGATACTCGTATATCACTTCTAACACAAACTATATCTTTTTGCAGAATAGTTCTCATAATCTAAAGACATATCAGGTGAGAGAGAAGATATATAGTGGACAAAATGAAGAGAGAATCCTCTGACCTTTAAACAGGAAGATGTTTTATATATATATGCTGACAAAGGTTGCTCTGCCACTGAGGACTGGAAAGGCAGCATGGCTACAGGAATGATGATAGACATCAGAGCTAATCTTGGACCTGCCAGACCCGTGTGCCTGGCAGCAAATCTGGGGGGAGAGAAACACTACCCATGGTAAAGGTGATCAGTGCTGGCACAGCTTGAATAAACTGAACGTGTGTTAGTCTGTGGGACCAGGTGGAGTGTAGCATGGTGAACTGGCTGAGATACTTACAAAACTGGACTCCATTGCCACAGAACAACAGCAAGGAAAGCATTGCACCCACCTTCCAACACGGGTGAATCATCCTCAAAGGAGAGATAGGGGACTGTATCCAGTCAGCTTAACCCTGTAAAAAGTTGTGGAGAAAGTCCTCCAGGAAGCTATGTCCAGGCATTGAAATCCCAACAGAACAGATGGCTTAATCTTGAGGAACTTTGTTTTCAGTTCCATACATAAATTTTAAAAAATATCCCCTATTCCTTCTTTAGTTCCAAGCCCTGTTTATGTTTTCATTGTCTGACCTGTGGCAAACAGAAGGTATGTTGTGTACGAGTATGTCTATTTGTCTACTGGGTAAACCTCACAGAAGTGTTGTGGATGATTCAACTTTTGTCTTATCTTCTCTCCATGTATTTCCAACAGCAGATCCCAATCTTGTAATGCTGGCTGAGTTAAACTATTCCATATTAATAATAATCATCTTGAATGTTCCTGTTACTGATAATGAAACTCTGAAGCTAAAGGTTCAGTTTATAAGAACATGTTTACTTAGATACTGTATTTATTGTTGGGAAAATTACTCCATTGGCCTAAGGACAGCATAGACACTTCATGGCTGGGGAAATGCCAACTGTACATTAGATGATTTTTCTCTTGGAAAGATTAAATGCACACTATTCCATTCCAACATTATTTGTCTCATTTCTGTCGTCAGCTTTGGCAGTTGGGTCAACTCTTTAAACATTTGTATTTGGTAAAATGTTAGTATGATTAATAGTTGGAATGGCTTCAGATTGCTCATTTAACTGTCATTGTTGCTTTTATTTATTTAATTAATTATTTTTATTTACTTATTTTTGTTTATTTCCTGTTGCAGAGGACTTCTAGTTCATGGATTATGTACTTTAGTTTTGGCACACACAAAGTTATAAACTAGCAAAAGTAGCATTTCACTCTAAAAGTTATAACAATTTTATAAAAGATCAGTGAATTTTATAGAGTATTAGAATAGAGATTTAGAAAAAATGATAGTTTTGTTCATGTATGAGTTCAAAACTTGCTTTAACTTCGTCTATACCAGGTCACATTCTTCTGTGGGTTGCCTTCTTGCACTCTCTTCACTTAAAATTTGACTTTGTGTGCTCAATCACTGTCTTTGCTGAGAAGTCATTTATTATTTCCTGAGACACTGGTATTGGAGATCATCTTAGATATTTGAACTGACAAATCCTTGGCTTAACATTTGGTTCAGCAAAGAACCTGAAACTATGATTAGCTATAAGCAGCATTGTTTTTCATGGGACTGATCATATCCTTGTAAAAAGCATGTCCTTCCACATTTCTCTCAATCCTGTAACCAAGAAGGGAGGGCTTGGCTAACGAGGGAATCTGTGGTTTTCTTCTCCATTAGGTGCTCTGAGATGTCCACATGCCAGGAGTGCTCAGGCATTTGGAGGGAACCTTGGAGAAGAAAGAAAACAGGTAATGTTGATTTGCAGTCAGTCATGAAGGCTTCAATAGCAATTGATAATGCAGTTTTGTAAAGTCAGTTGATGATTTTGGTGTGGTAAACTTGGTGAAGATTTATGGTAGTGCACAGAAAATACCTGTAGAAACTTCAGCAAGCCTGTGAGACCAGTATGGTTGATTTACTAGCAAATGGTGCTGTTATGGCTACTTCACAACCCCTTTGCAGCCGTTATCATCTCCTAAACCACTTCTGTTACCACTTCTGGACACCACCACTGTTGCTAGAAGGCAGACTGCAATTTATAAGCATGCAAAGTTTCTAATGCAAAATTCAGCTGAACTTTGTATCCCTTGTGGATCAAATCCTTCTTGAGAAAAGATTACATCAGCATGGAAGCAACACAAGCAACATAACATGTTTGAAACTGCAAACTACAGCTCAGAAGTTATTTTTAGTCTTGAAAGGGACTGTTGTACCTATTCTGAGAATCAGTATCTGTATAATCCCATCAAATTCCTTGGAATGAAATCCCCAACATACACTTTTCACCTGAAGATCTCTTCCTTGCCTTGCCTTGCCTCAACATTGCCTTGACTCGTCTTGGCTTCCTTTTTCTTGTTAACCAATTCCGCTTCTAATGAAGACACATCTGGAGTTATCAAAAAAAAGAAGCTAACAGTCTTTTGCACACAATTACTGAGCTCAGTTTTCTGCATGTTCTGTCCTTTTTTTTTGCCTTCTCTCTCTTGTCTATTCAGCAGTTAAAGCCTCTCAGAGAAGGACCTGCATTTTTACTGAACAAAGCTATTTTTCAGTGAGCCTCTGTGGCTTACTGTAAGACCTATAGTACCAAATAGTTTAATGTGGCAACAGTTCAGTAAGGACAAGGAAAAGAAATGGCATTTAGGTCACATTCCTAGTTTCTGAGAAAATACAGAGGGGCAGAAGAAGGAAAGGAAATAGACTTATGTCTGGAAAAAGCTAACATACATAGCTCAGTCCCCTAGCATGAAAAAAGAACTGTGTCACAGACATAGCTGAGGTTAAGAATAGACATGTTACATCATCTTTTGCACAATGCAGTAGTGGGAAAAAGGAGGAAATGAGGACTTAGGAGAGGAATAAATAAATTACAGCCAGATTTTATAGAAAAAGGCTAGACTGGAGGCTCCTTAGGGAAAATCTGGATTGTGGTCTGTGTTAGAAACAGGTAAGGAAAGAATGGAAAAAACTGCTCTAACACAAAGAAAATAATAGTTGGGGTTAGTGATGGCATAGAAAAAATGGTCAAAATCTGAGAGCATTCAGGTTTGGTTTTTTTCTTTTATTAAGAGATCCTGTAATTGCCTCTGGCATGTTAGTGATTGTGGCAAGCTGTGTGGCAACATTTAAAATGCCAAGGTCTTCCTAAGCCCAATGGGGAAAATGTACACAAAACAGTTTCTTTCCCACATTAGATTTTATCCAATATTATACTCAAGCTCATCAAGTCAAAGCTCTCTTGAAAGTGAATTCTATTTTCAGGACTGTACCTCTGGCACCTTGTCTATAGCATGTGGAGAAATAAGGGAGTTCAATTAGTCCTGTGAGAACATAGAACTTCTATAGGATGGGAGTTGGTCTCGGTAGTAAAGACATCCCATCTTTGGGGCAGAGTGGTGCTTAGACAGAAATCATTCAAATGGAGGGACAGTTGCCAGTTGGGGTGGGCAGAGGGACTCTGAATAAACACAGCCCATATGCCAGCTGAATGCTGGACTTATTTGCAGGGACTAAGCAACTGGTTCAGAAATTCTTTCTTTATTTCTTGCTGTTTACTTATGGCTTTCACCATAAATAATCAAGAAAGGGGTACTTAACCTGTTAAACTATAGGAGCTGAGCTGCATGACCTTCTAAAGGTTCAGGCAGTGCTTTGTAGAAAAACTAGTCTGTGCTTCCATTTCTAGCTGGGAGCAGAGAAATTGAGGGAAGGAGAAAAAAGGTGTGCTTGGTGTTTCCTAGTTAATCTAGGAAAAAAACAATATCCCAGCTCTGAAAACATAGCTTGAAAGTCTGAAAGCAATTAAAAACTGTGGACAAGTATTTGGAAAAACAAACAATGTGCATATGGTTACTGGGGAAAATTGCTGGATACTAACTGATAAAGTTTGAAAGAGGTGTCATACAAAGATTGTAAAAGCCTAGGGGTAAAGGTAAACTGGACATGGTACAATATGTCTACTGAAAACAACCATTAGTTTAATTCTGGAGCACTGCATTAATATGTGGGATAGGATTGGGCTTAAATCTTGGAAGCACTCTTTCTGCTCTGCTCACTGGGAAGATGCAAACATATTCTGGAACCTCCTGGGATTTAATAGGTCTTATTACTCTGCATTATTGGCAATTAAAATTATCTCCGAATATTTATGTAAAACCCTTCAGCATGCTGATATAGATTTGCTTCAAGCAAGCAAGCAGATTCAGGAAAAATATGTGCCATATAAAGGACCATAATTCCTAATTTCAGTCTCACTTGGAGGCTGTGTGTCTAGGACAGTGTGTGTCCCAGTAAACAGACCAAAGAGCTGTTTCTAATCAGTTTGCATTCAAGCTACATGTAAATCCAAAGATAAGCTCTTGACAATATAAGATGTGCACACCTTGTAAAAGGGTCCATGTGGTTTCTACCCTTCTTTAAGGACACAGCTCTTAGGTTATAACAGGCAACACAAATGTGTAAGATGTAATGAGACCTAAAAGGGACACCATGAATCAGAAAATCTTTTTGCCTCAATCACAACAACCTTTTTCAGAGCTACACTGTCTATGTGCTGACCTTCAGAAGGGCAGGTGGCAGATTCCTTCCGTTGCTTCCATCTTCACAGTGGCTTCTTGATGCTGCTGCATGTCTCTCACAAACTTCCTGCTGAAAAGCTTTTAGGAGACTTTGGGCAAGTTGTTGGTATTGGGGACTAGAGAGATAACATTTCGTACATATATGACAGGAATAAATTAAGGACAGTTGAGTAAAATTGACTTTGGCATTTAAAAAATTTTGATGTTCAAATTGCCAACTACAGGACTTTTTTTAAAGAGTGCTTTTCCTGCTTTATAAAGTAAAATGTGGTTTTATGCAAAGCTAAAATTAAAAAAAGCTGTCTAAAAGTCATTGCACAATCAATGAGACACAAAGTTACAGTGGAAATTTGTGTACTTGGATCACTTCTTATAGAATAAAGTAATTAATATTTAGGTTTGGTGGTTTTTGTTTGTTTGTGGGGGTTTTTTGGGTGGTTTTTTTTTTGGGGGGGGGTTTTGTTGTTTTTTTTTTTTTTTGTCAGTTAAGAGGAAATAGTTTTGTAAGTATGCTTTCTGTAACAATTTCAGATGATTATTTCCTGATTCCAGATAGGTTACTTTTTCTCAGTTCTCCAAAGTAAACCAGTTAAAAAAGCCTCCAGAACTGCAGGGGATTAAGCTGTCAGAAATATGAGTCTAAATATAGGTAAAAACTGCATTAGTTGCTATTTTATTGTGAAAAGTTACTGGCTCAGACTACTCAGAAATTAAAAATAAATTTGAAACAGACTCCTAGAAGTCACACACTTTACAGGACTCCTGCCTGGAATGACCTATCCAAGTCAAGGTCACTATGGCTGAACTCTGAGAATGTTTGGGACTAAGTGTCAGTTCTGAAGAGAATGGGAATATTTATAGAATCAGAATGGTTTGGGTTGGAAAGGACCTTAAGGATCATCTTGTTCCAACCTGCAATGGGCAGGAACACCTTCCACTAGACCACATTGCTCAAAGTCTTCATTGTTTCCATTATTACCATGGTTTTACAGAGTTTAAAGCCCTTCTGCAGTATTAAATGTCATTTCCCAACCAAATTCATTGTGGTGTTATAATTGCAGTAAATCCCCTTAAAAAAGAATTCTCTTAGTTTTCACTTTGCTTTTGGCAAATGCAATAAAAGAGATAGCATCATTTGGCCTCTAGTCACCAAGCAATCCCACAGAAAGCTGTCTTGCCAGCAGAGCAGCTCAGAGCAGCTCCAACCTCCTCAGCACTGGAAACAAAATTGAAATTCTGTCATCGTGTTTCGGCTGAGACCCTCCTGGTTAGTGGATGGTGAAGAAGGGTAAAAGCTAGTCAAGTGGGAAGGGAAACAGATACTGTTGCTGTTCCAAGACTGCTATATACACTCCAGTCTGCCTACTGGCTGTTATTGCTGCCAGGCTTCCAGGACAGGCAAAAAGACCGAGAAATCTATTTTGATGCTGCTCAGTGTCACTGTCTTTCCACATGTGCCAGTATAAATGTCACCAGTCCCACAGGTGCAACCCACAAGGATAAAGTCAGGCATCAGAGTGTAAACCCCTGCCCCGTGACTGTCTCTTACCCTGATGGGATAACCTCTCTTGGCTACTACTGGCACCAGTGGTCTTGGCGAATTGACCTTAATTCCCTCATCAGTAAAACACAAACTTCCACACAAACCTTCACTTTAAACAGAGAGCTGAATTAGAGTTCACTGGTCCTTGATTGCTCTGTATGGTAGAATGTCCATGACCTCACTAGCATAGGGGAGTGAGAAGGATGGGGGAATAGTATCATGGAAGCATGTATTGCCTCAGGAAAGACCTGAGACATTCTAGCAGTTTTCTGGAACTAAAATCTCTACTGGTTTTACCTAACTTAGCTGGGAATCTTGTCCAGAATACTAAATACTCATTTTTTCAAACTGCATACAAACATTATTTCCTTTTTTAACAGCGTTCTTGAGTTTCTCTGCTTGTTTATGCTTATCTTGTTTATCTGAATGGAATATTTTAACACTGGGACTCTAAAGGCAATTAATAGCATACCAATGGTATGTGATCTAGTTAGTGTTCAGTATAAGAACAGGTATTCGTTTACTTGCAGTTTTACACATTTTTAACTTGTATTGCTTTCTGGAAAGATATGAGCACATCAGAGGGAGGAGTGGGAGTGGGAATGATGAGGAGCTATGTGAAAAACTAGTACTGACCTGATTTTCATGCTGGCACTTTGCCTTTCAGCCTGGAAGTCTTCTGGAAGGTATTTTGCCTTCCTGTCTGGATTTTAGACACCTAGTAGAAAATAATCTCCTTCTTGGCCTTAATCCTGGACATTTTGGAAGTATATTTGAATTTATGATTCAAATTTAAAACAATTTCCTAAAACTATGTTTGATAAACTGGATCTCAACATGCTTGTTATTGCATCAGACTGTAAGTCACACACAATTCAATTAGTTTAACATTATTTCATTTACCAGTTACTTTATGTCTATGGTGGCTGCAGCAGATCTCTGAGCTTTTGTCTTTTTAACCTTTCCCATCTCCTGCTCACTTACTCACCTCATTGAGTTCACAGTTACAGCATCTTGCTTCACCAATCCCTTTTCCCTTTTCTGAAGCTCTATTACACCACACTTCCATGTCAGCTGTTTTGCACCAGGAGGTACTGATTTGTTATCACCTCTGTGTGAAAGGTGTTCAGATTCAGCATCATTTAAAATGCCATTTGTTAGAGATAATACAATTAAGAAATCTTATTTCCCTGTAGATACTGGGAGCCCAAGTTGTAGAACACTGAACAAGCCCTCAGTGAACTAATTGTCTTTAACTATTTGCACAATTACTTTCATTACAGGACACTAGTTCTCCTCCTAAACATCATTTGTGCCCAGCACACTGATCTCTTTGTTAAACCAAGGATCTTTGTCACCATGGCACTTGTGTGTGTTTGCTTGGAGAATTGCCCTGTTTTAATATGAGCAGAGAAGACTGTGTCTAGTACACCTTGTGGAAAATTATTGAAGTTCCTCAGGTTGAGAAGAAACTAATATATCTTATTTGAAGTGCTTCATTTAGCATAATAATTGAGTAGAAAGCAAGTGTTGCTTGTGATCAGAACTAACTTTTCAGGCTTCCTACAGCTCTATTAGAGAACTACCTAAACTTAGACTGCAGAGACACCCACTCATTTATTCCATGAAACAAAGCTTTCCTGAAGATGAGCAAGAAGAGGTTTAACCTGGGAGGAAGTGGTTTGACCCAGATTAAAAAAAAAATTAGCTGGTCTGAGAGGCAAGAAGTACTGTAAAATAGACATCAGGATTCTTTTTTGGGGCATAACTGAACATTTAGTGCTTAAATCATAGAAGTTCTGGCTTTGACTTTTATTTATTAAAAAATGTAATTGCAGAACTATGTCTTCAGTGTTACTGAAGATTAAAATTCGGTTGCACACCGACCTAATGTCCTCTTTCAACAAGCCATGTTCCCTTTCCTAAGTTTGCCATTGGTGTTCTTGGAATACTTCTATTTTAAATATTCTGGGTTGCCCACTCATACTGGCTTCCAAAACATAAACCAGAAGAAAATAATTTCAATAAACAATGCATGATAAAAATTATTACTGATGGATCTATGGTATTCCTAAAGAACAGATGCCCTCCTTGCATGTGCATAAACCCTTCTCCTAGAAGATCTGAACTCTGTTGCTTATTTACTTGGTGAAATTTCTTGTTTTCTTCTGTGCTTTGACTATTGCTTCTTGTCCACATCTCAACTCCTTTGTTGAGCACAGCAAATGAAAACAGCACTATCAATTAGTCATTGTTGCTTCCTTCTCATCCCTGGAATGTCTTGTTATTAAAATAATATACAAAGCCATGTTTTGCCTTCTGTTATTTGCATGTTTGTGTCACATTCCTTTGTTTCTTAAAGAAAACATGTTGATTTTCTGATGGGAATGCCATGCACAGTCTCCTGGTGCGGTTTAGAGGTTAAGAGAAAACAGATTCAGAGGAGGTTAAACAAATAATTTCACATTGTCATGTAATTTTCTCAAGTCATTCCTAAAATAAGTTTGTTCTATTATTTGAAATCAATTTATAAAATGAATTAGTTTTTAATTCCTTTTCTTAATGAGTCTAAGAAAGAACAGATAGATGAATTTACTCTTCATGTAAGACTGAATGAATCTCAAATCATTCTGAAGATGAGTAGGAGCTTATGAAATAGGATATATTTCATGGTCAGTGCTATTGAAATTTCAAGCTTCATTTTGTATTCTGCTTGAACAGAAAAAAATATTCTCTTCTAAAATGATCTTATGAGATAAATCTGTGGGCTTTTTATGGTATCCAATTTAAAGCAATCCCATTCTCTGCATTGGCAATAACCTATTAATGCTTTAAGATGGAAAAAGAGGTTTCTTGGCAACCTTCTTGAATATTGCGCTTTTTATTAGTACAGAGGGTCTTCAGTCTTGTCTGGTTTCAAATGGAACAGGAAGTTGTTTATTTAGGTAGACATATCTAGCTGACACTGGGGTATCTTTGTGGTGGTAATGTCTGCATCTGGAAAAAAAATACAGACTTGCCTTTCACCACATTTTTATTGATGGTGAAAACCATGCTGTTTCTTAACACCAGCCTTAACAGGAAAGACCTCTGCAGGAAAAAATACATTATAGGAAGTGGATCAATTATTTCCCCTCAGTCTATGGGTCTTGTTGAAAAGTGGGGTTGAAAGTGGTGCAATGTTCCACTGTCTGCTCCTGATAATATGTCTCCACAACTGCTCTGCTCTTCTGATACGACTGTTTCCAGGAAAATGTTTTGAATCCCATATGATTTCTGTATTTTGTTTTAAGATACAACACAATTAAGAGACAACATCTCTTGGGAGCACATGCCATATTTTCTAATGCCTTATCCAGTGCAGAAATTTTCTTTTTATTTTGCAACTTGTGAAATATTATAAATATAGCTGTCAGAATGAATAGGAAGTGGTTTTGTCACCACATTTCCCTAATTCAAATTTTATGGTTTTAAGGACAAGAAACATTTGCTGTTTGCAAATTGGGGTGCTCCTCCTTCAATACCTATTACATATCTCATGCTGAGAAGCACTAATCACCAATATACTAGAAGAAAGAGAGGAAGAAACAAATGGAGAAGGAATTTCAGAGTTTTATCAGTCTCTGAAAGAGACTGGAGATGCTTATGGTTTGTATAATTTTGAAGGTAAAAAAATAAAATGAAACTCAGTTTATTCTGTTAAGAATTACATGATTTGCTTTTATAAGAGGATAGTCACTGGTGTTGTACATATAAGAAAAAAAATGATTTTGCTTACAAAAGCTGTCAAGCGGAGGACTTTGAGAAATTAAGTATTTTCTTTGCAGTACGTTTCACACCAATGTTACTGATGTGAAACACAAACATTTACATTATGAATCACATGAAGTATCACTGTAATATATTAGGAAAATGAAAGCCTTCCACAGAAAGCATGCTTTATTTAAAAATGACAGTATTAGAAATTTACTAGTATTAGAAGTTTATTATATGTACCTTGGTTTTTTTTTTCTGAATGGCAAAATCCAATCCAACTCATATAAGTATTGGGAAATTTTTCTGAGTTCCTTTATAATGTTTACTGCATCAAAAAACCTGCTAAGCTCCCAAGGGGCAACATTCTTCTTGTGGAGCTCATTTGGAACCAAGTGTCACAAAATCCTGAGTAAAGACAGAATTTGAAAGTAATAGGTGGTACATAAACCTACTGACATAATATATCCTGATGGATCTTTGCCCTAGCTTAATGAACCAGAAGTGTGGATCACCTTTGTTTTGGAGATAGTAGGCATGACTGCTCAGAGTTATTATTTAATGTGACAGGATATATAATAAGAATGAGATAGGACATGCAATGAAAAGACAAGAGTATCATGAAATCGTATTTCTTTGAGCCTGGCTATACTTACCCATCCCTTTTTTAATGTTTTTGCCTATTTCATCTGAGCTGGTGCCAGGCTTTGTCTCAGCCAAGAGATTAGGCAATCTCAGGTATTTATAAATTTCATTTGAATGAAAATCCAATAAACAGAAATAATATTGGGAAAAATTTAAATGGAGAAGGACAAGCAGACAAGCAAGCCTTTCTAGAAAAATGAAGAAACTTGCTCAGAGCAAGCAGCAAAACAATGCAAAGTCAGATTTCAGAGCACAACTGCCCCAAAGAGAAGCACTGTGAAAATTCAGGAGCACAATAATTTTGTAGATATTCGATTAACATAAGGCATAAAGAAACTCACCTTAAGTCCATGACACAATTTTTTTTTGTTTACTTGAAGGGCTATGCTTGCCATAAAGACAAGAAAAATCTCATGTGGACTAAGATATGGGAAATATCAATGGCAAAACTGTAGAAATTGCTCTGTCTGATCACTCTCAGCAGGATGTGCTTTCCAGCATCTTTTATGCAGTACAATCAGATTTCTGGTGAGAGCAGTCTGTTGGGGTAAAAACACTAATAACAAAATCTGTACAACAGATCTTGTGAAGGCATTATCCCCACTTCATTATCTTTCCAGATCAATCACTTCTGTAGTGTTAAAAAGTAACTACATAGATATGTCAGAAGTCTGATATGTAACTACATAAATATGTCAGGGTGATTTTGAGGAGACAAAACTGTGCTTAGACAAGCAAGTGTGGTAAATAGCATGTGTGACAGAAAACATAACTTTATTTTTTTCCTCCTAAATGCTTATAGCCATGTATTGTTTTTATTGGTACATTATTGAATTCCTCAAAAAACTAGCCTGAACGCCCCTGGCACTGGTCTGTAAATAGGACAAAGTCTGTTACCTCAAACGCTTCCTCTCATCCAGGTGATACCAGAAGACTCAGACTAACATTTGGGCCAGAAACTTTCAAAACCCATGAAAGATCAGGAATTCTGTCTTAGAATGAACTTTATTTTTTCTTGTGGTTTAACCTCCGCTATAAATTATTGTATCAATGGATGGGTCTTAAATAAATGCTATCTTTAATGAAAAACAATCACCTGAATGTAAAAATTACTGGTGTTTCTATGAGATTCTCCCTCTGTAGAAGAACGTAAGCTAAAGAAGAGAGCTTCTTGAATTCCTGAAGGATGACATGAGATCTTCCTAATTCAAGAGAGCTGGAAGACTGTCTGCTGAATGTTTAGAAAGGACAGAATGAGCTTTTGTCAGAGGCAACTCTTCCTATTCTTTACATGACCATTTGTATTTATTTTGTACTGATTCTTTGTCCTGTTATATATTCTTGATTAATGTATGTCTTGATGCATGTTTTATCATAACAACCTTTTCAGAACTATAAGATCTGGTGTTCAGTGACAACTGAACTCTTAAACAGGAGGTAAAAAATTTTGGGAAAAGGAAATAAAATGAGTCTTTTCATCATGCTAGTCACAGTATGTCTGCAACAGTCCAAGTTTTGAGTTCCTCTACTCTTTGCCATCCTAGCAACTGGAAAAAATATTCTTAATTGCAGTGTCCATGTTTGTGCTGGAAGATAAGTGGGATGCAGCAAAATCAGAGCCAAAATAGCCATCTTACAGAGCAAAAATTTAAAGCAAAGTCGCATTTTAATGAAACTGCATTTTACAGAAGTAGAGGCATCTCCTGAAGCCTAGGAACTCCAGCTTACGGTTTGGGTTTTTTTTTTAAGGCCAGTTGAAATAAGTGATGCTTATTTCATTCCTCTTGTTATGCATTCACTATATTCCTGTGCCTGCTGCAGTAGGAATAAAAGCTGAGAAAGCAGAAAAAGAATCGTGGCCTTAGGCTATAGCTTCATCAGCCTTTGAAAGGGATAACGTGGTCGTAGAGAATCTCTCTGACATTGCATTCTTTAAACACCATAAAGAAGACACTGTTAATACAATGACTAATTCCTTTATTTCAGTGCACACGAAAAATTAGTACCTCATCTTTAGTTTCCACCAATGTCTTCTTCAGACTGCTTGCAGAAGACTTCCTATAAGCAAACTTCATATAGAATTGGGCAAATGGCTAATTATGCATGTAGTTAAAATGATACAAAACAGTTTTTTATTTGAAAAAGTTGGCCAAAGAATAAAAGACAAAGTTTGGAAATACTAAATTTCATTACCTCATTAAATGGGTTTATGAGTGATTCCAAATTGTGTTACATATCAAAATTAGGACTGTATGCAAGGGAGCATAACAAAATAGACTGAGATACCTTTTTGAAAACCCAAATACGGTGAAAAACAGTACATTTAACTTTGAATGTCATTGTTTTTTCCTGTAAACATAGTGCTTTATACAGAATATGCAGTTAACATTTGGAAATTTTTGTATGAAATTTTCATATGTAACTATGTCAATAAAAAGTGTAATTATTTGCCATCAAGTAAATGGTAATGAGCGATGTTGAAATATATTACAATTAGGTTAGAGCATGGAGTTGTCCATCTTCCACATTCCTAGTACTCCAATAATGTTCATTCCATGCATCCTGGGATGTGAAATTGACTCAGATCTTTGGTACAGTCTGGACCTGAGCGATGCAGAAAAACACTAAATGATTCTTCTATTTCTTCAATAAGAAATCTGGAACTGGATATAGTTTCTCAGAGTAGCAGAAATAGTGCTAGACAACTCCCATTCCCAACTAGATTATCACAAATAGTTTTATCCAAGTATGGAAAATTAACTAAACCTCTTTTTCCTCAGAGACCAAATGGACGGCTGCACAAAATACTCTAATGTGCCAGAAGATATAACTTGTTGTTGGCTGTGTCCTGGGTAAAATTAAACTGAAAATTAAATGGAAAGAGAAAAAAAATCTGCTTTTTTTTTTTTTTACCTTTAGTTTGATTTGTGATCACTATAAAATTATTGTAATAGTTTTTCTTCTTTACAGTGTTATTATGACATATATAAGTAAAGCTTACCTTTATGGGGTTTTTTATCACTTTGTATCTGCTACTTCAGCTTAAAACAAATTTACCTTCATGGGTAGGACAAAAATTTTATTGTCTTTTAGAATTGTCCTTTAGATAATATCAACAGAAAGAGAATTTTTTTCTTAGCATTTATATGAAAATAAAGCCCAAATAATTCTTGATTTATATTTTAATTTTTGCTTCTCTGAATCTTCCTCTTGGAGGAGATAGGGATGTTTTCTATAGGGTTATTTATAAGCAAAGAGGTACTTGCTACTTACTTTTATGAAAGATTTTGGGAAAAATAACTTATTCCCATAGTTTGCATTTGTGGTTGTTTGCCAGGGATTGATTGTTTAGAATTAATTGATTTCAAGTGTGATTGTATTTCTAGGATGGACTTTCTCCTCACCAGTTCCCACATGGCCTTGTCTAGTCTCAGCGGAATTTACCTTCCCAGCAGCACACTAGGGGATGGAAATTCAGAAATTTTTTTCACTGTCTCTGTCTTATTTTAGTCCAGAAAAGGACATTTTTATTTAGGAACTGGAATCGCCATGATCACTGAAGCCAAAAATATTTTTACTCATTAATTTGGTGAGAGAAAGATTGCTCTTTAAACCACTGCTGTTAGGAGTAAGTAGAAAGATTTTATTATGTGTTTGTTGGCATTAGGACTGTTACTGAAATAGGTTTTCAGATTCTCTACCTGAAATATAACATGAAGAATTTGGCTTTCATGCAGTTGTACACTAACAGCTTGTCTTGGTTTTGAAAGACAGTTGTCTGCCAGGGAAAGCTAGAGCTTCCCTTGGAATGGAGAATGTAAACTCCCTTCCCTCCAAATTATTATAATTTTGCAATTAGGGGCTTTCAGGCAAAGATATGGGAATAGGAGTAACACTTCTTTACTAGGAATAGTAAAAAAAATACAAAAGTAGTAGTAAAAAAAAAAACAAAAAACAAAACCAAAAAACACAACAAGCAAGCAAACAAAACCCTGGAAAACCCTGCAAGGTCAGGAATAGAACCTGACACCCTGTTGGTCAGGGTGTTGGAAGCAGTCCAAATAAGCCCTCCTGGAGTAACAGATGCGGTTCTGTACAGTAGAGATGATCCTGTAGAAAGGGTCCAGCAGTGGTAAGATAGGCCCAGTCTTCCTGGAAAACTGGTTGCTTTGTGTTCCTGAGTCTCAGTTTTTATCAAGGTAGGAATGATTGGCTCCCCCCACACTGGGTGGAGCATCTCACAATGGGATGATGTAATGTGTCATGTCACTGGTGAGCCTTAATGGCCCATGAGCAGAAGATATCCCCCTGGAGGATGGATGGGTGATGAAGGAGATAAGAAACACTGCCCCACCTGGTTTTAACAGCTGGCCCATTGTCAGAAGGCATCCGCCCCGCTCCCCCCTGGAGTTACAAGAGATAAAGAAAAAAACATCTCCCTAACTGCTTTAACAGATGAAATAGAATACACTTCTTTTTATTACATAACCCAAGACACAGTTATATTTCACAAATGCTTTAAACTCGCAGATTTAAGCAATAATTTTGATCATGGCTATATTGATATAAACCAGGCTTGAAATATAACAGCAAGATTATCTGGGTAGAATGAGTGTTAGAAATGAAACCCCATGTTTAGTGAGGTGTTCCTCCAAGTGTAGAGGGCCTTTTGTGACTAAGACCCAACATGTCCTTTTTCACACATTCTTGGATGGGGTTGTGTGCTCCAGGGAGGCATATGGAAAAAGCAGAATCCAGGTGTTTGTTTTAGGCTAGTTTGTATGAGAAGCTGGATGTTATTGCATAAATGGGAGCCATTGGCAATTCTCTGTTGAAATACCATGTACCATACCTGCTACTGGTTCTGTTCAGTGGTGTAGATGATTTATTTTCTGAATATCATCAAAGTATTCATAGGTCATGTACAGTTTTCCTTTAAGGCAGTAAAAAGTGTCTTTGACTCCTGGCTGTATGTAAACTAGACAGACAAATGCAGCCCATTAAACCTAACACAAACAACTGTTTTGGTAAATAAATAATGTATTTTTGATTAATAACTTGAAAATTACGGTTTTAATTTTTCCTCCCAGATGTGATTGTGAGCTCCCAATACAACTAAGTAGATAAAGTACAATGCAGGGTGATTTATCAAAGTAATCAGACAAACAATATCAATACAGTTAATTCAGGCACACAGTTTTCATTGAATTGAATATTATGAATAGTGAGGCAGGTTTTTAGAGTCATCACAAGGAAACATGAATTAATCAAATCATAAAGCGTGTTCGTTTTGTAACCTGAACTAGCCTTTCCATCATGAGATAGAAAAACTGTAAAACCGAAGGTGTTCAGTTTTCCTTCAAAATAAATCTAACGCAGACTTTCAAAATGTTTTAAAAATGATGTGAAGAAGTATAATTCAATTTTCAGTTTCAAGTCAGTTTTGACTGGCTTGACTGAAAAAAAGTTTCTCTACAGGTAACACAACTTCCTAGTTTTTTACTCATTTCAAACCACAGACATTTGGAATGAACCTGAAAAATGTTCATAAAGGGAAAAAATTTATGCAAGTTTGTGTTCCCCCTCCTCCTTTACTAGATAAACTATATTACCAGCGATTGAGAAGCACACAAGTTTTAAAGTTTTGCAGTGTTCTGTCCTACTTGCTTTTCAGTTCAGCATTACTTGCAGGCCATCCTGCAAGTAACACCCTGATTTGATGTTATCAATGCAGTAATTGACACCTGTATGGAGCTGACAATTCCCATTTACAACCAGAATCACTGTTGCTTAAGCAGCACCAGACCACACACATAGTAATTTAGAGGACATGGATCACAGCTCTTTGAAAGAAGTCTTTTCTTTATAAATTTTTCTTAAAATCCCATTTGTGTACCCTCTTCCCCCTGAACTCCATAACAGAGTGATTGGATGTTCTATCAGCCTCAAAAAATGAGAAATTTTATCTTCTATTTATGTCCCCAGCAAAGACTCATGAAAATAACAGGTTGATGAGACTAGAACAGGAACAGAAGACATAGTACAGAAAGGTGAGGGTGAAAAGGAGTGAAGGCAGCAAAGGAAGACACTGAATAAAGGTAAAATATAAGGGAGACCGAATTCAACAGAGTCATAGAATGACAAAAGGAGTAATTATTCATGAGGGAGAGCTTGCCAGGTGGAAACTGGAGACTAAAACAATAAAGATTGCTTGAACAGAGCCAAAGGGTGGTGAGCAATATGCTCACTGAGATAATATTAACTGAACTGATAAGTGTGATTTGCAATTCTATCAATGTACTCATGCTTTCTCAGACCTACTAAAGGTCCTTAAGTTCCTTGTGTAATTTCTCCAGTGAAAATCTTTATCTAAAAAGTGTAAAAAGTGCTGCTAAAAGACCCTCCTTATGTCTTGCTCATGTCTGCAAATGTCAGCTTCATGTTTGTTATTAAGGCAAAAATTTTCATGTCCCTTTATATTTTCCCCCTTCCAGTACAGTTTTGGCAAGATTAAATGTGCAACTTTAATCAAAAGGAAAGTGATTTAAATAACGGAAATTTATATTTCACCTGGGGGCAAAGAAATCTAATCTTTAGTTTTCACCAGCTGACCAGAGTTCATGGTACAGAATTGGATTCAGTTCATAGGATCTACCTGAGGTATGTATTAAAGTGTTGTTTGAGAAAACTCTGAGGTGATAGCAGGGTAAGAAGTGAACAGATGAAACATTTGACTTCATTTAATACTGAACTGACAGCAGTTATTTCTGAATTACACTTCTGTTAACTAAATGTAAAACTACTTTTTCCTCACAGAGATATCAGGGTACTTTTCATTTAAATGGCAACATGAAATTTAAATTCAAACAGCCAAGAAAACAAAAAAGAAACAAAAAACTATTAATGTGTTGTAATATTGTTTTTTTGAATTTTCACTGGAATGTTCTTGAAAGATCATGAGAGGAGAGAGTCATGGCCTGTTATTCACACAAAACCTCTAACCATATAAAATTCCATTTCCCAAATATCTTTCTAGAATATGAAAGTCTGCACAGTTTATGGAACTTTAAATTCCATATAAATGAAACAATATGATTTGAACTTATATGTTGAGATGTAAGAGGTGGAAGTTTCCTTTCTCTAACTGCATTGCATAAAGAGATCAAAAAGAATGACATGCTCAACAGTACTGGAAAATTAGTACAACTTGAGAATAAATATTTAGATTATAATTATCTGGTAAATGTGTCCAAACTGTCAATTATGCACTATTTGTATAGTGTCATGAAAGGTGAGGTAAGTAATGATCTCTGCCTTTAAAAAACAAGGAGCTAAATCTAAGATATTTCTTTCCTTGCTCAGCTGAACTTCTGAGATTAACTCATGCTTTAAAAGGGTCTTAATCAGATTCTGTTTGGTTTACTTTTTCCTCTGCTGGTCCCCACTCCTGCCATCAGTCTAGTACAAGACAGACAATCGTGGCATGTCTGATATTCAGACTGACACCAGAAATGGTCAGCCTATGGAATTAAATACTGAAAAGAGTGCAAAGAATGAGACTGGTGAATAAACTTAACAAAATTCCTCTTTGCAGAGCCTGAAATAGTTGCAAAGTCAAGTACTAAAGAAGAAATGTTTGAGGAAACCCATAGCAAACAAATTCTAGACAAGTTACTTGACACTTCTGATGTCAGGATGTGGAAAAAATAACTCATAGAAAGACACACTTAGATGAAAATTCTGAGGAATAGCTTACCTCTAAGTGCAGTTCATAAGAGAACACTGCATTCATTGATGGGGTTGTCAAGCTGAGGAAACAGTTCTCTATATGATTAAGCTCAAAATAACTACAGGAAAAATGACCAGCTATGGGCAATTTGACTTTAAGAAAACTATTTGGTACGGTGTATGTGACAGCTGAAGAGCAGATGAAAGTTGCACTGGGCAAATGATAAAACAAAGAGGTGTGATCAAGAATTAGGATGATTGGAGGATTGAATGCAATGGCAAAAGAACAGCCTTACAGAGCTTTTAAATGGAGGTGTGTAGCAACCTCAGATTTGCAGCTCTTAGAAAAGTAAAGTGCCTGGGGGAAGGAAGAATAAGTACAGAGCAGAAAAGTACAGTGTAACTGAGAAATACTGCTGTGAGAGCAAAATTCTATTCAACTCTAACACAGATTAAGGACAAGGAAAGGAATGTGGCTGCTTTATTTAAAAAATTTAGAAATCTTCATAAAAATAAAAACTAGCATTAAGATGTAAGAATATAAAACAAAACAGAGGAAGCAAGTTTTCTGTGTCATAGCTTTAGCAGTATTTGTGTCAATGGTAGTGGTCAGACTGTGGATGGAATATCTTTCAAACATTCCAAAAATGCAATGGAAAATAGAAGGAAATTTGCTATTGCACAGAAACCATGTGTAATAAAACATAGCAGCAGTCTTGAGCATAACCAGAGTCAGATTCAGTTTACCCATGTTCTGGCCCTTGGAACATCGTGGCCTACCTGCCTCACACAGACATACTCAAGCAACTGGGTGGGTCTCAACCAAACAATTCAGACACACCTTTTCATCAGTCCTTGGCTTGGATCTCTGTAGTAGCCAGCTCTCAGGTTCTCTGGTCTTTCCAGTATCCAGCACAGACTTACGGCTGCTTCAGTAGCTGTCTCCCAAATCTCATGCATGCATGCAGAGTACAGAGTCCTTCTATCCAGGAAAGCCAACAGAGTTTGTAAGACAGGGTAGGCTGCACTGTCTGTTAAAACATATGGTCAGACAAGGGTCTTGACCAGGTCCTGTTTACATGTGATTGTCCTTCTTAAGCCCCTTATTTATTTTCCCATCCTTGTTTGTTCCACAAACTACCTGGATCCTTCCCTTTCCCCAATATTTTGTTGTTCCCATAAAATATGCCATAATAAGCCTCATAGAATCCCAAGCTTCTCTTCTGCACCGATAATCGCAAAATTACAGAATGGGTAAGATTGGAAGGGATCATAGTGGGTCATCTGGTTCAACCTCCCTGCTCAGGGTCATCCTAGAGCACATGGCACAGGAATGTGCCCAGACAGTTCTTGAATATCTCCAGTAGAGAGACTTCACAACATCTCTGGGCAATCTGTTTCAGTGCTCAGTCACCTGTACAGTAAAAAAGTTCTTCCTCATGTTCAGGTGGAACTTCCTGTTCATCAGTTTTTGCCCATTGCTTCCTGTCCTATTGCTTGGTACCACTGAGAAGAACCTGGAAACATCCTCTTGACACCCTCCCTTCAGATACTGATAAACAGCAATAAGTTCTCCTCTTAGTCATCTCTTCTCTAGACTGAACAGGCCCAGCTCCTTCAGCCTCTCCTTGTAAGAGAGATGCTCCAGCCCCTTAATCGTATTTTTCACCCTCCGCTGGGCCTGTTCCAGGAGCTCCATGTTTCTCCTGCACTGAGGAGCCCATGAGTGCCATGTTTGGGTATGTGTGGGAATTGGCAGTGAAGTGAATCAGAAAACTTCTTGACTAGACTCATCATGATGAGTTTCACCCTAGTCTGTGGACCTTGAGGACATCTCTGGAAAGGCCTTGTGGGGAGCACAAGTCTCTGACAGGGTTAAAAGGGGGTCTTCAGCACAAAAACTCTGAAAGCACAGCAAGGGGAAAAGGATGTAAATATATATCAGCAAGGAATAAAAAAAGTGTTATTTTTCTGTTGACTAATGAGATTTGTCCACCATGCATCAGTTAGATTCACTGGACTGGAATCTGAAATCTGGAAGTCAGACAAAGCCTATTTTATTAATAATGTTAAATGTCAATATAAATAAATAATGTTAGTAGCTTTTCTCTATTAGAAATCTTTGTGTGATTTCATAACTGCAAACACATTTTTTGTAATTATTGATTTTCCTGAGAAGAATACAGTTCCTCTACGGAATTGTAGGCAAGTTTGGATTGTATTACATTTTAAATTAGGAATCTATCTTCTTTTTGTTGTCTGCAGAAAAGGAACAGTACAAAAGACAGGTTTGTTCACTTCCTTTTTTAAAGTTTTGTATATTTTTGTGCAGCAGCGTATGATTATCCATTATTTTTTAAAATCTAGACTTTGCATGAAAAGGCAGCTACTTGTTATTATTAAAGGAGCATGGCGTCAGAAAAAAACACCCTGTTAGCATACTTAACTGTAGAGATTTTATCTAAACACTTATCAATGTTTCAGATAAAGTATATAAAAGCCGCATTTATTTATAGAAAATGAGACAGAGCTATGCAGCTGGGCTTTTAAGATCATTTGTTTATAATGTATGTCATTTCAGGACAGAAGAAAACCAAACACTTTCATCAAATAATGAAAACGTAACTGTGTTGTATGTGATGTAAGTAACACTAAGGGAACTGGAAAATGGTGGGCTATGATGAGAGGAAATAAAAAACATGAATACTTTGCCATGCATGTCATATGGAAGCCAATAATAGAAAACAGCTAACAGCTCTGTCTTTACTCATTATGTGAGAGAGAAGACCAGAAAGTATTGAATATCTAATTAAAATCACTGCTTATAAAGGGCAAGAGTAGGAGAAAGCTCAAATTTGTCTGTACTGACATAATGGAAAAGTTTTATCTCAAAGTTTTAAAAGGACTGGTTTTTATGCCTTCATAAACTATTCAGTCAGCTGAGGCATTTTCAAGAAGCTTTGGTGTCTGAAGAAATCTAATTTGTCAAAGTATGTGTTTCTGACAAAACAGAGCATCAACAAATTCCTTAATTAAAACCAAAAATGTTTTAAATATATATTAATGTTTTGATTGAACTTTTGACAAATGATGTTCTTTCTGTCATTTGAGCTGGCATTTTCTGAAACCAAGGTAATTATAGTAACAGATTAAATAAACAGAATAGTATGTAAAATTTTGATTGCCTAAGTTGTTTTATTTTTGTTGTGAAGGCTGGTTGAGATTTTGTCTTATACAATGCACTGAAATTCTATTGACAGCAAACAAGCATCTACAGTTCTTGACACACTGGACCATAATTTCACATTTAAAATAGGCCTGTTATTTATATCTCAGAATAAATTTCTTAATTGTCAGAGATATGCATTTCCATTTTTATTCTCTTTTCTAGGAAAAGAAAGTTATATATCTCAAATTACTCCATTCTCATCACCTTGGGAAATAAAAAAGGCTATCTACTATGGCCCCAGGAGATGTAGAGAATTATATAATCATTTAGGTTGGTAAAAACCTTCAAGATCATCAAGTCCAACTGCCAAGTCCATCACTAAACCCCATCCCTAAGTATTGCAGTACAGTAGGCCTTCTGCTGAGAAAATGAACCAACAGGCTAAATATTGACATTTATTTTGACCTTTGCAGTTGGAACAGTCAGAGGGATGCATGAGAAGAAAGATGGTGTCATTAACAGACTCACAGAATGCCTTGGACTGGAATAGATCTTAAGGATCATCTAGTTCCAGCCTCTCACCCAGTGCCATGGACAGGGTTGCCACCCACCCCTACAGGCTATAAAGAGCCAGGTTACAGTAGAGAGGTACATGGCATAATATATCACTTTGGAGATCAAAGGTTGCTTAGGTACCAGTGGTAACATAATTCTTTAGCATGCCATTCCAGATAGTTAACACATGGAGCCAGTAAAAGTAAGGCTGACTGGCTGGTAGTTCTCTGGGCCCTCCTTCTTGTCCTTTTGAAGACCAGGGTGGCATTTGCCATCTTCCAACCCTCAGGTAGCCCTCCTGATCTCCATGACCTTTCAAAAATGATTGTGAGTGGCATCTCTACAGTGTTCACCAGCTCTCTTAGGACTGGTGGATGCCCATGGGCACATCAGGGGCCCATGGACCTGTGGATGTCAAGTTTGCCTACATATCCTCTAAACGAATTCTCCTTGACCCAGGGGAAGTCTTCCTTCCAACATTCCTTTACCCTGGTCTCCTGGGTCAGATATTCCCAAGGCCTGGTCTTGTCAGTGAAGACCAGTGCAAAGAGCATTCAATAACTCTGCCTTCTCTGCATCCTCTGCTGCCAGGGTTCCCCCCCACCCCCAACCCCCAAAGTAACAGGCCCACATTATCCTTAGTTTTCCTTTTGGTTTTGATGTATTTGAAAAAGCCTTTCTTCTTGTCCTTGACATCTTTGACCAGTTTTAATTCCAGATGGGCCTTGGCCTTCCTTGTATCATTTCTCCTTACTCTGACAACCTGTCTATACTCATTTCAAGTGGCCTGACCCTGCTTCCATCTTCAGTGTATTTCCTGCTAACACTTCAGTAATGACAGGAGTTCTTTATGCATCGACAAAGGTCTCTTTCTCCCTTTGCTTGATTACTTGCTCATCTGGATGCATCTTTCTTGAGCCTAGAGAAAGAGATCTGTGAATATCAACCAGCTCTCTTGGACCCCTCTTCCCTGAAGGACCTATCTCCTTGGGGCACTTTCAAGGAGACCCCTGAAGAGGCTAAAAGGAGCTCTTCTGAAGTCCATAGTTGTCATCTTACTTGTAGCTTGCTCCCTCCTCACCCAATACTGAACTCCACAATCTCACTGTCACTGAAGCCAAGTCTGTGCCCAATATTCACATCTCCAATGAGGCCTTCCCTGTTAGTACAGTGACAGAACACAATTTCTTGTAGGATCCTCCAGTACCCTTGCAGGAAGTTGTCTCCGATGCTTTCCAGAAACCTCCTGGACTGTTTGTGTTTTGCTGTGTTGAATCACCAGCAGATGTGAGGTTGTATTTTTGGCTGTTTGGATGTGCTAAAGTTATTTCCTCTTAAGCTCTCTACAGACAGTTCAGGAGGGACCAAAATACTTGCTAAAACCTGAAGTATTAAACCAGGCTCAGATGATTGCTAAATCAGCAGAAAAGCACACCGTTCTGTGCAAAACTCATCCAGTGCCATGACCTGGTTTCACCCAGAACTATGGTACTTGATGATGGATATGTCATTGCATAGAACTGTGGGTTTTGCTACTGATATAAAAGATGAATGTCATTGTAGAGGAATTTCTTAGAGAGAAGGGGCATGATTTGCTATGGGATGTAGCCTGAGTTATTTTACACTAGGCCTCAGTTTTGGGCCTGAATTAGGCCTCAGATTTGGGCCTTGTTAGTAGTGAGCAAGCTTGTGGCGCAGTTAGAAATTCTATTAAGGTGTGCTTGGATTTAATTAATGTAGTTTTAGTAATTTTACCGTGGTGACCTTAAAGTTAAGATTGTTTACATTCCTTTTTAATCTAGTACCAATTAGAAAACACCTGTTCACATAAACTATCTGAAACTGTATATAAACGACCATTTTGAAGCAATAAACGGAGAACATATGATATGACCAAATTGGTTGGACCTATGTTACTCTGTCAGCCTCCTATGAAGTGCCCTGGCTTCATGTCATTGAGTAGAGAGTCATTACAAGTTCCACAGAAATATTATGCCTAAGTGAAATTGGCACTGAATGCCAAGACTAGTTGAGCTATGGATATCAAAAAACTACAAAGTTATACAGCCAACTTTTAGCTTTTTGCTCATCTCTGTGATATTACTCTTAGCTATCACCGGAAAAGTAACAAAGAGTTGGAAAGCATTCTACCTCATTACAACTAGATTTGGGATAGGCTTTCCATTCTTGCTTGGTTTCACCCTCAGGCAATATATTATTCAGCAATTCAAGCCTTAGTGTGGGTTTTACACATTTTCCTGACACTGCTTGAAGCAATCTCATTTATATTACAGGTGAACCAAAAAGAACTAGTCCATTTAATATTCTGCTCTCATTTACATTATGTTACTTATAATATTTTATATCCCATATTAATATCACCAAAAATCCACATTTTCTCTCTTCATGTACTTGAGAAAGGCTATAGGGAAATTCTAAGTCTTCTGTGTTAATGGACTTGCATTACAGTTCTGCAGGCCAAGTTGGAATGAATCACCGACCCCAAAATGTAATTTCTTTTCTTTAATATTTTGACCTTTGCAAGTTTCACTTTGACTATTCCTTCCAATGTTTAGAAACAGACAGGGAAGAGAATATTTAAAATGAAAAGCAGTAGCTAGCTTTAAAAAAGCAAAAGAAATATTTTAACATTTTCAGTTAATGTATTGTTTTATAATTGGCTTAAGAGGAAGAGTAGAAGGATCAAAATATGAAAAGAAATCAAATTCAGGGTGAAGTCCATTGCTTGGATGGAGACTGAATGAGCAGACCTTGTAAGTGGTCACTAGAATTTGTAAATTAAAGTTGCAAATTTGCACTGAGTTTCTCGTGTGAAAAGGAAATTACTTTATGACTGCTTCATTTTTATGAGACTAAAAAGCAGAGTCTCACCCTGCTACTTGGCATGTAACATGCAAATTGCAAGGCTTTCTTATGCCAGTTTATTACTGCTTATTCAAATCCCCAACTTTTCTGCTCCTTAGGCCTATTCTGCCCTCATCTTTCCAAGGAAGGGTGGGACAGAGGTGGGGACTATTAGAGACAATTTATCTTCCCTCTGCATCAATTCACATGAAAACTGATTTATTCAATTCTCCTTTTTTTTTTCTTTTCTTCAGAAAATCCACAGAGACTATCTCATAAAGAACATCCAACAGCATCATTATTTAAAATGATGATATCTTGGCTCCTTCATGTCCAGTAAATCTAGAAAACTGTTACCTTTAAGCATTCAGGTGTAAACAATGTAGGGTGTTCTTGGGAAAAAACACAGCTCCTTCACTGTGTCTCCCCCACACTCCAATATAAGAATCCTTTAGTGCTCTGTTAGTTGGTACAACTTCACCTACACTAACTTCAATCCTAAAATTCGAATATTTAACCTTCTCTTTCAGAAACTGATATAAAACCAAACTTAATGAAGCTTGTTCTTAGTCTAAAAATGAATTATCTACCATCAATGGGTAAAATGAGGTAGGGATAAAACCCAGTGAAGGCATATCCTGAAACAGTAGGAATTCTGTTAAATTGTTATCCAGGATATTTCATTGAAACAACCTTAAGTGACCATCTATGTTAATATATTCAAACAGTTGCTGAAACTTTGCTAATTCCAAGTGTATGATTATGGTGTCCTTGTGTCTTCAATGGGAAAAGAAGCATTCCATGAACATTACTGTTTTAAATTTTTCAATCCATTACCTTTCTAATTATGGGGAAGAAGAAGGATGGAAAGAAAGGAAGGGAGCTGGAGAAAGAAGGCAAGATACAAATAAAGGCTTAGACATTTAGTGCTATAAAAAATTTAGTGCTGTGCAAGTTAAAACATTTGTGTTTTAGAGTCTTTCTCCTAACAGAAAGTTTATCATTTTTCAAAACAACATTGAAAATAAACCTCAAATTTTTCGCTCTTGAAAATGAACTGTTAATGAATTCAGATGTCTGCGGCTTCTCAGATACTTATGCAATTTGACAATGTTATCCCTCAGCCAGTATTTATGAGCTGCTTCCTGGACTGTAACTCCACACACTGCCACCAGCTGTCTTAAAATGAGGAGCAGTTTGTCCCTGAGTTCCAAGGGGAGGGCATGAAGGATACTCCCAGCTCAACTATAGCACATATCTTTCTTCTCTGCCAGCTTTTTTCCTGTCCTCTGTCAACCTTCACAGACCTTGAAGATTTCTGTGGCCTTTAGGCTTTCTGATCCTCCAAACAGGATAAATTGCACATGTACTGCATAAACACTACCAAGAATTGTCCCACAGAAATGTCACGTTTCTCCAGTGATGGAGAGAGCTTGCAGTGCCTGAAGTGGATTAGAGCCTGCCTGCACAAGTACAGCTTCATTCTCACAGTACGGCAACTGCAGATTGGCATGGCAGTGGAGGAGTCATATTTTGATTCACATACTGAATATCATCAAGCTGATATTTCAGTGCCTTGTAAAATGTCTGTTAGGTGGAAGAATTCAGGATGAGATAGTAGAATTTATCTGCATGCCAAGGAGGCATATTTTGTTCTGGCACTAGAAAAATTCCCAGTTTATGGTTTTAGCATATGTGAATATCCCGGCTTTACAGAATATGGGTGCCAGTCAGGCATATTTTATGTGATGTACAGGCAAAACTCAAGCTTAGGTGTTTGAATATATTTCCACTCAAAAATACCTGTGACAGTGATGCAGAAAGTTAATCTGAAAATAAGTAGTAAAAATATCCATAAAACTAATACGGAAGTTTATATTTAAAGATTCCTTCACTGAGAAAGTTGGATTATTTTGTGATTAGGCATAAGCACATTTAACATACTGCAGATGACATTGCTCTTCAAAATGGAAGAAAAAACTTTCCTTATAGAATCTGGCATAGCTTGAATAAAGTGGACAGAAATCACTGCTGGCATTTTAGAATACTTACTTTTTAAAAAAAAGTATCAGAAATTTTGTGGATTCTCTTTTATTCAAGGGAAGCAGAAGAGTTAACTTGGCTTATATGCTTTGGCTTGTTGGCTATGGGAGAAGAACTCATTGAGTCCTAAAGATCTTTTGACCATGCCTTAAAACTTCTAGACAATACACCTAAAAAAGTTATCAAAGGCTTTTGGGGTCCTCTCCTCTGAAAAATCTTGTTCCAAAGATGGCCATATATGGCTGAAAAATGCAACAAAATTATTTAGTATGAAAACATAAGTATCATTACAAATGGTACAAATTTACCAGAGAAACTTTGCTTCTTTCAAGTTTTTTCTTTTGAATCCCTTTTTTACATCTATTAATACAAATGACTGTTTCTTATACTGTATAGAGATTCCTACAAGCAACTGCAAATATGAAAATGCAGATTTTTTAAAGCAACCACCTCAATTAAAAGATAATAGACAATCATATATATGGTTAAAGTCTCTACATATCTGTGCCAATGGAAAACTCTATTAAATGCTTGGAGATATTTGTAAAATGAACTTTTTTTTAAACCAGGCATCTTGTAAGAGTGTAAGATTTCCTTAAAGGACTTTTGTTCCTTTCTACAGTTTTTTTTACATTACAATACTCAGGAAACCTTTTCCTACTGAAAAATAGGAGTAGAAAACAAAGGGGAAAGAGAATAATACAGAAGAGAAGCTGAATAATGGCTGATAGCAGAAAGAATATAATTAAGGATTAGTAGGGCAATAGATATTGTTTTGAAAAAAAGCCATCTGAGTTTTAATACCATCACTGCTGATACTCCTCTCACTGATTTAGGAGTGTTATTCATTATCTCTGATAACTTCTGCCATCTGTAAATAGAAGCTGATGGCGACCTATGAAACATTAGTGAAAAATAGAATATGAAAATGATTTTGACACTTTCACTTCTGTACTATGCCTGTACATACTTATTTAACAGAGGTTTAAAACAAGTGTTTCAACAGTTAGGGGTGGGTGAGCACATAAGCTAAAATAACAATGGAATTTAATATTTCTTTAAAGTTGAATTGGACTTTTGACTCTTTGCTTAGCTTACTTGAGGTGATTTTTCGTTCCTGTGTGCTCTAAACTTCCTGGTTTCAGCGGGCCGTAAAAACAGATGTGCTGAAATACAAACACCACGAAAAGCTTGCTTTTGTGGTATTTCCAGCCTGAAGGGAAGACAAAGATGTTAGAAATCCCTTGAGAAACCCTATGTCCAGACTACTTTTGCGGATAGATTTGTCTGTAATTTCTTTTATGACTGTAACCCAAGATGGACAGTAAATAGCAGAATTCAAACACACTCTATCTGTTACTTTGTGACACTTCTACAGGATGGTGAGCACAAATGCATGGAGAAAGGTAATTATTTTCCCTGAAGGATGTTCCATAATTTTAATCTTGGTTCCAATTTGATTTTTTTCGTGAGAGCAAAAGATATCAACTCTCTTGTGAAAAGGAGAGGCTCTTCAACTTGTGCTGTGAGAATGCATGATGGATCCTTGAAGTGGATCCTAATGACAGAAAATCAAGAAGAATTAAATGTTTGATCTGATTCCAGTCAGAATTTTATTGAAATCAAATAAACTTTGTGAATCATTTTGTCCTGAACTTGTAAATTCTGCAGGAAACACAGAATTCTGGAATTTTTTTCATTCTTTTGTGGTCCAGGTACTCTAAGAAGATACAAATTTTGTATTAGTTGAGGTTCAAGGATCAGCTGATTCAGATCAGCTTAAAAGAAACTTCTGTGTCTGGTTCAGCTACAGAAAACCCAAAGCCTTGTTCTGTTTATGTTGTCCATCTGATGTTTTGAAATAAGGTATAGGACCCATAATACAACTGAGTCCATCCAGCCTGCCAGCCAGAACCCATGTGATCTGTGCATATCTGATATGTCCACAATGCCAGATGCAAATCTATGAGAGATGTAGAGCAGGCAGATATAAGTCAGTAAGCTCAACATCTCGGGAATTTCTAGAGTACTGAAACATCTCTAGCACGATTGTAGACACCTACATGTAGAAGATCTGGAGCTCAGACTCACATCTTGAAGGTGAATCATAAAAAATTAGCTATCACTGAATATTCTTTGATTCAGAGATAGGTTTGAGATTACATTTATGTCTTGAGATAGAACATAGCTATATCACCTTAAAAAAAAGGGCACTTAAAGTATTATTTAGTTATGCATTTTTACTGCTGTCACTTCGGTTATAAAAAGCTGCATGATTTTAGTTATAAATCTCCAATACAAAATATAATGGCTTTGGAAGCTTCATATTCCTTTTCATTTTACTGTGCAGACTAAGCAAATCAGAAAAGTGGAACATGACTTTTGTTATTACATTTAGAACATGTTATTTCCTTTCTGTTTTCTTTCCATCTTGGTTTACCATCATAAAGGAAATGATAGACAAATCTGTCTACAAAAATAGGCTGGAAATAAGTTTTCTCAAAAAGATCTGGTTTGGCATTATAACTTGTGGTTTCTATTTTGCATTCCTTTTAAAATAAGTAGAAATACTGTTGATTTCCTGATAGGTAATAGTGTCTACATGAAGGTCTTTTTAGATTATGTGCTGGTTTGAAAGCAAAACCAGTGAAAGACTCCAAGTCAGAAATACAGTTTAATAAGAGGAAAAGAAAAGAAATAAAGTAAAATAAAATAAATGCAATAGTACAAAAAACCACTGACAGAGTCAGAATACAACCTGACACCCTGTTAGTTAGGGTGGTGGTAGCAGTCCAGATGAAATGGTCTTGTCAAAGCAGTGATCCTGTAGAAAGGTCTGGTAGCTCTTGTCTCCTCTGGGAGTCCAGTGGAGTAAAGGCTCCCTGTGCTGTCTCAGATTATATCCAGGTGGGAATGCTTGGCTCCTCCCCCTGGGCAGAGCATCTCACAATGGGCTGATCTCATTCTATGAGTCATGCAGTGGGTCCTTGATGGCCCATTAAACAGAGATAACTCCAGGGGGGAGTTATCTATGAGTCATGCAGCAAGGCATTGTTGGGCTCGTTAACAAAAGATAAGGGAAACACTGCCCCACCTGCTTTCAACAGCTCATGAAGATGGTGATAGAACACAATTTACATTGTAACCTAGGCCAGACTATCACACATTAATAAATAAATAAACTCCTTAAAGTATGTGTTGTGCTGGTGTTCATGTCTGCCTCTGGCTCATGAACAAAGCATAGAGAAGTCACAGAGGTGTTCTTTGGCTCTGGATTGTAAAGTCACAGATAAGTAAAGCTTAGATTTTCATATTTTCTTCTTAATGTTTACATTAGACACTTTTGAAACATTAGCTGTAGGAAAATTGAATCTAAGATGCCATTTCCAGAATACCAGAAGGGATCACTTTGATAATTTAACTTGACCTCCAACATCACTTCAGCCATAGGCCTTCTCTACTTTGAACAAGAACATGGCTCTAAGAGATAAGTCAT
The DNA here is from genome assembly GCA_910950805.1 of Acrocephalus scirpaceus scirpaceus. Lineage (NCBI taxonomy): Eukaryota > Metazoa > Chordata > Aves > Passeriformes > Sylviidae > Acrocephalus > Acrocephalus scirpaceus. Next base: position 83,743,579 of record OU383775.1, read on the forward strand.
ATCTTCTTCACAAGGGTGCTTATAATTGTTAGAAAAATATTACTCTGATAAATCAGTTTCAGCTGAATTTTTCCAACTTTACCATTCAAGGACTGTTTGGGTGCTAGAGATTTCTCTGAAAAATAACTCTGTATTGAAAAATGTTGTTCTATGTCATTACTTTTATGGCTGTAGCTTGGATGCTAACTTTCTCTTGAAATGTTCATATTGGTCTCTTCAAATTTTTAATTGTAAAATATTGTTTCCACTCTTCCAGGCAGTCTTCTAGCTTTTCCCTGAATACTTTTACATATCAACATCTTTTCATGAATGTGTGAACTGATGTGGGCTGAGATAATTTTCTACATAATAGCTGGTACTGGGCTATGTTGCAGATTTGAGCTGAAAACAATGTTGATAATACAGAGATGTTTTCATTATTAATGGTGAGCAGGGCTTACACAGAGCTGAGGACTTTTCTGCTTCCCACCACACCCCCCAGTGAGTGGGCTGGCATGAACAAACAGTTGGGAGGGCCACACCAATTGACCAAAGGGATATTCCATACCATATGATGTGTTCAACAATAAAAGCTCAGAAAGGGGGCAAGGAGGAAAGGGGATATTTGGAGTTCTGGCATTTGTCTTCCCAAGTAACTGCCAGAAGGGGTGGGGCCCTGCTCTCCTGGAGATGAACATCTGCCTGCCTATGGGAAGCAGTGAATTAAATCCTTATTTTGCTTTGTCTTCATGTGCTACTTTTGCTTTATTAAACTGTCTTTTTCTCAAACCACAGGTTTTCATGTTTTATTTTCCTTTCCATTCTCTCCTCTACCCCACTGAAGAGGGAGTAAGTGGTCTGTTATGTGTGATTAACTGTCTGTAGGCGTTAAAACACAAAAAGGTAGATATCCAACTGTCCATAATATTCCAACTGGACAAATACCTGTGCCAGATGTGGATGCAAGGTAGCCATTCTGCTGAAACACCATTGAGACATGAAACAACAATTCCAATATAGCAATTTTGAGAAGCACAAAAAGATATTATGTACCTGTTCTGGCTCTTCATGTACTTGCCCTTACCTTTCTGATGTACTCTACTTCCTTCATATTAAATAATAAAAAGGCCTTTTTAAGAAAATATTTTGTTACAGTTCTGTAGGATATGACTGACATTTGTTGGTATGAAAATGTGAAACATGATGTCATGTATTGAGTTTATGGCCTGTCCACCAAAAATCTTATGATTTACATTTGCCTACAGAAAAGGCGATCCCATCCTTCAAAGCACAGCCATATTTTTTAAGGAATTCTGTGACCAATAGATAGGCTATAGTACAAAATAGGTAGTATGTATTCCAAACAAATTTTGCTAAGGTAGCCATGGAGAAAAATTTTATCTGAGCAATGCAATTGTTGAAGGAGCACTGTGTAGGTAACTAACTTATTGGAAATATTCATGTCTGGACTCAGTATAAAATTGTATCAGTAAAACTGTATGCAGTTTTATCTGGTTAATTTTTGTAAAAATGTAGGTAGTCTACCAGATGCAGAGTACCTGTAGATGTTCAGGTCACCTCTGGGATGCAGCACTGCAACCACTTCAGAATATGCTCCAGCACTTTACAGTTCTTTGGAGAGCAGCATGTGAAGAAAAATGTTATATCTAGTTGAAACTGAGACAAGAAAACAGAAATTATTTGTTTGAGTCTCTTTCCTTTAGATGTTACCAACTCAGCATAATGGCACATTTCACACTGAGAGAGCTTGTGCCACTGCAGAGTCAAAGGGAAAGGAATCATTGTCTGACTTGTCAGCATTGCTTCAAGCTGTATGCATGATACTCCTTTGAGATTTCTGATTCTGTTACTAGCCAGACTCAACTCTTCTGAATTTATGAGATCTGACAGAAATTTCCACTTCTTTCACTATGATACCTATTTTGTACAGTTTCCAGTAAGTCATATGGATGTTTTGCTCCTAAATCTGAAATAAGAACTGTTTTATTAGTCCTCACCAAAGTGCATTCAGATCATGGGGCCATGTTCTACCTGCCATAGGGGTTTTAAATGAGCTGGATCTCCATCAGTCCTCAGTGCTATGATGCTAAGTAACTACTTATTTGTAACAAGATGTTGAATTACTGTCCGAATTCTCATGGAGGTGAAGAATCTTATGACTTTGTTTTTCATAAAGTTTATAAAATTCACAAAATTCAGCTTGGCTTAGCTGGTCCACTGAGCGATGCAGATAGGATAACTCCACTGCTGCTGCCTCACAAAGATCTCAAATTCATGTTATCACTCATTTCATCAACTCTGGCAATATCAGTGTTGATATTTCCTCTATAACCTGAATATTAAAAAACATTCTTTAAAAAGACTGGGGCAGCTTTGCTTTGAAATGAGAACAATGTTGAAAATAGGCAGGTGTCTATTTTGTCAAATCATGTACTGTTCTTTCAGTGAGGGCATATTTCAACACCTTAGAAAAAGACTTGGGTTTTCTACTATAGTATTCAAATTGCTAGTGTTAGAGTGCAATCAATGTGTTATGACAGAATGACAGAAATAACTTTGTCCTTATTCCCAAATTTTTTTTCTCTTAAATGTGTTAAGAAGTATTTTCATGTTGGCTTTGTTGGTCTGTAAAGATACAGCAATGTGCATTTTTTTTAATCATGTTTTTACAAATTGGGTACAAACCTCTTGGTAAGGAATCCAAAATTAATTTTAGAAGCTGATGTAAATTCAGTGCAAATAATCTGATCTCAAACTGATAATATGGTCGAGTTCATCCTGTCTTGCTTTTGTGAGTTAATAGAAATATCTAGATAAATAAATATTTTATTGTCATCTTCAAGCACTGGGGAAAAATCAACATCACCAGAGAGTCATTTAGCATATGCAAAAATTGGAAAGACAGGCAGAAGGAATATGAGTCTTCTTGCAAGTACATGGATATGAGTATTACTATTTCAAATAATACTGCACATTAGGCTGTATGTTTACTGTGTAGACAAGATGTCTGGTAGCTTCAAATGTAGGTTACATTTTTAAGAAGAAGTGATTATGCATTTAAAATACTGGACAACTCTGGCAAGCAAAAGAAAATCACAGGCATTGAACACAATAAGAATAAGGATATTTCAGTTAGTATAATAACAATAGAAAGGAAGTCCTGCTCTGCACCTCTGCAATGAGATTTTGCATTGATCACCCCTGGAATACATTAACTTGAGAGAACAGGTTAGAGCATTTTTTTCTTCCTTGAACACAGTATTTGGAGCAGAAGTATGGATATGAAGAAAACATGCTGGTGAAGCTGCAACCAATGAAATTAAAGCAACCAGAAAGCTTGAGAAAAATACAAGAAAAAACCTCAAGCAATTCCAATATGAACAGTAAATGGCAGATGTGGTACATGGGACTTTTTCTTTGAAAATGTTGGTGTCATCCCTTTTCCTGTCTAGTTGTCTCACTGTCTCCTGTGAAACATTTGTCTATAATTATGGCAACTTGATGTTGCCATGGAAGTCTACATAATCTCTAAAGTTTGAAGGAAAAAGTGAGACATAGAGACAGGAAGACAGGGATCATGTATGCAAATGCTCAGTGAGTCTGAATGATATATTTGTGAACCTTTCTTAAAAGATACATTATAGGAAAGATGACAAATTTGTGGCAAGTTCTTATAATGGATGTAAAATTTTTTATGTTGAGAGTGTTCACATGTGATGCTCGATTATTTCATATCTATTCATACAATAAAGTTTGGATCACTTTTTCTTTGGTTGTTTGCACAACTTTCATGCAACCTGATAAAATAGTTTTAAAACTTCTGTTTTTATCCAGGAGAAAAAAATCACAAGTGTTGTAATTTGGCATATATGTCATTCATTCATTACAGCTGAAAAAGGTTGTCAAGCTTATTTTAGCTGGTTTGATACGGTGTTTGATATGATATATGACTGATATCACCAGTCATAACTGGTGCTTAATTGCAGGTCAAAAATATTGCTTAGGTGGCATTCAAATAAAACAGTCCTGAAAGAGAAATTTATGATAGATTGGAGTAGGTGACCAGTGGTCAATTACTCTGTCATTGAATATTGCTGTGTGGTATGAAAATGGTTAAAAATATCTGTGTGCTGCACTTAATGGACCTCATCTTGTCAAAAGGTCTGCTGTGCATGAAAATCTGCTTTATGAGAAAAATATGCAAGAGCAATGTACTGTGAGTAATTTCCTTTAATTTTCCATAGAGAAAATTCAACACATCAAATGTCATAGTATTTGAAGAGTAAATAAACAAGTACATTTAGAGCAGTGAAAAACAGTTTTGATCACTGAAAGCATACATGAGTGTTAAAAGCTGTACAACTATGCTATAAACATAAAAAAATGCTTTTCATAAAAACTTGGAGCATTTTATATTTGTCTGCCTTCGTTGGTGAGCAAAAGGAAAATGGATATGTCCAATTCAGAAGCTGATTTAAGGCAAAAGATTCTTATAAAATGAAAGCTTATAAAGCTAGGTATAAACATTTGTAAAAGGAAATGGAAACAAATTGTTTTAAGTTCAAAAAGTATTTTTAAAGTGAGAAAATTGGATTAGAAAAAACATAAAGCATTGTTTTCCACAATGTCTGTCTTTTGCATTGCTTTTTATGCTTCCGGATCAAGGAATGCGAGTCCTTCAGGTTCATCAGATAGAAATATAATAAACTATAGTTGTTTGCATTCACTAAATTAATTTTCTTTCTAGACTGTAACATCAGCATCTGATTGGTAAATAAGTAGTGGTTTGTGATCAGGTTAAGATTTATGTTATGAGCAGAACAATGGTATCAGTTTGAAGTGCAACTATGCACAGAAGGAATTACATCACCGTGTTTTGTAATTAATTTCCCCAGTTTCCATAATCCTCTTTTTTCCATATTAAGCTAGCTCAGTTTACAAGGCCAAAGATCAATATTCTGTAATATCATGATCGCAAACTTATTTACAACCCCAAAAGTTAACATCTCTCTGTTGTACCCTCCCCTAAATGTTATGCTGTTGGGGCATAGCTAGCAAACTGCTTGTTGTAGGAGCAGGTTTTTTCCTATAAACAAGCTCATCAGTGATACTGAAAACTTTACTTATCACAGAAAGGTGAATGTAGAAAATGAATGGACATATGTGGTCTTGTAGATAGGAAGTAGTACTTTATCATGGGTTAGCCCACAAAGATGTTGCCTGGTGTTTGTCAAGATGTCGCCTGGAAAATCAGCTTGGTTAAGAGTGTTAGGAATTAAAGATGGCTAAATAACAGAATGAGAATTAGTTCTGGCAGAAGATGTCCTTATCTGAATGACAATATTACTGGAAAAAGAAACAGGAATAGTAATTAGCAAATAGCTTTCTGAAAAGAAACTTAACAGATATAGCCTTCTCAGCAAGCATGCTAACATGCTTTGTTTCAAACAGTGCAACTTGTATGAATATTTCTATATTAGTGGATTTTAGCATGTATGAAAGACGCCAGACTGGGAGCTTTGGAAACTGAGTTTATTTATCCAAAGGAAGCCTACATGCCTAGCAACAGCAGTAAGAAACAGTGTTCACTTCCTCACACTGAGAAGCCTGTTCTAAAGAATTACTAATAAAGTCATAAAATAGGTCAGCTTCCATGTACATTAGCCTTTGCCCTCTTTGCAGAGGCTGCCAGCAGGAATGCCGATTAATGACAGCTGTGCTGGACATTTGTTGACTGGGAACTAAACCGAGCTTGCAGAGATCCCTTTCACACAGCCTACAAAACACCCAGCGAATGGCAGTCTCTTTTTGACCTTGGACAGTATTAGAAGTATTTTCCAATGAGAAAAACTTCTCAAAAGCAGTAGATTGCTCAGCAGAGAGAAAAAAAAATAGGGTTTTTACTTATTCTATTTCTTATTCTGTAATCTTATTCTAGGCATAACAATTACCTTTGCAAAGCTTAACAAAAAGTAGAAAATCTATGGGGGTATGTCAGACAAACCCTTTTTGTGTGACAGAAAAGATATTTTCACGAGATTATTTGTTACTTCATTCATGAAAACATTACTAAAATAATGTCAGTTTAGAAAGGGGACGTATTTTCAGCATATTTTGTGAAAATGTTTTTTCTTGGATTTAAAATTTTGCTTTGAAAATATGAAAATTTTGTTATATCAGAATGCACCCTTACGGAGACCTTAAAATATCCTTTTTTGAAATTAAGGACCCTTCAAAAAAGTGTAGGTAATAGAGTACTATCCAGGGTAAGTTTTAGAAATATTTACTTTAAACTAAGTAAAAAGGTATGTGTGATTAAATAAATCATAAAGATATCCTGCTGCCTTAAGGCAGTGTTTGGCATGATAAGTGGCCATTCATACCCTCAACAAAGCTGCGTCTCTCATGCTGTAGGGGTACTTAAGATATGAATTCCTCCCAGAGTTCAGAAGAAATGTGGTTATTCATATGCTTTTGTATCAAATTTGTCTTATTTTTGGTTAGAGCTTGCATGTGCTGTTTTAGTCGACACTTCACTAGAACATGACCTAACAGTATGATGTTTCCAAAGTCTGAGAAGCAGAGAGATTTGAGTTCACAGATCAGCATACTCCAAAGAAAGCTGTCTGGGGAGAGAAAGCAAATGGCAAATAAAGAAGCTGACTTTTTTTAGATGTGCACTTCTGACTACTTGGCATCTTTTCAATACAGTTCCATCTTTAGGAATGTAGGTTGTATTCAGTCATTTGTTGGAGAGCCAAACCCTTATGCCCTAAATTAGGGACACAATAAACACCCTCCCCTGGGGAGAAAGTACAGACAAGGCCAAGAAAAAGGAGGTCCTCACAGGCTTGCATCATGAAGTTTCCTCATTCATTTCCCCTCTGGGCCAATGAACAGTTCTCAGAATATTTCCTGAGACCCTGCAGATTCATGAGGTCTCCCCGGTTCCTGGAGTAGGCAGAAGCTCATAAAATCACTTGCCATTCTTGTGCTCAATGCCACCTGACTAAAGAAAGGCACAAGTATCAAGAGGCTCCCTTATTTTTATAAATGCAAGTATTAATTATAGATGTCTTCCTTTTCTAAATCAGTTCCTCAGATCTGCTGGTCAACCCAGGCACAGACAAATGGTTGCATGGCAAGAATTCTGGATTAAAGGACTATTGCCATTAAAAAAGAAGGATTCTTGCATACAAATGGGTGTGGTGATTCATTTTTCTTAAATGATTGTTCTGTTCACCCGCAAAATGTACAAGTTGTAACCCCTCCCTAAGTTGTATTGTTCTCCTCCCCTGTCAGTATCCCATCGGTCCAAGCCTTGGATCCTCCCCCTCTCTAGAACTCTCTCTTAAGCTGAGGCACGAGGCTGCTTTGCCCTCTGGTTGTCCGCCTCTGGTTTGGGCCTTGTTCTCTCTGCCTCTGCGTGGACCTGGCCCTGGCTCTGGCCCTCTTGCCTCATGCCCTCTCCTTTGGGAGCCACGCTCCCCCCACCCGGTGTGGGACCCCGAACAAACCCCATCTGATCAGCACCCTCAGAAGCCGTGTCGTGTCTTGCCTGCCTGCAGCTGCCATTAGTTGGCACAACCAAGAGACGGCTCCCCAGAAACTCCGGTAGGGCTCTGGTACCTGCCCTTCCTTTGGGACCCAGGGATATGTTGCCCACAGCCCCCCTGCAGCTGCTAGCTGGGCCTGAAAAGAGTAGGGGGGAATGCAACAAGTGGGCAAGAAGTATGAAATCCATCATTATTATGCCACTTGCACACACTCAAGAACATTAGTGTATCTCAGGTTCCAAAAAGGTCCTAAGAATTCGCAATGTTATACATTGTGCTGTGGACCAAAAATATGCAAGTCTAGTACAAGAAAATTGTTTCTGTTTCCTGGTTAACATGAATCAGAAGAAACCTTTACTTTTCAGCAAATTTTACATTTCTGTGAAGATGGGAGAAAAGCAATATGCCTGAAAAATGGAGGAAATTCCAATTAAATGGAAGTTAAATTCCAAGAAGATGAGGCATGCCTCTTGAATCTACTCACTGGAACATTTGGTAAATTTGTGCTGAAACATTTTTTTGGCTTGCAAATTGATTTTGCACCTACGTGACAATGTCCTTTGCTAACACTGTGACTTTACAATAATTGGGTCCTTATTTCTTTTCCTGAACTTGTGCTTCATTTATCTGAATGCTTTTCCCTGCATCAAAAAGTTATTATATATATTGCAACAGTTAATTCTTCGTTTGTCTACAGTTTCATCAATAAGGAGAGAGAAAGAAAAGTAAGCGTACACTGTGTTATGGTAGGAATTGTCGGAACCCAGGACACCTCTCCAGCTGCCCTGGGTGGTCTGGGACCCTGGCACAAAGACAAAAATACCAGTGCCTTCGATTTTTGCCCATGAGAGCGATTACCAACTTTATATGAATAATTACAAGTCACAAGAGTGTGATTAGAGTAATAATTAGCTTATCACCGGGTGATAATGTAGAGTTTTGGGGTTCATAAAGGTGGTTCAGGGAGGCAAGATGGAGGGATTTGGGTGTGTCCCTCTCCTTCTCCTTCTTCTTCTTGTCCTCCATCTTCTGCTGTGATGGTGGCACTTTTGGATTGGTTTAGTGTAGAGTTGCACTGTCTAACATAGGTGATAGGTATTGGTATATTATTATCAACATATTTCACATAACATTTAGAATAAAAGATTACGACCGCCCTTGAGTTGTTCAGTTAGCCACAATCAGAGCTGTAGCCAGCATCCATGCCGGGTGAGAAAGAATGTACGCAGATAAGAGACAATAAACCACTTCTGAGAAAGAAACCAACGCATCCTGCCTCTCTCTTCAGGCACCGGGGCTCAGGAGGAGGACTTTGACAACATTCTCGGAGGGTTATCAGCCCGGGAACTGAGAGGAATGGAATAATAACTAGCTGGCAGATACCACAAAGCCTTTTTTAATTACTTTGGTTCATGTGATGCTTTCAACAGCATCAGATCTCTGTATGACAACTGAAAAAAATTATGTGACATGGTATCCTCAGTTAGAAAGAGGAAAGACATTTGTTTGTGCATCACTCTGAAATACTGTGCTGGATTAAAACTGAGTGCATGTTACATTCAGAATAAAAGTTGGAAGACAACAGCTGTTCTGTTGGCTTTGAACTGATCAGAAGTTCTTTGTGGCCCTACTATGATAAAAGATACCCTTCTCTTGATATTTGATGCTATTAAATACTTTTGCTGTCTAAAAATGAACTTACTGGTTTCTTCTGGATTTTTAAGGAGTATGTCTCATCTTTTAAAGGTTATCTCCTTAATGACAATTTCAAATTTTAGCAGTATATAACACACAAATGGGAAAGAAATAATAAAAATACATATTAGGTTTCACAAACAACATTGACTGTTATGGCTTAGTTGGCAACTATTCTCATAACGATATTCAAGACTGGAAAAAAATTAACAGTAGAATTTTACATGTATTAAGTTACATAATTAACAAATAATCCAGTTAAAATCAGAAGACAATGTTTTAAATACTTTTATTGTCTTGAGACAGGGAGAATTTTAATATTGCCATGAAACGCTGGATTAAATTTAGAGAGCTGGTGAATTTGGAGGATCTGTGTTAATGTAATGTCTCTGACCAACTATATTTTTTACCATCTGCTTCCAGCTTAGACTTGGATTCTTTTCACTACCTTGCCTGGTTAAGCACCTTTTGATATTTGCCTATTGGTCAAGTGAGTGAGAGACTCTAAATTTTAAATTCCTATTATTCATTCCTTCAGATGGTGATATGTCAAACTGTACTACTTTGAGAGTATCTTTAAGGGTTTATTTAACTTTTAGAGCACATCTGCATATACACTTCCAAAACATTCTTGGAGTTCTCATCAGGAATTAGTTAGATCTGCACACTATTTTTCATCCTGTCTCTTATGCTTTCTTATGCAGAAAATCCCACAAATTCTTTGGGAAGTACAACATATTGTTCACTTTTTGTACACATATTGGAAGCTGAAGGTGCTGTAGAACACACTGAGGCTGTGTATTTATATCTATTTTTCAGAGAAAAAGATGTCTGTGTCATTTCTACAACTTCTTGTGACATGTCAAGCTTCCTGAAATTTTTGCAACTCTTTACTATGTAAATGCAAATGTGTTTAGATGGACAGTTTGGATAGAACTAATGGAATCCAACGAGAAATCTGCTAAGAATTCTATTTAATATTTAACACACATATGTTTCTGTATGCTATATAGTTATTGGAAGTTGGATCTTAGAGATTCCAAGGCAATATTTTTTGCTGAAGAAGTTACTCTTATATTTCAGGTTTCCTAACTGTTTTTCCCTCTCCTCTTATTTAGGATTTCTGCAGCACTTATCAGATGAGGTTGCAGAAAGATGAAGACAGTTTGAAGAACTTTTGTATTTTTAGGTCACTTCAAGGCAATCATTTTCTAGGTCAAAATCTTCCATAGTGTATATGAATCTATATCAAGCCAAAAGTATTTTATGAGGTTTTGGCAGAGTAGTGATGTCAATAATTTGGCATTTGGAGTGATTTTCAATGGATCTAAGCCACTGATGGATATGGGAAACTTATTTGGAAAGAGGAAACATTTCTCCATAGACTTCATCCAACTTTTCAAAATTTTGGTAGTCAATTAAGCACAGCTCATCAAATGGAATTTGTGACTGAGCTGATCAATGTTTCCTAGTCTGTGCAGAGGAGCCCTTGTCAGCTGTGCAACTCAGTTGAGAGATTTTTTTTTTTTACATCAATTTGGTAAAGAGGATTTCTCAGGTCCCCTTAATCTCTAACTTCAATACTAAAAATTGGCACAAATATTAAGAAAAGGAATTCTATGCACAATACTGCAATGGCACCTGAAGCTGTTATCTGTGGCTTCCCTTGGAGCTAACAGAAGTTGAATACCTTCATTTCCAAGTAGCATGCAGCATACAGCAAAAGCCTTGGAAAGTGTTTTAATATTTTTGCTATTTTTTAAAAATGGTGTAGAAGTAAGTACATTATAGTACACTCTGGCTCCTGATTGCTGGTGCTAAATATGTGGTTAAATCTTTACACAGTTCAGACCTGCAGAAGTAAAAATTATGAGACTGCAGGTTTAAAGCATATCTTTCTTTGTAAATACATGAATTATTTATAAAGATGGACATTCTAAGGTATGCCTACTTATGTTAATTTACAGAAAAATAAGAATATTCATTTGCCTTTTAATAATAATCTCTAAAATAAAAAGCATCACACTACATACATGAGGCATAGTCCAGAAAATGCTTATGGGAGTGTGCCCTGGAGCCACAGAATTATTGTAGAACCACAGAATGGCTTGAGTTAAAAGACCCCTAAAAGATCATCTGGTTCCAACCCCACTGTCATGGCAGGACACCTTCCACTAGACCAGGTTGCTCAAAGCCCCATCTCAAACCTCACCCTCAGCATTTCTAGGGATAGGACATGCACAGCTTCTCTAGGTAAGTCATGATGGGTTAACTTCCAAGTGAAGCCCAGCAAATTTTTGATGCAGTCCAGAATGTTGAGATAAGAAATAAAAGTTTTATTCTTAGCTATGTATGCTAACCTTTGAGAGGAAGATGCCAGTAGAAGTGGAAACTGCAGTGCCTCTGTAAGCACTTTGCTGTCCAGTGAAGTACAGCAAATTTGAATGAAGCCTATCCCAATTTGTAAGAGAAGAAAAGGTTTAAGATATGCTGATATATGTAGTATATTTTAAAATAAAAGTTTTCTCTGATTGTGGAAATCCTTTATATAAATCAAGAAGGCATTAGTTCCAGAGAAGCTGTTTTCCTTTCAAGTCCCTGGCTAGACATGGAAGGAGCATAGGGGTGCTGTGTTAGCCTGTGAAAGGGAAGAACAGTGTGCAAGTCAGGGATTACACTGAAGAAACATGTCTTCTACACTGAAGGAAAACAAAATAGTTGGAAACGCTACCTGTTTTTAATTACCAGAAAGCCAAAACCCTGAGAAATGTACAGAATAAAAAGAAGTGACACAGATGATGGTACTTTATAGTTTAAAAACAGAATTTTGAATTAGGAGAATAAACTCAATATTTGCATGTGTCTGAGGCTGAATATTTGTAGAAATAGTTCTATATCTTGTTACATTTCATTTCCAATTCAAGCTAACTTTGATTGAAAACAGTCTGAGGAACAGTATTTGGGGCAGTTGTAAAAACAAGCAAAAGCATATTGAGTTGGAATTAAGTGTTTAATGCATTTCTCCTGTACTTAATTGTATTTTTTTCTCATTCTCATTCATGTAGAATGGGGAATAAATAAAAATTTTTCTGTGCAGGTTTTAACTGCTGCATATGCTTTTGCATCAGTCTTCTGTCATTCTGTCATGCAATCTCTTCACTTTAATTTCACATTCACTTTCAGTCTGCTTATGCTACAGATAGACATTATTATTTTTCTACTCAAGATGTTAATTTTGATTCAGCATATTTTATCCCACAAGTCTTACTTTCCTTAGAGGGTAGCAGTTGTCATCATTATGTTAATAAATCAGAAACTTTAAAAGTGTTGTCTTTATTAATTTTATCAGTAGTCACCATTGTACTGGATTTAGACTTTTATATAAGATTACTTTATTACCAATAAATACTAGATTTTTTTCACTCATTTAATTAATGGTTTGAGCAAGTCTTCATGTAATGCTGTGATACCGCCATGATGTTCAGTGAAGTCATGATAACAATGACCAACCAGATCTGCCCCTCTCATTCAATGGCTGTTCCTAGGCCACAACCTCTTTGCATTTTAGTTTCTCACAGTTTGCTATCCTTTTATTCAGCGTTTTCACTAGAAGACTAAAAATGCCATCAACAAACAATAAAAATGAGGAATTACTCAATCAGTTGACTACTCAACATAATTTCTCACCTTTGACAATATAGTAGCTCATTATAAGGATTCCTACTTCAATTTTAATCTTATTCTCTTATCCTGGGCAAAATACAGTGTGGTCTGCAATTTCTTCTTATCCCACGTGGCAGATTTGTAGAAGTGCATCACAGGCCCCTTGCAATGAACCTGTTTCTCTCTAGCAGACTCTGGCATGTACAGGGTGGATGTTCTACGCCCACATTGCTCCCTGACATGCATCCACCCAGGGCACTGCTCAAGTGCTCACCCACGCCTGGCAGTCAGGGAACATTCTCATTTGCTGAGTTTAGACTTCTCCAGGAGAATTACGCTTTGGGGACAAAAAGAACAATGAAGTTTCAGTATGGGGAGAGGAGAGAAAGGTCATATTGAAAGCAAGTTTATTATCATTTTGATCAAGGAGATTATTTGCAAGGATCTTAATTTGTACTTTCCCATCAGTTTATTTCTGTCTCCACATTTTTTAACCCATCTGCTTCATCGTCTTGCAGCCTGCCAGAAATCAGTTTCAATTTACTATTTTACTTTCTGCTAAAAATGTATCCTGATTCCTTACTGCTCCTGCACTTCTCATAGATTAGTTGATAAACAGATATTACACACAATGTCATCAGTGTAAAGGATGCCATGTGAATCTTGCAGGACCCAGGAGCATGGACTCATTCAGATAGTGTGATTTTTTAATTTTTTATTTCTTTTTAATTCTGCAGTTAGCTGGCCTTCTTTTAAGCTCAGTTTCAAAGACATTGAATTTTTTCTGAGGTGCTCCTTCATTACACTTAGTGGTTAACATTTATTCTGGCACAAAGAAGTGGTCAGGGACAGTCAGAGTCTATTTGAAGGATTCAAATTATTTTAGTACAAGTGAAGGGAGTGCATCATCTGAGCAAGCAAAAAGGAAAAAAAACACAGAGTAGTTTATTTCCTTTCTGAATTGCAGGTAAAAGGCTTGGATCAGCATCTGAAGAAAAGTTTTCCTCTCCATTTTTTGCAGGTCCAGTTCTCATTGTTTGATAATAATCAATATTCCAGCTTGTATACTTGGAAGGAAATAACTGTGAACAAAGGAGGATGGCAACTGGAAGATCTGCACGTTGGTTCCCCTTGTAGATACTCATTAGCCTTAGGTTGTCTGCCTTATAGACCTTCTCAAAACAAGCAATGTGGGCCCGTATCATGTAATATTTCTATGGAAGGATACATTTTCAGTAGTAGAAATGTTTTGAAGCAATGGTTTTGTGCCTGAGATGTTAGAAAACCTTGTTAAGAGTAAACATAAGAAATATGAGACATAAGAAACAAACCAGCCAAGCAACCTGTAAGCCCTTGTTGAGCCTGTACAAAAGGAACATTTTATTTTGTGGTTAATGGGCTTGATTGAAAGTTCACTTTCAGGTCAAGGGGAATCATTCCATCGACTTTCCAATCTTAGCTGGAATCTGGGCCCAACCCAGATCCTTTAGACTTGAGCTGCAAGTATAGTCAGTAAATTGGTAACAGTGTGCAAGCAGCTTCACCCAGCCATTGACCTTCTGGTTTGTTGCAGTCTCTTCCTAAAGGTATTTGATGAAAATTGGAGATTCCAATGACAAATTAACACAATGGCCAGTGACACATGGTGAAAAGGGTTAGAAAGAGTGTAAGACATTTGGATGTCCAAAGCATGTGAGTGTCAGCCTGACCTTGTATGGGATCATCTGCGAGATAACAAGAAGGAACACAGCTGTGGTGTACTTGAATGCTTGTTAGAAGATTTCACTGAATCAAAAGAATGTATACAGCTTTATTTCCAAGGTCCTAGGTGTGGCCAAGAGTTTTAACTGAATGAAGACTGATAGCCAAACGGCCAGCAGTGCAATGCTTCTGTTGCACAGAGTTCTGGCTGATGGAGTCTTTTCCTGTCTTAAATCTGTGAGGTGAAAATGTTCCCATCTTGCGTGTATCATCTTGAAAGAAATGTTCAAATGTTTCCCCTACGTACACTGACTCGGCAGAACAATACGTTGCGTAATCACTAGTAATGTACAAAGAGACATTTATGGTATGAAATCCTGAGTTCTGATACTCATCCAAAGTGTTTATTGAAGTGTGGGAGTGCAGTGGCAGGAAACACTAAATTTGGTCCCTCAAGGTGCAATAGAAATCAGACTGAGAGGTGAAGAAAAGCTGTGAGTTGAGTAGGTCACCCTGAGAAAAGTTCATTTCATTTTATTGGCAGCTTTCCAAGCTTTTGGTTCAGCCTTTGTAAGATCTGACATATATGGTACACTTACCTAAAACAGAGCGAAACCAGAGCAGCTGCCCTTAAATCCAGGCATGAGTAAAGGTTCATTTTGGTTGGTACAAGGTCCATTCCACACTTCATTTTCCATCCAGAGGATTCATGCTCCTCTGCAAAACAACCAAGGAAGGAGCAAGACCATTGCAATGCATGTTTATCATGGGCATCTCTATGTCTCTGCATGGGCTGAGCAAGTTTTACTGCCTCTAATATACTTCCTCTGTTATTTATGAACCATGCAGGAGATTCTAAGAAACTTCATCAAAGTGATATGAATAGCTGTGAGATTTTTATATCTCTAAAAATCTTGATTCATCACAACCAAAATTTTTTTAGTGAAATAATGTTAACTTCAATCAGTTAAACTTGCTCAGAGAAGAATTTTTTGTCAGTGAAAAAAGTCAAATATTGAGAAGTGAGAGGATGAAATACAAGTTTGGGACTTGGGATAGCAGTGGATCCTGCTCTAAATCAAACTCTTCCATTGTGAGGAGTACAGTGCTCATAGGCCATGTGGAAATGTGAATGAGAGGATAGTGGGGGTAGCCTGGAGTGCTTTTACACGTCATCTTCTTCTCTAAGACTAAAGACACTTTCAAAGCAAGGAAAGTGTGTATAGGAAATATCTATATTTTTTCAAAAGCTTATGATCACAATAATTTCCAATAAATATGCTTCTCCAGGCAATTTTATATTTGCACTGTGAAAAAAGATTTTTTTTTTCTTTCTAAGTGACATCAGTAAAGTGAGAAATAATAAAATAATTGTTATTTAAGAAAAATACCACACAAGCTGTCTACGGTGTATGTTGTAAAGAGAAAGTGTTCAAACATACCTGAAGGGTGAGGGTGCCAATTTCCATTAAAATTAATGGGAACTTGGCATCCTGATGCTCCGGGTGGCTTCTGAATATTCCACACCTCCCTTCCTCTATGATTGTTAAGTAGGAAGAATTTTCTAGTGTGAAACATTGTTTGAAAAATAGCACACATTAAACAAAACAGCAGCTTGCATTTCTGACTCATACAAAAATAACTACTTCTCAGGGAATACAGCTCAGTGGAGGGTAATGATCTGATTGGGTTGTGGTTTTAAATCCAAGTTTACTTAAACGTAAGATAAACAAGGAAAAATATGTTTAAGCTTTCAAACTGCCTCTAACATTGTCAAAACACAGATTTCTGGAGAAAGACAGTGGGAAGATCTCCTTCCCTGAAAAAAGAAGTGCCACAAAGATGAAGATGAAAATGGATGACTTGTGGAAACTGTAGAGCTTAGCTCAGCGTTTGGTAGTCTCTTTGGTTGTTGAACTTTACAACACAAATAGATGCTATAGTCCTTTCTCTAAATCCAGCAGGAATCTGTGCAATCTTCTGCATACGGAAAAAAAATAAAATATCTCACATTTGAAATACAAAATTAGAATGGATACCCAGTGTCCCTCCAGTCAAAAAATATTTGATTACTGAAGAATCCCAGAGGTATCAGAACAGGAACCAAAGTTTTATATTGACTAGTCCCAGTACTAATCCTGGGATCCATTGACATTCCTAGTAAGGGAAGATACACAACCCTCAAAATCATCTCAGTGCAGTCCTTTTACAAACTAGGATAATATTTGTCCAACTTTCACAAGGATCGCAGGCAAGGAAATATATACTAGCTCCTAGTGATTTTTTGCAAATAATCAGTCTTTGATGCCTTATGAACTGCTGAGTTGGAGTTTCTTTGTCTGGAATAGCATTTCAAGAACAGCAAGTGACTTTCTTTATTGGATCTGAAACAATATTTTTGGGAATACCATATGCTGTGAAGCATTTGTAGCAGATGATTATCAAACAACTGCATGGAAGAGAAATAGGGCTGACCTGAGTACAGCCTCTCTATGAAACACTGTGTAAAATAGCTTTTAAAGATGTGTTATGAATTCCTCATGAAAAAGAGGGAAATATATAGAGATTATTTTTAATATTTTATTCCCCGATGACATATTTGTCTGCACTGAGTTTGTTTTCTTAAGTACTGCACCATTTTTCTTTTTTGTCTTTGGTCTGTGCCCTGGTGCTTTGTGCCTGTTGTGTTTTGCAAGAACTCCATAAAGCTCTATTGGCTATGACAGCATCACCCTGTTGCAAGATTTAGTTCCTACTTGTAACTTTATGTTCTCTTCTGCTAGCTGCTTACTGCCTGTCATGGCTTCCAGAAAACACCCCTTTGAAGCTAACTTCTTTCCCTGAAAGACACACTCTTCGTGATAACCTCTTTAACAAAGTTATAACCTCATCCCAGTGCATCAGAATCTCAGCCATGAGAGATGTGGGCTTCATTTTCTCTGAAATAAGAGGATTAGGTTAAAATAAATATCCAGTGCACTGTTATGTCCCAGCCCAGGGTAGCGAGTGGTGCTGAGTGTATCAGCAGGAAACACAGGAAACCTGAAGTGGACAACTAAGAGAAATCCATTACCAAACATAATTTTTCTTATTTCAGGAGGTTCCATTAACCCAATTGCTGAACTAAAGTTCTTCCTTATAAGTACTTGGTTCTCCCAGTACAGCAATGGGCAACATCGCAAGCTTGAACAGGACTCATCCTAAAGGCCATTGGGAAAGGTCAAATACATATCCTCAAAACTCAGCAAAAGGAAGGGAGGATAGTCAACTTTAGCATCTAATGAGCATTATCCATCCAATTATGCTTCTACTAAGTGGTTTACTGGTATGGAGAGGTGACTTCATGAAGTACAAGTTTGAGTTGTATGAAAAAAAATGTAGGTGAAAGTCAATGAGAAGTAAAGGTAAATGATCAAAGACTTATTTTTATCCTACAATCACTAATTAGCACTTTTACAATATAACATTACTGCCAATGGGAAAATTTGCTATGTTTCATGCTCATGGGAAATAAAAAGAAAGGAAAATGAAGACATATAATCCTCTCATGAGCTAAGGATACTATAATAAAAGACCTCATCATGATTATTGAACCACAAACTGGTGGCTAATCCAGAGCTCTTTCTTTTTGCAGATTTATTTGTTGAGTTTCATAAATTTATCTCTTTGTAAAACCTTAACTATTGAAAAAAATATTTATTAGTTTTTCATGTTAATGGGGAAATTCAGTTCTTTTCTAAACATACTGGATTAATTATTGTTGCTATTAAAACAGTCTATGTCACATAGCAGTAAGCAGATGTATTGCTGTAAACTGAACAAAGGGTGAGGTAAGGATTTAGCTCCATGAGTCCATGGGGTTTACAGAAACTAACAATACAGCATATCAATCTAACTGAAGTTTCAGAGCTGATGAATCCTGCAAAGGATGATCAGGCCTGATTTGTTTAAAGAGGGAATCACAGTAAAAATGAAATTCTTATTTTATGAGAAATTACTTCATTGTGCATGTTTATTTCCTACTTACATCCATGCTAACATTATTATTTAAGTACATAGTTCAATATGCCTCTTTTGGGCTAGTGTTTGGTTCCTTTGTTTTAGTGTTTTATTTTTTTAATAGAACTATTGAATGGTTTGGGTTGGAAGGAGTCTTTAAAGTTCATCTAAAGGAACCTTAAATTCAGTGTTATCTCAGAAGCAGTAGGGGTGAATAAAGAAGGCTTCTTCATTTTAAAATACGAATCTAAATTAAACTCCTTTTTTGAGTCATTCTCCAAAGTATGAGAATGTCTCTCTGTCTTTTTGTCTCATCTTTAGTGTCTTTTTGCCTAAAGAAGCTGGGAAAGACATTAGCCCTCATGAATATTCTGTCTGATACTGACTCATGTTTTTCCTGACAAACTGAATACTTGTATCTGAAACAGAGGGAAAAGACACCCTAGTAAAAAAGATTTCAAATAAACTGAAAAAGAAAGGTGACCTTTGAAGACAATTCACTAGATAGGATACAGCTGGGACATGTAATTCCTTTAAGTAGGACAGAGAATTACAATGTCTATGTTGTTCTGTCTAAATATGTGTTAAACTTCTTGTCCTTTAATTTCTCTTCCATTTCCAATTTAATTTTATTAAATTTGAAAAATCATTTAGATGTAGCAGTTTTTCAAGGATGCCTACAAGCTTTGACACAGATGTGTAATTGTTTATGTATTTTCTGAAGGTTTTCTCCATTATTGTCCAAGGCTCTTCTAAAACTATGTGCAAAATATATATATAAGCTGTCAAGGGAGCAGCCTTCCAAATATATTATGGAATTGGAGTGATACTGTAGTGGTCAACAAGGACTAAATATGATTAGAAACTTTAATGCAGAGGAACTCTTAATTGTATTAAAAAAAATTAAAACTTTTGTGATTTGAGTTGAAAGTTCCTAAGGATTTATTGGAAAACACATAGATCCCACAGCATTTTGAAGA
Organism: Acrocephalus scirpaceus scirpaceus; assembly: GCA_910950805.1. Lineage (NCBI taxonomy): Eukaryota > Metazoa > Chordata > Aves > Passeriformes > Sylviidae > Acrocephalus > Acrocephalus scirpaceus. The sequence goes on from OU383775.1 coordinate 83,763,173, forward strand.
AAATATCTCTGCTATAAAATATCAAAATCTGGGACATAAGTCCTGAGCCTGTTGTATAACACTGTTTACATGGAAAACAAGTAAACCCTTCCTAAAGAGTACAGAGTTTAAATGTTATGTTTTAAACTGTATTTGTGTAAAATGTAACTTGAATATGGATTTTAATGCAACTATTTCATAATATATGAAGAAAACATCTGAATATTAAATTACAGAGTTAAATTACAGAATATAAACAAAGAATAAAAATAAATGTCAAAGTTTTGCTTCTGAGAGATTTATTCCATGTTCTCTTTAACAAAATATCATAAGCTCTGTGGTCTTTATTAACTAAATTGTGATGAATATTCTCGTAAATGTCATCTAAACAATTAAAAAATTTAATATTCTCTTCCACATACATACCACTGCAGCAGCAGAGTAATAAATAATAATTATACAAATTGACAGCTCACCCTAATCTAATAAAAGGCCCAAACTAAATTGGGATCAAAATATTTGAGCTGTGATTCAGTAAGGCCCTCTAAATAAACACATGGGAAAACCATTAGAAACAGAGAGGACTCAGTTTGATAATACATGAAATTCCACTTATGGAAAAAAATTCTTTGTTTTATTGCCTAACACAGGAAGCTTTCTGCTACTAGTTATTACCAAAGCATATTCAAAAAACTAAAATGTCAAAACATCACTGTTTCCCCTATTTGAACTATTTAAGTACACAGATTCAAGAGGCCTCATGAGTAACAGAAGTGATTTATATGAGAAATATGCCATTTTCAGCTACCATACTTGGAATCGGAGATGAAGAAATGATTGTTGCAGTAACACGTGAGTACATAGTACTAACAGAATATAATAGCATATGATGAATTCTACTTAAATGATTCTAAGCACCTTTACACTTATTATACACATAATTATAGGAATGGCTTCAAACCAGAAGAGAGAAGGTTGAGATTAGATATTAGGAAGAAATTTATTACTGTGAGGGTGGTGAGGCACTGGAACAGGTTCCCCAGAGAAGTTGTGGATGCCCCATTCCTGAAAGTATTTAAGGCCAGGTTGGATGGGGCCTGGAGCAACCTGATCTAGTGGAAGGTTGTCCCTGCCCATGGTAAAGGAGTGTTAGAATGAGATCTCCAAGATCCCTTCCAAACTCAGCCATTCTATGATTCTATATTGATTATCTGAAAAGGTAAGTAATATCATACTTACAGTAAAAATGAACATCCTGAAATGTATCGGCCGCAGAAATTTGGATTAAGGCATTCTAAGCCCCAGACTGTTCCCCTCACTTGGTAGTACTACCTGCCTTGGACACAGCCTCTGGATAGGAACCACATTAGCTACCATCCATGTGAAAAAACAGTTGCCTATTTACAGTCCTCACTAACTGAGATTTAACAGTGTTTTTCAGGTTTCTAGAATTAAAATTAATTAATATTGCTTGAGTTTTACTGTATGGAATAAGTACAGTAACGCAAACAGCTCACAGCCCAAAAAGATCCTTACACGTTTTGTGTGTGCTTTTATTTATTATGCAAATCAGGAATAGAAAGCCAGACACACTTATCTAGTACCAATTATTACTAAATGTGGATGATAAAAGTGACATTGAAAAAAAGGGGTAAGGGCTGTGGTGAGAAGCTGGCAGGGAGGAATCTCCTCTTCCCATGCTTGAAGGTTTTGAACTTCTCAAACAGCACTGCCTTCTCAGCTAAGAATACCTGTCTTGTCCAACAAGAGAGGAAATAGCAGCAGCAGGAATCAGAACAGATGGGAAGCAGGATTTTAGCAGGTGATATGGGAATTGGTTGTGATTTTAACAGCTTGTTCAGCTTACAAGGACCAAACCTTTCCTAATGATACCCTAGAGAGAATAATAAAGCTCACAGCAAGCAAACTGAAAGCAAGCAACATAATGCTTTAAGGAGTAAAGCTAACTGTTGTGCAACATTGAGCTGAAATTTACAATGGGTTCATTAACATCCTGGAAATGTTACTGTATAATTATAAATTTGTGATATTTCTGAATGATCACTGATAAAAACCCCCTTGAATTTTTCTGGGAAGTAGTGTAAGCTTAAATTTTATGACTATGCCATCAATGTAATTTTAAAGACTATTAAGAAAGCACGGTTTTATTTCACAATGTGGGAAGAGAGGGAAAGCTACTGAGAAAAGAACGGATACTAATTCTGACACAGAATTTCAGTATAATCAGAAAAATTATGTATTCATGATCCTTGATTCGATTTTCAATACAAAGCACTCCAAATTTTGCAATGAAATTCCATATCCAGTAGTCAGAAGCTGTTGAGCTAATATAGAGCAGTATCTGGAGCAGACTAATGTGTACATGTTTCTGCCCCTTAACAGGAGGTTTACTGGCTGAAAATCATTATGAGTAATGATTTATAAACAGAAATAATATGGACTTAATTCTTTGGATCTGGGACTTGGTTAGAAACAATTTTGTTTTGTTCAGCAAATAAAGAACGAATTGCTCTTCAAAGGTATTTTTAGAGAGCATCTTTCTTTAATTAAAATCGTTGCAATGACCACAGTATTTTTGGGCCATTTACGTATGATTCTACTGGAATGAGAACGATTTTTTTGCAAATTACTTATTCTTTTCCTATTTCAAAATGCTGTTGGGAAGAACTGGAGGGAAGTGATACTGTCTCCTTTTTTGGTAAATGAGATGATAGAGAAAGACAGACATTAGTGAACATAGCTGTATGCCAAAATGGAACGTATTGATTTCAAAGAGGTTTAAAGTATTGCACAATTAAATAAGACACAGAAAAAGCTACTTATGGCTCTGCAAAAGGAACTGAATTTCCCTATAGGTACATGGGCTTCATGGAATTACCAACATAAAATTAAATACTTAGCAAGGCTACAGCCTCATGGATGTCATGGTCCTTTAATCAGTAAGTCTAGGTGTTTTCTGGTGTAGGATATGCAAATTAATGAAAAAGGATAATTTCTTTCTCATGTGAAAAATAATAAAAAATTTAAATATAATTTTGACTCTTATAAAGAGTTTCACAGAACATAAAAAATCCTCTCACTTCTTCCTTGTCATAAGAAATTAGAACCTTGCATGAATCTCTAGACTACCCATCCTTCAAAATTCTTCTGTTACTCAGGAATTGTGTCATACAGCAGAGAGCTTCAGATAACAGCAAACAGCTACCTAAATCAATCCAAATCTAAGGCATCCCTATCCTATAACAACCTGGAAACATAAATGTACAAATAAACATTTTACAAATAAAATGAAATATGTTAAGGTGTTTCTTGCGAATAATTTTGAGAAAGAAGAGAACATGACTGTCTCAAACATCCATCTACTTGAGTCAAAGAAGAAGAAGCTTGACATCAGTCAAACTATTCTCAACATGTAAATAATCAGGCTTGCTATCTGACAAGCAACACCTAAGTCACAATCAGGGGAGTCAGAATTTTCTAAATAAATTAACAAGAATACTTCCTGCCTACTGTACCAAACATTTTAAATATAATATTTAAAGTGTATATATGCTAACCTGAGGTTATTGCAATGAACCTTATCATTTATATCTTTAATCAAGAAGATATGGAAAATATGTAAGTTGTAATACTTGTGAAATGCTACTACTAAAATAAATCCTATTGTGTACAGTTTGGTTACTTAGTCTCTCAGTGTAATATGAAGCACTTAATGTGACTTCTTAGCAGAACCAGATTATTAACTTTTTTATTTCCTTTTTTTTTTTTGTTTTAATTTGCTTTTGAGCATGATGTTTTCAAATTCTCACTGAATCCACATAGACCTGACAAAACATATTTGAGGCCCAGTGTACATTCTGCTCCTACACCTTTATCTCTCATTAGTGTCTCTGTAAGTTCTGCTGCAATCTTTCCCCTTTGCGAGCCCAGGATCACAGATGAAGACTAGAGGAGAAATACCAACTCGAAAAGATACAATACTAGTGGAAAAAACAAGAAGCTCTGCTTACGGTTGGTTAGGGAGCTTTGGGTCACCTTGTTAAAGTTACTAAATTTTTGTGTGTGATAATCAATTAAAAATTCCTTTTCACTTTCAAGTTGTATATACCCTGCTTACAGAGTCTTTGAACCAAATTAAAAATTACCAAAATAAGTGAGGTAACATCATCTTCCTTCCATCTGCTGCTGTTTCCCCTCTGCTTCCCCACCTTGAAGCTTTTACATTTTTTCCTAGACAGCAGTAGCAATTGAAACCAGGAGGTATTTGACCCCTTTTGCTTACCACTTGTGCAGTCCTATGGTAGTATCACTAGAGAAATATCAGTCAGAAATTATTTTTCCACCCTGTCTTCTGTGGGTTTCTGCTAGGAAATGGCTGGTTTAATATACCAGACACTCAAACTCATTTCAGCCAATGTATGGAAATGTCATCTATAATAAGGTAGCTGTTTTCTTGAAGTTGAAACCAAACCTCCTTCTGTATAGTAGTATAAACATAAAATATAATCCCAGTGTTCAGATTGCCTTTGTTTTACTATAAACTCCATATAGGTTTCAGATCAAGGGTGCTAGAGCAGCTAAAGTGGCATCGAAAATAGACCTTCATCTTGCTGCTAATAGCCCTGGAGTAAATGAGAAACTAACAGTGAGGATGATTTAGTGAGATTCACTGCTTCAGCAGCTAAACTTAGATTGATTCCCTTAATGGATTTCTGACAATGTGAAGATGATTTCCTTTAACACAGCATTTTTATTTTAAGGCTACTTGTAATTTCTGGGTAACTTTGTGTCATCAAAGGGAGATATGGATCTGTTGCAGAGGTGGATCTGGTTTCTTGCAGGACTTCCAGAACTTCCTGCCTCATTGTTGTGAGATGTAGAAAGAGTCGCCAGTAAAGAATATAAATCTCACTTGGGATGAGTGTGGTAATTGCTTGCGGATCAGGACAACCATTTCTGAGTGTAATTATGGTTCTTCATTGAGTATGCCAGGAAATTGATTTGTGGTTATTACAGCAGAGAAGAAAGTGGTTCCCTTCACCCATACTTCCTGCCCTTTCGCATAAGATAATAATAATTTATTGTTGTTTCATTTGTTCTCTGCTGCTTAAAGTTCTCCACTGGAATTCAAACCTGCTTTAATGTGGCTTCAACGGGCCCATATTTCTTAAGAAGTGTGGTGATCTGTGGCAGAAGTTCTGGTGGAAATGGCATTTTGTTGCCAATACACCAAACACACTGGAGCTATTCAAGTCCTTAGTACCCTTTGCAAGGTTTTCTGGTTTCATGAGCCAGTTTCCTGGCATCTTAGAATGGCTAAATTCTGATTTTATAAGGGGAAAGTACTGGGGGTTTTTTTCCATCTTCTAATCCACTCTATCACAAAGAGGCTTTGCACATGTAGCTTTATTCCTCAGGGGAAACACAGTCTGAGCAGATGTTCCTGTACAATGATGATGCAAAGAAGCAGCATTTATTTATTTTTGTCTATGGCTGCCTTTTATTAGGTCGTGCTATCACTGTAGAAGTATCAATTTTGGTTTATAGTTTCAGAAAATTGCTGAATAAAATTTCTTATTCTTTTTAAACAATGATTTTTTGTTGTTGTTAGAAGTCAAAATTCAGTGTCCTTTCTCCTGCATTTTACTAGCCTGACAACAACAGGTCTCTGAATTTACCTAGGCTTTTCTTGGGCTGACATGATGTTATTTTGTCTCAGTTGGGGAAGCTCAACTCTCTAGCCATCAGTTAACCATTGTCTAAGGTTGTTGTAGTTCAGATTCAGTTTATACTAATTACAAGTAGTTATTCTGTATGAAACGAACTGTACCTGACTAACATAAAATGCAGTGCAGAAGATCACAGGCTCAAGATGATATCAGATCTCTCAGACTAGTATCACAAATTGGATTTATCCATCTATAGACAAGAATGCAAACCTGGGAGTCGGAAAAGAAAAGAGATACAGATGGTAGAAATAATGATAACACAAGCACTATCTAATTGGGATCCAATAAAAAGAAGGAACATATGAGCAGTATTTCTTAAAAAAAAGAAAATAAAAAGAAGTGAACCCCAAGAAAAAGGAGGAAAAAAGGATCACTATGGACATCATGCACCTCCTGAGGAGAAAGAAACCCACATAGTAAGCATTATGCTCTTTCTGGTGAAGACTGAGATGTTGATACCTTATGTAAGCACCAGACCTTTTAAACTTGTTTTTTTTCTTTATTTTCAAGAATTTGTCAAGAAATTGTCAAGCTTAGGACCCAGAGGCATACTGGCAGTTTGAATATAACACCTTAAGAAAAGGGTAGATTCTGGGATGGTTTTAGGCAGCAATTTAAACTACTTTATTAAAAGGCTTTTCATATTAATTAAGAATTTTGATTATCTGACTGCAGAATTAGTTATTCTTGTAATAAATTCTTAGCTTCTCATATAGACTATGTTTCGTTTTGCCCATAAATACAGTAAGAATATAATCATTCAGGAAAACAGCAGATATTCAATGTAATGTACCTGCTTAGACATGGGACAGAGAAAAAAAAGAATCAGAAATCTTCAGATTAATCACAGAAATCTTAGAATGGACCTTAAAGATTGTCCAATTCCAACCCCTCTACCATGGGCAAGGAAACCTCCCACTAGACCAGATTTGTCAGATACCTGCCCAACCTGGCCTTAAATACTTCTAGGGATGGGGCATCCACAGCTTCTCTGCCCAAACCCTTCCAGTGCTTCACCACCCTCACAGTAAAGAATTTCTTCTTAATATCTAATCTAAAACTATCCACTTTTAATTTTAAGTCATCACTTCCTGTCATATCATTATATGCCCTTGAAAACCTCTCTCTCCAGCTCTCTTCTTGGCTCACCTTATCTACTGGAAGGCTGCAGTGAGGTCTCACTGGAACCTTCTCATCTCAACAACCCCAAGCCTCCCAGCCTGTCTTCATAAGAGAGGTACTCCAGCCCCCTAATCATCTTCGTGTACTTCTGCTGGACTTGCCCCAAGAAGTCCACATCCTTCTCTTGATGGGGTCCCAGAGTGGGATGCAGCACTCCAGGTGCTCATGAGAGTGCAGCAGAAGGCGAGAATCACCTCCCTTGCCCTGTTGGGCACGCTGCATTTGACACAGCCCAGGACACACTTGGCTTTCTGTGCACATTGCCTAGTCATGTTGAGCTTCTCATATAGCAAATGCCTCAAGTCCTTCTCCTCAGGGCTGCCCTGAGTCTATTCTCTGCCCAGAGTATGTGCTTGGGATTGTCCTGTCCTACTTGTAGGACCTTGGCTTTGGCCTTGTTGAGCTTTGTGGGATTCCCACTGCTCTGGCCTAACAAGATACCAAGAAAATGTAACAAATTAAGGAAGAATTTATTCTTTCTGGTGAAGAGAGAGGAAAACATGGAGAGAGACGGACATACTTGTTTTGAGTAAATGATTCTAATATTTCAATCATATAGACTATGTAAAGGTATTCAGAGTTAAAGAAAGGAAAAACACAGAAACTCATGATTATTTTTTGACAGAACTGGAAAATAAATTAAGTGCTTCTAACTAAAGGCAAACAGAAAAAAGCTCAGTGGTGGACAGAAGCATGTCAAATGGAAGTTAGGTCATAATAGTTATTACAGAGGCCTGGTTCCTCCCAAAGGAAGAGGTTGCATTATAGAATTACAGGATGTTCCAAAATAAAATGTTCATCAGAGAAAAGCAGAAAAGGAAAGGTATATCTTCAAACTGTAAGAAGTTATAAGCAATCTTGAATGAAAAATAAAATCAATTTACCAAAATTAGTGTAAAGCAAATGTCTGAGCACCCAAACTATTAAGTGGTAACATAAAGACTCTTGTTGCCAAAAAAGTACAGAGCAGAGGACAGAAAAATATTTCACCTGCTCTAAATTTGTACAGTTGAGTTGGTTTCGTTGGAGCTACAATGATTTGTATCATCAAAGATAAGTGAAAGAAGAGTATAGATAAAAAGAGGAGATGAAAGATGACAGCTGTATTCTTAAGCAGAAAATCATGGAGGAATTTAAATGAGGACTATCATAGATGACTCCTGTTAGAGCTGGGGTTTGTTAACTGTATCTAATCTCAGATTCAGTTATGCTTTGGAGCTTTTAAAGCTAGATTCAAATTAAGAGCTCTTTGATTTGTTTTTCCCATAAGAAAACTTGTAAAAAGAGGAGTAAGAAAGAAACAGAGGGGGAAAAAATCCACTAAAAAGGGAGATGACATCTGGGTAAGAAAGAGCAGGGCATAAAGAACTTTACATAATACTTCAGAAAAGCTATTCCTTGCTGTTCTGAGCCAGAGTGACATTCCAGCCATGATCTCTCTGTGGCTTTGATCTCTTTTGTGGTCACTTTCAACCAGATGGGGTATAATTCTTTAGGAAATATGGCTGTGTGAAAAAGAACACTACAAAATTTGTAAATCACCTCCTATACTAAGCAAGAAAAATGTAAATCCTGTGTTTCATTATCTGCTTTTAATGGTATTTGCAGGTTTGGGCTAAGATGGAATGTTGTGCTTCTTTACAGTGCGATTAGAGGATATGTTGTTAATTCCTATGTAACACACATTTAGTTCAGATGAAGAAGTCAAAATAAAGCAAAGAAAGCATTCAAGATTAATAGATGACTTGGGGGGTGTGATATAAGTACAGAATATCATAGAGACTCAGAGCTCAAATTCACTATGTGTGTTGGAATTTACATTTGGAAATCTAATGAATTTCAGATGCTGGTTGAAGTTGCACCTTTGTCCTACTCTTCAATACAGTCCCTGCTGACAAGATAGGTTTCACTGACCTCTGGTGTCCACACATTTTTCCTCTGCTATGTAACCCATTTCAGTTCCAGATAAATATTGCATTGCAATGTTTCAGCCATTTTTTTTCCCTTTCTTTAATTCAGGGACAGACAAATCTAACAGAAACACCATATTCATATACTAAAACCTCCAGATTTAGTATGTTGTAGGAAATAACCTTGAATTCATGTTTAGTGCTTACAGTTTTCATTTTCTCAAGGATGATAAACAAATTTTCTCTCATGAGAAACTATGGGGAAAAAGTATTTGTAGCAATTGTTTTATTCCCTTGCATTTTATTCAGAAAAAACAGTTGTTTCCATAACAGAATAGTTTTGCAATCTACTGTGTCTTTATCACTTTTATTGCTTATTGCTTTTAAATCTCCTGTATTTTAGGAAGTCCTTGTGGAATTCATTGAGATATTAAACCAAAGCTTAAACAGGTTAGAATATGGGTCAGGAGAATAACTAGGGACAGAAGGATCTGTGGGATCCAGCTGTAATGCCATTGTTTAACTTTTTGAAATGAGAGATATAAACTTTAGAAAATGTAACCTCCTATTTTCTACTTTAGTGATTTAAAGTCCAAATTTCATGATCAGTCTGGGCAGCAAGGTGCCATCAGCACAATGCGTCAAGATGGTTTATGATTCTTTTAACAAAAATGGGGCACGCAAGTGGTATCTATGTCCTTTCCTACAAGTGTGATACAACTTTCAGATTATACTATTAACAGATTAAAGAATTTGTTTTTCAGACCGATGTTAAAGTAGCATTACAGGTAACTGTATGATAATTTCACTGCTCTGTAATGAAATCTAGAGCTACATTTCTAAATGCAAAGCTCAAATAGGACCTTGACACAAGTAGTCAGGCCTTGTGTAGTACAGTCACTATCCCGTACCTGTGGCAATAGATCTTGTTGGGCTTTCTTAATGATACTTTTTTCCTCCCCCAACTGGAAATCATTCTTTACTTGCTTCCACCAGCAGAATTGCACTTCATCAGACTATTTAACATGCAGTTGGGTTTTTAAACATTTGTTTTCTGTAATTTCTCTAGGGAATACTATTAAATTTCAAAAAGAAGTGGTAATAATATGAATCAGAAAACATCTGGAAACACTATCAGATCTGGTTTTCAAATATTCAAATTTTTAGGGAAAAAGCCAAATATGGGACATGTTTGATTCTTCCCTAGTTTCTTTGCAGGATCTCTGCATATAGTGAATGGCACGGTCTAGGAGGACAACTAACAAAGGGATAGAGATAGAAGAAGGTGGTTTATTTATGTCTGATGGAGACATTGCTGTAAGGTATCTCATGGCCATCACACAGCAGATGTTCTGTTCAGGGCAGCGCTGCTCTTTGCTGCAGTCCAACAGAGGTGAGGAAGAAACTGCTGGATACCCAGAAGTATCTGTCTCCATTGTCAATGGAGAAAGAATTGTGCCTGAAGAGGAAAAATCAGAGAAGCAAAGTTGGGCTGTAACTGACTCTAGCTTTATCTTTGAAGAGGTATATTTCACTATGTTGAGAACAGATGGAGCCCCATCTCCTTACCTGGGTTTCTGTCTTCTAGATGCCTAAAGAAAAATGTAAATAACCTCCTAAAACCACTGTTCTGTTATTAATGAATCCTGTATAGTTTGGAGGTAGATCTTCTCTTCCTATTTTACTTTAAAAATATATATATACCTGGCAATTAGCATCTGTAGTTATTTCCAGGCCACAAAATACCTTCCAAACTAATTTCCAGTACCTTCTCCAAAAGTTTTGTCTGGCAAGCAATAGAAATTTCCAACCTTTTAATGAGTAAAAGCATAATAAATTTGCTATATAGAAAGAGGAATTCTCAAAAGCTCTTGTACCGAATGGAAAGACCTGCATTAATAACTTTCCTTCACAGGCCTTGAAACATACAGGAATTACATATACTGTTTACAGGAATTTCATTTCCAGTTTATTAACACTCCCAGTAGCTGGTCCAACTTTGACATGTACTTGGACTGAAAATCAGGATTTTATATTTTGGTCTCTGATTTTGTTCCCCCTTCTCTGTGATTATGAACAATTTCCATTTAACCAGCACCTAGTAGAATGTTTTGTTTACATGGACAAGAGGTTATACTGAAATAGATATGAGAATGAGAGTTATGTTGAAAAATCACACACACATGGAATAGTCTCTAACATCCATGCCATGGTGGAAAATATCTGTTCAAAGCTTAGATGTTTGTAACCCCTGATAGGTGGAGATAAACAAATCATATGAAATTTCATCTTGGCTCTTCACTAGGCACAGGTAGCACCAGCTATACTTGTAGTCTTCCCTTTGATACGGTTCTACTTTTAAAAACTTGTTCTAGTGATGGACACAACATCATGTGGACCCACTGAAAACCTCCTAGAACACTCCCAAGTTCTTCCTCAACCTGTACACATATTTTCTGCAGTTCAGCACTTAGCAGCTGATATTTTGCCTCACACCAGAGCAAAGGAAGGAAAAATGAGAAGCCTCTTTCTCCTACCCTTTCCCTAAAATATTTCTGCCATTTCTTCTTTAGGATCTCAGTTAATTTTTAGTCAAATAAGCAGAACACATTTGTTTCAACAGATTGGTCTTTCACACAAAATATAGTTCACATTATGAATCTCACAAAGTATTTTCTGGAAAAGGCAAATATGTTCCTTTTAGAAAGAGAATCCGCTATGCTCTTGCTCATTACTTGGTGAAAAGAATGCTCTTACCAGCTGCAGATGAGACCCCTTTAGTGATTTCTTTCATTCCAGAGAACATGAGACATTGGACTCTGCTAGGAAAAGGGGAAGTGAGGTTTTGTGTGCAGTTCAGTCTAGCTAGGACAGGGCTGTTGCTGCTATTGCCGCTGTGTCCCATTTGTGATGAATTACACATAAACACACAACACACAGACCAACTTTAGTTGGAGTTGCCTTATGACCATATGGTTTTGCAGTTCCTTTTGCTGGTCCTTGTAACAATCTGGAAGCAAGACTGTCTGTTTGTGACTGGTTTGTCTTTGTTGTAGTATGCACAAGAATCTTGAGTATTTGACAGCAAAGGGAACATCAAGTATGTTAGGTTAATTCTAGATTGACATGGAGGGCTATGTAGGCATATTTTTTTTTGTGAACAAATAATAAATAATAAAATCAGAACAAAGAAATACAAGCTTGATCAATATAAGTTCAGATGAAAACCTTTAAGATTTTGACCTCCATCCCAATTCTAGGAGCAAGAAGTTATTGCAGTTTTTCTCATTTTGCCAATGTCTAGCCTTTGAATAGAGAATATTATGAAGTAGGAAAAAAAACCTTGAACAGGGATCCATATCCTAACTCATAGGCCATAGAATATTACATACTGAACATTTCATTTTGTAGCTCACATAAATTAAGTATGTGAGAATGTAAGTATGATAGAAATAAACCAGTGAATATTACTCTTTTCTAAAAGTGGTGTTATGTACAACACTGCATACTATACTGGAAGAAGTTACTAATTTGGAAGTAAATAATAGTTTTTCATGACATTTTTACATCTCCCTGTAGTTAAATGAAATAAAAAAGAAGGCTACTAACATGCTATTCTACTTCATTAAAATACATTCCTTTTGACTTTGAATGTGTAAATACATCTTTATAAAATATAACCATAATACTTTTAATCTAGGCAGCAGACAAATATGCATTTTCATAAGAAGTTCAACATTATTCTTCCAGGATTGTAAAAATGGACAAAATTTTATTAAAAATAACTAGAACATCTAAACATTAAAAGAGTTAGAAAAAACAAATCATTTTTCCCACAGCAATTAACTGGAAGGATTATTTTCTTCTGCAGCCAAAACATGTCACAAGTACACAATGGGCTTAATGTACAGTTAAAGACGCAGCGTTAAAATAAGGCACAATTAGATATTTTTGTTACAATTCATGAATATATGTTTTGTGTGTGTACTTTAAAAAAAAAGCAGGGGAAAATATTTGTTTCTTGTGGATTTTTTTGTAAAGTCTCACATAATTTCCTGAGATTCCGTAAGAAATCATAGATACTATGCTCATGGAAAAAGACCATTTGAGAAGCCAACTTTTTGAAATAGATCTTTGAAACTTAGCCTTATTTAAGGTTTCCATCCCTGATATTTCCCTCAAATTTCTTTTTCCAGATGCAAAAAAATAAGAGCAGCTCCACAACTGAACTCCTAAGAACTTGTTCGCAAGGCTAAGGTATTCCTTGAACATCCTAACCTTTCTTCTACATAGTCTTGGTCATGTTTGGGACTCAGCCAGCTTACAGTCCTCTCTCCATCTTTTTCTGAGGAAGCTGCTTGAACTAAATAGTTCAAATGTGCTGGGCATGGTCAGATGTGTGTGGGAAATGAACTGCAACTCTTCATCATAATGATGCTATAAAAACTGCTATACTAGCAAGATATATGGTGCTGTCATCCAAAATTGGACCTGGCTCGGATGATTTCCATGCTTAGTCCAGCTCTGATGCATTAGCTGTCCTCATTCCACTGTAAGCTTTGTATCTCAATGATTACTCAAGTATAAGGGCAAACAAGGAGAAAACAGTGGTTGAAAGCTGAGAACTTGAGCTCTTATCAGATCTCCAGCACATAGTTTGCTGACAAAAAAATGTTCTGGTCTCTTCTGGCAGCTGTGGGAATTGACAGTTACTTATCTTCAAGATAGCTCCTAAAGGTGAACCCTCTCCTACCACAAAAGAGGTAGTGTTCAGACTGGTGTAAATATTTAGTCCAAAGGAATGGGTTGGAGAAAGTGAATTTAAATTGGTATCTCTAGAAGAAAATCATCTTAAAAAACCCACTTCTCTTTTACAAGACAATGTTTTATCTGGGTATTTCCCATAATAGAAAAATTGGATAATCTTGGAAAAATTGGGAATGAACTAGTGAGGTATCAAAGTATTTTATTAAAATTATGCAAAGAAGGGTGCTTCCTTATTTTTTTTTTAGCTGAACATCGAAACGTATGTGAAATTAAATATTTTTGGGGAAAAGACCAATTTTTGTCTTGTTGTTAATTTCTACTGATTTTCCTCATCTATCATAATTCTTTCAGCTGGAAGCCAAAAAACCAGTTAGTGGAAGTCAGAGGTCCTGATGCCAAGGCCCCAAGATGAGAGATTCTACTTAACAGAAGTTTCGCCAAGATTAATATTATAAACAGAACTTAAGTGTAACCATTCAGAGAGCTCACAGCAGTGTTTTATTATAGAGTAATCAGCAGCAAGGGTTAGAAGGGCAATATTTAACCCTGAGAGTACTGCTCTTCACTATAGGCAAAAAGACATAAATTTAGGCAAGTTGTTATTCTGTCACTTTTGGATAAGCTAAAATCTAATTAATGTCTGAAACTCTGACTTAGTAATAAATATTTCAGTCCTTGAGCTCTTCTCAGCCAGTTATAGAAGTCACGCTTTCATTAATAACTCGGAGTCATACTTGCTTTAGTTTCACATATGCTCTTAAAAAGGAAAGGCAAAATGAGGAGTCTAAAAAACAGAATGAGATTTATTAGGGATGAAATTCTCTATGAAAAGTGTAAGGCAATAACTTAGGCAAAAAATACTAGTATGATGGGGGAACAATTATTTAAGTAGATGTTCTTCAGAAAATCTGACAGCTGGAGTAGATCTCAATCTGAACATGAATGAACTATGCCAGATGAGAATGTTCTAGGATATTTTATAACATAGCTTTCAAGAGGTATGAAATAAACTTCTGCTTTATCACCATTAGTAAGGCCTCAGCTATATCTAATTTTAAGCAAGGGTTTTTCAGTGTGCATCAGTGTAGACCAACTAGAAAGGGTGTAGACAAAAAAAGGGAAAAATATCTAGAGAACTTGATTTGCAAGGAGTGAAACATGAGGGAGAGGAGGAAGAACTTAATAACAATTTTATAAACACAAAATTTCTGAAAAGTCTATTTGCATGTACAAATTTGCCCAGTGGATGAGATACACTGCAATAGGAAAGATCAGTTTAAATATCAGGGTATTTTCTTACCATAAGGAGTAGAAATATACCTTGGAGAGCTTGGGAAACTGGGGAATGTCTGCAGTTGTGGTCCTCCTGAAGAGTAATTGAAACAAAGTTTTCAGGAGGATGAAGGCATAAATGCTTCTGGCTGCAGTTGAGATATGGATTAGAAGACCTAATACAACAGATTTTCTAGAGTCTATGAGGGTGTTGATTTATATTTTTATTTATTCTGGGTAATGTTTACTCCTGCCTGTGACCTTTCAATGTCAGTATCCAAAACAAGTAGAGTCTGACATTTTGAAAGAGCACATAGAATTACCTAAATATTCTCATTTCACTGAATGCTTAGCAGACTTTAGGAAGCTAGATTGAATATGTTGGCCGTATGTACATCAGGGAAAGTGAAACAAATGAAAAAGGGAAAATTGCCAGGAAAAGGAATAATTAGTCACAGAATGATGGAGGGTATTAAATACCTTACTAGCTGGGAATGTTTAAAAGAAATTGTAAATAATAGTAAAATTTTAAATTGTAAATAACAGTAAATTGTAAATAATAGTGTAATAAATATGAAAAATGAAATTTAAGCCCAAAACAAACTTTGGTTGAAATGTATTTAATTTCTATAGGTTTTGCACATTCATATTTTTTGGATAAAGTGAAAAAGCAGAAATTTTTTTCAAGTCAAGGTCTTTCTCAAGTTTGTTACACTGTGCTAAGACTGATCTTTTAGCTTTTTATGATGATTAACATTTGTGTCTTAACTAGTGGTGAGCAAGAATATCACTGAAGACATCAAAATGTGTATCGTGGTGACCTTTGCTAAATTCACACTTCTGTGCTTCCAGGAACATGACTTGCCTCAGAGAGGAAAAAAGAATGCTGGCAGTACTGTGCTTTATTTGAGCCAGAATATACCGTTTCTTTCAAATGTACTTAAAAATGCATATGTTCTTTGTGGAAAATACTTAGACGTCCAACACTGCTGTTTGTATTCAGTGATAGAAAAGTCAAGCAGCAAAGGAAAACCTGACCTTCAGTCTGGTTGAAGTACTGCTGCTTTATTTTTCAGTCTTTTTATAGCATCATTTTGCAAAAAGAGCTCTATTTTATCTTTGCTGTTGTTTCTTAGCCAAAGATCACTTATTAAATGAGTTTACCTCAGTAGGCTCAAGATAGCCGCAAATACTCTGGAGACAAAAAGCTTGAGTGGCTTTTGTAGAGGAGTGATGATCACTACTTCCATCCTTTAGCAAAGTAGAACAACTGGACATGAAGTAGAGTGCCAGGTAAAAAGAAAATAATTAAACAAAAAAGTTTCCAATAGGAACAAAAATGTTTCCAGAAAGAAGATCTGGAGCAAGGAAAAGGTTTGTCTTGGTCATCATGGCTAAACGATGGAGAACTTTTTTTTTTTTTGTGACATGGGTAAGTCATAGTTCAGATTTTGTTTGCATGCTGTCTGTCAATAATCCTTCTAATTTACTTCAGCTGTTAGGCAGTATCTTCCAGGTGTTCTGACTCTGTCCAGATGTGCAATTTCACACTTAAAGTATTCCTCTGAAGTGAGACCAGTTAAAGCAGCTTTCAAACAACGACAGGTCTGTCAAATGCAGAGCTTACATAGCTTTCAACATCAGTGCTCCTGAAAGATGATGTAGTTTATCCTAAATGGATCTTGCGTATGATATTTGTAGGAATCTTGATGTAATCAAAAACAACTTTCTGTGAAAAAAGTTATAATCTTCTACCAGAGAGTTTGAAAGGCAAACAATTTTGTATATGATCATGAAACTCAGTGAATCCCATTTTACAGAACCCACATGCCATTAAACTCTCTAAGACAGATGCACTGTTGCAAACATAATAATTCTGTCAGAACCACAAGCATTCTTTGTATTCTTAAGACTGGAAATCCTTGCAGTAGGAAAGTGTATTCTTTGTGCCAGAGCACAAGACAAGCTGAAAAACCATGCTGACTTTTTCTGAAGTAGACTATCTTCACAAATGCCAGGAATGGAACATTTGTTAGCCTCAAGTATTTCTGGGAGTAGAAATGGAAACCGCAATGAACTGCTGCACCTTGAGAAATAAATTCTTCAATGTATCTTTTTATTGTAGTTATCTTCTTTAATATGTGAACAGTGAGTGTTACAGTCGTAAAAACACCCCAGCAACATTCTTGCTTTAACAACTATTCATAAATCTTAGGGCATATTTAAATCCAATTTCTACATAATAAATAATATGACACATACATTATTGAAAAGTAATACTTTTATACAGTGGTATTTGACTGCTTACAGGTGTTGAGAGCACAGACTTCCTAGGACATACCACAAGACACTTGCAGATGACCACATATTTATACCCAGGCATGAAGGAGCAGGAATGTGGGATTGTCTTTATTCTACTACTCCTATTTCTTATTGGCAAAAGGATGGCTCTGGCAATTGCCAGTTAATGGTATGCAATAGGGATAGAAGTCCCATTTCCTCTCAAAATAGATCACATTCTGGGGTAGAACATGATGTGTTATTTCAAAGGAACATTTGACAATGTTGCTACTTTCTGCTCTTTCTGCATGAAGAGCTTATGGACTGTGTAAGTCCATGAGAGAAAAAACATCTGATTTCTTAAAGCTTCTATGCAGTTCAAGCTGTAATGAACCATATAAGGAAAAGGAAGACTTTGGGTATTGGTATGCAAATGTTTATATCCACATTTCAAACCTCATCATAAGATTTCAATATTCAGACCAAGAAAAAGGGGAAAATAACTTCAAAGACATTGCAGCATACCTACCTAAGAAAACCTGGAAGTACTATAGCTGAATTGGTCTAAAAATTACTCTAAACTTAAAGCTATTCACAGGAGGAAAAAATAAAATGAGTGATTTAATTCCATTTGTAGAAGAAAGATGTAGCAGAAGTATACAGACAGAATATTTGGTATCAACCCATTTCTGTTACAAGATTTCAATGTTTCTTCCAAAGGTAGAATCTTTGATTCTTCAGAGATACAGCTCAAAAAAGACATTATTCAAAAAAGAGAAAGCTGTTGGTAATTGAGGTAAATGTTTTAAGTATATTCCTTAATTTGGGAAATAATATTACATTTTGTAATAATGTAAAAGGTTTTTATAGGACCAAAAACATGTTTCGGAGTGAACATATTTTATCACTACTTAATCTGCTGTGCCACATATTTTTCCATTTTTCAGGAGTCAACATTTTGCATTTCCTCATTTCCATGCTGAGTAAGAGTCAATTGGAAATCAACCTAAAAGCAGGAATCCCACTGACGTCAGTGGGAATGGGACTTATCACTGCTTGCATTCATAGTGTGAGTCATACTAGCATAACTGTCAGATGATCACATTTCCTTTATGCTACTCTTTGTAATTCACTTAATTACTAGGATGAAGGATTGTAGGACCATTCAGACAGGAAAGGTCCCTGGAAATTTCTAGTCCAGTCTAGTTACTTAACACTCAGATGCTCAACATAGTGATAGATCTTCATTACAGAAATTTTCTCATGGGTGGGTATACAGCTGTCAGTACATCCAAGATCAGAGTATTACATCCTTCTTGACCCTCCTATCTTTCCTAACTCATCTCAAGGAGCTGGGCTTTCATGATGAAACAAAGGCCAATTTACTTAGTTTTTCTCATGTTTCACTTGGTTTGAATAATTTTTTCTAATAATTTTACATTCCAGCAGCTTTTACTCCTTGTCTGTGAAAGAAGCCATTAGATTCCAGATAATAGGAGAACACAGTTAGTATGGAGTGGATAGGTACAATAGATAAATATAATAAAAAGGCTGAAGCATTTTTATGTTAGTAGCATGTTGGTTGCATTGAGGTGGTAAACATGAAAATCCAATTTTGTAAGAAATGGCAAACTATGCTCATCCAACTAATTAAACAAACAACTTCAAAATGAACTGCACTGATCACTATAGAAAGTTGTATTTGCATCTCGGAATCAAGGTGTTTTACTCAGAGCAGAATCTTCTGTAAGTTTTGAGAAGTTTCAGACAGCTTCTTTGCAGTCATAAATCTAATTCAAAGTCAATGGCCACAAAAGGACTGAAATCAATTTCTCATGGCTGAGAAAATGTGCTATAGGAAAAAGAAATGGGTAGGCAGGCTAGAACATGGCACTGTAGTTAGGATATAATAATCGGTCAGTTTTGCTCGAGCATGACAGTGGAAAGTTAATACCTGAAAAATTTCGAGAACAGCCTTAGTTTTTTCCCCTCACTTCCCTATATGTGAAATTGGAACATTAACAGTACTTTTTGTAAATCTCAGGAGAGAGTGGGCTATTGAGGCTGTAGCCTCAAATGGAAACAGGTATGTCAACATGGCTGTACTCAATGTCTAGAGGTCTGGAAAACAGTTCAGATCTAGAAGTTGATATCTAAGTCCAAGGAAAATGAGTTTATGCCTTTTCTGTGCTGTGGCTCCTGGGCTTCTGTTTAGACCCCATTGCATGCACGCACGCATCACGCTGAGCAGACTGGAAAGAAATCATCACGCATTTCGGCACATTCTGGATTTGAATAGCTAAGAGATGGAGTCTGCAGTACCACATCAACTTAAACACCTCTGAATACAATTCAAATGTGCAAGTTAATACCAAACAAACAGAAATACACAGGAATTAATCAACCTGCATCTTACGTCCTGGACAATGAGTCTCCCCCACCACCCAGCATACCATCCAAGCCACAGCTTTCTTCCCAGCGGCTCCCTTTGTCTCAGCATTGACACACAGGAGCTTTGTGGTTGACTAGAAATATCTCACCCTTCCTGATGGAAATTATCTGCACCAGAAAATCATGTTTTATGTTCCCAGACCAGATTAGAATCACAGGTGCTAAAGTGAAAAGATATAAAGCTACCAAACCTATATGGTGAACATATTTTACAACTAATGTAATAATGTCCAAGAAACTTTGAAGAATGTAAATGCTCCAGGGAAGAGTTCCAAAAAATACTTGTAGTATTCCAAAGAGTTCCAAAAATTTCTTGTTCCTCTTAGCAAGCGTCCTTGATCAGAGTTAAGGTGCTGATACTGTAAACTTCATCATTCCTCTACAAGCAAGTCCAAAAACTACACCATTGAGTCAAGTCTTGTATTGTTGGCCCAGCTAAGACATTCTAGTTCTGCATGTTGTTGGAGAGGTTGGTAGGACCTAGGAAGTTTTTATATCTACATCAAGGACTCCAGATGAGCTCATACAAGAGGCACACCATGGACACAGAGACTATTTTGCAGAAAACATCTTGTTGTGGTGCTTGAGTAGTTGACCAAAGTGCTGCTATTTTTTTTTCCTAATTGTATCTTTATATGATGCACCTAAACTATAATAATCTTCCAGTTGAAAGTGTGCAATATGGGACTACACCTATGTGGTATTCCCTTGCATATTCCCTTCCCATGAGAAAGATGCGTATTCTGAAATCTTTGCAAATCCTTTTCTCTGTTTCTAATACTGTGTTTTAAAACACCAGAGATTTTTACAGTCCATCCAGCAAATTTATTATTTAAAATTATATTAAATCAATCGTAATTTTCTGAACTGATGCAACTTCTTTGAGAAGTTAACTCTAACACAGACTTATTGCACATAAAATAAGATAATAACAAGTATAAGTATAGCATAACAATAAAAATGATATTTTTAGATCATAAAATATTTATCAAATTGTTATATAAAGCTTTTCTTCACTTTTCTTCACTTTTGGGATTTTTTCATAAACGTTCGTTATTTGGATAAGACTATTGGTTTATGTCTCCATACTCAGGATTTAGTTGTTGAATTTAAGGTTTTACTGAAGAACAAGGATCTCCTAAAACTAACAATTTTTAATTACAAGCATTATACATTTTTCCAAATTTGAGTCCTAATTTCTCTAAAATGAAATAAGCAATTTAGGATGAAAACAAAACACCTGGGAAAACTAGGTAAAGGTAAAAAATTTATGAAATTGCTTCTGTTTAGAATAGATGAAGGAAACCAAGTTCTTTCACAGACCCTGTCGGAAGCAGCAAAGGCACTGACAACTCAAACGTGAAAACGCAGTTATATGCAAGACATGTGAGCATGCTCTTTTTACATCAGCACCTTTGGGCATAGTGGAAAGATGCACCTCAGACCTTAAGTTCATTGCCTAAATTCTGGGTTTTTCCATAGATTTCTTTTAGTCAAAGGAGAGACACAGGCACCTTGAGTGGATGTCTCTATGAGGAAAAAATAAATCACTCTTTGGCAGTGTCTGCCTACTAGTTCTTTATTAGATTTTGTTTACCAATATAATTTTGAATAGAAAAATATGAGAGAATATTTATCCAGCATACTATGTAAAGATATTTTTTTCAGTATTTTAAAACTGTCAGGCTTGACTATATTCAAAAAGCAATAAATTTTGTGATTTTCAAGATAATAGTCCATGCATAGACTACAGTGTTTATCTGTTGTCTATGAGTTCTGTTATCTCTCTCTTGGAGAAGAAATCTAGGCTTGGGCAAACAAAGTCGCATTGGCAGCAGGGATTTTGAGGACAGACTGTCCCTTGGACTATAACTGAAACATTTGTCTGTTTTCCAACTGTCATAGCATCAACAGTTTGGAAAAGTCTCCAGAGAGTTTTTGAACCCAAGATCACAATTTGCGTTCCTGGCTGAACTATATGCCATTATAAAACTCAGGGTAATACATCCAAAGACACAAGTAGTCTAGAACAATTCTGAATTTCCCTGGCTTTAAGGTCCTGGCTGGCAAATAGCAAAGCTGGCAAAAATCCTGGCTAAAACTTTCTTCATTGCTTTTCTTTGTCTTGAATTCCATCTATATACCCAGTTAGGAAGCTCCTCTTTTGATTGCAATTTATTTTACTTTGCAACTAATCGTGGATGTAAACACACCATCTCTGGATTTTCTTAACAATTGTCAGTTCAGGAAATTCCAGAGCTGCAAGGCAAGGTCTGCAAATGAAGATGCCTTTTGGCTTACCTTTCTTCTCACTATTAATTTATCTTACTTCACGAACAAGTGCAATTGCCAATAAAAAGCTTCACAATCTGTCTTTTGATTTATATGAAATTCTGACAAAACTTCTCTTGGAAAGATGCCTGTCATTTGACGTCAGAGCTCTTAATACATTTGCTTTTCATCTGGCGGTTGGGTTAAGTGAGCTGCCATCCGCTGACGCCTCTACTTCCCCCCATCACATTTCTTGAGTGCTTGATTTCGATGATACGGGCTGGAGGGCTCCTTTCTCAAAAGAATGACATTCACAGCAGGACGTGGGAAATTTATTGCAAGGGTACAGATATGTTCTTTCTACATCAGCTTTTTTAATGGAATGGTGACTGTTTCTGTGAGCTTTTATGAAACCACCTTTTGAATTGTTCTGTGGGTTCAGTTCAGCTTCCAAAATCCTTACAGTTTAAGCTTTTGCCATACTATACATTTGTATTCCTTTCACAAGGGGTGTTCATGCTCTCAGTTGTAATTGTGGTGATTACGTATTTAGCCAAAGATTCACACATTAATGTAGAGGTGCTTACTGCTTTCCCATGATTCTACAGGGAGCTAGATGCCTACATCTTGCTCTTAGAACTGCAAGGTCATTTCAATGCTTCCCTCGATTCTCAAGTTACAACTGTCTCAGGTGGTCCAGCTTCCCTGTACTGAAAAGACTTATCAGAACATCATGCTCTTTAAACAGATGTTGCAAATATAACAGATTTATTTTCTATATATTGAAAAAGGTCAAAGGTTACCCTTTGGTAAAAGGCCAAAATTGAAGTAGCTCATGTGGTAGATGCTAGAGTGTATCTTGACATCCTTTCTGAGGGCACTGGGACACCCTCAGCTGAAATCAACTACACTTACAAAACTAAATTATATCTGTTTGATTCCATGCCACCCTCATGTTCGTAACTTTTAAAGTATATTGATATATTTTTAAGAAAAGCTCAAAAATAATTTCAACACAGCATTGCATTTCACTGTGCTATATTGCCTTGTAGAGTCTTGTGCCCCTATCTTCTTTGTGAGACAGCTTTGCTTGTGTGAGCTTCATCTCCCTTAAAGTAACAGAAAGGCAATGTGGCTCCAGTTACATTAGAAAAGGCAAATTTTTTAATGTGAAAAGAATGAGAAGGGACAAATCTAAATTATAGATCCTTTTTGGCCACAAGAAAGAAATTAAGAAAGTTTGATGTTTATCATTTCCAGTCTCCTTCTCTGGCGTAGTGTCAGACATGGCCAGTTTACTCTTGATGTTACATTCTGGAAAGTGTTGAAGGAAATGTCACTTATGGTCTGATCCACTTACTTGACTGCCCACTGGGTCTGCAGATAGAAATACCCAGACTAACAAGACTATCTATAGTCTACAAAGGACAACCCTTTTTGCTGTAGCAATGCTGTCAGCAGCACCACACAAAAGGAAATTTACCTTTCCCGTCTAACATGAAGTTAATAAATGTAATTTAAGATCCACCTACACACACATACACACATATACATATATACATACATATATTTGGGTTCAACATATCAAAATTGTGATTTATTTCAAAATAGGGTAAATGTAAGACTACCATATATAAGATAAAGAAATTAATACTTTGCTACCTTCAGAGTTGGTATAACATTGGTTGGAGAACAATTTTCAGTTTTAGAGAGTAAGACTCCAGAAGAGATGCAGATATGTGAAAGGAGTGCTGAGAAGACAAAAAAAAAATATACAATTTTCTTTACAAATGTTGGAAATATGTGTGTAAGCCTATATGTAATAGTGTGGAGCAGCCAATGAAAATGAGTTCCCCTGAATGACTGTAAGACTAATTTCTAAGATGGTCTAGAAAAATTTTGTGAAGTACTTTTCCCCACTTTCTCCAAAAATGTTGCTGTGTCCACAGTTTACACAGTGAAAAATCATTTGTGTGAATTTGTTCACAGGCAAAAATGTCTCCTCATTTGCTTCTAGGAGCCTATCATTCTGCCTATCATTTTTCTGACAAACTCTTTAATATTATAGAGCTGAGGAGCTGTTGTCAGTTATTTATAGCTTTTAAAAAGTGAAATAATCCTTAAAAGACCAAAAAGCTCTTAAAAGGTAAGTAAATTTTAAATCCACAAGATGTCTCTCATTAGTTCCTTTATTTAATGTTACTAATGGATACTGTGTTATAACTTCTTCTCAAACTCTGTTTTTGAAAGATGTTAATATTTTAGTTCTAATAATCGAAACAAGTAACAATGAGAACAACTGAGATCAGATTTCTTTCTTTGAATTAGTCACTGGAAAATTAGAGAGATGCAGCCCTGCAGAGTTAGCAATGTATTGGAAAGCTGCAGTTGAGCACAGCCATTAGAAAGAAAATGTGGGTCTTTATGACATTTTGTCACTATTTCATGCATATAGGAAAAAATAGCACAAGCTGCTGCAAAAGTGTCAGCTCTAATTTGTGGTGCTTTTAACATGAAAAATATGGAAATAGACATTCAGCAAATTATGAAGCACCTTTGCAGGTTAAAAATATACTGGATTTGGCTACGTCTGTTTTGCTACACGTGAATGAAAATAACGTTCTTTATGTACGGGGTCTTTTGAGACTCTCTCATTGACTAGATAATTCATGAGTTTGAGTTTCAGCTTACTATTTCTGAAAATATGTAGTTTGTTTTTTTGGACAATCATAATATTATTCATGTTGACTAAAATGGCTGCAGGGATTCATTTGTTTCCTTTGTTCCAGGTCGCATTCGGTTGTGATTTAAGACTTCAGAGTTGTTGAAGTAAACCACCAGAAATCAAGATGTCACCTTCTGTAAGGCTGCGTGGTGAGTGAAGTCTGTTAAATCCACATAAAATCTTTAGGAGGGATAAAGCAATAAATCCTAAGACATGTATTTGTGCCACTGGTAGAAATCCGAAGTGTCCGTTGAGTTCAGTGTAAATATAGGCTCTTCAGATTTTTAAGTTTATTTTGATTATCATTTAATGACAAATGATGTCTGTCTTTAGATCCCAGGAATAGGTTAGTTAGTTTAGTAAAAGGTACATTAATTTAAGAATTTGTAATTGATTTCAAATCTCTTTCTAAAAGGTTTTGAAGACAATATGGAAAATCAGTACCTCCTTTGCTGTGCCTGTTTCTCATAACCTCACAAATCCTCACAGACTCATAATTTTGAGTTTCTGGATGTGTCTCTGTACAATGGTGAATTGGCACATGGTCATCCTAATTTCTCAATGTGCATATTTTCGAAGTCCAAATCTGGCACAGAAAAATATGTTTTAGGGTTCATGTGATTGCACTGCCCAAGCCACTCTCAAATGACAGCTTCAGTGTTGAAACTGAGACCACTGATTTGTGCTTGAGCTAAGAAACAGAGAGGTCACTGGAGACAGAGAGGTAACTGCCTTACTTTAAAGACCAGGGAAGTACAGATTCATCTTCCTCCTTAAAATCCATATTTGATAAGCTTTTCTGAAGGGCAACTGCTTCTTTGGCATGCTTTCTGGGAGCTCTGAGGGTGTGTGAGGAACAGCCACCATAAGGAGAGAATGCAGGTCTGGAAATCCCATTAGGCCAGCCAGTATGCTGGCTACAAGTGAGATGGGAGCCAGCAAACATGATGACCAAGAATAGAAGATTAACCAAGGGCAGCACTTCCACTCTGCCACCGCTTCAAGTGGAAAATATCACTGCTGATTTTTTTAAGGAAATAAAAATAAATCAAAAGAGAAAAAGCAGTCCACATGCTTTTAAATGGCCAGAAATAGGAGCTGATTAATGACGGAATTTTAAATCTTATCTAATGATAATTGTCTCTGTTTTCATGATCATGTAACTGCCATGAACACATTATATGCACAGAAAAAAATTTGCAGTTGGAGAGATAGCATCAAACTGGCCACACTTTCTGTGCAACTTGATGACTTATGGGGTTCTCTGAAATGCTTTTGATGGGAAGACAATGTATATAAGCATGCTCCACAGCATTTAAGTTCTGTTTATTTTCTGAGAGTAAAAGAAGTACAGTAATGGAGGATTTTCTTTTTCTCGTCCTTCAAGCTTACAGTTTGTAGGTAAAAGAGAAAGGCAGAGCTGGCACTAATGTCAGCCAGGAGATTAAGGGGGTGACATAGTCCTGTTCAGGCCAGGGACCCATTGTGATGCACTTCTCCAGGAATAATGTCAGCATGAGATGTAGAGGAAAAGCAAATCAGAGTGCCTCCTCCCATGAGGCATCACCTGCCTCTGCTCTCAGAAGAAGCTCCAAAGAGAGCAGTTCAGTTACCCATTGTTAATTGGGCAGCTCACTGAAGTACTTCAAAACTGAGGCAATGGTGGTCTAATGGCAGGCAGCAGGCACTCCTTAATCCGCAGTGCCAAGTGACATAGATGAGACATCAGCCACCAGCTGATTCACCATAATGTTCTTCCAGATTTGCAGGAGTTTCTGGAGTGGGCACACTATCCCTCTCTACCTTCTCAGGAACCTAACAAATGCCTGACAGGGACGAATCAGTGACCCATGAAGGAGCCACTCTGTTTCTGGCAGCAGGGGAGCACGTAAATTTGGCTATTCTTTATGGTGTTCGCCTGCCCTGAAAGCCAGAGCATCCACTGTCACTGCATTAGCAATTCCTGAACAGTTAAAAATACCTTCTCTGGCCCAAATGCAGATCCTGAGAACAAATTCTGCTGGGTTATATCTTACACAGTTCCTCTCCTCTCCAAACAGACAACTCTCAGAAAATAAACTGGAATAGGGGAATAGGCTGTCATCTTCAGCAAGGGCCTTCAGGTACTGCTACTCCTGTAGGTTTCCCACTCAGCATGCCAGTCCTTGTGCCCTTTTCTTTTTCCTGTCTTTCTTCACCTCCAACTCCTTCCACCATCTTCCAGCTAACAAAGCATTCTGGAGGTTATTCTACAGAAACTTGTTTTGCAATGTAAAGCACAAAACCGAGAGCAAATTAGTTAATGCATTGAAATTGGGTGTTCGAAACTGATCTGCTCACATGTTCTGTTGACCAGCCTTATCTTTATCCTATAATAGATTTCTGTGCTTCATCTTTTTAAAGAATTAACTTCCAGAGAAGAAGCTCTTATCTTCACTTGTCTAGTACCTGTTACCTGTCTGGATCCTTTTCCTGCATGGGCCCTAATAACTTACATACCAAACATGAAAAACAAATGCAAAGAAAGAGGGAAAATGCTCCAGGCAGATTGAAGTAAATCCCTGCTCAAAGACAAAAATATATACCATTATTCAAACTGGATATGGAAATGTCATCTGTTTTCTCAGAGGTGTGCAAACACATGTCTGTAATTCAAAGATGTATGAATAACACATGTTCTCTTTCGACCTGGCCAAGATCTAAAAATTTTGATGTTTGAACTTGATTTATGTATTACACATTTTTATCTCTTCGTTATGGCAATTCTTCCTGTCAGACTGCAATGATTCAAATATTAATCATATTTAGTATCATCTGCACTATATATTATACTGCCTAATAATTTCCAAAAGCTACTCTTGGTATAATGTAAAGTAACAAACATTTTAAAGAATGGGTCCAGACACTGATATATAGATGGAGTCAAATGTGCTCACTTCCCCCAGCCACACTTCCATGAGTTGAGAACATAGAGAACATGTGTTTTCTTCAGGGAATGCAACACAACTGTAATATTAATTTACTTTCATGATTTTTCTCACGTTTTCTTGTGTTTCTATGAGTCAGTGCTGGGTGAATGTGTTATGAAGTCATTAGTTTTTTTAAAAAATAAGAGAAAGCAGTTTTCTGACACCTGTACCATCTCTGGGATGTTCACTGCCCATTTCTTTGGAAAATCTGAAGACAGCTCTGTCTTAGGGGAGTGTTCCTAGGTTACACAGCCACTATTACGTTCCATGTGGCCAGATTGAAAAGCTTAGTCAAAACTGGATGGATCATCAGCACAGATACACAGCTGGCTGGGAAGCTTAATTTCTGCAAGAGATATTATGTGTCAAAAAGTGTTGGGAAGGGGATGAAAAGTCAAACTCTTTGTTTCTACTACAGGAACATGTCCACATTTCTGAAATCCATTGCACTCTCCAGGCTCCCTCACTCTTTAACAGCTTGCTGGGGAGCACTGGAGCCTGGGAGCAGGGAAGTGCCCTGGGCCATGGCTGCCTGCTTCTGCCTGAGGATGTCATTGGACCAGGGAAATACAAGGACCTGCACTACAAGCAGAGCATCCAGAGCCAAGAAGCTAGGAAGCCAGGGGCTCCTAAATCCTCATTTTCCTGTGGGAAAACTATCTGTTACAAAATTTCCTCAAGTATACCTTTCTAGAAGAAAAAAATATTTTTTATGCTGAGGCAAGGAAGTTGATACAGCTGTTTTTTCCAGAGTCCATCCTCAGTGATAAAAGAAAAACAGCTGCAGCACTATGTTACAATCCCAAGATTACATGCAGAAATTTCTATTACCATTAGCGAAAAGATAATACAATTGATATGTGCGTATTTTAGAAACAAAGTGATATGTTCTGTTCAGTATGATTACTGGACCATCCATTTTCATTACTTAGATGGATTGTGAATATTCTATTCCAGAAGTTTCCAAAGACTTTCATTATGAAACAATCTTCCTTTTCAAACTTAAAATCATTAATCTGTTTTCAAAACACTGCCTTGCTCCATAAGGAGAATTCAAAGTACCTTTGGAGATAGAGGAGAGTAGAATTACTAGTAATGATTTTAATCATTATTTTCTCACTATAAATATTTTCTTTTAAAAAGAAGAGTGTGACTACAAGGCATTAAAAAGACCTAAATTTAACCACAGAATCATTGTGATAGGATCCAGAAAGCTGGATCCACCTGACTGGACCAGGTTGCCCAGTCACCTCCAATTGCATTGCAATTGTCTTTAAGGACAGAGGTTCTACGACCTCTGTGGGTGATCCATTTCAGGTCTTGACTATATTGTAAAAAATTATTTACCAATAGCTAACTGGAATTTGCAAATTGTGGCCATTGTCCCACATTATTTTGCTATGTACTTTCAAGATGAGTCTGGCTTTATCTTCTCGATGAATCTCTTAGACAGATGAGGTCACTGTCAAGATTTCTCTTTTAACCATGTCTTCTCCAAAGAAGCACAAACCCAGCTCTGTGTGTATCACACCTCCTAATCTGCACTGTTGCCTAGTCCTGGAGCCTCCAGTCTGTCAATGTTTTTATTGCACTGAGTCAAAACCCAGACACTTCTAGAAGTAGCTCACATGGGCTGAGTAAAGGGAAATAAAGAAATTATTTTTCCCACCTGCTAGCTACACTCTTGCTAAGATAGATCAGTGTTAATTATCTTTTTTGTTGCAAATTTCAACTGCTGATTAGTGCTTGACTTGCTGACTGCTGGGAACTCAGGATGTCTTCTACAAAGCTGCTTTTTTCTCTAGGCAGATCCCAGCCTACACTGCTGGGGTTACTCTTTCCTATATCCATTATATTCTTCTCTGCCCATTTCTTTAGCCTGTCCAGTTCTGTCTGTCTTCATCTCCTCCATGCTGGCTACTCCTCATGATATAGTACTGCCCACAAACCTGCAGAAGTGTATATTCCATCCTTGCATGCATTGAACACTATCAGCCTCTGGGGAACACCATTTGGAACTGGCTTCTGGTTAGACTTCATATTGCCAAACCCTCTAGGGTTGCCTAGACACAGTCACACACCCGACAGCAGGAAGTATAGTATTTGGGGTTATCTGTCCACTACTGCTGTTTAACAGAAACTGATTAAAATGTTTGGGGTTTGGATGTTTGGTTGGATGGTTTTGTTTAGGGTTTTTTTTTATTTCCTCACTGATTTCTGTTCTTGAAATCAGGAACCCTACAGTTTAAGTTTAACCGGAAAGACATATGTCAACCTTGTTGACACATGCTTTTGAACACACCTCTTATCTGACCCTCTGCTTTCCTATTTCACTAGCTGAAACAGAACCAAAACCTAGGGACCATTGAAAGTGGAGTTATCTGCTGCCACAAGATAGCAAGGGGCATGTAGTAGGAAAGAAGAGAAGCAAAACCTTCTGCCTCCTTGCAAACTCACAGTCTCTTAGAGGTTTGCATTTGTCCTGCCAATTTAAGCATGAATGACAAACAGCAACAGAAAACATCATGTTATACTGTATTCTCAAATGCTAAATACATATATGGATTTCATTACATTTTCATTAGTTCAGTGAAAAGCCCATCTGTGAACTCCAGTGAACACAACACAGTAACATGGAATCCAAACAGAACATCTGGAAAGTCTAAAGAAAGTTCAAATAGAAACCAGTCTGTGACTGACTCTGGAAAAAGTAAATTTTAAAGCAAAAAAGCACTCTTCCAATTCATGACTCAATAAAAACCACACTGTTCATTAACAGGCACTCAGCATAATAGAAATTGTACAACACAAAGAGAATTTATTTACATTTATTAGGAATAAGGAAAATAGGTTGCTTCATTTCATTGAGAAACCCTGTATCGATTCATATGACAGTTCAATTCATTTCCAGTTGTCTAGCATTACTGACACTAATTTTACTGTGCTACAGGCATACTTGCACCAAAATGCCTTTAAGCTTTTAAAAAGCACTTTGAGGCTCTGTGAAGCATAAATTTGGATAATAAATTGTTGCAAATGATGGCAGGAGCTGCTGAGAACTGAAGTGACAAATGTAGCCCTTAAATAAGCTTTTTTTCTATTCGCTTCTCTGTTCTATGAAGTGGCCAAAGATCATGTAGCTGTGCCAGCAACTTGCCCCTACCCAATGCCATTTCTACTAGCATGAAATAACTTTTACTTAGCTACCTGCTGACAGTCAGAAACTGATAATGATAATTAAGAAAACACTGGCCATTATCAATTCTATCAATTTAAAAGAATTTTTAAGTAACACACCCTATTTAATACTTGAAGGGAGATGACAGTGCCAATGCATTTGGATTGTGGATTTTTTCTTTCCCAGAATGGGGATGGATTGACTGCTGGGAAGGCATCTCTTGCTGAAAAACAAAGGGCTTTATAAATACCAGGTTCATACGAGCTAGGAAAGCCAAAATATATCTTTAACTTCTTTTCCACTGATTACTCTGTGCATTAAAGTTTTGAGGCCCAGCTAAAATGGGAGAACTCCAGAACTGAAATTGTTGTATAAAGTCAGTTTCAGAACAATGTAACCACAAAAATCCTTGCTCTGATGACATCCATAAATCTTCATACCGGGGAAAGAATGAGGTGCTAAATAAGGTATATTTATATTGCAATTTGTTCATGAAATCTCAAGTTGGCAACTGAAAGAAACAATTAAATATGTAATTATTTTTCTTTAAAAGACCAGAACAGATATTATCATAAAGTCTGAATGTGTGATTTTGCTTCTATTTTTAGGTATATCGAAGGCCTAGAAAATGTCAAGAAAATGTATTTTTGTGGAAAAATCTGTGCTGTGGACATGAAAAAGTTGAATGAGATTTCCAGAACACTGCTTCATCTTGTCAGCTGGTGTAAATTAGAGTGATTTGAGCATACTTCAAGAACATATGCTAGCATCATCTGATAGCTCTGTGAAATAAAATAAACCAGCCCAAACTTACAAGAATGTTTTTAACTGTTTCTTTTTAGATTAAAATTAAAATGTGCAAAAGTTATCTGAGATTTTCCTTTCTGTGTCTCAAGATATCTTAATTGATGTGGCTGAAAACATTTCTGAGTTTCTTTATTTCTTGAACAAATTGAAAAAAACCATTTGTATTAATGTCAAAACCTTTTCAA
This sequence comes from Acrocephalus scirpaceus scirpaceus, assembly GCA_910950805.1. Classification (NCBI taxonomy): domain Eukaryota; kingdom Metazoa; phylum Chordata; class Aves; order Passeriformes; family Sylviidae; genus Acrocephalus; species Acrocephalus scirpaceus. The sequence goes on from OU383775.1 coordinate 83,794,899, forward strand.
AATTTTGTTTTATATCTTATATTTTAGTGAAAACACAAAAAATTGTTAGAAAGTGGAGAATTTAATACAGTAACTGCTCTTTAGCAAATTATAAACTTGTGTAGGGGTTGAGTGCTGAGACACTGAACTATTCTTATAGCATCACTGTGTAAGAAAACATAAGTTTCCTAAAAACTTGAGGAGGATAGAAAGTTTTAGCATATATACCATTCTAGTTGTTCTCAATTACAGTTGAATCAGTGGTTTTTTCTTTATCCTGTTACAGTATTTTCTTAAGCTTTTTTTGTGAAAGAGGCTCCCAGTGCTATTTTCTTTTGCTATTTTTTGTTTACTCTGCTTTGTTTCATAAAATCTGTACCTTGTAAATGAATAGGTTTTTTCTATATTAACCCTGTCCTTTAGGGCTGTGATCAGAAAGGGCAGAGTGACCAGTGTCCCAAATCCTATTTTAAAAAGTAACAAGGAGTATTCCCTGCCCTATATGCATTGTTTCAGAGTCAGTAACAAAAGAAGCTGTGAGAAAGAAGTGTCTTCTAGTCATTATTATAAACCAGGAAAGGTGTATTACATAACATGAGGCCACATGAAAGGCAAAAGAAGCAATGGTGTGAAACACTTCAGATGCAAGAAATACTAAAGAAACTCAGGGAACTTCAAGTGAGAGTGATTTCTTCTTCATTGTCTGACTTCACACTATGAGAGCAGTTTTTCCTCCTGCCCCCCTGAAGGGATGTCTGAGGCCAACTTAAACATAAAGAAGGAAACATTATCTTTGTAGCTATGTGGGGTTCCTGCTGCTGATTGGTTTTGCAACACAGACTGCCAGTCTGTAGTTACAAGTCACTGGTGATATGAGAAAGGTCTACACGATCATGAATGGCATTGAGGGCAAACTGACTGCTATTCCAGTAACAGAGCTGAGGGTTCGTCATCAGGATCAAAAGAAGGCAGAGGTGGCTGTGGAACACGAACAGAGACATTGAAGAGAGAGAAAGCCCGTTCAAAAAGCCACTGGTGGGGAAAGGCTACTAAGCAAAACAGACCTTTAATCTGAGTTCATATAGTTTGTCTCATGTTTCTATTCAGCTAGTAGTCATTCATTTGTGTCTTGTTTTCACATTCTTACAGTTCTATATTCCCATGACTCCTTCCAAAATGTTTTTGAAGTCTTCATCAATGAGGAATACATGATCATGGTAATTTTCCACGTTTTCCCTGTTATTGGGATGATGTAGCTATGAGATCAATTGCCCAAAATAGAAAGAAACAATGTATTGTGGTTTATGCCCCATCTGTGTTATCTGAATTTTATTTTCTATTTAAATCCTTTTTTTTTTTAAAAAGGATCATGTGTCAGACCAAAGCTTCAAAACAGAGCATTGCTTTATCTAGATATGTCATTGCTTCTTGTATTTTTGACAGTGACATCACAGGTCATTAAACTAGCTAAGCAATATCTTTGGTTTTTTATTTGTTTGTTCTCACAGATTTTTTTTCTTTTGGTTTTGAAAGGTGCCTTGAATGTGAAATATAAATCTCAAATTCTTTCCACAATTAAGGCTTAGAAGAAGCTGACAAGGAAAAAGTCATCTAAAACAAGGAAGAGAGGGGCAAATTTATTAAAAAGAAGAAAAGAGAACAGAGAGAAGCAGAGATGAAAAGGGAAAGGAATGTGCATGGGATAAGGGTTGCTTTGGTAGCTGTCAGACTGGTAGGTGTCTGAAATAACTACTTCACAATAACCATTACTTAATGTCTCCTGTGAGGACATGAAATGGAGGAGTTCAAGGTCATTAGGGCAGTAAGGAAGATGCACAGCATATTCACCTCTCTGGACTTGAAGAGAACAGACTTTGGCCTCTTCAAGAATCTGCTTGGTAAATAACGATGGGATAAAGACCTTGAGGGAAGAGAGGCCAAAGAAATCTGGTTAATGTTCAAGGTTCACCTCCTCTAAGCTCAGGAACAGCAAATCCAAATGAAGGGGAAGGCAAGCAAAAATGCTGAGGGCTGACATATGGAAAAACAAGAAGTTTGTGACAGACTCAGCATGCAAAGGAAGCTTACAAAGGGTGGAAGCAGAGACGGGTAGACTGGGAGGAATGCAGAAAAAAAATTCTCAAAGCAACCAGGGATTCAGTAAAGAAAGCTAAAGCCCTGAGAGAATTAGATCTCACCAGGGATGTCAATGGCAGTAAGAAAAGTTTCTTTAGGCATGTCAGTGATGAAATGAAGACTAAGGAAAATGTGGTCTTCCTTTGGAAGAAAATAGGAGGCCTGGTTACCTGGGTGGAGAAGGCTGAGTGACTTTTCTCCCTTAGTCTTTACAGACAAATGCACTAGCCACACCACCCAAGTCACAGAAGGCAAGGCAGGGACTGAGAGAATGAAGCACCACCCAGTGCAGGAGAAGATACGTTCTAGGACCACCTAAGGAACTTGAAGGTGCACAAGTCCATGGGACCTGATGAGATGCAACTGTGTGTCCCAAGGGAAATGGCAGGTGAAGTGACTAAGCCACTAGCCATCCTATTTGAGAAGTCTTGGCATTCTGCTGAAGTTCTCACTATGTGGAAAAGTGATAACATAACTTTCATTTTTAAAAAAGGGGAAAAATTATCTAAAGGCCAGTCAGTCTGATTTTGGTGCTTGGCAAGGTCATGGAGCAGCTCTTCCTAGAAACTATCCTAAGACGTGGAAAATAAGGGAGATGATTGGTGGCAGTCAGTACGATTTCACTGAGGGTGAATTGTGCTAACAAATTTGGTGGCTTTCCATGACATGGTTACAGAATTAGTGGATAGGAGAGGAGCAACTGACATCATCTGCCTGGACTTGTGCAAAGCATTTGACACTGTACTACATATCTTCCTTGTCTCTAAACTGGAAAGACATGGATTTTCTGACTAGAGGGCTTGGTGCATAAGGAATGGGCTGGGTGGTCACACTCTGAGACTTGTGGTTAATGGCTCAATGTCCAAAGACAAAGCGGTGATGAGTGGCATCCATCAGGGGCTGGTATTAAAAACTGGTGACATGAACACTGGGATTGAGAGCACCCTCAGCAAGTTTGTCCACAGAATCACAGAATGGTTGGGGTTGGAAGGGACATTTGCAGTTCATCTAGGCCAACCCCCTGTAAAGCAGGTTTACCAAGCCTGGGGAAGGAGATTCCACAACCTTTCTGCAAAACCTGTTGCAGTGATCTGTCTCCCTCAAATGACAACACTAAGCTGTGTGGTACAGTCAACACCCTGGAAGAAAGGCATGCCATCCAGAGACAGGCTGGAGAGGTGGCCTATGTGAACCTCATGAAGTCTAAGTGCAAGGTCCTGCACATGGGTTGGGTAATCCCAAGCACAAACATAGGCTAGGAAATTAGTGGATTGAGAGTAGTCCTGAAGAAAAGGAGTTTGGGCTGTTGGTGGAGAGGCTCACCATGACCCAGCAACACGTCCTTGCAGCCCAAACATACCCTGGCTACATCAAAAGCAGTGTGGCTACCAGGTCAAGGGAGGTGATTCTGCTCCGCTACTCTGCTCTCATGAGACCCGCTTGGAATATGTCCATCTCTTGGGCCCTCAAAACAAGAAAGGCATGGACCTGTTGGAGCAGGTCCAGAGGAGGGTCATGAAGATGGTCAGAGGGTGGGATTACCTCTCTCGTGAAGACTGAGAGTTGAGATTGTTCAGCCTGGAGCAGAGAGGGCTCCAAGGAGACCTTATAGAAGCCTTTCGGTACCTAAAGGAGGCCCACAAGCAAGACAGAGAGGGACTTATAAGAGAGCATGTAACGATGAGACAGGGGGTAATGACTTTAAACTGAAAGGTAGATTACATATTAGATGTTAAAAAGAAATTCTTACCTGTGAGGGTGGTGAAGCACTGGAACAAGTTATCCAAAGAAGTTGTGGATCCCCTATTCCTGGAAATGTCCGAGGCCAGGTTGGAGGGGCTTTGAGAAACTTGATCTAGTGGAAGGTGTCCCTACCCACAGCAGAGAGGTTGGAACTGGATGACTTTTAAGGTCCCTTTGTCCCCAAACCAGTCTGTGACGCTATTTGAAAAATACTTCAACCCCAAAGAATTGATTTACAAATAAAACTAAAATCAGCTTAGCTGATTTAGCTTCAGCCTGAAATAAAGCTGTTTTCTTTTTTTTTCTTTTCCTTTTTTGGGGGGGCAGGGAGGGGAAGAATGTTTTCACATGGGAACTTGCGTAGAACAGTTAAATTCTGTTGGAATACCTTCTTGGTACAAGGTTTGGTGTTCATTTCCTTCTGACTAGATGGGGTTTCAGCATGCTTCTTCTACATGGGGTTGTTATCAAGGCCTGATTCTGATTTCATTTATATAGCACCATTTTATACCAGCAAACCCAAATAACCTTATTGGAGAGATTCCTGATTTAGTCTGGTATGAGATCTGTATCAGGACTTTAAGGTTGTTTGAATAGATGCTTTCTCTGTTTAATAGCCAAGATGAAAAAAGTTTGGATCAAACTACGAATATTTTTTGCTTCTCATCCTTGCTGAAATGAAAATGTAGTAAAAATAGTTTAATACAATACAACACATTGGCCTGAGATGAAAGGTTTCATATATTCTAAGTAAAACAAAAAGGGAGGATTCACAAAATAAAAATTCCTTAAGCTGCTGCTGTTCTCTTCCTCTCCCTTTTAGTCACTAGTTCAAGGTTAGACTTTTCCCTTACACTTGGAAATATAGGTCCAGATACTGCATGTTTGAAGTCATTTCAAGACAATACCTTAACAACTAAGCTATTTGGCATTCTAAGAGAAAAAGTGATCTCCTTTTCTGTGATGTTTTTACACCCACTTTAAATAGCACTCATCGCAGCACACAAGTCAAATTCATCTGATCAAATTCAGATGTCTACATCTAGATATCCTCAATTTCCTTTAAATAATAGCAAGAAATAAGTCCTTTGAGGTTTTATTACCTTAAGAGCTAAAATAAGCATGACATTTTTCTATGACCTTTAAGCTGTAAATGTGCATTCCTGCCTTATACCACCAAGTTCTCCTACTGTATGCCAGACAATTTTTAATGTCACAGAGGACACTTCTGCCTACACTGTCCTCTACAATGCCAGCTCTCATGATGTGCACAGAACATACAGATACTCTGTTACTGTGTAAAACCAATGGATGCTGAGACGGGCAGGTACGGATATGTTTACAAGTGTCCAGGATATCAATTTTATCTATTTCTCACACTTTTGTCTGAGGAATGCTTTGCTGCTTTCCAGTCAGACTTAAGCCAGAGCAATTAAAATGCAAATACAGTCAGTAATTTATAACATTTAACAGAGAAAACTGCAGGTGTTTTTGAGACAAAAGTGAAAAAATTAAACACAAATATCATTTATTCTACTTACTTGTATGATCTAAACATCTAAATAGAACTTGTTTCTGACTTTCAGCTAGGACCAGATAATGGCTTATATGCTCTATTCCACTTTGGAATAACCACAGAGTTGAAGCCTCTGTCTTCCTCTTAGGTGTGTTGTAACAACAGTCCAGGTGATTTAAACTTAGAATTCTACTTCTCTTTTCTGAATAGTGAATGGGTACTTACAAAAGGCACAAGTTTGACATGGAAATGTAAAGTAGTTAATGCACAGCAGAGCAGTTAAGACAGAAGTATCCTAACATCACCTCACAGAAACTTCTGGCTTGATGGCACTCAAGAGAGAGGGGCAAGACACTGAGTTAAATGTTTAGAGTGGACCAGGACTTGAAGACCCTGCCTGTCAGATGGCTTATGTAGCCATGTGGATATATAAACAATAAAGGTGAAGCCTCTAAAGCTGGCATGTCAGACCTATTCTACTCCATTTTCCCACAGTCCTTAGAAAAACAAAAACTGGTGAAGCAAGCCTTTTTCTCAAATGTCAAAATGTAAAGTCAGACATATCAAAGACACATTTGAAATCTACTGGTTAAAAGAGAAAGCCTGTATGCACTAGTACCCAATCTAACACTTTGCCCCCACATTTGCAACACATTTATGGGGTTGTAGACATACAAAAAAAAATCACAACTAATTAGTAAATTCAGACTAAATTTGGAAATTTTTCAAGAATGAAAGTATATTTAGACTTTAAAACATCCAACACATGAAAAAATAACTCTAACTCTAAGCAAAATTAGTCTGAGATGCACTTAGACGCTCTCAAAAATTATGCACCAAGCTGCTGTCCTGTCTCTGCATTGCATCACCCTTAAATCCCTCAGCAGGCTACAGGATTTACAGGATTTACAGGTAGACTAGATAGCTGTACATTATATGATGATCACATCCCTGACCTCAGTAAGAACAGAAATATCCCCCTGCTCCTGTTACCCAGCAATGGAGTAAGGTCTGCTGTGTAACATAGTGCTGATTTCTTATGCTGTACACACATTTTGAAGGCATTATCTAATTCTGTAAATTGTTGTGTCTCTTTATCCCATCCCACCTTGTATAAATCAATATTGAATAAGAATTTGGGATTACTCAAATGAAAATTCAGGGAGTGAATGAAGTCTCCTTTTTTTTTTCTCTATGTAGATCACAATCTCAGTGGAGAAAAAAGTACACTGCTGCTGCCAGGAAAGAGGAGGAAGACAAGAATTCTGCTGCAGAGGATTTGTGAGGTGTGGAGTTATTTTAATATTGCTGGATGAAAAATCTGTTACTAAAATAAGAGTTGGGAATGAATCCACTTCCACCAGAGTGGAAGAATGTTGGCTTCAATAGTTTTAAATGCTCCAATAAAAATGCTACATTTTTATAATTCTGTCTATGTTCACTTTCAACTTGGTCTCCATAAATTGCTGACACTTGATGAAAGCTTTGGCCTAGGAATTTCATTTTCATTAGTTTTATCTATATTTCATTATTTTGTGCTCTATATGTAGAAAAATACATTAAAACTTGAACAAAAACAAGTTACAAACATGAAGCATATGTTGTATATAACATGGAATGACACAGTTCTAGGACATAGCAAGAGTGTAAACATATTAAAATATATTTTAAATGTTAAGGCATAAACATGATCTGAGATGCCAAATAAATGTGCAATGATTTCAGAATTTTTAGTTAAGAACTGTGTATTTCATTACTTAATTTCATGTTCATATGAAAAATCAAATAAGATAGTGGTTCCAGGAAGAATTTATTTTATTTAAATTAAAAAAAAAAAAATCTTGACCGAATTAATATTGTGGAAAGAAGGGTTTACTCAATTTATAAAACATATCTCTCTCTTCCATATTTTTAATATCTCAATAGAAGGAGCAGCGATACTTCAGTGAAACATTTTTTCACCAGATTTTTTTCTCAATTCTATTGTAACTTCTTTTCCAGAGAACCATAAAATCACGTAGGTTGGAAGGGATCTGTGAAGGCCATCTTGTCTAAAAACATGCTCAGGGCAGGCTCAGCCAGATCAGGCTTCTGAGGGCCATGTCCATTTGGGTTTTGAACATTTTTAAGGAACAAAATTGTCTCTGGACAGCCTGGTCCAGAGTCTGAAAATTCTCACAGAGGTTTTTTATCTCCTTATATTTCATGCAAAATTTCCATCTTCTGAATTTTTCTTCTCATCCTATCTGTGCATCCATAAGAAGAGTCTGGGTCCATCCTCTCTGAATCATCTTTCCAGGTAGTTATAGACATCAATAAGATTTCCTCCAAAGCCTCCACCATGAAATGAACAAAATCAGCTTCCTCAAGCTCTACTTTCATTTCATGTACTTTAATACTGTGGCTATTTTGGCATCTCTGAATCTTAGCTAAAGACACTCTAGTATGTTAAATTTTTTTTTTTTTTTTTTTGGTGTCAAAGTCATAAATAAAAAGCAGTGTAATGACTACAGACTTCGAATTTGAGGAGCAGGAACAGATCCCTGTTGTGTATATTTTGGAGTAGGGATCTGAAGTTCTATTTTTCTTCCAAATTTATGTTTAATTATTGAATTACAGTTCTTTGTCACCTTTTCCACATCTTAGAAATAGTTCTACTTTATATAAATAATAAAATGTTCATTTTGAGGTAAAGAAAGTAAGAGCCTTCAACTCCAAAGGAGTGGATATAAGTTCATATCTGTAGGCAAGTAAAATAGGGCAAGATGCTAAAACTAAAGCAGGCAACCTGTGAAGACATCCTTTGAGAATGTTATTGTTTGTAAAGGTGTGATTCTCTGATGAAATGCAGGAAGAGATCCTGGCTGAGGTATAGAATGAAAAAATTATTTTGAAATATTGCCCTGTTTAACAAAAATAGCAGTATTTTTGGTTTCTGAAAACTAATAATTGGTAATACAACATGCTTGTAAATTGAAATATATTCACCTTTTAACTTCTTTTTAAAGAATGAATTTTCATTGGATTAAAACATATGTTAATTCCTGAGAGCAATTGTTAGACTTTTAAAGCAATTGAATCTGATGTTTAATAACCTAGTAAATTTCTTGGTAGCAAATCCACCAGATATATATGTATGAATTCCAAGAGTAAAATTCTACTTGCTTCACTTATGCTGGAGGTCTCCATTTTTTCTTGGAAGGAATTACTTTCATCAACATTCTAACCAAGTCCAGGTTTTACAAAGCCTTGAGGACTACAGTCCTACCCTAATGAACTGTTCCACTGACGTCATCCGAGTCTTGTCTAAGTAAAAGATTGAGAATTGAGGAAATGCACAATTCTCAAGATTTTAGGACCTGGTTTCCATATTGGACAGCAACAACCCCACAACTCACAAAGATTAAAAGATTAAATGCTGCCAGTATTTTAATTTAACATAAGGGTATGCGAAAAAGGAACTAAGCTAACTTTTCATTAAAATATTTTAACATATTGTTACTAATTAAATTAACTCCCTATTCAGGGTTTGACTCATGTATATGCTATTAATTTAACTTGAATAACACCAGCTTCATTTCTGAATATTCTATGGCTTCATTTTCCAAAGAGCATAGTTGAAAAATATGAAAACAACTAGAGAAAACCATGCTTAAATAGATGATAAACTATGCTAAGATTTTGGTTTGTTCATGAGAAGAGGACTAAAGACACTGTTCTGCTTTTTCTATTTTTCCAGTTCTCATTTTTGCTCTCTATATGTAGCAACTCTAGAGAAACAACCTTTTATATAATTTTTCTCTTAAGATTGTTTTACATTTACCACATGGATCAAGCCTAAAGAGAAGGGAAAGCATGTATACTCTGAATTACCATAGAATCAGGGAATTAATAATGTTGGAAAAGACCTCCAAGATCTTTGAGTCCAATGTTCGACTGAACAATACCATGTCAGTTAAACCGCAGTACTAAGTGCCTCTTTAAACGTCCTGTCATTTCTTGAACACTTGCAAGGATGGTCACTCCACCACTTCCCTGGCCAGTTCCTTACAATTCTTAATCACCCTTTCAGTGAAGAAATTTATCCTTGTGTCCAATATGAACATCCTCTGGTGCAACTTGAGGCCATTTTCCCTTGTCCTGTCACTTTCCAGAAGAGACAGGAAAGGAAGAAGATGTGGCCCTTTATATTAAGGAGACTTATGATGCCGCAGGTATTGAAACTAAGGAAGATGAATGCCTGTGGGTAAGAATTAAGGGGAAGACCAACAAGGCTGACATCCTTCTGGGAGTCTGTTATCATCCACCCAACCAGGAAGAAGAGGTGGACAACTTATTCTGTAAGCAGCTAGATGTTTCTGGATCATCAGCCCTGGTTCTTGTGGGTGACTTCAACCTGCCAGACATTTGCTGGGAACTTAATAGAGCAGAAAGGAGGCAGTCCAGGAAATTTTTAGAGTGTACGGAGGACAACTTTTTGTCACAGCTGGTAGGTGAGCCCACAAGGGGAGGGATTGTGTTGGATCTGCAGTTTGCAGATAGAGAAGGACTGGTGGGAGATGTGGTAGTTGGAGGCAGAGTGATCATAAAATTATAAAGTTCTCAATATTTGGTGAAATCAGGAGGAGCACCAATAAGACTCTTGCACTGGACTTCCAGAGAGCAGACTTTGGTCTGTGCAGGAGACTTATTCAGAGAGTTCCTTGGGAAGAAGGCCTTAAAGACAAAGGAGTCCAGGAAACGTGGGCATGCCTCAAAACAGAGATCTTGAGGGTACAGGGACAGACTGTCCCTCTATGCCAAAAGATAAGTCAACGGGGTAAACGTCCAGCCTGGATGGGCAAGGAGACTTTGGAGGAACTTAGGAATAAAAGGAAGATGTATCACCTTTGGAAGGAGGGTCAGGTCTCTCAGGAAGTATTTAAGAGGGCTGCTAGAGCATGTAGGAAAAAAATTAGGGAGGCCAAAGCTCAGTTTGAACTTAGAATGGCAACTTCTGTAAAGGATAATACAAAATGTTTTTACAAATATATTAATGGTAAAAGGAAGAGTAAGACCAACCTTTGTTCTTTATTGGATGAGGGAGCGAACTTAGTATCTGCAGATGAGGAGAAGGCAGAAGTGCTTAACGCCTACTTTGCCTCAGTTTTTAGTGGGAAAACGACTTGCCTTCAAGACAACTGTCCTCTTGGGTTGGTGGATGGTGTCAGAGAACAGAATGGTCCCTCCCATTGTCCAAGAGGAGGCAGTCAGAGAACTACTGAAATACTTGGATATCCATAAATTAATGGGACCAGATGGGATCCATCCCAGGGTGATGAGGGAGCTGGCAGATGAGCTTGCAAAGCTGCTCTCCATCATTTACTAACAGTCTTGGATCACTGGCAAGGTTCCGGATGACTGGAAGCTGGCCAGTGTGACACACCCATTCACAAAAATGGTGGGAAGGAGGATCCTAGTCATTATAGGCCAGTCAGCCTGACCTCAGTACATGGCAAGATAATGGAACAGTTTATATTGAGTGTCAACATGCAGCATGTACAGGATGGCCAGAGTATCAGACCCAGCCAGCATGGGTTTAGGAGGGGTAAGTCATGTTTGACCAACCTGATCTCCTTTTATGACCAACTGACCTGCCTGGTGGATGCAGGAAAGGCTGTGGATGTTGTCTGTTTGGACTTCAGCAAGGCCTTTGACACTGGCTCCCACAGCATACTCCTGGAAAAGCTGGCAGCCTACGGCTTGGACAGGAGCACTCTTTGCTGGGTTAGGAACTGGCTGCATGGCCGGGCCCAGAGAGTGGTGGTGAGCGGTGCTGCATCCAGCTGGGGGCCAGTCACCAGTGGTGTTCCTCAGGGGTCTGTGCTGGGGCCAGCTCTGTTCAATATTTTTATTGATGGGTGAGGGTATTGAGTCTTTCATTAGTAAATCTGCAGACAACACTAAGCTGGGAGTGTGTGTCGATCTGCTGGGAGGACAGAGGGCTTTGCAGAGAGACCTGGAACTGTTGGATGGATGGGCAGAGTCCATCCATCAAGATGCAATAACACATCCAATAAACAAGATGCAGTTTAATAAGTCCAAATGCCGAGTCCTGCACTTTGGCCACAACAACCCCCTGTAGTGTTATAGACTGGGGATGGTGTGGCTGGACAGTGTTCAGGCAGAAAGAGATCTGGATGTTCTGGTCGACAGCCACCTGAACATGAGCCAGCAGTGTGCCCTGGTGGACAAGAAGGCCAACAGCAGCCTTGCCTGTATCAGGAATAGTGTGGCCAGCAGGAGCAGGGAAGTCATTCTTCCCCTGTACATGGCACTGGTGAGGCCCCACCTTGAGTGCTGTGTCCAGTTCCAGGCCCCTCAGTTCAGGAAGGACGTTGAGATGCTTGAGCACGTCCAGAGGAGGCAACGAAGCTGGTGAGGGGCTTGGAACACAAACCTTGTGAGGAACGACTGAGGGAGCTGGGGTTGTTTAGCCTGGAGACTCAAAAAGTGACCTTATCACTCTCTACAACTTCCTGAAGGGTGGTTGTAGTCAGCTGGGGGTTGGTCTTTTTCACCAGGCAACAACTGACAATGAGAGGACATAGTCTCAAGATGCGTCACAGGAAATACAGGCTGGATATTAGGAAAAGGTTTTTCACAGAAGGAATGATAAAGTATTGGAATGGCCTGCCTGGGGAGGTGGTAGAGTCACCATCCCTGGATGTGTTTAAAAAAAGATTGGATGTGGCACTTGGTGCCATGATCTAGTTGAGGTGTTAGAGCATGGGTTGGACTCAATGATCTTGAAGGTCTCTTCCAATCTAGAAATTCTGTGATTCTTTGGCTGCCGAGGAGAAGACACTGACCCCCACCTTTCTGGGAGTTATAGAGAGCAAAAGGTCCCCCCTAAGTCTCCTTTTCTCCAGCATAAACAACCCCAACACCCTCAGCTGCTCCACACAGGACTTGTGCTCCAGTCCCTTTACCAGCTCTGTTGCCCTTCTCTGGACTCAATTTCTTTCTTGTAGTGAGAGGCCCAGAACTGGACACAGAATTTGAGGTGTGGCCTCACCAGTGCTGAGTACAGTGGGGGTAATCACTGCCCTGGTCCTGCTGGCCACACTAGTGCTAATACAGCCCAGGATACCACTGGCCTTTTGGCCACCTGGGCACATGCTGACACATGTTCAGTTGCTGTCAATCAGCACCCCCAGGTCCCTTTCTGCCTGGCAGTTTTCCAGCCACTCTGCCCCCAGCCTATAGCACAGCCTGGGGTTGTTGTGACCCAAGGGCAGGACCCTTGTTGAACCTCTCACCACTGGCCTTGACCCATCGATGCAGCCTGTCCAGATTCTTCCTGCAGAGCCTTCCAATCCTCCAGCAGATCAATGCTCCCACCCAGCTTAATGTTATCTGCAAACTTACTGAGGGTGCCTTTGATCCCCTTATCCAGGTCATTGATAACGTTATTAAACAAGACTGGCCCAATACTGAGTATCACCATTCCCAAGACAACCTCCAAACACTACATCCTACCAGCCCTTCTCTGTTTGTAAACAGCAGGTCTAACAGGGCGCTGCTCCTGGCAGGCTGACTTACAAGCTGTGTCAGGAATTTATCTTCCACACTCTAGCAACCATCTAGACTCCATCTTCTTCACTGTGTTGAGTTTCCAGATGACATCTGACAAGTTGAAGTCTCCCCCAAGGGCAAGGGCTATTGACTGTGAACTGTCAGCTAGACACTTACAAAATATGGTAAGAGAATTGTAACAATTTCCTACTGGTCCACAAGATGGATTTGAAGTGTACACTAGACTCAGGCCAGATCTTCTCTGCCATCACCTGAACCATCATCACTTCTCAGTGGCTGGTCCGAGAGGAGAGAAAAAATTGTGAATCACGACTTTATGATTCCTGAATATGTCACAGAAGGCAAGAGGCCTCCAGCTCATTTAGCTAGGCTAGACAGACCTTGAGACTCGGATGAAGTCTGATTAATGTGGTATTACCACAAATACCTCTATTTTCTTCATTTTACAGAATTTGCTTACAGAAAATCCTTTCTCTTCTTACCAGTAATCACTCCTGTTGAAACCTACTTGTGCAACATATGTCTTGAGACTGAGACATTTTCCAACATCATACAGCATGGCTCAGATTTAAGCAATTTCCCCTTACTACCATTGTGTCTGTCAAGTATGTTCAAAGCATAATCTGCTCAGAGCAAGGTTCTTCTGTTACTCAGTACTACACAGAGCAGAGCATAGCAGAGCTCTGTCATACACTTCTTTGCCCTCTCAGCACTATTACGAAAATAAAGATTGTAATTACTTTCCAAATTTATTATAGATTGAACTTTCGTGCCACTTCAGAAACACCTTTTCTACTTTTAAAGGTACTGAGAAGTAAAAAATTATGTTTTCTCATAGATACCCATGCAGATGAGTCACAGAGTTTGCTGTCAGCATACTCATTAAAATGAAATTTAACGTCTTTTTCATTGAACAGTTTGTCAAAAGCATAAACATAGAAACTATGCTTTTATGCATGTTCTAGTGGTTCTAATTATACATTGGTATATTTTTTCCTTTAAAAATATACGCTCTCTTTGAAAAATGTAGAAGTTTTTACTGACTTTTAATTTTAGAGTATAATGGAAAAAAAGTAATACACACATATCCCCTGAGATGAGCCTTATAATTGTTATATATTTACTGCCACATTCATCATTTCAAAGATAGAAAGTCTACCCTGTCATCTACTTTTCCTGGTGGAAGAAAAGGATAATGGAAAAGTGTTGTCAATGCTCTGCCATAAGAACCTCTCTAGTCAAAAGTAATTTGCCTATACAGAATATTAGACCAATTTTTAAGGAAATGTTGCCATTTTCTGGTCTATGCACTGTAGGATGATTGCAAGGCATCACAGCTCAAAAGGTAAAGAAAAATGTCTATGATTTTCATTTTCTGTAGGGTTAAAAGAATGATTAGCCATCATCTATTGCAGATGTCAGAAAGCTGCAGAAAACAGTATTATCTTTGTTTAAAGAAATCAGTATAAAAAGGAGACAGTATATTTCCTTGAAAAATGAACATTGCAATTACAACCGTGAGTAAAGCTTATCAAATGAGGTAGCCTGTATTTACCAGCACTGTATGAATCACATTGTAAGGGGGAAGGGTGAGAAAAGAGTATAGACAATGATTGGTATCAGATGCCAGTCAGATGTGCTCTTTTGTCTTGCATTTTGGCTGATGTTGATGTTTGCTTCTAGACTATTCTTTCTTGCTAAACACAATTTTCCCATTACAGATACCACACCAAATCTTTCAGGGCAACAGAATAGGCAATCAGTCCCTAATCTAGTTCTGAGGGAAAAGTGGATATTAGATTAAATAATATGAAAAGTAGAGTGCTTTCTTTCAGGTGTGTAGTTTCATCCTACACCTGGGAAAATTATGTTGTATCCAATCCATTTGTGTTGTAGTCAGATTCACCATCTTCCCCTCTCCAAAAGAAGCAAAGGATAAAGGGAGTTTTCTTCATGATTTAAGTGTTAATAAAGAAGTTAAAGGTCTGGGTTGCTAATTCCTTGTCTGAAGGATGTCATTGCAGTAATTATTATTATCATCATAAGTGTTTTGTTGTTTGGGTCTTTTCCCTATAGATAGGAAAATTTAATACCCATGCCTGAAGGAATAAAGAGCTTTTCTATAGAAAAAAAATCTACGTAGCAGTGAGGTGATCTTACAATTTAAATTCTTTCTACTTGAAAACAGTGAAAAAATCTTAATGCCAGTCACTTCCCTTCAGACTAAACAAAATTCTCACAATATTTAATTATTTGCTCCTGTAGTTTTATACTGGCACTTTACAATCTGTAGTGAAGACCACAATGATCCCTGACTAATTAATCATAAATCATTCAGATTGTGACAATAAGATAGTTTGATATTGATTTCTTTTTTAAAAGAAATATTATATAAAGTTAGTCTCAAGAGAACGTCTCAATATTTCCCCTTCAGCGAAGATGAAATGCATGCCTGTGGTTGGTATTGGTATTTCAAACTTAGCTGGGTTGCCAAGCGTTTCAGCTGGCAATATTTGTTCCTCTAAGCCACAGAGCAGTTCCACTACATTCTTCTGTTTAAATAATTTTAATACTTTCCAGAATGTAAAAAGATGGGTTTAATATAGGGTTTCCACAGACAGCCCCACTAAGTCCCAGGTTGCATTAAATGTATACAAGTGACATTACAGATGCAAACTCTTTCTTGTTTATGTAATACCAAAGGCATCTCTTTTGTAAATATCGTAAAACCACATGTACTCATCGGTATCTATATTGAACATAGCACAGTTACACTTATTTCCTCATAATTATTGCAATGGTTTAAAAAACTATGTATTTGTGATGACTAGTGGTAAATATGCATATCCCACATATGCGCTACTCACATATTCAAACTTCAAAAGAGTATTATTGCAAAGCCAAGCAGTTAGAAGTTATAAAAAATAAAAAAGTATATAAAATAAATATAAAAAGAATAAAAGAATTATCCTTGCTTATGGATGCAGCTTTTGATACTGTGATCACATGCTAATTTTTCATCATGATCCTTTTCCCATTCAGCAGACTGGAGGAGGGATAATATTCCGTTATTGAGTATCCAACCTCTGGTCCAATGCATGATGCTATATCTGATTTACTGCCACATCTAACCATGTCCTTGAGCACCAAGTGTGCTCACACCTGAAAACAGATTTTGTAGAAATTAAAGGGGGTAATAAATATAGGGTACATGAGTTATTATGCTATCCTAGCTAATACCAGGCACCACCCTGGCATTCAGAGTAGCCTTTTCTCTAGCTAAGCTAATATGCTGCACTTAATTTCTTTAGAGTGGGAATTGTTTTGCGCTTCAGTAACACATGAACTCAAAGAGCCTCTACATGGCTCTGCCATAAAATGCCACATGTAAATTAAGTATAAATAAATTTAATTTGAAATTTCATGTGCCTAAGAAAAATAAAATTCCAAAGCCACTATGAAGAACATGTGTTGGATTACTCTTAGCATAAAACTTCAATAAAAGGGTTTGAACTTCAATTATTGTTATGATTGCTTGTTGACAACTAAAACATCTCTTTCTATTGACTCAAAATGATACGAATTCTACATCTGGCTGCTGGTGCTTGTTGAGATGGAGGCCTGGAACAGCAAGTAAGCCTGATTGACTCAGCAGCATAGAAAAACAGGAAATTTACTGGAGAAAATATTACTATTTCTGCAGTTATTCAAAATCCAACTTTACTAAAGATGGAGCTAGGGTGCATTTATACTTAGGCACAAGGAGGACAGACCAGGCTCTACCAATCTGGACTGGTGTTTCCAAGCCAGAATGGTTGGTTCAGAAGCTGTTTAGACACATTAACTTGTGACTGGTGATTGTACTCATACATCCTTCCCTTCAAGAGTGAGAGCTTGATCAGCAAAGACAGTCCTGTGTTATTGTGTATGAACGGCTTCCAGTCCACTGTCAGCTCTACTCTCCACTAAGAACCTGGTGGTGATTATATATATCAGATGCAGGTTCTTAGTCTCTATACCCATGTCAGAAAAACTCATAACTTGTTCTAGGATTGAGTTTCTTTGTCCGCTTAATGGCAAATCCAATCATGGCCCAGGAAATGCCATAGAAGGGCTAAGTTTGTGGTGTGACTCACTGTCATACAGACCAGAAAAATAATGCAAGGTTTGATTCTGGAAAGTAAAAGAATTTATTGTCTTTTGGAAGAATTGGAAAACAAGGTCATGTTTAAAGAGCATTACACAACATTCTCAGGAAAAGAGAGGTTAATAGGAAAGAGAAAAAGAAAAGTTCACATGAAAATTTAGACTGCCAGGTATGATTTATCGGGGTTTTTTTTAAGGTATCACAGGAAATAAATTTGAGGATGGCAGCAGAAGTTGGAGCAGTGCTTCTTTTTTATTTAAGATGCTTTGTGACCTGTTTAAAGTCCCTTTCAGGAGAAAAATAAAATGTTAAAGTATTTTCATTTCAGTAAGAAATGGTTTTCTGGGTCTACATAGTAGTGGTCATATGCAAGTGTAATTTAAAACACTTCAGTATAAAATTTAGGAAAATCATATTTAAGCTCCTATGTGGCAACTCATGTTGTTCTAGAAACAGACATGCAGCACAATACCATTTTTTTGGATGCAGTAGCATTTTCTTTCAGCTTCTTACTATTCATAATTTTGCTCACTTAGCTGTTCAAAAACAAAATGTTGACAGAAAGCTAGTATGCAATGCATTTGTTAAAAATGCAGAAGTAAACATGGAATAATTTTAATAAGAAAAAATACAAGTAGATTTGGTTTTTTGGTTTGGTTATTTTTGGGTTTTTTTTGTTTAAAAAGTTACCAGAAGTATGATATTTTTATTAGCATTTGAAATTTATTCACTTAAACGGCTTAAATGGTCAAAGCATTTGAAGGGGATAACATATAAGGCATGCTTATATAGCTTTTAGATACAGATATAGATATAGATATAGATAGATATAGATATAGATATAGATAGATAGATAGATATAGATATAGATAGATATAGATATCTCCTTTATTGTTTAATGCATACATTAATGAATGAGACCACTTCCTTCCATATGTATGAAAGGGATGTTAGTAATGTATATAAATATATTATGGGATAGAAGCGTATACAAAAGATGGAGCCAGCCTCTTTCCAGTGGTGTCCAATGACAGGACTGCAGCCAGTGGGCAGAAACTGAAACACAGGAGATTCCCTCTGAACATCGGGAAACACTTTTTTTCTGTGAGGGTGCCCGAGCACTGGCACAGGCTGCCCAGAGAGGTTGTGGAGATATTCAAAAGTTGTCTGGATACCAGCTTGAACAACTAGCTTTAGATGGCTGTGATTTAGCAGGATATTTGGACCAGATGACCTCCAGAGGTCCCTTCAAAACCATTCTGTGGTTCTGTGATAAATATTCAGTCATGAGCAGTCTAAGTAGGTATATTACTGATTTGTATACTACAGTCATCTATCACATATCTCATACTGACCAGAATTTTTTCTGAGTTTTAAATGAGTCAAATGTAACATTTATTGGCAAAAGACAGTGAAATTTCTTATTGGTAACCACTGCAAAAATCCTTATTCTTATCATTGCTATAAGTTCCCAACTTTTTCATAATACTTATCAAAAGGGTTCATTATTATTACAACATTTAATGGTGTACTTGTTAGCATAAATTTCACATAGGATTTAGATAACATTAATGAGCAGTGTTTCTTTTTGTCTCTCACTACTCTGGCAGTTCTTTAATCTTCAAAGATTGCAGAACAAATGCAGTTTACAAATACACAAAATTTCGAAATTACAGTACAAGAAAAGGTACATCCAACTAAATATGGATAAACTTCTCTGTGATAGAAGTTTTGTTACACCTCTAAACAATGAATTTCAGTGTTCTTAGAAATATATGGATATGTAGAGCAAGAGTATAGAAACATGACATGCAATGGCAGTGGCCTTGACAGATCACTGTAGAACCTCTTACTCCATGCTGAAAAGGAGACTCAGTACCAAAGCTATTTTCTTATCAGAAACATTAATTTCCTCAGATGTCTGAATCTTTTACAAGACTTTCATCTAGGCTTCACTTTCATAGGCTTTTGGTTTGTAACACAAACATACTTTGATTTTTCTTGCTGAATTTTAGTTACAAGAAATGCAACCCTGCCATCCAGTCTCTTTTAATCTACATTTCATATGGATTTTGTTTAGACTCTGTATTTCCTTCCTTCCTTTCAAGCCATTGATTTTTGATCAGTCTCAGTTCCCTTCTTTTACTAGTCTCTGCCATGCAGTAGCACCCATCTCTCTTGCTTGTTCTACTTTTCTTTCAGAGGCACCCTATGTTTACTTCCTGTCCTTTGTGTCTTTGCATAGAGCAGGTTTTCTTTGACACATGATTTCACAGTGCAGAAGAGAAGAACTTCTTTGTCTCCCTTTTGATGTCTGGCCTCAGCCCAGCTTGGAAATAATAATGTGAAGAATAGACTCATAGAATCATTAAGGTTGAAATGACCTTTAAGATCAGAGTACAGTCTTGGACCAAACACTACCCTGTCAATTAAATCTTAGCACTAAGTGCCATGTCCAGTCATTTCTTAAATGCTCGCAGGGATGATGACTCCACCACTTCCCTGGGCAGCAAGTTCCAGTGGTAAATCATCTTTTCAGTGAAGAAATTTATCCTGATGTCCAACCTAAACCTCTCCTGCTGCAACATGAGAGCGTTTCTTCTCATCCTGTCACTTGTTACCTGGGAGTAGAGGCTTACCCCACCCAGCTGCAACCTCCTTTCAGGAAACTGTAGAGATTTATAAGGTCTCCCTTGAGCCTCCATTTCTCCAGCCTAAACACCCTCAAATCCCTCAGGTGTTCCTCACAGGACTTGTGCTCCAGACCCTTTACCAGCTCCATGGCCCTACTCTGGACATGCTCCAGAATCTCAACATCCTTCCTGAATTGAAGACCCAGAGCTGGACACAGTACACAAGGCCTCACCAGTGCCAAGTGCAAAGGGACAGTCACTGCCTGGTCTTGCTGGCCACACTGGGGTGCTGATACACCCCAGGATGCCATTGGCCTTTTGGCCACCTGGGCACACACTGGCTCATTTTCAGCTGCTGTTGACCAGCACCCCCAGGCCCTTTTCCACTGGGCAGCTTTCCAACCACTCTGTCCGTAGCCTGTAGCACTGCAGGGTGTTGTTGCAACCCAAGGCAGGACCCAGCACTTGGCCTTGTTGAACCTCTCACCATTGGCCTTGACCCATTGATGCAGCCTGTCCAGATTCTTCCTGCAGAGCCTTCCAATCCTCCAGTAGATCAACACTCTCACCCAGCTTAATGTCATCTGTGAACTTACTGAGCGTGCCTTTGATCCCCTCATCCAGACCATCAAGAAATTAAACAGGACTGGAATGTCAGTATGCTCCATAAGAACAGAAGTTTCTGGGATTTTTGTGGTCAAGTTTTAGCAAACTGCTAGTGAGTTCATACAAACTGGACTTTTCCAAGATTTACGTTATAAGTGGTTTCTGGTATGGATAGCAAACAGCGCATCAGTGACACACAGACCACCCTTTTGCCAGATGTCAATTTCCTGCTCAGCATTTGAGGAGGGCACAAGAGCCGCCAAAGTAAAGGTTACGGGACTGTTTTCTTAACTGCAAAAAATAGCATGTTTTTCTCTTGCTTCACAGCAGAAACATTTTGGCTGAAATTTTCCAAAAGATTTCTTCACAAGGCAAATGCCGCACATGGAAAATTTCAACCTAAACAGTTAGTTTGGCAAAAGTATAAGCAACTAGGTCTTATAACAGGAAATGTTTGCAGCCTTAATACTAAGCAGTGCTACCAATTCAGCATATAATTTACTCAGCACCACCCTTATGCACTGACAAAGATATTCAGCACCTTGCAAGGCCAAGCTGTGAACTTGGAAGGAATGAGCCATAGCTCCCAGTTAATGCTGACAAAATGTTGACTATTCTCTTTTAACCACAATCCTTGCCTATTTTTTGCAGCATAACTGTTTACATTCTACAGCTACACCATATTTTTGAAAGTCCTTCACTAAGCTTGACACTCATCATGATTTCAACAAAGATGAAAAGAAGAGAAAGATGGCTTGCATAGTTTCCATCAAAACTTTTATGACTAAGGGAGTTTTTTTACTCCTCCGTGAGGACACTCTGCCCATCTATGGTTGTCCTGTTGGAATGAGGCTATCCACATCACCAGGTATAGGATCCATATCATCAAATATATGGTACATGAGCATTGCATACCAATGAATACTCCACAAAAGTGATGCCAAGACTGCAAAATGTGGGTTACTAGTATACAGGCCTCACTCACTGTCTTTTCCGCTAGATGGGCAGGGACCTTCAGTGCTAAGGGACTTTGCTTTTGGCTTCTATACTCCAGAATAGTTTTGCAGTATCACTGTATGTAGAAAAAACTACCATCTATAATAGGTCTAGAGAAGTCCGTCTTCTGGGATTTTTCAGCCATGTTACTTGTGCACTGTATTTTTCTACTGGTTCAGACTCAGAAACATGTAAGAGAGGTGTGTTTTCTGAGAAGCCTTTTCTTTCTCTGAGCTGATAATTTTAGTGTAATGAGACATAAGAGTGGCAGTCTTTCAAATTTCAAACTCCTCCTTGGACTTGAAGTGCAAGAACTGCTTTCTTGCTGCTTCTGTTGAAGAATTAAGCTTCCAAAACAGCGGGAGAGAACACATACCTATGACCCACCACTTTCACCAGGCCTACTGAAAGGAATGCTTGAAGAAGGCAGGAGGTGGCACACACCTCTTGAACGGAAAGTGGTCATACAGATCATTTCACTAGTACAACATCCCTTCCTAGAGGGGATGGCACCTCTTATCTAGCATTGCTGTGCTATGTCGTAGCCAGCTGCTCAGAAAGAAAAGCTGGGATAAAAACATATATCAAATTGTATTAGGTTTGCATAGAAAGGTTTTCAGAGCAAGAGGTCTGCAGGGTTGGCTTCTGTGAGAAGGTGCTAGAAGCTTCCTCTGTGTCTGTGCTGGTTTGAAAGCAAAACCAGTGAAGGACTCCAAGTCAGAAACACAATTTAATAAGATGAAAAGAAAATAAAGTAAAGTAAAATAAAATAAAAGTAATAGTACAAAAAAAAACCTGACAGAGTCAGAATACAACCTGACACCCTGTTAGTTAGGGTGGTAGTAGCAGTCCAGATGAAACAGTCTTGTCGAAGCAGTGATTCCTGTAGAAGCGTCTGGTAGCTCTTGTCTCCTCTGGGAGTCCAGTGGATAAAAGCTGTCTGTGCTGTCTCAAACCCTGGATTTATCCAGGTGGGAATGCCTGGCTCTTCACCCTGGGCAGAGCATCTCACAACGGGGATGATCTCATTCTATGAGTCATGCAGTGGGTCCTTGATAGCCCATTAAACAGAGATAACTCCCGGAGGAAGTTATCTATGAGTCATGTGGCAAGGCATTGTTAGGCTCGTTAACAGAAGATAAGGAAAAACACTGCCCCACCTTGGCTCCAATGGCTCATGGGGATAGAATACAAACCTTGGGCACAATTTTACATTGTAACCTAGGACAGTGTCCAATAAAGCCAATGTTAGCCAGCTCCAAGACAGACTTGCCACTGATGAATGCTGAGTGGCAGTCATTGCATCTCAAATTTACTGTGTAGGACTGAATTGCAGTCAGAGGGAGTGAAAATAAACAAGAGGAGCCATTCTGCAGACTTCAAGGTCAGCGAAAAAATACAAAGAGGAGGCAGTCCAGGTGCTGGAGCAGAGATTCCCATGCAGCCTGTAGTGCAGACCATGGTGAGGCAGCTGTGCCCCTGCAGGCAATGGAGGACTTAAGGGGGAACAAAGATCCACCTATAGCTCCTGGAGGAGCACACACTGGAGCAGGGGTAGAGTGTGAGGAGTCCTTCTCCTGAGGATGAAGGAGCAACAGAAACAACACATAATAAACTGCCCTTCCTAGTTCCCCTGCACTGCTTGGTGGGACGAGGTAGAGAAATGGGAAATGAAGTTGAGCCCGGGGAAGAAGGGAAGGGTATAGGAATGCATTTTAAGATTTGGTTTCATTTCTTTTTACCCTACTCTGGCTTGACTGGTAACAAATCAAACTGATTTTGTCAAATTGACTATAACTGGTCAGTGATCTCTCCCTGCCCTTTTCTTGATCCTTGAGCCTTTTCTTGTATCTTCTCTTCACTGTCCAGCTGAGGAGGGGAGTGAGAGTAGCGCTGGTGGGAAGCCAGTGTACAGCCATAGTCAGCCCACTACACAAATGTTAGATAGTAAGAGTCTCAAGGAAAAATGCAAAACTAAAGCATACTATTGCAAAGCCAGAGCCTTAAGAATGAAAAGAAATTTAGCCATGCTAAATATTTCAAAATCATATAAATTAATTATTGTATAGACAGATTACCTATCAGCTTCCATGTAGAGATATCACTTGATATTATGTGATTGTGGTTAAGGCAAAAAAAGCATTGTTACAGGCAGCAAGAAGAGTTATTGTGAATGTGTAATTTCCAAGGAATCAGTTGAAAGAGAGGTACCCCTATCTTAAAGAGAAAAAGCCACAACCTTTAGTGAAGTTTAATATCTAAGGAAACATTGAACAACAAGAATTACCTATTTCATGTGAAGGCTAGATCTGGCATTAGAAATGAAGGATTAAATCCTTACAATTCAAGAAATTAGTCCTGAAAATAAATATTCAGTATCCCAGGACTCAATGCAAAAACTGATTAAGCAAAATCAGAATATATTTTTCTTTTTTCCCTTTGTCAAAGTGGAGTTTTACCTGCTGGCAATTTAGCAGATATTGATGTTCCATTTGTACAGGAGAGCTGCAACTTTCTGCTGAAGTATTGTTGGACTTCTTTCATTACTAAATACGTTTTCATTTCATCTTTGGCAAAAGAAGAGCTGATGATTAGAAATAAATTTATTAGGAGACAAAATGAAGAATCACAGGAAAGTCAGTATTTCTATTTGTTCTGAAGACTTTTATTATACTTCCACTTTTACATATGTATATTTTACCATTTGAAAGTGATTGTGCCTAAAAGGAATAATAGAATTTAAAAAGAAATGTCAGTACCAAATACTGTCTTCCATTTACCTCAAATGACTAATTCATTTTCACTGAGGAGCTACTGCTGAGCCTTGGTCATAAAGATGCTGTAGAAATACTGATACAAGCTTTGCCGAGAATTTTGTAATTTACTTCATTTCATCTACTCAGAAGAAGCATGACCTAGTGAATCAAATGGCAGCTGGAATGTTCCTGGATGGAAAATTAGTACACTGTTTTAAGAAAAATGTTAGAGTTTGAACATTTGGTTTCTTTTTAAAGTAGAATAAAAGTGACATCCTTTCAAATATTTAATTTAAAATACAAAACAGCCTTCATCCCCGTGGTTAGGATGCTGGAATAAAATCTGTTTGGAAGATTTTAAGTAAATTGTATTTTGTTGGGAAAGAGCAGTTTGTTAAAATGAGAAACAAATCTGTTTATCACTATGTTGTTAAAAGAATTTTTCGTCCTAAAGCAACATTTCTCATTCAAGCTGTAAGACTGGCCTTGCAAAGGGATTTGAACTTAATTCTTCCAAGTCCCCAGTGATTTCTCACAGAAGAATGGCCATTAGGATTAGACTTGACTTCCTACTCTGAGACAGGCTTCCCATGTTATCTTGGACAAGTTGCTTTGGTCCAGATTGTTTAAAGGACTTGAATGTCTAAACCTACTATGTATGCACATTTTTTCCAGTTTAACTGTATGGTCTAATCTTACAAAGAGGCCAGAGTATATGTCAGAACAAGATATGGGAACACCAACTACAGACCATCATTGGATAAGATAACAGCTTGACATTTAGAGGTGGTGGGAACAAATACATTGAGTACTGGTGGCAAAGGATATTGAAAAGAAGTGGGCAGTCAAGTTTCAAGTTCACACTCTGCTCCCAAAGCTGCAGAATTTAGAACATTGAATTGGACATTGACATAGCTGGAAGCTCTGTCCTCGGATCTGTTTTACAGATCAATCAAACGGCATTTTAAAGCTATTTTATCCAAGAGAATACATGACTGGGAAAAATTTCAGAACCTCACTGTTTTGACTACCAAACAGCTTTTTTTTTAATCCATTTAGTGAAAAGTATTAATTTACCATTTTACACTCATTGGCAATGATGCCCTTTGACTTATATGGTTTCTTTCTTCACTGGAAATTTGTGTACCTGGTGTACCTAATGCTAACAATCATAGCAATTCTAAATTCTGTTTTTCTAGGTTAGACAACAAATCTCTTTCACTATCTCTTTGTAAATAAAGTTTATCTCAGTTGCAAAATCTGGTAGCCCTCCTCCACACAAAGAATCTCAGAATTACTTAACTTGGGAAAGACCTTCAAGATCAACAAGTCCCACTATTAACCCAGCACCACCACGTTCACCATTAGACCATATCCCCAGGTGCCACATCCACACACCTTTTGAAGACGTCGAGGGGTGGGGATTCCACCGCTTCCCTGGGAAGCCTCATCCAAAGCCTGAACACTCTTCTAATGAGGACATTTTTCTTAATATCCAATCTAAACCTCATCTGGTGCAACTTGAGGCCATTTCCTCTTGTCTTGTGGCTTTTTACCCAGAAGATACCAACTATCTCTTGGCTACAGCCTCCTTTCAGGTATTTGTAGAAGAGCAATAAGGTCTCACCTGAGCCTCCGTTTTTAAGGCTAAACAACCCCAGTTCTCTCAGCTGCTTCTTATAAAACTTGTGCTCCAGACCCTTTACCAGATTCGTTGCCCTTCTTTGGACACATTCCAATGTGAATTTTCTTCATCACATAGTGTATTTCCCCATCTTTTTCTGGTAATACTTTGCTGTATGAACTCCAGGATCCCTCAGCTTTTCCCAGTATGGAAAATCATCCATCTATCTATCTATCTATCTATCTGTCTGTCTTTGATGATGCTTGTTTCATCAAAAAATTTTGTAGATTATTTTTACTCATTGTGCCAAGTTCAGTATTGAAAATGTGAAAAATTATTGAAATAATAAATTGTCCTGGAGACTGATTCTTGAGGGGTTCCAGCTGTAAATCCTTTTCAGCCCAATCTGCCCTTTATAACACATGCTACTCATGCTTCTTGTCACCCACACAGTTTTCTGCACCAGTGCAATTACTCTTATTCTGTTATTTTCGGCTCTAGATTCAACCTCTGCCCCTGTAACAAGAATTGAGCTTCTGCTCCAGTTTAATGTATCAGAGATTTGAATGTGATCTCTCACACCAGTGACAGACCTGGAAGATTACTGACTTAAAAATTCCCATTTCTTATGGTTGAATAAATATCATTCTAAGCAGAGTCAGTGTAAGAATTGTTTAAAACCAAGGGAATGTTTGGACCTGTGAAGCGCAGGAAGACTCCCTGTAAGTGAAGAGAAACTCCTGAAAAGTTGAAGGAAATTGGGGCCTCTAACTGAGAATTGCTATTCCCCTGGTCAAACAGCTGTATGTAATGTACAACAACCATGAGTGAAGTGCTTATTTCTCTCTAAGGAGGGTGCCTTAATCAGTCTATATGGCAGCTGCAATTTTGCAACTTCCAGTGAGCCTTGCTCATAAGTTTGAGTCAGGTATAAACAAGTTGTCAATCTATTTCTACCTGGTGTATAATTTTAAATTTGTGGCATAGGCAGGTTTAGAAATACGGTTTAAAAAAAAGTGCAATTCTGAAAAATATTTTTTAATGTTTGATCACATTCATTGATTTTTCCTCAAATTTAATACAGTAAATGTTAATGTAGTAGTAGAATATCCACTATTGGCAGCAGGAAAAGCTACTGATATCTGGTTTTCTCTGTTTAGTTTTCCTCTGTTTTAACATAAGCATTTTTCTAGCATGAATGGATACAGATTTTCCATTAAAAACTGCTAGCAGTGGATGAGTAAATGTCTGCCAATGTTACAGCCAGTTCATGAAGAATCCAGCTCCATGGTCTCGCCAGCACAGCAATTAGGACCACATGTGCAAGAGAGGGAAGGGAAACCCATGCATAGTGATGACAGTCCCATAAGGCCTGATGGCTGTCTTTCCATTCCCAAATTTCAGATGCTTTTAAGAACATATCTGCCTATTAGAAAGTTTTTGGATTGGGTTTTTGAAACCCACAATACCTCTTTCTATATTATTATTAGTCTCCTCTTTATTGCTTTTATATCTTATTTTGTCAGGAAATGAGTCAGTTTTTAAATTATTTAATGCAAGAACTAATAATAGAAGAAGAACATAGTAATGTTGAGCATGTATATAGCTTGTATCCATATAGATAGGAATATGTGTATATGTGGGTGTGTGTGAAAAAATGTACTAGAATATTAAACTAGAAATATTTAGACTGTGAATGACTTCTGGGACTGGCACCTTTGGAAGCCTTTAGAAGCTTCTACACCTCAGTCAAGGAATTTGCTTCATGCAGGATTTTGTCACTTGTTTAGCAGCCAGTACGAAATTAATTTGAGGTTATGCTCTCTTCTCAACAAATGTACAAATCATTCTAGAGTAATTGGATCTTAATAATGCATTTTGCAAAAGGGTTTGTAAGCTGGGATAAATATGGAACTCAAACTATACTACTGCTATAAAGTTGATTAGTAATTTGTGCAATTAAATCCATAATGGTAAGTATTATATATGTAGGTTGTGACTCCAATTAAAACATAAATCCAACAGCAAAATGTAATAAAGTGATAGCAGCAATCAAGGGACAGAAGGAAAACATTCCAAAATAAGATTAAAGGTTGCTGACATACAGACAGAGAGCTCACTGACCTTAACAGATAAAATACATATTTTTCAAAGAACAACTCAACCTTGCTCAGTGACAGCAGACACAGAAGAAATCAGGATTACTGAGGGATGGCACAGTGCCTGTGGTACCGTGGAACAGACCGTGCACACTTGAGCCAGGATGGAGGCATAAATACAGGCTGTCAGTGCAGAGACCAGGAGGACACCCAGTTCCACGATTCACAACTTAAGAGACATGTCCAGTCCTTCCTGCGTTTACCAGATGAGTTAACACCCAGTGGGCACATCTGTCTCTAAAGGGCAGCTTGAAATTGGCAAGGCCACCATGATACATCCCTCACATCAGCCACCAGAGTGTCCTGGCCAGGCTGTTATGCTGGGCATGTTGTGACCCCTCTATACATAGATGATTGGGTAAACTAAAGGCACAGGCTCAAATCCCAGAATATGGCCAGCCCCACAACATAACACCCTGCATGATGCCTGGTCATTGTCACCATACCTCTCTCAGACCACTGCCAGTTGGGGATATATCCCCTGCCAGGCCCTATTCCCAGGATTTAGACTGTGGACTCTCTGGTTCAGAAGAGGGAAAAAGATATGATTTGAGCAGAGGTGACAGGTTGGGCTGTTGCTCTTGTGGCTGGAGAGTGGTCCTTGCTCTCTTTCTTTCTAGCTTTACTTACCTGATCAGTGTACATTCCCCACAAGGCACCTGTTGTCTTCTAAATTTTGAGGGAATTCAGTGTTACAGACTGCAGGTCTTGTAACATGTCAGATTATGGATATTTGGCTCAGAGCGCACACTGTGCTCTTCAGATAAGTACTGGTCCCACTACAATTACTAAGGCACACTGCTGCAAAGAGATCAATATTTTCAATTATTTTCTTTAGTCAGTTCATTAAGCACTGAGCTTGAAAGTGATTTAATTTTTGTGTGAAGACTCTCACTTTTTTCACATAATCAAAAATCATTACTTCAGCTTTACTTTGGTAATGTTTATCAACATACCTCATGCATTCATTTGGTGCCCAGAGCTGATCAGAAATGCCTGCAGAATACTGAACTACAGAACAATATTTTAGTTAAGGTGGGTACTGCCAGAGAAAGCCCTGACATCTAGCGACTAAAGGCTGGTAGGAACTGTAAATCCCCAAAGAGTTGAAACCACACTCATTTTTTTTAAAGTCTTGGCACTTTGCCAACAGGATACAGCTCTGTTACAGCATTGCAGTGAAGTGGTTAGGGTCAGAATTGCATTTAGGCACAGTCATTGTTGGATAACTGCCTGCCCAGTCTCATTCATTCACACACAGTACATATGTTTATAATGCATTTTGAGGCCTCTGTAACATGGACTTGAAACCAAAAGAGAGAACAATAAAGATTTAACCAACCAGCATAGCTGGTTCAATTCCCAGACTCTGAACTCTATCCAGAAGACACAGCCAGACATGGCTAGAAGAAAGAGCCCATAATACAGAGAATGAAAGAAGAAGATGGAGAGAAAAGGAGTTTTCAGGGCATCAGTTAAGAAAAAAAATAACCTTGTTTACATATGGGACTAAGGAGTCTACAGATGTGCACAGGATGAAACATCCTCAGCTTCAGGCATGCATTTCTCAGGAAATCACTAACTTCCAGTTCAGCCCCTGATATTGGTCTGTTAGATAGAAGAGCCCTGAACGTGCATTTCCTCTTCACATAATGTTCTCCTGATATTTTAAGAAAATGGATTTATAATACTTTTGTACATGGATCCTAGCAATCAGGGCATATATGGCTGCAAAATTAAGACCCTTGTGAGATGCAATTTAAAAAAATGTCCTTCAAGATACAGCTATGCTATGGAGTACAGGGCAGTGCTTTGCAGTAATGTGTCATACTAGGAGAGGAGGAAAGAGCTGTATCTGCTCTGCCTAGAGGAGGAAGCTCAGGTGGGTCTTCTGAATGTATGTTGAAGAGTAGTAAAGCAGACAGAGTCAGTATCTTCTCAGGGATTTCCAATGACAGGACAAGAAGCACTGGGAGCTAATTGAAATAGAGGAAATTCCATTTAAGTGTAGAAAATGTTTTTTCTTTTAAATGTGAAGCTGACTGAGCATAGGAAGAGGCTTCCCAGAGAGATTGTGAAGTCTTCATCACTGGAGATAATTAAACCCCACTTGGATATAACCCTCTGCAAGCTGCTGTAGCTGACCCCAGATTGAACTAGATGTCTCCAAAGGTGTTGTCCAGTCTAAAACTGTGGTTCTGCTGTCTGTAAACAAGCAGTGATACGTCACCTCTAGGACAAATCAGCCAGGCTGAGTTGGTGGTGGGCTGTGCTCAACCAGATTGTTTTTTCAGTGCCACCTAACACAATTTAAAACTTCCCACACTCAGGCTGGTGCCTCTGTATATTAGATACATTAGAGCTTTTAGATCTATCACCTCTTTCTGTTAAGATCTTTATTGCTCCACAGCAGTGTCCTACAGATGGCCTTGGATACTGGAAAATGCCTTCAGTTTGTTTTCTTCATCTAGTTCTAGCTGCTCTCAAGTTTTGCATGGCTTTCTAAAGGCCTGGAGGTCCTATACGAGAGACCAAGAAAATGGACACTTGTGAACATTATGCCCAAATGTAGTATTATTGTCTGATCATTATATGCTTAGTAAAGTAATTTTTGGTGGCAGGTCTACAAAGCACACATTTTACAATCTTTCTCCATTACAGAAACCCTACTATTTGCTGCAAAAATGTCAGCCAAATAATATGAAGGGGTATCTTCTAATTAAAGCTAGATTTTTAAAAATAACCACTCTTGCTATTAATCAGTTTTATGTGTACTTCAGCAAATATGGGTAAAAATATTATACTTATCATGGGAAAATTTAAAAAATAAAAACATCTTAATGCAGAAAAGTAGACAAGTCTCTTTTTTTTTTTTTTTTTTTTCAGTGGCAGCTCTGTGATATACCTTGGATTTAGTTACAACGTATGAAGACTGTGGGGTGAAACCTCACCCTTATTGAAATTATAGAGAAACAGGTCTGGGTTTCATGCATGAACGGTAATTGGCAAGACTTAATAGTCATAAATATTCATTTTGTTTGGAATTAATGATGAAACAAGGGTATGTGAAATGCTTGGATTGAGAAACATTTTGAGAATTTGGAGAGCATTCATTTTACCTATTTGCTAAAATTTTTGGTCTAGATTCTTGTCTCATAATAACCTTGACTAGTATGGGGCTTGCTAGGGCATTGACTTTAGTCTTCTATTATGATGAATGACCACTTTAGAATAATATCCTCTATTCATTTAACTGGGGACATCCTAAATGCTTCATGATTTTATTAGTCTAAAGCAAAACCTGTTCAGTTACCTAGTTACTACAGGCATTTTAAGTGCATTGTGTCACTTCTGCACTAGTACGTTGGTAGAACTGAAAGAGCAAACTGATTGAAATCACACAACCCTAGCATTAAATTAATAGGAAAGAGCTACCCTTTATAAATCAAAGCAGTTATCCAGAAAGGTTGGATGCAGTTGTGCATAAACAGGAAAACTCTGCAGCTGCTCTCCTGTCCAGTCATCCAGTCTGTGAGTGCACTGGCTGACATTAATGGATGAGAATTTCTGTAAGTGCTTAGAATAAATCTGTGCCTGGCCCTCAGTACCACATTTAAGTACCTTATTGTTTTTGGGCCATCTTTGTAGCAGTAACAAATAGTTCTTCTGTGACTCTTAAATAAAGTTTCTTTCTGCTCAAAGAACACTTTTAAATGGTATCAAGGTATTTCTTTTTGTGAAATATTGTGCTTTCAAGTTGATACCCACGAAGTTTCTGCCTAGTAATATTTGAAAACTCATAATATTTACCAGATATTAAAACCTATTCACCTGCTAAGTTATGTACCCCTGTCTTTTGTTGATGATGTTCAAGTCATAATTTGAAATTAAGATGGTGCTACAAACAGTCATCTTAGCCCCAGCTGGTGGTCTTGTTGAGAAAAATTGCTAGGATATGATTTTATAATAGTATAAGTTTGTTATTAAAGAAATCTCAAGCAATGACACCATAAGGGGGGAAAAAAGGAGCCTATTTGCACATGGTTGATACATTCAGCTGTCTGGTAGACTGAATATTTTTATGAACCCATGGAACAAGTTGTGCCTGGAATACACCCTTGATTAGCATGGAATCACTGGAGGCTTGAGGCATCTTTCTTTGCCTGAAGTGTATCTTTTGTGGGTAAGCACTGTGAAAGTCATCTTTACAGCTCTCATCAATCTTAAAACACTCTGGAGAGGCATCTTAATCCCCATGTACAGATGGTGCAAATATATCACAGAGAACTGAAAGGACATCCTGAAAACTAACCAGAAGATCAGCAGCAAAGTTGTTATATGTGGATTTCTCCATGAAAATAACCTACTTATCCAGACATGTTATTTCCCAAAATATTGTTAATTTGAAATAATTGCCAAGCATTTCCTTTGCTTACCTTCTTGCTCTGATCTTCATATGCTATGTACAAGGTAGTCTTAGGCAGTCAGGAGTGATGGAAATTGACACATTCCTAAGCATTTCACTGATTCTGTGGCTGTCTGGATTTCTGTGTCTAGGAGGCAAAGAAAAACAACCACAGTGACTGTGCATGCATTAGTATATGCAATGGTTAATAAATCATGGTCAATTAGTTATTACTGGCTGGAGTTTACCTATTCATTCCTAGATAACTATATAGTTATTTCAGTCTGGTGAAACTGCTTTTTTTTTCCACTTGTACTGTGCATGTTCATTTAGTCAGCTATATATCAGTAGTTCATGTTCAAAGACAGGAGAAAGAAAACCATCATCACAGACTTTGTTTCAGCCTCACTGACAGCTTGTTTTCAAAGTGATGTCCCAGTGGTAGGTAAAGGTAGAAATGAACATCCTGGATATACTACTTGTAAATATATGTGGCTATGGTAGCCCAAAGGAATCCAACACAGCTTTAACAATGGCATGTTGTGTTTTCTAGGCTGAAATGAAGTTTTTCTAGAGTTTAGATATAAAAATAAAGCTGTCTGCAATCATTTTACAGGCTCCTATTCCCTTGGATATTCCCTTCTGCTTTTGTGGCAGAAGTAGCCTATCCTCTTTCTCTAGTGCTACTCCTCAGATTTGCTTTTGCTGTACAAACAAATCTCTCAATCAAATGATCCTTCAGATCAGTTTAAATGTCCAAAGCAAGTGCTATTGTTCTGGTAAGGCTGGTAATACTTCCACATTTTAATGTGAATACATTAAAACAAGAAAATTCTACATCTCCAGCATTTCCCCAGAACTTCCAGAACAGAGCAACTCCCTGCTCTTCCCTGGGAAAGCAGCAGAGTGGTTCAGCATATCAGTATAGCAAATGACCAGAAATCCTACCAGTGCACCTGCATGATAATAGTACTGGTGAGGACAAGTATGGTTCTCTAGTGCAATAAAATTAAAAATGATGCCAGTCACTGGCAAGGTCATGAGTCAAACCATAATTTCAATGGCACATAATGACAAATAATGCTAGTTAATTATGAGGGGAAACTCTAACAAATGTTTTAATAATATTTATGTCTTTAAAAAAAATTAAAAGGGAAGGAAAGGGACGTTATGTACTCTCAGGCATGTGTGTGTGAAAAATGTGATAACTGTTTTATTTTCTTTAATGTTGTTGCCTATGTTCTCATTTGTAATTTAATGAGGTGTGGTGATTCATTTTAGAGCAGTTTCAGCAGATGAGGATCTGGTTTTATTACTGAGCACAGTAGAAACTGCAAGAAAACAAACAATATTGATGTAGATCTTGCTGTATAAGGACAAGATTTTGAAAAATACAGGTCAAGATTTAAGTTCTGATTTTGATACCAAGGTTAAGTGGCTTAATTCTTAACTATCCTTAACAGCATGTAATCCTGGTGTCTGCCACATATGGTGCTAGTACATTGTATCTCGGACAGTTTCCTTATCAATTGCTCTCATATTTTCTTCAGTGATCATATCTACTGGGTCTTCTGCATTTGCTGACTGCTCTCCTATTTAAATGTACATCAAAGCACATTCTTGTGAGACTTTTTCAGCCCTTGCCAAAAGAGATGTGTTTGTAGAGAATTTGCGGTCTGTCTTTGCACATATGCCTTCATAGCCCTTTTAAGGAACAGAGGAAGCCAATCCTTGTGTTTATCAATGAGGGACTCATACAGCTAATAAATGTTTTCCACCCACTATGGAGAAGGTTCTGCTCATGCGCCTCAGTTTGTTATCTTCTTTTCACTTGGTGTCAGAATCTGACCCTTATTCTTTTTGAAACAGTGCCTTTCAAATTTTTTACATTTAGATATTTACACACCACTAATGAGTAAATGTGATATATTCATAAAACCACAGAGTATTCTGAGTTGGAAGGGACGCACAAGTATCACTAAGTCCAATTCTTAAGTGAATGGACTGGAAGGGAATCTAACACCTGGGACCTCGGTGTTATTACCACTGTACTTTAATCAATTGAGCTAAGGAAGGTTGGATAATATTGAATAAAACCCTTATTTCTGCTGGTATCTCAGATGAACCAGAAGTGTTCCACAGGGAAATGACAGAGTTGGTTTATGGCTCTGAATAACAGGAGGAGCATATTGAAAAGTTCTCAAACTCTGGCAAGAAAATAAAAAAAGGAAAATATTGTTCTGGCAAGAAGCAAGTTACATACTCTGTGACTAACATAGTACAAATTAACTGAAGAATATCTTCATCTGAGTAAATGATAATGTAGGGATTAACACAAATAACAGTACTTCAAAAACAGTACTATCAAAATGAGAGTGATTCCTGGAAAATTTTCATACTTTTCCGTATTCCACTCACACATGTCTTCAGTAACTGTCACCTAAAGAGTCACTTCAGAATACTGAAGGTGATTAGGACAAGTGGCAAGCTGTAACACCATGGAGAAGTGTGCCCAAAATATCTATTTTGCATAATTCAGCTCCAAACAGGCTTTTAAAATTTTTGTTGATGTCACATAAGAAAGATCAGTGAAAGGTGCTCTGTTGACTTTGCTTGTGTAGGAATGACTTCAAAATCAAGAAAAGAAACAAAAACTTTTAAATTAATAATCTTATAATATCATAAGATTTCAAACTTTAAAATCTTCAGAAAATCTGCTTAGCAAGTGACTGGGAAGACAAACAAAACTATTTATGACCACCCATGAGTTTAAAATAATGTTCCTGTCATGGCACAGAAAATGCTTTCTGTTCTCATAAGAAACACTGTTTGCAAATCCTGAGTTGCTACTGATGATTCAGTGAATCATATTTAGCAAACTGAACACAATAAGTAGTAGAACAATGACTTACTGATGATATTAAAAAATCTAATGCTGCTGATGTACAGAAATCACTACAAGTCACCATGAGAAATAAATTACAGATCTCACATGACATTATATTTCACAAACATATTAATTGCCAAAGGAAGATAGAAAAGTGTTATACTCCTCCTTTAGGAAATCTGCTCCTGAATGTTATCAGTCAGCTCAGCACATAGTGAATCCAGCTGGTCTTTGTTCCAGGCCCAAATACACTATAAGATTTTGGTTTCTGCATGTTTCTAATGCACAAAGAGAAAATGAAAAGTGTTTGGTTTACTGTGCTCTGTTATTGTTCCTGGACCTCGTACCAACGTTTTTTCTGGTAGCAAAATGATAGTGGTCCTAGGCCTGTACCACACGTGCTGGAGGACCTTGTATTCACACTGCATTTGGGGTGGTCTTGTTGGAAGACTGTTGCATGCCTTCCACTGGGAGGAAAACTTTTTAATTTTTGAAATTGTGCCCAAAAGAAAATGTGCATAAAATACAAACACTTCAGCATATTAATTTCCTAATTAGTGCACCTACAGATTGCTTCATCATATCTGCAACCTATCCTAGAAAGTCACTCAGTCTTAATTTAAAGGTATCTATGGTAGCAAGTTCATCCCACCACCAAAACTTGTTTCAGTTTTCAGTAATACTCCTCTGTTAAAATAGTATAGTACTCCTGCCTAAGTTTTTCTGCCTTTAGGTTTTAAATTTTATCTTCTGTTGTACTTCTCCATTATACTTGCAAGCTAGGCTTCTGCCATACTTTTTCCAAACGAAATATAGGTTCTTGTCTTCATGAACCTTTTTAAAGAATATTTTTTTTTAAAAAATCAACTTTCTGCTTGTTGCTGAAAGTTGATTTAATACCAGGAAATCTCTAAAATGGTTAGTGTGTTCTGGATTGGGATACCAAGAAGGAGGAAAAATTTCATGGGTCATAAGAAAATAAACTGTGTTTCCTACTTAATACGAGTACCATCGACTAGTTGAGTTGTGGAGCCAGAATTCTACCCATATATTAAAGGAAAGATGTATTCAGAATAACTAATTTCTGTGGTGACATCCAAAGGGAATGTACTCATACACATGAAGTTAAAACTGAATATCACCCTATTCTGAAGTGATACTTCATAGATTTTGAGATTTTTTTACATTTCTCACAAATTATTTGACATTATCCCTGAGATTAGATATGTCTCTTCAGAGTTGAATGATTGATGTGTCTAATGGACAATGTACTTTTAAAAAAGCTCTAAATTTACAACTTCAGTTGGATTTCTGTTTGTCTAGCTCTTTCCTTGCACACTTGAAGTGTCTCCATATTCCTTCCTGCCCTTGCTTTCACATCTCCCTTTCTGTTTTTGAGTTTTATGAAGATCATCTTGCTCAGCCATGCAGGCCAGCTGCTGTCTTTGTCTAAATTCCAGTACACTGGTATGGAAGTTACTTGAGCTTGAAGAAGGTAATTCTTGAATATCTATCACCTCACCAGGACCCCTCTTTTCTTCACAAAGAGGATTCTTCTCAGTGGGTATCTGAACAGGTCAAAGTTTTTCTCTTGAAGTTCAGGACCATGACCCTGTTTTTTTGTCTTATTCCCTCCTCTCAGTATCCTGAACTGTGATGTTTCATGCTTACTGTAGTGGAAGCTGCCCTCAGTGTCCACACTCCCAAGAAGATCTTCAGTTGCAAGTACAGTAGACCATGTACCATATTGATCATCCATGTCATCAACACACTTCAGAGACCTACTGGATTGCTTAATATCACACCATAACCTTTGTTTGTCTAACAATCCACCACTTCCTCACTTCATTGTTGATCATCTTTTCCTTCCCCTGTCACTCTTAATTTAGAGGTCTCCTCACCAAAGTGACAGCCCGTGGCTTTGCTTAGCGAGCTAGATCCCATCTCTTTCAAAAAGAAAGTCCAGTTATCCCTGATGGCTAGTAAATCCCCTGAAACTTATATGAAACTTCCACTAAGTATGTGGTTGTTGAAAGCTGCATCCAAATGAACTAACCAAACTATGTGCTATACTCTATAGTTTGAGAACATTTTGTTTTATTTCTCGGTGTAACACAGCAGGCACTGAAGACATTTTGGATGTTTTCAATGGCTCCATTTTCCTTGCCTGAAATGTGGTCTCTTTAGCAACAAGATACTGAAAATCTTGTTTCAGAAAAATTTTCCACATACTGAATTTTAAGGGCAAAAATACAGAGTTTTATTCTTAGCTTATATTTATTGTAGCCCATGGAAAATAGAATGAAAAAACCTCACAGTCACCACATCTTTCTCCAAAAGAAGACTGACTATATCCAAAGTCTTCTTGGCAGGTGATTGTCTAATGCTGGTCTCCTAAGTTTCCAGTGTCAGAGAGTCCACAATGTCCTCAGACAGCCTGTTCCAGTCCTCCCTGTGCTCACGGATAGTGTTTTGCCACTCGGGACTGAGCTGCAGTGCCTACAATCTCAGCCTGCTAGAGACAGAACAGTTTGTTCTATTTATTACTTTTTACATTTTTAAGGAGTGTTATCACCCCCTCCAGCCACTCCTTCTCCAGTCTAAACATTCCAAATTCCTTCGGCATATTTTTTCCATAGATCATATTTTCTAGACCTCTGATCATTCTTCCACTTTGTACTTTTTCCAAATACACTATACATCCTTTTAATAAAGACCTTGAAAACATAACATTGGCTTCTGCTGTGGTCTTATCGTATTGAGTAGACATAACTTCTAGATGAAACTTGTGTTTATACATCTCAAAATGATATTTTTCTCTTTCCCCAGCTATATGAAATTGTTGTTTCATGCAGTTTGTGATGTATTAAAACCTTCTGAGCCCTTCATGAAGAATTGTCACCTGTCAATCTATTGATCAGATTATTTACACAGACTATTCTCTATGCCTGAGTATGTTTATTCACTTGCATCCTAGCTTTTTGATTATGTTTCCATTTTTTAAGGATTGTGTGTTACTCCTTTTAGTGTGATTGATGGTCATCCAAACTTGGTACTATCCATAAAAATAATAATTTTACTCTTTATCACACGTTATTCTTTGGTCTTGCACTGATGTTACTATAGTTCGCTAAGACCAAATTCCTTAACATTGCTTATGAGAATTTCATGTGAGAAACTGTCAAAACTGTGACTAAAGTCAAGAAGTATCTTGCATCTATTGACTCTCTTGACCACAAACCCTACTACCCCATCATGAGAAGAAGCAAAGCTGGAAGATGTTTATTCTCAACAAATCCATGTTGGCTGTTACTTACCTCCCCACTATCTTCCAAGTGCTTACAAATAGTTTAGCTGATTATTGTTCCAGTACTTTTCCAGGAACTGAAATTAAGATTATTCCTCTTCAAATCCCTGACACTTTCTTTTTCCTGAATATAGGCTCTATATTTGCTAAAATTCAGCCTCTTGAATTTTACCATTCCCTAGTGTATGCTCAAAACCAGTTGTTAGTAACTTGGAAATTATTTCAGTCAGTTTTTTAATCAGGTGAGTTACAACATGATCAGCTGATTTGACAACATCCCAGCTGGATGGTTATTCATCAAAATTAGTGGGTTTTCCTAGTCTATCTGGAATTCCTCTATTCCTTTCTATTACCGATATTATTGTGATAAAATTCTAACTACAGTTAATCTTTGCATAGAAACCCCTCCCCTCATGGATTCACTTTCTTGTTGCCATCATTTGTAAGATTTTTAGAGGTTTTATCTCTTTTTCAAATGATTCAGAAAAGATAGGAAAGCAATCCTTTCACAAATAAATAGATCAAGACATAATTCAGATGTCATTTATACAAAAATGGACCAAGGGGCTGGTCACTGTTGTTTCAGTGAGGGAAAGCAGAAACAGCTGCCAGAGAAGCAAGTTTGAATTACAATTTCTTGTTACTAACCATTTCTAGTTAACAAGTAGGATTTAGTGCAACTGGGTTTCATTACTGATCAAAGTGTTATTACTACTGTTTGCAATTTGTGTCATTTAGCAACTTTTCCAGTGATAAGTATTATCCCAAGAATGCAAAATGTTAAAGGAAAAGATAACTAGCAAGCTTACATTGTGGTCTCATGGACTTCATGGAGAACTGCTCAATATTTATATATATATATATATAAAAAAACAGTTAAAAATAAAATGTCCAAAAGACAGAGGAATAATACAGGTTAAGCCAACTTTTTCAGGATCCATAAATCCTTGCATAAATCCTTCTGATGGGAAAATCTTTAAATCTTCAGCTTCTAGGAAAAGAAAGAATGTTGATTCTGGCACCATCTGCTAACCATCTACCTATCATTTTTCATGAGTTACCAAAGAAGAAGCCACTTAGACACACATGTTAAAATTCTTCCTTTTGAAAATGTATAAAAACCTGTCAGGTTTGCTTAGAAAATTTTAGCTTTACTAATCTATTGTTTACCTAAGACAGAACCTTGCCACATGAAAAACTGGAGGTATCTTTTGCAAGTCTTTTCCTATTTCATTGTAGAAGTCTGATCTGGGGACTTGATTTGGCTAAAGGCTTTTTGTCGCAAGAACTGTGGTTTTGTCACAGGAACTTCCTGCAGCATTAGAAGCTGGAGGCAGAGTGGCTGGACTGTGGCCAGGCAGAAAGGGACCTGGGATGCTGATTGACAGCAGCTGAACATGAGCCAGCATGTGCCCAGGTGGCCAAGAAGGCCAATGGCATCCTGGCCTGTATCAGCACTAGTGTGGCCAGCAGGATGAAGCCAGGGATTGTCCCTCTGCACTCTGCACTGGTGAGGCTGCATCTCAAATCCTGTATTGAATTCTGGGCCTCTCAGTTCAGGAACAATGTTGAGGTGCTGCAGTGAGTCCAGAGAAAGCCAATGGAACTGGGGAGGGTCTGACATACAAGTCCCATGAGGGAGTTGGGGAAGTTAAGCCTGGAGAAAATGAGGCTCAGTGGTGACCTTATCACTCTACAACTACCTGGAAGGAACATCTTCTCCCAGCCTGAAGATGTGACAGGGGAGGTTTAGGTTGGACATTAGGAAGATTTGACTTTGGGTGATTAGAGTGATTAGATACATGATAGAGACATTAGACTTTGGAATGGACTGCCCAGGGGAATGGTGGAGTCACTGCTCTGGAGGTTTTTAAGGAAAGATTGGATGTGACACTTGGTGCCATGGTCTAATTGACATGATGGTGTAAGGTTACAGGTTGGAATTGATGATCTTAGGAGTCTTTTCCAACCTAATTGATATTGTGATTCTCTAAAGTTTACCTCTGTGAGAATACAGCAACCATTGGTTTACATCAAGCATTAGTCAACCTTGGAGATACACTCAAGGCTTTCTGACCTGTCCCAGCTGAAAGTAACTGCATCAAATTATGGAGTGGCAGGAGACCCACACTGGACACCGCACCAGGGAGTTACAGCCATTCATTGTGCAGGACAACCCCGATCCTTTCTGACCTGACTGTTCATTCCTTTCATGTAAGTCCCTGG
The DNA here is from genome assembly GCA_910950805.1 of Acrocephalus scirpaceus scirpaceus. Lineage (NCBI taxonomy): Eukaryota > Metazoa > Chordata > Aves > Passeriformes > Sylviidae > Acrocephalus > Acrocephalus scirpaceus. Next base: position 83,835,597 of record OU383775.1, read on the forward strand.
ATGCTGCCCTTGCTCTGCATTCCTGAGTAAACCCTAGAGGTACTTCCCTGGGATCTAGAAAGTCTGAGGCTGAATTTCTTGAGACTCAGAAAGAAATCAGGTCTGTGACCTAGAACCGAGAGGCTATATGCTGAAGTTACCACGCATGTCTTCAGAAAAGCATGACCAGCCCCAGGAATGAGTGTGTCCATCTACCACCTTTGTCTAGTATTTCTAGTCAAATACCTTTAAGCTGTTGCTTTCCCAGGCAGAGAAATACAGTCTTACTCTTCAATTTGAATCTCATGAATAACCAGCTTTGTGTGTCTTGACAGGAGAGATAATCTCCAGTCACCTGCTGTCCTGGACAGTTCAGGCCAGTGCCTTGAATTGCCAGTAAAAGTAGGGCCAGCTAGGATTTCTGCCAGTAAAAGTATTTCTTTTGTCAAATCACATTCAGGAACTCTGAATTTCCAAGACTTAGGTTTCACAAGCAATTCTGCCTTATGAAAGGGTTGGAAATTCCTGGGCTTCCAGTATCTCTTTCTTCGTCCTAGGGCCAGGGCTCTCAAGGCTTCCAGGCACCTTCATCCATGAGGAACTCACTCTAGAAAGGAAATGTTCTTTCCAGGGAAATACTTCTAAAATAAAGTTCTCTTACTGTTTTATAAAGACCTTTAAAAACACTAAAATGGTTTCCTGAGAGAAGGACATTCTCTTGAAGTTTTGATCAATAATCACTGGAAATAAATTGAGAGACCAGCTAGGGAAAAACTGGTATGGGAGGACTATCAGATTTTCTGGTACATTCCACATCCTAATAGGTAAAGATTTATAATTTTACAAATGTAAACAACATATGTGAAATTTTCTGTGCCAGGTGTCTTCTTTTGGCTGAATAGGTTTATAAAATATCAGACAAAATAGTTCAGCTCTTGCTCAAAAATAGAGAAAATACTAATTTACTGATCACTAATAAAAAATCAGGGCAAAGAAAAGCTTGAAAATCTCTGATTTTCATTTCCTCAGGAGAAAGAATGAAGAAAAATATTGGATGTTTATGCATGCTGCTTATACTTCTCTCATATTTGTACACATCCATCCTGTGTTACTGAATGGAAAAAATCAAAATAAAATAACTTGGAGCAGAGATGTTCCCTAGGAGGTGAATGTCATTAAAATCAGCTTTAAAATACTATATTCAGTATAGTGCACAATGTATTGATTCATTGATCATCATTGATTCAAGTCCCCTGCATCATTAATATACCACAATTGTGGGAATCATATCATTATCTGTAGACAGTGAAATTATCTATTTCCAGCATGATTCACTGGACACCAGGAAAATCTGCAAAGGACTCAGGGGTCTTCTAGCACCTGCAGGACAGCTCTGGGGTCTGTGTTCCATTTTTGCAATAGACTGACTGTATTTTGAGAGGGTTTGTTACAGCCAAGTAGCTGCACACAGCAGGTCAGTTCCAGCTCTGCTTCAAGCCAAAACCAGCTCCTGAAATTCAGAGCTGGAAGAGGGAAAGACAGGCACAACTGGGTTGTTGTTTATTGAGTTACCAGGATCTGGCATGATGGGCATTAGGCCAAAGCTGAGAATGTCAGCCCTGCAGAGCTGCCTAGGTCTGCACCAAGCTCCCCAGTGTTTTCAAACATGATGGTGCATCAAATGGAATAGAAGTTTCACACCTTTAAGTGTTTTGTCCACATCAAGTTTCCCTGAAACCTGGAATATTCAGGAGTCAGGAGCTCCAGGACTCAATTCTGGTCTGTCAGAATTTATTTGCTCAAAATACGGATATGGAGGTTTAACACAGAAGTTTCTGCCAGATTCAGCCTTAATCTGGTCTGGCCAGCATGTTCCACCGCCACTATCCAGGATAACTCAATCTCATAACATATTGAATAACAGAGAAGTGACCATAGAGACATGAAAATTCCTTGCTCCATGCTGTTACTTGAAGGACAGAGGTAGAGCAACAGTAGTTTAATTTACGATCGTATGATCCAGCACTGGAAAGTACTTCTTGCGTCATTGATTCAAGTCCCCTGCTACCTAAACTACTTCATCTAACCCTGCTCATAAATGTATCTTAAAATTGGTTAGGTTTCTAGTCCATGCTACAGCCCCAGGAAAGTAATTACAGAACAGGATTGCTTTGATTATTTGAATTATTATGGTTTCCAGACTAAATTCCTGGCTGGATTATGCATAATAGTTATTGTGCCAACATTGTTCTTTAACTTAGATATCCCTTCTCTTTCCACATTATTTAATCTCCTGATGTATTCATAGTCAGTAATTAAAAGGACAAAACAAACAACTCTTTTATCTACAATTGTATTTCCCCAAAGATATATTATACAGATCCCAATTCAAAGGAAACCCAAGATAAGCTGATATCTTGGCATCAGGTTAAGAAAATGCTCTCATTGTCAAGCTGGGACAAATAAGTGAAATATGTGTGCTGGCAAACACCTATTATCTCCTAACCCATGCATATTATCCATCCTACTCATTGTTGCCCTAATCCAAAGAGCAATATTTTAGTGCACTTGAACACTGGGAAGTGCTGCCAGAGAGGATCCTACAGAAGGTCCTTGGACCTCTTTCCTTCATGGGAGGCAGAGCTGCATTCAGGTCCATTAACACATCAAAATGGGACAGCTGTAGCATTCTAGGCCTGTGTAAAATGAATATACCAGTCAGAACATGTCAAATGTTTTCAGTTTAAGGTATGACATTGTCCTATCCTTTCTTTTTTCCTTTTTTATTCTTTTCATGTGTGTGTGTGTGTGAAGAACAGATTGTAAGTGTTGTGAGATACCTGTATTAAACAGACTCAACTGAGCCAACTGGGAAGTTCATAATTGGGTTTTTTCCATTTATTTCCGTTCATTTTGAATACCTGACATGCCAAAGTGACACAGATTCTTGGTTCATTCAGTAGAGGAACCAGCAGGGTTTTTTGGAGGCATTGGCCACCTGTGTTCAAGGGAGAAACCCTTTCACCTACTCCTCCAAAACAAAAGTGTTTATACGCTTGAAATCATTTCTTTAGTTGTTAGAATCCCTTATAGAATCTGCAGACATGCAAACAGCTCTTTAAGAGGGGGGTTGTTTTCCTCAAAACTTGACTCTATATGTCAGTTAGTAGAGGTGTCCTTACCTTCAAGTTGATGGCATGTGGGTTATAAGAGTATGTTATTTCTTTACCATTTGGCACAAAAACAAAACCTTTAGGGGGGACAAGGAACCCTGGGACAGAAACCACCTGCTGGTCAAGCTGTTTCATCCTTCTAAAAAACCTGGAAATTTGTGATTTTTGTAACAGTTTAAATCAAATCCAGGGAAGAAAGAAGCCTCCAACTCAAAACTGCTACAGTGTAATTCTGTAAAAATCTGATTTATGTTAAAGTAGAGATTCCAAATGTGCCTAAGTGGATTCAAAGACCAAAGTGCAAAATACTGGAGTTTTCTCAATAAATGTCCACTCTTTTTTTGCAGGAACAAAATATAACTTGGCTCCTTTAATCAAGGATGCTATTTACTTTAAAAGTATTGCCCGTGTTTGAAAAAATGTATTGATATAGGTATTTTTTCTTCTTTTGTTCTTACAACAAAGGTTGACTCTTTAAGGACTTTTTGTAATCTTGGCATACACGCAAGCAGAAGGTACAGACTGCTCCATGCAAGATCTGTAAATGGTCTCCAGTTCCTACTTTTGGTTCAACTGTCATCAGCAGAAGTACATTATGATCTACTTTAAAAGTTAAATTTTATTTATTGCTTTTAGAGAAAGGGCCTAACTATATAAAATATATATTAACTATCTTAGCTCATATTGTGTACAGAAGCTTGGATAGTCTTTGCCACTGACACAGAATGTCAGAAATTAGAAACAGATGGCAATTACTAGGAAAAAAAGATGAGTTTTTAGAGGAAAATGAATGCAGTGCATTCCAGAGCACATAGAGTATTCTTTTCCATGAAAATTAATGGCTATTATAAAGGTATTGTGTTCAGTGAACTCACATATCACTGACTTACCTAGAAAGCAAAGCAATCAATTTTTAAAGGCTGATATAATTTAGAAGTGTATGAAGAGGTCAGTGTGACTGATAGGAACCTGAGATTATACTAATATTTTCTTCCACATTTTTCTACAAGGTTGTGGCTCTTGCTTTTCTCTATTTCCCTGGTTTTCCCTGCTTCCATTAATCATTTTTTTATATATGTTTTTCCTATAGTGCTTGTCACAAATGCAAATATATGAATGTTTTCAATCATGGATTGCATATTTATAAATGCTAAATATTACATTATGCCTCCCCATCTTATTGCTTAGATCCTGTTGCACTTTTCATTCATATCCACTACATGCTCCATAACAAGCCTTCATTAAATGGTAATTTATTTTTTAAATATAGATGCTAGGGGCTTTCTTCAGAGGGTTCCACCTTGTGGTATCTTTTTCAAGCAGAAAGGAACTTCTACAAAACCCTCTCACATTTAGGTGTCCAGTAAAAAACATTTTCATAAATAAAGAATCCACAGTAATTTCTGCTCAGCTTATTCAGATGTTTTACACCAGATCCTTTTGGACATTTCTCAGCCAAAGAGTGTGTTTTTAAAAAAATAAAATTAATACTTTGCTGTGTGTATCTTCATAGATTTCAGGTGCCTGCAAGACTTTTGTTCCCTTGCTAATGTTGTTTTCTTAGTTTACTTAAGGGTCATTTCATTTGGCAGAGTATGTGTCTACCACTGAGCATTTATATGAACAAAAAAAGAAGGACCTCTTGGCATCTCTAAAATCTTCTCACGTCATTTAGACATGATGCAAAAAATTCCTTCCTGGAGGACTTTCTCATGTTCCCATTGCTTTCAAAAATTTATGAATGTGATGTGTAATAGAGACGATAATATAATAAATACTCTTGTTCCATCTTCAATATTGATATGGAACAGGGTTCTTTATACTGAGAAGTCCCTACCAAAATGTACCTGAGACTGGGGCTTCCACAATTATAATATATTTTATTTGCACTGAAAAAATATTGCTGCATCCAAGTACTTCCCTGAGTATGGGCATTCAGGAAATCCAAGACGGATTTTAATCTTCCATTTAGGCTTTTTCAAAACCCAAGCCTGAGTCCATTCAAACTTCCACTAGGAGATTCCGCTTTTGAGACAAGTTTCATGATCCAATCTATGCATGCAAAAGTGAAGGCCAAGACTGAATATAAATGCTGTGTACTGTTTAAACACCCTAACAGGACACTGCTACACCCAAAATATCTTACTGCATTAGGGAGCTCTTGCTGTCACCTCAAGGGCTCCATTTCCACATCCCTGACTCTCCTCCGGACTGCTGGTTATCCCCTGCTCCTGGGAGTCATGCCTTCTCCTGCTCTTTGTCATAACTCTGTGAGAAGCAGCAGGCAAATAAAAAAGGGGAAACAGGGGAAGCAAACATATGTGTAAGTAAAAGCTAAAAGAAAAAAATGGAAAGACAACAAACTCTTCTTATATGGTTTCTGATCTTAGTATGTTGCCATGGGAGCTGAGAGTATCCCAGTCTCACTCCAGCGGGAATGTTGTTTTGGTATACCCCAAGGCATCCACAGTTGTATGATGAAACTAATAGATGAGCAGTACACTTTAATGTGTAAAAGAACCTGGCAGAAACTGTAGACTTGGACCTTTTTATTTTCAGATGTGCAGAAGCCAGACTGATGTGAGAACTTAGCATCAGCTCCCAGCCCATTTGTCATGAAGGTGCTGCTTCTGTGGAAAGTCTGGAACACACCGTGATGTAGAAATTGTCTGGAAGGCACCTGAAAAAGCCTGCTCTGATATGTACTGAGATAATATTTGCAACTCTTACAGGGAAGAATTACCAGCATGAAGGAAAGAGATCTTGGGTAATGCAGGTGCTGTGTTTCTGCCATGGAAAAGAAGGAGACATTTTTGCTCTTGCCTGCCAGAATTTTTCTCTTTGGGCCTATCAAACTATCAACAGTGAAGTTTGAGCTTCAGAGTGTTCTAGTAATTTAGTCCATATAATGAGATTTACACAACTGGATTGCCAACACAAACAGGTGTAAGCTAACCAGAAAAGGAAAAGATGGAAGATATGATACATAATTTAAAACATATTTGCAAATATATTTAAATATATTTAAAGCTTTTCCTTCCACACTGGCAGTTTATTATGAATCAACTCTCCTACTCAGTTGATCAAGACACTTCTGTAATACATTAACAATTCTACTAAAACACCATTCATTATAGAGTCTCAATTCAATTAAACTAATGAGTCCAACAGAAGCAGTGAAAAGGAGGATTCAGGGTGTCTCCTCTCCAAGGTATTACATCCTGGCTCCTGGACCCTCTTCTGTAGAGACAAGTAGTCCCAGTGTCAAATTAAAACTCATCATGGACAGCATGGGTAGACAGTCCTGAACAAAACCCTTCAGCGCATACTTGCCTTTTTATGTGTATCACTTCTAAGGACCAACAACCAGGTGTCAGAAACAAAAACTATAGTTAAACATTTTCTTAGATCATTTCCCGACTTCTTATTGCAAAAACAGTCTAATAAAACATCCTTCAGGCCTGAATGACCCGAGAAGTGAGAAGGGAATCTGTGAATTTAGCGCTAGCCTTGCTTCTTGGCTCAAAAGCAGTAGACAGAGCAAAGGCACAGGCTCAGTGACTATTTTATTTGCATTCTGACCCATGCGACTGCATGGCTGGCTTTAACAAACTGGTAATCTTTCCTAAGCAGTTTGTATCAGAATTTCAGCACAGCTGGGGTGACCAAATTAAAAGAATCACAGTAATTAAGGCAGCCCTTTATTTGTTGAAACAAGCAGTAAAGCCAAACATACTAAGCAAGGCAATCTTCTAAGTTATGTGTGAGTGGAGGTTCTCACTAACAGAATTTTACTCTCTTTTCCTTGAAATCATATGCATTAATAATTTTAGAAGCTTTTTCTGGGGACTTAAAATAATCAATTTTTAGTCTGAAGCTAGAGGTATGTCCTATGTTAAGAGGACTCAGTTTCAATATTAACTTCCTTTTAAATCTAACAGTGGATTCTAGGAAAAAAAGTCAATTCTATTGTTAAATAGTTGTCGTTGCTAGGTTTAAATCCTTCCAAGATTATGGGTATTTGCAGTGGACTTTTTTCTGGACTCAAACAAGGCAGATGATTCAGGGTAGTCCAGACTATAATCCAATTCTTCGGCCTTTTGCTTGTAATGTAAGACACCTGCATCTATCTCCCAATAATGCTTCCTGTCTGGGAAACAGGTGTTCAGGTGTGTCCCTACCTACCTCCTACTTTTGCAATCATTTAAGGTCCTGTTTTATGGGAGGCTCTTCTCCCTCTTTCCCTCAGATCTCAGTTTCTATGCTAAGAAAGTGAAGATGAATGGCTCAGAGAGGATCATGACATATTCATGACAAGGAGCTGATCTAGAAAAAAATTAAGAAGGGCATGACAGCCTGAATAATCCTAGAATTTAAACTAAACCCTGCCTCTGAGACCTTTCTTGTCTGCAGTCATCAGTTCCATCAGAAACACGAACAGTGGTATGGTCATTGTTTGGAAATGAGGTCAGTGGTTCAGAACTCCAGGTACACTTACTGATGTGTTTATTAAGCAGGCTTTACTTACCTGCTTTTTTTGTTAGCAACATCCTAGTTCTGGCATCACTCACTACTCTGTCAGATATATTTGTTCTTCATTAATTTAATCAAAACCTCAGCAGTTATTGTAAGTATTGGCCCCCTCCCCTAATCTTGCAGTACTAGGCAGAAATCTTTACTGTCTTTCCCAGTCCCAGACTTTCTATCCCATTTTCCAGTGGTAAGTGTACATATTGACGAATCACAGAATCAACTAGGTTGGAAACAACCTTTGAGACCATCAAGTCCAACCTACCTAAAACCACCTTGTCAACTAGCCCATGGCACTGAGTGTCATATTCAGTTTTTCCTTAAAACACCTTGTTGCCTTTCTCTGGACACACTGAGCATCTTCTGCATCTCCACAGCGTTCTTGAATTGCTGGGCCCAGAACTGGACACAGACTTTGAGGTGCAGCCTCACCAGTGCTGAGGACAGAGGGAAAATCACAGCCCCAGTGACACTATTGCTGGCCACATTGTTGCTGATACAGCCCAGGATGCCTTTGGCCTTCTTGGCCATCTGGGCACACACTGGTTCATGTTCAGCTGTTGTTGACCAGCACCTCCAGGTCCCTTTCTGCCTGGCAGTTTTCCAGCCACTCTGTCCCCAGCCTGTACTGCTTCAGGGCACTGTTGTGGCCAACGTGCAGGACCCAGAAATCGTTTTTTGTTAAATCTCATATCACTGGATTGGGCCCATCAATCCAGCATGTCCAGGTCCCTCTGCAGAGCCCTCCTACCCTCCAGCAGAGGGTACGAGCATCAACACTCGCCCACAACTTGGTGTCATCTGCCAATTTGCTAATGGTAAACTCAATCCCCTCATCCACATCATCAATAAAGTTATTAAACAGGACTAGGCTCAGCACAGATCCCTGGGGAACACCACTAGTGACTGGCCACCTGAATACAACACCACTCTCTGGGCCCAGCCATCTAGCCATTTCTTAACCCAGTAAAGAGTGGGCCTGTCCAAGCCATGGACTGCCAGCTTTTCCAGGAGTATGCTAAGGGAGACAGTGTCATAGATTCTGCTCAAGTCCAAGTAGACTACATCCACAAAATGTATGAATCAAACCTATTTCTCATGAGCAACTATGTGCAGACATATTTAAAGTTTGTAATCCAACCAGTACTACTTTATATTACCTATTTGGTTTGGTGACATTCTCATTCATCTCATGTTGCGTTCTTTCATAATTTACAAAATTATTAGTAGATCAATGTATGGCCTCTATGTTATGTCCACCAGCCCTCAAGTGACATAGTTCATTCCTCTATATTGCATTAAGAGGATATAGAAGAGGTAGTTATACTACCATCATTAATTTGCCTTGCAAAAATAACGCATCACATCTTGCAGGAAGAGAAACAGATACTTCAAACTGTATTCAACATTAGTTTGGAAGTGAAATGAGAAGACAGGGAGCAAGAGAGGCTTTCACACTAGATTCAGTGTACCTTATAAAAAAGACACTTTAATCTTTGATTACGTTTACTTGTGATGGGCAGAGCAAGGAACTACACTCATGTACAAACAGAAATATATAAAGAGGGACAGGTGCTAAGGTAGTGTTCCCTTGAGCTGGCTCACCCATTTACTTCAGCTGTGCAAGAGTTCTGTCAAGGAAACAGCTGGGCATACTCTCACACACAAATAGGATAATGAAATAGCAGCAAGAACCCTAGCTAAAATAATCTTTGACATTCAAAGTTAACACCACCATCATTACACAAGCCAAGGCATTTCAGGAACCTGGTGACAGATGGTATTATAATTTTTTCCTACTGGAGTTTGCTTTCATTATCCTATTTACAGATGAAAGCAGCCTCAATGCCTGAAATTGTAACTATGATATATACAAGGTGTTGTTTGAAAACCTCTAGTCTAACCATATAGCCTTTATTTTAAGTCTTTTTAAAGTAATAATACAACATCCCCTGACAACATCTCCATTCCACTGACTTCATAGTTTACCAGATATCCTACATTACTGCATTACAGCCCTTCTAGAACTAATTTTCTGTGAGGTGTTTGGGTTTTTTTTTAAATTTATTCCTTGTTGATAGCTACAGATCTTTCAGCACTTCTGTTTAGTTTTCAGTCTATGTTTTTTCCTAGGCATAATTGCTATCTTGAAGTGTAAATTAACTTCTTTCTACCATGATATCAGGTTTCTGCCACAAGCCAGATTCCTTTTAGACATACAAGTAGGTACATGTTTTGGGTTTTTTAATAACAAAACCTCCACATAAACCACAAAAATATCTTATTTTAGACTAGAATGAATTATAAGCAACAAAAAATATGAGAAATCATTCTTCCATCATCCTTCTCATCCTACATCCTCAAAACTTATTTGAAAGAAATACAGTTCTCAGCAAACATGAATACCTCTAAGGGCACCAAAAGCAACTTTAAATTTTCTGTAAGATACATTGATTTTCATTTTTGCTCCAAATGAAATTCTACTTTTCACATGCTTTTCAAAACTCCTATCTGATTCCTCATCTTTCCAGGAGTCTCTAAGCCACAATGAACTTTTAAAATAATTCCTTAATGTTCTACTAAAAATTCAATTCTGGTAATAATTATGTCAAAAACTGTAGATATTTGAAATGGAGAAGTGCATGTACTTCATCCTACTCTCAAAGTTAATCTGTTCTCTACACTTAATCTCTTAGAACTTTATTCATTCCAGTTTAAAAATGCTGAATAATAGAGTTTTCACCTCTTTCTTTGGGCAACTGAGTGCTGAAAATAATATAAAATTTTTCAATCTTTGCCTTTGTGAGGCATTTACAAAATACTTTAGGGAAGCATTACTGGTGTTAGTTGAGTATGTTTGGGTTTTTCTTTGTTTTGAAAAGTTTTGCTTGCAGAGATATTTGGACTGACCTCAGCACATGTCCTTGTGGCCATTAAATAGAGGAATACTGGGTGATAAATGCCTGTCCACATGCCCAAATGTGGTCTCTCCATGGTTAGCTGGGAGCAGGGAGAGAAAGTCTCAGAGAATTTTTCTATATACACAAGGGTCATGATTACAACAAATGCTGCTCAAATAAGTAATTTTGTTCTGGAAAGGTAACTGGTAAAAGAATGTTGAACACCTTCCCCTGCTTGTAGAAGGTTCATGATAAAGGAACTCAGACGCCTGAGCTTTTTATGAAAAAGGCAATTTTCCTTGAGCAAGAAACTGCAGACTTGAAGAAGGAGGAGGCAAACCAGAAACAACCATGGGTCCCAATGCTCCTTGTTAAGACATCCAACACCTCTGCTGTTACTGCAACTCTGAAGAGATGATGAGGGTTTTTTCATTCAGTTTCTGTCTGAACATGCAAAACTGACTGTCTGTCAACAAATTTGGAGACACTTGTTTTGTGACAGTATATTACATTTGAAGATTTTGTCCATTTCTTAACAGAGCACTTTATTTAAAGGAGATTGCTGGTGGAATAGCATTTGCAATATTCTCCAAGAACGAAATTGTTGTAGCATTGCGTTGTACAGACTGCTAGTCACAAATAAGCAACTTTAAACCATTTTTAATCAAGCTTCAGTCCTGAAGTGGGAAAGCTGTGAAATCTCAACACTGATGTGACTAGGGGCAGAGAACTCCACTTCTTAGAGGGACCTGGATGAAGGCAAGAAGGCAAATCTGTAAAACTGCTGCTTTCTATCATCCCTGTGGTAACAGCTGGTCTTGGACTCATCTCATAGGCAAAAAGTATTGGATAGACAGAATTACTATGTCAATAGCAGTAAATTGAAGATGCTTGGGATTGTTCTTTAGGCAATGAGGCCAGCTGGCATTCAATCGCCCGTGTCCAAAGCTGCCTATGAGAAATTATGCAGCTGGACACAAACAACCTGTTTGGAATAATCCTTGGTCTGTCTAGTCCCTGAGCCTCACCAGGAGCTGTCAGAAAGTGAACTAGATATTGTGGATCAAAAATGCACCATGAACCCTTCTCATAATTTAGTTATATAGACAATCAGTAACTGTGAGTGTTTCCTGGCACCATTCATTCAATTGAACAGATATAACCATCATAATTTTATTACAAAAAATTTCAGTGGCCTAAACAATTACAAATAATAACCAGAGTAGCACTTCAATATTTTAACATAACATTTTTACAGTACAGGACCATTGCCTTAAGAGCTGTGATGATAGTTTTGTTTAAAGTTTAGAAATTAAAAACAAAAAACACTTTGCATTTTGAGAAAATGATGCATCAAATTAAAATTTCATGAGATTCTACTTCAGAATAGTCTCCAGAGAGCAAAAGCAAGTCATCTGCTCAAAAGTCTTGTGCAATATTGTTAGGGAAAGTCTTCATTCCTTCATAAAATGGGCAGAATTTTTCCAGCCCTCTTTTGTTTCCATTTTGTATTTAACTTTTTATTTCCCTAATTCATGCTAACATAGAGGAAGTTCTGAGACTCTCCATCTGTTAATTCAATCACCCTATGTTTCATTCCTATTTTCACTATTGTTTTTGCCTGTTTTATGAGGCTGGGGCCAGACATTGGGCAAGCTTAAGAGAAACATACAAAAAGCATTCTGGCCACCTAGCTCATTTCAGGCAAAAGAATGTGTGAATTTATTTTGCAACTGCTAAGTCAGCTGTTTCCACAGTAAAGTTATTACTGCCCATAGCCCAATAAAAGAGCTTGTTAAGAGTTTTTGGAAAGGCTTGTTTTGCTGTCTTGTTTACTGCATTAACTCTTCTGTATATCAGGTCATGCAACGAAATTACTTTTACCTGAAAAAAGTTGACTGAAAAATCAAGATAAAAAACGGAAAATTTTCAGTGAGAATTCTACCAATTTAATTTTTTTTTTTTTTTTTTTACCTGAAAAACTGGTGTTTCACACTTCACCACCAGGTTTATATTGCACTATAACTCCACCACATTTTCTGCCAGGGGCAAATGACAGGAAATCAAGACATAAATCAAGGAAAAGTACATACGATTGTAAGATGTTACACAGACTCTCATGAGTTGCATTTTTGCATGGTGATTCTTATTAAGCTTAAGACACAAAACTTGCTTTGATTGTTGGGTTAACAACATAAAATTTATTCAAATAACAGTAACAGAATGAATCCATTATGATTACTGTATCTTGGTTTAAGAATAAGTATTAACTAAATTACTATAGTAGCATATAATTGCTCATCTCCAGTTCCATGTGGTTTTGAGAAAGGGAGGGATAAAAAAAAATTTAAAAAGAGAGGTGCAGGAAATGCAAAGGAGCACTGAAATGATTACTGGAAATACAGTCATTAAAAAGAGCTCAATGAGAAGTACTCTGAGTCAAGTGTTGAATTGTATTAAAAAAAGCTTGGAATTGTGAGAAAAGATGCTGCATCTTGTTTTCCAGTTCCCCCTGCATTTATAGAACCTCAACTATATAAAATATTTGTAAGATATAGTATTACATAAAAGAAATACAAATGTCTCCTACTGAGAAAATCTGCTTGAATCCATTGTTTCAGAAGAACTTAATGGAAATATTCTTGCTTCATCTTTTGACGTACTTATGCTACATATTGGTTTTAAAAATTCTGGATAGCATCTCAAGAGAGAGAAGAAGCAACACTAATAGCTTAGTCTATATCACTAATACTTGTGATCACTTCAGAACTTTTTTCACAAGTCTATGTCAGAAACTCAGACCGAAGAAAGCTAGGGGATGTTCCAAAATGGGACATCTCCATCCCACAAACCTGCCTCAAAAAGACAAATTCACTGTGAACTGCAAGGTGCCTAGAGCTACCTGATAAGAAATACTGAGCACAGAGGAACCTCTGGAATTCGACTCCTTGGCACAGCCTATCCATCTGATTCAGTGTTATACTGAACTTTCCTTTACTCAGAGCCCCTAATTATCATCTGCGATTTTACCTAATTTGTGAATCTCATTTTTATAATTAATACTGTCATGTTATCAGTCAGATTATCTTCCATAATATCCTAGGAATTGAGCTGCATATCCATTAATATGATATTTATGGTTTGGTATTTCTTCAAGCCTTGCAGCAGTCTTGAAGAAGCCATTTTAATCTTGTCTTTGGAGGTGGAATATTACAAAAAATTTGGCTTGCCTGAAACCCTCAAGATTTCAGGACTTCTGAGAAAATCAAATTCCAAACAAACTAGTGCACCACTATAGAATTAGGCCAGGAGAGATCTCTGAGAGACACAACTTCTCATATCTAATTGCCATCTCCCTCCAACAGCAAAACCCTATTGTAAAACTGACATTTCCATTTTGCTTCATCTTTAATTCTTCAGGATCTCAGTAGGAAGCATATTCATTCCAAAGGGTGAAGGAAACAAAATAAAGATTGAAATGTTCATAGATGTGCGGAGTCATCCAAGAAGATTTCCAGGGAATGTGATATTGCTTCAGCCTAAGATGCTCGAGCCAATCTATGAATTCGTTTTCTATCCCAAATTCAGCTGAAAAAACCCAAACACTTCATTTATGCCCTAGAGATGTGCTTAATACAGAGCGCTCCAATCCCAAAGTAAAATGGAAAAGTCTTACTGGAGAGCAAGATTTCTTTCAAAGCATATATTCATCTGAGATCAGGGAATTGGTATCTTTAATATGTCTCCAGCTATGCAAAACCATGGGCCTAAAAATCATTTTCTGGCACTATTCATGAGCTGTTGATCAACATTGTTTTTAGAGGATTCTTTTCCTCTAGCTTTTAAATGCCATTCCTATAGACATGGAGGACTCATCTTTTGGAAAATTCTTCACCATATCTATATATTGAAAGGACAACTGTTGCTGGTAAAGGTGGAATCTCTGTGTTTTTGTTTTTTTTTTTTTTAGTTGGTTTGTTGTTGTTGTTTTGTTTTTGCTTTGGGTTTGGGGGGTTTTTGGGGGCTTTTTGTGTGTTTTGTCTTCCTGTTGTGGTGGGGTTTTTTGTGTGTGTTTTGTGTTGTTTTGTTTTATTTTGGTTTTTTTGGGGTTTTTGGCAAGCTGGATATTTTCCTTTGCAAACAATGCTTCCTGTTTTATACCTCTGAAGGGCATGGTGATGTTCTTTAACATTTCAACACATCTCAAAACTAATTAGAAATAGGCTACAGTAAGTGGATATTTATGCTCAAATCCCTGCTATTAGGTCACATATGGTCTAAATTGCAGAACTTGAAATAACAAGCAAGAATAACATGCTTTGAAAGTTTTCACTTGACAAATCATATAATTATAATGCACTTCACTACACCTTATAAAATATGTCATAAACATAGGCTAGGTTCCACAAAAGCTTGTTCTGCTTCAGGACCTGGCCAAAGCTCAGAAGAGGAAAAACAAACAGAAATGACACAGCAGAATAATGAGACACTTTAAAATCTCACAGCAGTTTCAGTGGAATTCAATTATGTTGAAAGCTGGAAATTCATCTTAATTTTTATCAGTGACCCTATATTAATTCCTCAAGATTCTTAACTCTTGATCTTAAGTTCTAAAAAGTTTACAAGATGCGTAATAGGAAAATTGGAAAGACTGCCACATAGATTGACTAGAAGTGGGTGAGATAACAAAATTGTGTAGACCCTTATAAATTTGACATGAAGAATTTCATGGGCTTTTAGGTCAGTTAACAGATTAATTCAATTCTGCTCCTATCTCAGAAGACAGAATTTGAAAGCTTCATTACTGTAATACTTTTGCAATTAGATCTTACCCATATATTTTTTTCTTAAGTTTCTTAACTTTCTTACTCCTTACTGAGTCCTTGCCACTCTGAGACTCTGACCTGTGAGATTTATTTCAGGAAATAGGAATTTCTTTATTATATAAGCTGTTTTAATATGGATGGAGTTACAAGAGTAATGGCAAGCTGCACTTTCAGTTCAAACAGAATTTACGGTCTTAATACAAAAACACTAGGAAGAGTTCTTTCATTGGTTTTATTGCCTTGAAAATTTATGAATATAGAAGAGGTCATCTTTTTTTATCTTAGGGCTAAAATCTACAGCCCCTAGGATTTGCTTAGGAACAGATGGGTACAAAATTCATGGTGGTGAATGGTGCTGCATCCAGCTGGCAGCCAGTCACTGGTGGGATTTTCCAGGGCTCAGCACTGAGATCAGTCTTGTTTAATTTCTTTATTGATGATCTGGATGAGGGGACCAAGTGCACCCTCAGTATGTTCACAGACAACGCCTAGTTAAGAGGGAGTGCTTATCTGCTGGAGGACAGGAAGGCTCTGCAGAGGGATCGGGACAGGCTGGATCCATGGGCCAAGGCCATTTGTAGTAGGTTCAGCAAGGCCAGGTGCCGGGTCCTGTACTTTGGTCACAACATACCCTTGGAGTGCTACAGGTTGGGGACAGAGTGGCTGGAAAGCAGCCGGGCAGAAAGGACCTGGGGGTGCTGTTTGACAGCAGCTGAACATGAGCCAGTGTGTGCCCAGGTGCCCAAGAAGGCCAATGGCATCCTGGGCTGTATCAGCAATAGTGCTGCCAGCAGGACCAGGGCAGTGATTGCCCCCCTGTACTCAGCACTGGAGAGGCCACACCTCAGATTCTGTGTCCAGTTCTGGGCCCCTCACTACAAGAAGGACTTTGGGGTGCTGGAGCAAGTCCAGAGAAGGGCAACAGAGCTGGTGAAGATTCTGGAGCATGTCCTGCGAGGAGCAGCTGAGGGAGCTCTGGGTGTTTATGCTGGAGAAAAGGAGGCCCAGGGACATCTTATCACTCTCTACCACTCTCTAAAAGGAGGCTGTAGCCAGATGAGTGTCAGCCTCTCCTCCCAGGCAAGAAGGAACAGAATGAGAGGAAATGGCCTTAAGCTGCACCAGGGGAGGTTCAGATTGGACATCGGGAGGAATTTTTTCATTGGAAGGGCGGTCAAGCATTGGAATGAACTGACCATGGAAGTGGTGGAGTCACCATCACTGGACATATTCAAGAAATGACTGGAAGTGGCACTTAGTGCAGTTTAGTTGACATGGCAGTGTTATGGCAGTGTTTGGTCTCCATGATTTTGGAGGAGGTCTTTTCTAACCTTAATTATTCTATGATTCTGAAATCTGCTTTCTTCATTCCTCTATAGGATAGATGGGAAACTGATGAACCAAAAGAATACTGAAGCAGTCTGGAACTCCTCATGACTAGTCGTTTCCTCATTTGGAGTTAGTGCATAGAATTTGCCTTGTGACTTCAAATACCAACAATTCTGAATACTAACATGAAAAGATAGTGCTAATGTTATCTCACAATTTTTTTTATTAAATTGATATTAAATCTTTCTGAGGATTTAATTTGCCAAAGCCATGGACCACAGAGTTCTTCAAAGACAAAGTCTTTATTTCACTGAATTTGTGAATAAACCACAGTGCAGAACATTGAAATGACTTGTCAGAAATATCACTGATGGAAGAGGGAGCTATAACCTACTTATTTCTGATAAATTGTCATGGTCTTTGTCCATCCAAGAATCTGGTTGGTGCTATGCACCCAGTGACACTTTTCTCTTTTCATTGGTCTGTAAAAAAATCAAATCTTTGCCAGTGTTGCAAACCTAAGGGGTGGAGTGTTGTAAGATCGTAAGTGGAGTGCATATAAAAAGCATGATATGATTGTCCTTGTGTTTTCCTGTATGGTGTTTTCATTGCTGATCAAGAGGAATATACAGGAAAACAGTTCAGAGGAAAGTGCATGAAGATATAGTGAATTTAAAAGGGAAGACCAAAACAACAGAATAGTCTCACTAGGTAAATAAGGACATGGATATGGATAAATACCAAATGGATAAATACCAAAGGCGTCAGACTCTACAGGTAGCATCATGGCTATGGGCAAACACCAGTGGGAGTAAAAGCAGAAGGACAATACAGACCATCTATCAATCTACATATTCTTTTATTTTGTTATGAAACCCTAGTTTAGTACTACTGAGAGCATCTGTTAATATAATAATTAGTATACTAATTCGCTGCTAATTGATTATGACCATTGATCCTCAGCCGCAATAATTGAGAGTGTTTCTGTTGAAGATGCAACTATACTGATCTTATTCAGTAATATTCAATGTCAATAAAATGTATTGGAGGATTTAATAGGGCCAAGAAAATACCAGAAAATATTTTCCGAATATATTTACCTAAAATAAAAGTAGTTAATTTTGGCTGTATTTCTCCCTCTTTCTCACTCCTTTTCTGGGAAATTTTATATTTATGAAGAGGGAGCTCCCACTGTACCAGCCAAAGATAAGAAAATCTCATGGAGGAGTACAAGTTGCTGGAACATAAATTCTTCTATATTCTTTTCAATGTTTAATCCCTGATACTAGCAAACATTTATTCTGAAAACAATATTAACAGAAACAACACATTTCAAATTAAGTATCTTCTTGATGTGACTTTTGAGAAGACAAATATACTTATCAACTTAAGTGACATTCTTCCAGCTGAAGAAGAAAATCTTTACTCTGTGACACACATGGATAATTGTGGTTCTTGTCTACTTCATTGCATGGAAAAGAACAAATTAGCATATGGGTTATCAAAAATCAGAAATACATTCACTCAGCATTTATGCAGTCCAAAATGCCTGGCACAGATCATGTGATTCATAGCACCCTTCCCTTAACCCACAATGGGATATGGCCTATTTATTTCTATTTAGTATTTTTATAAGAATGCAACTGAAGTCACACATGTTCATATTAGTTATGAAAGGAGGCTTTCCTTAGAAAAGCAGGCCTACAGAATTAGCATGCAATCACAAGGACAAAACAGATGGCTGTGAAAGACTTTGGTTTGATTATTTTTTATTTGATTATTTCACTGTTCAGATTATATTTCCCTCAAATTTTGAGGATTTAGGGTCAGACTGCCACTGTAAAAGTGTAATGACCCATCTTTCACTTTACTGAGCTTCATTGATGAAGTAAGCATGTGATCTCTAATAAAGGCAAGACATGGTTTTCTGCCCAAAAACTTTGCAATGGAAATGCTCTATTTTTAATGCAATATTTGTGTATTTATAATTAACACCTGGCTGACTTACTTTTTTTAATTTTTTGACAAAAAATCATTGATTTAACAGCTTATTAACTTAGCAGTTTATTTACTGGGAAACCCAAGCCAGTGTGCTGATTCTTCTGAAACTCAGATGCAACTCATCCACATAGTTTAGAAAATGGATCACTGAGATTATTATGAAAACAGTCCAGGAAAAAATCAAAGCCTATTTATTTTCCAAGGTTTACACGACCTGAACTTGTTCTGAACTCCATCGATACGTATGAACTTCTGTTCATGTAAGCTACAGCAAAAATGACAGTGCAGAATTCTCTTCAATATTGTTCTAGCTATAACATAGAGTGCTACAAAAAAAAAAAAAAAAAAAAAAAAAAAAAGAGAGAGAGAGAAAAGGAAAAAGGTTTTAAGATAAGACTTAAGACTTCAATTTTTGGACACAATAAATGTAGAAGTTTGGATTATCAGAAGGGCTAAATCTTTTTTGTAACTGGGACATCTATTCTTGGCAAAATTCTAGGATGAAATAAACAGAACTCTTCCTAAATACTCTGAATAGTCAGATGGCCTTAGTTTTCCTTGTCTAAACAACTAAATCTTTGATGTCTGTGTAAATACCACAATATGAAACTGGAGCTCCAAGGCATTTCTAATGTAATTGAAATTTACCAAATATCCCATCTGAAAGTTCTTTTCATACTGCCAGTGAATAGAGGGCTTGTAAATTGTTGCTGTGCACAAAGTAGGTAATTATGAATTAGGCATACTCTAATGCTAATTCTACTTAGTCACTAGCATTTTCCACTGATGTGAACTTTTAAAGATAACAAAAAGAGGGCACTGAAAATTGGGGTTTGGTACTTCCTATTACATGGTATAGTTTTATTGCTACATTTATAAAGTTTGGAGAAATTATTTCATTACATGGCAAATTCAGTAGTTTTACAAACTTAAGTTTTTCACTTAAGGAGAAAATCTTCCTGTTTTTTAAAGATGTTATCATGAACTTTGGAAATACAATAACAGCACTTGTTAGTGCAGATCTCTAGATCCCATTCAGATTACTGCATGGATTAAGACCACTGCTTTTCATTAGTCCTCAAGGAACACACGGAAAGATATTAATCTCTATTAGAGACTGCACACCTGAACTCCTCTCCTACCCTTTTAAATATACCATGTTTCAAGTACCCTCTTTTATGTCTTTTTAGCAGCCAGATCCTGGCCATTCAGGGGCTTAGATTCTGGGATTTTCTGGAAACAAAAGTGAGTGGAGCCTAGAAAATTTCCATGTTGTCAACATGCTGTACACTTTAAATAGTGTTAAAAAGTGTCTGGAATTTATAAATTATTATGTTTATTTTACAGCAGCAAAAGGCAAAACTACTTGACTTCTAAAAACAGAAATGAGAAACAAAAATTAAAATCCCTCAAGACTGGGAATGTTTCTACCGCCAAACAGTTCAACAATACTGGCCAAACCTACTCAAAAAGATATAAACAAATGGCTTGTCAAAGCACAGAAATATTGGATCAAGGAACAGTGAGCCCCATCACTCCCTTGGTTCAAACACACAATGGGTTTTTGCTTGCAGCTCATTTGCTTTTTTTTTCTCTCCTGTCTAGTCTTTGTAGGTATAAAATTGTATTACTCCTTATGCAAATATCAGTGCTCTAGACATGACTCTTCTCTTGAATGATCATTTTAAAGATCAGGAATTTACTATGCTATATATATTTAATATCAGGAATATTGGTAGCACAATAACATGAAAATTGCAATGATTAATAAATCTAAATAACAGGTTAAAATTCCTAATTGTTCTTGTATATTTCTAGAAACAGTTAATCATGGAAGTTATAAACTTAGTGCAAGTACTGCACTATTTGATGCTTGATTGTATATTATTCAGTTGAAGAAGTGGTTTTATTACATTTTATGCCTTTTTTGGTTTACATATTCTGAAAGATTATTTGTCCTTTCCTAATGGAAAAAAGCCAAAAGAAATAAGATTTGAAAAGATTTGGAAAAGCCACAGAGAAAAGGCTGTGATTTTTAGGATTATTTTTATTGCTTTTTACACTAGTTTTCACAGCAGATGCCTGCTGGAACTGATGTTGACAGTAAGATCACTCTCAAATGTCACTGTAGAAAAAGCCACGTTATGTTATGCCCAAGCTCTGAACCTTAAGCAGTTTTTTTAAATCACATTTCTGCTGGAAACAAGCCCCTTTGCAGATGAACCCAGAGATGACATTTTTAGTGATTCCCATCCACGTCAGCAAAAAATTCATTTCCTAAGTTGAATTTGCTTCTGAAGGCAAATAAAATAAAATAGAAGAAAAAAAAAAAAAAGAAGTAGTTGACTCTTTATCTGGCTGAAGCAAGTGAGGCAATTCCTTCCACTGACCCTGCTGTAGGAATGACAGCTTCCAGCAAGGATAGCAAACAGCTGGCAGACAGAGGCAGTGAGAAGGAGTTACCCTCAGGCCTCAGAGGGCTCTGCACTGCAAATGCTTGAGGCTTCTGGACACTGAGAAGTGAAAGATTTACCTTACCTTTCTTGTCCACATCAGTCTGTTTGTGGGGATCAAGTACCTAATAACTGGGAAAACATGGGTTAAATGGTCATTTTCTTGATCTTCCCATCCCTGTGCTGCAGCATTTCTCAGTACTAAAGAAAGGGTAGAATATTTATACATCACTCAGTTCTGGGCTCTGCCAGTCTTCTAGGTCAGTCCCTATTATTTAAAAGTAGATTATCTGTTAATTATTCTTCATATGTATGCACTGTACTATTTGAGTCAGATTTCTCTAAAGGAATCTTGCTGTGGTAGACCATTTGCCTATGACCCTTTTCTTGCTTTATTGACTTTTTTTAATTGCAATTAATTTTTTTCAGCCAAGCTGTCTCATCCTGTACCACTGAAATCAGTGAAAATTCTAAAGTTAATTTAAATATACGCTTTTTAAAAAATAGCCAGGAAAAGAGCAGGCCTCTTCTGAGAGCCATCTGATGTAATCATAAATATATATAAGTCTCCAAAATAATAGGTCTCAAATGTTCTCAGAACTCTGGTATAAAATTAACATTTTCATCAGCTGTTCTATCAATGTCAGCAACTCATCCGCTGGAAACTTCAGATCATTCAAGTCTTCCTTAAAACTGTAATGAATCCTCCCTATGAAAAATATTTTCCATCTGATTTGTGTTTTCCATTTAGAATGTGTAAGCAGTATAATTAGGTTAAAATTATGCACTATCTTGAGAGATGCCTAGTTTATAATTCTTAAAAATTTTGGTCTGTTCTTGGTAATAATCCTGTGTAATCTGGATGTGTTTGCACTATTGTCTGTGTGAAAAAAGCATGCAGACAGGTTTACATTGCTCATAGGGATGTTTTAGTAACAGATTTGGTATTAGGTTCAAAAGTATGAAATTGATCAGTTTTACCTAAAATCCTTCTCTGATTACATATCCAATATTGCAATTCAGAAAAGCCATTTCAAACACTGTACTTTGAATGTTAGTGGTATGATCTTCTAATTAAAAAAGTAAAGACATTTTGAAATATACAAAATATTAAAAGATTACACACATTAAATGTCAAGACATACTATGTGGGGCCTTAAGAAAATGTTTCGAATGATATATTTTAATCTAGCATAACAAAGCACTGTTGCTTGATTTTTTTTACAGCAAGGTTTTCCATGCCAGCAAGATATTAAAATACTAGCCCAGAAAGAATTCCTTGCAGCCTTTCAGTTACTACTTGCAATTTTTGTTTTAGATCTATTGCTGAGTCTCACATTCTGATTCTTTTGACTTCACGACATGCTGAGCTGGTTACAAAATTCAAAATAATTTAGTGGAAAAGGTCAATATCTAAAACATACAATTCAGCTTATGCTTAAGCACTTAAGAAATCCAACAAAACTATCTCTGGATAGTACAATTGCACTGTCTTCTTATTATGGACTATACCCCCTTACAGTAATGATGAAAGTGAAAGCAAATAGCCACAATACAGCAAAATGATTTTTCAGAAAGAACTGCCAAAAGACAAAGCAACTCAGCTATCAGCAGGGGAATGATTTCCACTGTTCCATCATAGATGTTTCACATTCGGCCCTTAAAGGAGAGTAGGAAATACCTTATTAAAAAAAAATCATACAGTCATAGAATCGATTGTGTTGGAAGGGACCTTTAAAAGCCATCTAGTCCAACCTTCCTCCAATGAGCAGGGCCAACATCAACTACACCAGGTTGCTCAATTTCATGTTCAACCTTACCTTGAATCTTCCTAGGGATGGGGCATCTACCAGCTCTCTAGGCAAACAGATCCAGTGTCTCAATAACCTAATAATAAAATATTTCTTCCTTCTGTCTAGTCTAAATTTTCCCTCTTTTAGTTTAAAAACACTGCCCCTTTTTCTGTTGCTATGGGTCCTATTAAAATGTCAGTGTCTGTCTTTCTTTCAAGCCCTCTCAAAGTAATGAAAGGCCTCAATAAAATCTGCCCAGAGCCTTGTCTTCTCCAGGCTGAACAGTCCCAATTCTCCCCCTGGTCCTCATGGGAAGGGTGTTCCATCCTTCTTTATGTTCCATCTTTATGACCCTCCTGTGGACCTGCTCCAGCAGGGTCACATCTTTCTTGGGCTGGAGATATCAGAGCTGGGTGCAGCACTCCAGATGGTGTCTTACTAGGTCAGAGCAAGAAGGGCAGAATACCACCCCTGACCTGATGGCCACACTGCATTTTATGCATCCCAGGATACAGCGATCATTTTGAGTTCTGACCACACAAATGTGTGGAAATAAAGTGTGGGGGAAAAGATCCTCAAAGCTACTGCATTTTGAAACACATAGACTTTGATCCATCCACTGCTGTGTTATGTAAGTTGCAAACAAGATGAATCTGTCTTCTCCACCCCTTCACTTACATTTTTTTATTGGAAAGATTTTAGTAATGTTTTCTTACAGACATACCTTGATAAACAACAAATTAAATTGTTAGCATTTCAGGTTCTATTTGGTTGCTAAGGTTCCTATTTCTATTTCATAAATTAGTACAAGACAGGAACCCTGAACACAGTATCTTGTCATTGTTAGCTTATCAAGTAAAAGATTAGTGCTGAAATGTGTCCTTTCAAAGAAGTTTTTTATGAGCTGCTCCTTTTTAATATTATTTGCATTCAGAGCCATGAAATGTGGTCTTACAGGGAAAGTTTTGCAGGTAAGACTGGGAAAAGCAGTGCTAGAAATGACATCTGAAATATTTACTTATCTCCCTCTGTTAATGGTTTGGTTTTTACTACTGCAGGAGCTTTACTTCAATGTCCTTCTGGTGCATTTACAACCCTTGTCTTCAACCAGACCCCAAATAATTGCAAATCTCATGTCTTTATAGAAAGCAAGATATAGAAATATCTTTTTGCCTCACTCTAACAAACACCTTAGGCGCACTTGGGCTTCTGGCATGGGTCCCATGACCTCATAGCATATCAGAATTGCCACACTTCCTGGCTACCCTTCCTCCCTGGACTAAATTTCCTCCTCCCTTGATCTATGAAATGCCAAGAGACAGATTGGAATGTTCAGCTTGAATGGAGAAGTTTAAATTGATGGTGTGTTGGAAAGCTGGTCACTTAATGTGTTTAGTTGTTTGATTTGCCATTGTGTGCTTGTGTGAGAAAGCATTAGCACCATCCAACCCATTAAGTCAGCCTAAGAGAAAATGAAAATACAGAATACAAAAACATATTTATATGACCTGTTTTAAGACGTCTCTTAGGAGGAAGTGTCTCTTAGTGTCACTTTACCGAGCTGCCTGCTTTTCTACACTGTCTATAAAGGGAAATTCATATGCCTAAGCTAAGACAGTAGATACATTTCTAAGGGAATTACATCCATCTGCCCAAACTTATATGTATACCAACCTCTACATAAACAGATATGCTGGCAACAACACTTGGAGCAACGCACTTAGCTGTTTTCTGGTTTTTTGATTAAGAACAGCTGTAAATGTAGTCAACTATTTGGGATAATTTATTGTGATTGATCCCCAAAATCCTTGGCCTGCATATTCCAGGCCCACCCTTCTCTCCAATACAGGAATACCTATCAACCTTTCATTTAACATAGGCATTAAACCATTTCTCTCATTCGGTTGCAATAAAAGCTTCTCTGTGAGATTTAGGCAATCGTGCTACCAATCAAATCCTTAAAGTTGATAATCAAATGAGCTCCTAAAGTAGTCACTGCCAAATCCCTGAAGTCCAAAGGATGGTTATAAATACAATCTCTTGAGCAATCACGCATAGCAAGAAAATTAATAAGCATCTTGATTGATTTATTGATAGCTTGCAGAGAGAAAAATCTTGTAATGGGATATAAAACATAGATCATATACTATGAATTGCTGAAGGACTGCCAGATCTTCTGCGCTGACCACCTGCAAAGCATAGTCATCAGCATCATATAGCAGCAACCCATGGAGAAGAATTTAAATTCTAGAACAGAAGGTTGGATTAGAAAATGCCACTGAACAATTTTGTTTTCTCATATGCTCATTGAGGAGATGTCCAGAGCCAGATGTTGGGAAAAGTCAATTATGTTTTTATATTTGAAACATCTCTTTCTTTGAGCCTTACTTGATTACTCATGATCTCAAATTATTCCCTTGAGACAGAGCCCAGGGTTCTCTCCTGAGGTTAAGTATCTAAATCAAAGAAGGTCATTCTTAAAAAAAAATTACCAAAGTACCTTCTAGCTTTCTTGACCTGTGAGTCGAGGTACCAAACAGGAAAGCTGAGTTCCTTTTCACTGTAGAGAAGCACAAGCAGCTTATCTGTTCCTCGGTCCTTAACAAGCAAATATGTTAAACAACCTCCCATCAACTTTCCATCTAAACTTAATGAATTTTACATTCTTACAATATCCTCTTTCACATCACATTAATCTTACACCACAATCCACTATTGCCATAGAATCCAATCTATTTCCTGGTCCTGCTTCCTTAGCACCACTGGATGCATCATGCTGCATGGGCCTGTGTTTTTACAATAAGCTTACCATCCTAAGATTTGATTTTCTCTGCTTTGAGTAATGCTTCACTCACACAGGCTCTGCTATTAGGCTCAGAAACTCATACAGTCTGAAGGCAGACCTTACCAGTTAAAAGCTCAGCAAAAACAAGCACACAAATAAAGCTACACTAGTACAATATGATAATGTAATTAAGCATCAGGGACAGTATCTTCTAAGATATTCTTCTTTGCAGGAAGTAGCTTGACATATAAAAGATTCTTATTACATATATCAGTTCTCTTCTTTTGTTTCCAAGTGGACAATTTCAGGTACTGCTGCTGCTTCAGGCTTATTAACATTTACCAATATTGTGTCCAGCCTTTTACTGTAAAACATTCAGGTGTGATTTGGCCCTCCTGTCAGACTGACATCAGAACTGCACCTCTTATTTGCTTCAGAAGATGAGAAAATGGTTTGAAACATTGCTTAACTAAAGGCAGTGGAAAGGAAAGGGTTTTACTCAAGGTTTTTATTTACTGTGAAGGTGAATGTGATTACAATTGAGTCATGATAATGATTTCTAACAGAGTTGTTCATAACTGGTAGCTAGGTGAAAAGTACCATCATTTTGGTTTATACTATCAGTGTCTGAAATGAGATCAGGCACATATCTCAGCCTTTTTACCTTAACATCCCTCGTGGACTAAGACAAATAGCAACAGAGTGAGTAAAGAAGCAAACCCAACTTCCTACTTGAAACTTTCAGACAGACACAGAGCTTGCTATCAGAGTCTTCACCCAGACTTCTTGCCCCATTATTTCACTGGAAATGGTTAAAATATTAATGCCATAAAAATCTCTGATATTTTTAACTCAAGCAGTTAGGACTAATACAGCTTCCACTGAAGCTAAAGAAATGAACTATTAAGCTGTGTCTCCAGGATGTCACTCACTTGTACGCTATGCCCAGTTATTAAACATTTAACTGAGACTAACAGACCTTTGGACTTCTCTGCTTTGCCAAGATGTCACAAATACATACTGGTTTATGCTGTAAAAATGATTCTATAAAATTTGCCTTAAGCATTTAGAAAACATTTAAGGGAACTTTTAAGGTCTTTTTAGCAATCCCCACTTACTTAGAAAGCATTTTTCTTTTCTTTCTTCTATATTGCAAGTAAGTGAATCAGACTGATAGCTTAAAAATGAGTCTCAGTTTCTAGTCAGAGGTCTCAAAATCTCTGTTTCTGAGGTGACCTATTCAGGTATATATGCTTTTTCAAAACCAATGTTGGTCTGATATTTTAGGTTGATTTCTATGGACAGAAATATTTTGGGTTTGTATCATATGAATGAGTAATTGTATTATGAAGCATGGTCCCTTATATCCTATGTTTCTCAGTGGATCCTTGGATGCTCAGAAAATAACTGAATATTTCTAAATCTTGTTTAATCCATGAGTGAAAATTTTTGCATAAGCAAGTTAATCCTGTAACTTAACCGACCAATGGTTTCTTATTTGCCAGCAATAAAAGGCTTCCATATCCAGTTATTTCTTATACACAACACAGAAAAACACATTGGGTTTCCTTTGGTCAGTCACCTTAGTAAGTCACTAATTACTGATGAAACTTTGCCCCAAAACACTGTGTACAGAACATATGTTTTGAATTGTCTGTATATGCATAATAATAGAACGTTCCTTCATTCCTAAACAAAACACACACTAGTACATTTTAGGACACTTTTCTTCTTAGCCAGCCTGAGATTTGATCTATGTTTAACTAAATGTTCTTTTCTATAGGATTTCCAAATAATTTCTGAAGAGGCAAACATCTCTGCATTCTTGTGATAGTGTACATTCAGAAATGTGTGAATTATTTAGGAATGTTTGTATCCAAACATGTATGTGTGCTTTCCATGCCTAAATAATATAAACCAGAAAATTCAACATGAAACATTCGTCCCTATTACCCTCCAGTCCTGAGGTAATGCAATGGTTTTCTGAATGCTGGACACTCCAGGAGAAGTTCAGTTCTCATTCATCACAGGGCTGAGCGAGCTTTCTCCAAGTCCTAGGGTTTGGTATACACCTTTAGTGCCTGGCTCTCACTGGCTGCTCCCTGCAGGCAGCAAAAAGTGGTGGTCAGCAAAAAACCACCAAGATTTTAGGCAAGCACTGGCTCAGGCCCTGTAAAGAAACTAAACTTAAATGGAAAAATTGAATTAAAAAAACAAGGGCTGTAAATGGTCATTTCTAAATGCTAAAGGAGAGAGATATTAGAGATTAGTCCCTAATAAAGCACACTGACTTG
This sequence comes from Acrocephalus scirpaceus scirpaceus, assembly GCA_910950805.1. NCBI lineage: Eukaryota > Metazoa > Chordata > Aves > Passeriformes > Sylviidae > Acrocephalus > Acrocephalus scirpaceus. Next base: position 83,863,660 of record OU383775.1, read on the forward strand.
CTGTGCCATGAAGCTGATCTGCTGACAAGTTCCTTCAGCTTCTGTGTATCATTAATTGGCCTGTGTGCTAGACTACATTTTGAGTAAAAAGGGTAGTTTTTTTTCATTAATGCAGTGGATTGGTATACAGAAACACATTTCCCAATTCTGCCACAGGCACCTTATGATACAAATTGCATGTTATTCAGTTTATTTCTCTCCTCTTTGCCCAAAAAAGGGACAATTTTATCAAGATGCTGCATACCCCAGTTCTCTGTTGTTACTACATACAGATATTATGGAGATGAATCACAGTAAGGAAATAGGCAGTGCAAATATCATCACCATGAAGAAATACCCTGTGAATGTGATTTTTTTTCAACTAACAGTAAATCAACCATCTGTAATGTTTTTAGCAGTTGGCTATTTGGTAGGAAAACATCAGGCCTACAATATGGGCAGATGCCTCTATAGTTATTTTTTCATGCAGCTGAGATCAGGATTTGGCCTGTACATATAAATTGCCCTGATAACTTCTAAAAATAATCTAGACATAGATTGCAGAGGATAAATGGTATGCTATGAAATCTTTTTAATTTTTTGTAGAATTAAAAGAGCATTTCCCACCCTGTCTCTATTTTCTGTTTCAGATCCCCAGTTCAGTCTACAAGAATTGGTGGTGAATATAATACTATACCACATGAACTGAAGGCAAAGTTTAACTAATGTTAGTTATGGCCTATTTACAATGCTGGCTCCAAAAGTCAGCCTTCCCCTACTATTCCATAAGCCGAAGTGAACAGTTTTACTTAGACTATGGAAAAGTGATACTTTTCAAAGCACTGGTCCAAACAGAGGTCTGCAAGGGATGTTGAGGGCAACAGCATGCTGTGCCCTTTCATGAGTGCTTATAACAGTACTTTTTGTTCTTGCCATCACTTTTGGCAGATTTGCCTTTTTGAGGTTGAAAATAACTACAACAGCAGTATTTGAGTGATGAGTGTGAGCTGTGGGCTTTGCATTGTATCTCAGTGTGAGAATCTGTGTTACCTCTGAAGATCTCATGTTATTCACACAACATGGAAGGCCTGCTATAAACACCAAACTTTCACAAATCTAAGTGGGTTTGATCTGTCATCTTGCAAAGACGCTGCAGCAACTTTGATGAATTCATCCCTTTCTATTAATGCTAATTTTTTTGTAACATGGATGAGCAAGCCAGACTGTGATCTTAACTTCCTCTTCTATGTTCTTGCTCCCTCCTAACTGTTTTATAAGATGGTATATCAACCTTCAAGGGGCTCCCACAGCCTTAGTCTAGTTGATTTTCCAGACTGTTAAAAGTACTAGGGGACAGGGAGCCACAATGTTTTTAAAAGCAGCTGGAAAGGTAAAATAACTGGGATCAGGAGGCAGGCAAGTTTTAATTCTGGTCCAAGGATATGTTTGTGGAGAGTCTGTGCATATTATATATTTTCACCATCCTTCAGTAGCTTTGTGGGGCATCAGAGCTTGAGTTATACAGTTTCTGAAGCTGCCATGTAGGGTAATAGGCTTCCTGGTAAACTTACACAGAAAAGACTCTTTTCCTTCCTGAGAAGAACCAAGGGGAGAGGATAGGAGGGAAATGTCATTAGGGTAGGCTAAGCCAGAGAGAAGTGGGGCCTTTCCAGAGGACCCTGTTAGTAGAATATAAATTCACACTCAATTACTCTTAAAATGCTCTTTGAAGCATGCACTACTTCTAATTTGGATGTTGAAAGCTGTGGAAGTTTTTTGGTTGGTTTTGTTTTTTGGGTTTTTTTGGTTTTTTTTTTTTTTGTCTTGTTGTGATGGCATCAGAATGATCAAATCCAGTATCCAGACCAAAAATCCCTATTCCTTAGTCTGGGTGAATTGCACACAGGAGTCAAAACAGAGCAGCTTGCAATTCAGAATAATACTGAAAGATTATATGACAGTGTGTTCAGCCAGCATGCATTTGGCCTGGGGAAAATAAAACAAGTTAATTCCATTAGAATCATGACAGGACTTCTGAAGCTGTTGACAATTGTTTCAATTTTCAAACACTTATAAATAAAGTGTAAATCCAGTGGTTGCACGATCATGCCTCGGCATCAATGTAGAGTCTCTAATGAGTAGCCCATCAGGCTACAACTGAATCTTCACAAAGCTAAGTTTTTAATTACTCTGCAAATATAGTGCTTCAGATAGCTCTGTATGTTCTCTTAGTAGCTAAATCTGGACTAAGTTTGTGTGACTGGCCAGAGCAAAAGGTCTTTGCTTTGGCCTCACAGCATAAAACTTCAATGATCTTCACTAAGTTGTGTATAGAATAAAAGCTTACTACTGTTCTTCTCACTGAAGCCCAGCCAGGAATAACAGAGGAAGGCATAGTGCTGATGTCATTGTCTGGAGCTGTTAAGTCCACATTTATCAAACTAGACATGCCATGGAAGCTAAATAACGGGTTGCAAGTATTGAGGGCTCTAAATCTAAAAAGCTTCATATTGTTTTGATAGGTTTAAATAAAAATCTACTTAAACTGGCAGCGAACCTAGAGAAAATTTTCTATTCTGACTACACTTGCATCTATGTTAGTGTTATTCAGCAGCAGAAAAACATATGTGAATTCATGTCCTGTGACTGTATGGAGACAGGGATTTCTTAGCCATACCTCTGGTAGTAACAGAGGTGGTAAATTTGTTTGAAAACAAGTATTTTTTTCTAAGCATGAGACATAGAGAGCATTTGAGGTTAGCCTGGAGGGGTTTATATACCTCTTCAAATGCATTGCTTGAAAGATTATCAGTAAAAGTGAGCTATTCTTTAATCCTAGGTGTACAAAAAGATAACTGATACACACAGATGAACATCACGGCGTAGGTGGAAAGAAACCAGCTGGCCAATTATAATTTGGAAGTTTTATCCATTGAAGAAATAGTTTATAGTCCATGCATAACATTGTTTCCATTGTTGCACAGATTTTTATTTTCATTTTCTAAAAATCTGCCTTTGATTATCTCTGTATAGAAGGGAAATGCTTTGTCCTTATCACTGGAAACAACACAGCAAAAATATAGGGTTTTCTTCTCTTTCCTCTATGGTTTCTAAATGATGTAGAATGGTTAATGACAAAATCCTATACTGATACACATATTACACTTATTGCAAACTGCTTGCATAATTCCATTGGATTGTTCTGTGTGGCACAGTCAGTCACCTGAAGTACAGTTATGAATCTCTGAAATAAAGTCAAGCAATTTATCCTACAGATTATTCCTGGGAAAGTTAAGTAACTGCAGTGTATAATTTGTATGTAATAAATAAATGTATGTATCACTTTTCCTTAAGAATTATTTGCTTACAGCTCACATAACAAACTTTGAAAATTTCCCCCTTAATGTTACTGGGATAAATATGCAACATATGTATCTTTATTTAAATGGAGCTCTAAAATGTCATCTTATGCTAAGGAATTATCTATTTTCTCTTGTCTAGGATGTGTTCAGCTTTCATTGCTGAAATTTCAGTGTAGCTAGAATTTTTAATGAGACGTGGTTTAGAATAATAAAAATAAACTCCTATATAAAGTGTGTGCATTAAGAGTTGCTGACACTTAACACACTCATCCAGATATTGTCCTCTTGGTTCTGAATAGAGAATACTACTATCAGTAACAGCATCTCATAACTCTAACATGAAGCATAGGCAAAGCTTCAAGGACATTTTGTTGTGGAAATGGAAGGCAGCCTGATCTTTCTATAAAAGTAACAGGTAGAACAGTGTGTAAGTCTGGTTCTTTCAGAAAGCACAAGCATTGTGTCCAGCAGTTATGATCCATTAATGACATACATTTTTTATTTCCCTTCTTTTGTCACTTTACTTTCCTAGAGATATCTTTGAGTCACATTGCAATTTGTGATTCATGTAAAAGGAAGACCAGCTAGAATGAGGACTAATAGTTCAGTACCTATTTCAATTACATTACTTTCCTCTAGTGTGATATCAACATTTTTCTTCAAAGCATTTGAATTACAGTCATCATTTAAGCTTATAATACATCCTCATAATCTTTTTTTCCTAAAATTGGTACAACTAATGAAGACTGAAACTTTAGCAACATAAAGGATTTCTCTAAAATAGCAACATTACCCTACTGAGAAACTTTAAATCTTGATTAAATGAGCATAACAAGCACACTTTTAAGGCCACTTTTATGGAACAAGTGATGCATAATGGACAGACACACTAATCATTCTGTGTGAGATCATTTTTATAAGTATCATTATAATGTGCTGAGATAACCAACTAACAGTTTGATCTTGCGAATCAGACATATTCTGGCTACTGTGATGGAAATCTTCAACCACCCTCTGAAACATCTTAGAACTGCCAGAATAAAATGCAAGTGTGAAATATTGTTCCTTAAACTTAACTAGGTGTCAGAGTCATGTGGGACCCTTTTAGAATTCTAATACACAATTTACAGAAAAAATAAAGTAATTTTTCATCTTCTAATATCACAGACTGATATTACTGCTGTGTGTCTTTACAAATAATTTGATATTTAGTGTCAACTGGTAGGAAAGAGACTGGTGTTTTTTTCCTCCCAAAATAACTCTTCAGGAAATAGGGAATGTCTCTGAAGAGCTCTCAATTTCTTTTCCCCTTTTAGTGTCCTAAATAGTGAAAACGTTTTTAAAAATTCAGGATACAAGAGCACCTTCCATAATACCATCATTCTGTGGCTTCTAAGAAGCATCAGATATTGGGAGAGGTTGATTCATTAGAACACCACAAGGAAATGCAAGAGAGGGCAGTGGCTCCAAAGCGCAGCCCAAAAATCAACCCTACTGGTGCTTCCAGGCTTAACCCAAGTCAATCAGTAGGCCAAGTACATGGTTTTCTTTCAGAAGCTTAGCATAAGTGTTTCCAGAGAAATTCAAGCAAGCGTGAAGTTTCCAAGCCAAGTTCTATTGTTGCTCTCCAAATCTGCAATTCTCAGAAAGTATTCTACTTAAGTGGAAAAACAAAGAGGTTGCCCCAGATGTAGCCCCTTCTTCCACACACACAGACATATGGCATAGGAATTTTTTTTAAGCTAACGTGGGACCTTAATGCTAACACTTGTCCTCTCTGTCTGAAGGACTCTCCCAAGAATACTTTTGACCATTATTTGCTGAAAATCATTAAACCCAGGAAGTTTGTTTTGGCTGAGTTTGAGACTGATTCAATCCATTTTGAGCTGTTTTGTAGTGGTTTCATTATCCAAATTTGTATGCATCTTCTGGGCTCTGGAAATGTTGGCATGATGGCAGGGTTCTTAGTTTCAAAAGTATTAAAACATCTTACCCTTCCACCATGGTTTTATTTCTCTTATTACACCATACAGAAAGAAGCAAGGGCTTCTCATTTTGCTGCCAAATTTTACTCTCTTAATAATAACAAGAAATAAATGAAACAAACAATGGAAAATGGGTTATTTTTATTTAACTAGGATATGTACATATGTTTGAAAAAGGATGACAAGACAGCATTGATTTTCTTCTGTCAAAATCTGTCAAAGTGCCAAAAGTTACCTCCTACTTCAAGGTCTTTGTAAAGAAGGGGTGATTATAGATGATGATAAACATACTAGAAATATTAAAGAGTGAAAATATGAGTACCTAAAATAGTTTGGTCTGCTATTTTGTTGCAATATCATGTTTGCAAATGGTGAGACATCTTCAACAGGATAGGAAAAGTAGTCACAGTCTTACAATGAATAATGAAAAATGTGCTTAAAATTAGTTTCTATGAAGATGAGGATTACATTAGATAAGAATAATATATACCTATGTCCTTAAGAGATTTACAAAAATTTTGCATGTTACAAGCAGTGGCAACCACTATTTACTGGGCTACAATGCTACAGTTTTTTAGTATAGATTTGGGGATTTTTGATTCCTCATAGCCTATACCATTCAGATTGATCAACTGATCCATCTACCTACCTTCTAAAATTTCATTCCCACACAAGAGTACTTCATCTTCTATTGTCATGTGAAATACTTCAGAGAACCACAGAATCACAGAGAATATCCTGAATTGGAAGTAACCCACAGGACTCATCCAGTCCAGCTCCTGGACCTGCACAGATCCATCCCCAAGGGTCACACCATGTGCCCAAGAGCATTGCCCAAATGCTTCTTGAACTCTCTCAGGCTGGTGCTGTGACCACTGCCCTGGGGAGCCTGTTCTAGTGCCCAGCCACCCTGGAGAAGAATCTTTTTCTAATAGCCAACTTAAAACTCCCCTGACAAAACTTCAGGCCATTCCCTTGGGTCCTGTCACTGGTCACCGCAGAGAAGAGATCAGTGTCTGCCCCTTCTCTTCCCCTCTCAGGGAAGTTGTAACTGCAGTGAGGTCTCCCCTCAGTCTCCTCAAGACCCAGTGCCCTCAGCTGCTCCTCATGCAACTTCAAGGCCCTTCACCATCTTTGTTGCCCTCCTTTGGACACTCTCTGATAGTTCAATGTCTTTCTTACATTGTGGCACCCAAAGCTGCCCCCAGCACGGGAGTTGAGGCTGCCCCAATGCAGAGCAGAGCAGAGCAGGACAATCCCCTCCCTTGCCAGGCTGGTGATGCTGGGCCTGATCTCCCTCAGGGCAAGGTTGGCCCTCCTGGCTGCCAGGAAGTCTAAGCTGCTACCCAGAGACACAAGTGGAATTATTCCAAGGTGATACTCTCCAGTAAAGTGTGGGTATTTTGTAGGTAGTTTGGAAAGCGGGAGTGTAGCTGGAGGTCTGGCAAATTTTATTATTCTCAGCAGTTTTGTAAATCTCATTACTGGAACCACAACTTTTATGAAAGTGGTGCTTTTCAACCATTCCTAACTTGGTCTTTAATATTTACTTTAATGTTATCTATTTAATCTCAAACATTTTACCTTGCCATAATCTTTCAGACAGGCCTCATTTGAAGTGTAGCTAGGAAATTGCTTTGTATGTAGGATGTGGAAAAAAATGGATCACAGCAGCTGTAATGTTTCCTTTTAAAATCAACATTTAAAAAGTAACTTGGATCTGTTTTTCAAAGAAAACAGTGACTGTTTTCTCTTGGTCATGTTCCAGAAGAGTGTATTTGATGCCCAAAGAGCCTTTTTAAATGGCAGAGAAATCCCAAAATTTAGTTTGAAATGGAAACCTTAGGGATATCACCCTCAAAAATGATGATGCTACTGTTGCTGCTGATTGTAACCCTAATGCACATTTTATTATAATATAAAATGAGGGGAATGAGTATGCATGCAGAGGAAAGATTTAAAGAGCATTTAGAGATAATTTCTGGACAAAAACCTGTTACAACTTAGGTGAAGGAGTTAAACAAAACACAATAGAAAAAATCAACAAGAAGTTCTACAAATTTTTTATGGCAAAGATGGAATTGATGCAATAAGAGTGAAAAAACACTCTGGCATGAGTCACAGGCAAAGTAAATAGTGCAATTGCAAAGTACTAATTGGATTATTATCCTTCACAAGGCCCTTCACTCCAGAGTTTCAGCACCTTCCTGAGTTGTGTCAGTATTCATGTTGAATGTCAGTGTCCACCTGAGCCACGGGGTGATTTTTTCCAAGCACCTCCAAAGCCTGGTTGTTGGGCTGCGTCCTGCCTGTGACCCAGGAACCGCCCAGCCCTGACGCACATTGCCACCTCCCTCTCTGCTGAGCCTATGACTTCTCTCTGCATGCCAGCACTGGGCTGATCCCCAGCAAGGTGTAGATGTTTCTCCCCTCCTGCCACGTTTTTACCTGACCCAGAACAGGGCAGATGGGATAAGGCCAGCTTCTACCTTGCTCAACACTCTGCCTTTAGTACACCAGAACATATGGTGTGCATACAGCAACCTGAGCAGAAATGAAACCTTTACACCATCTGTCACAATGTGTGAGCACACAGAAACTCTGACATGAACTAGAACATCTCTTTTAGAAAGAATACTGGGCTGCTCGTGGGATTTGCTTTGACAATAATGATTCAATCCAAAATTTTTTTTTCCCCCTTCTGAAAGAGTGTGGCAGTATCTGGAGCCAATACTTGGGTTCAGACTGTACCTGAAGGTGGGATAGTTAGAGAGAATAGTCACTCATTGTTCTGTATAGCACCTGGCAGTTCTGTCAATAACCAATGAATACAAAAAATATTTGCTGCTACAAAGAATTATTCAATTACTGATTAACTCCTATTCAATCTAAATTTGAACCAGGTGCCTGTAGTTGACAGTTCTACAACATGGGCCAAGCAATTTCCAAGGCTATGCCTTCATTAGAAAGTAAGAAACCAAGTACAAAAGTTTTAAAACAAGGTTTTTAATTGTTTTTACATCTGATATTTGCCTGTCATTTTGCATGAGTAGAACTTTGAGAAAAATACAAGTAGAGAAAAAATTATATAGTAAGACTATGTGAAAGCAATAAATCCTATAAATCCTTTCAACTTCCATAATTTTTTTTTCTTTAGTAGGACTGAAACCTGGTCCATAGATATGTGATCAAATCTGCTCCAGTTCCAATGGTTTGAGAGGTTACTTTGTGTTCATTGACTGCAAGGAAATTTCAGGACTGCCTTGTTTGCATATCTTAGGTGTGAGGTGAAATTTATGAGGCTATCTCATCTCCACTGTCATTTAAACTACTGCATTTTCACTTACAGCTGGTACACTCCAACACCACATTCTGGCAAGAGGATGACTTGCTAAGGTGAAATAATTTAATTGCATGTGATGAAACATCTCTACTCTAAGATTATTTTTTGCTGTAAAAAAGAAGTAACAAGGTGCTGACAGCTGGTGCACTTCTCTGCCATTTGGGAGAGCTAAGATCCAGTCTTGACATCAGGGCTTACTTAAAATCATGTTTGGAAACTGAAACCACTCCAAAATACAGAAACAAGGCAGCTGGTTTATAAAAAGCCAATCATTAGAGCAGGCAAGTTTGAACTACAAGATGTCTGACTCAGTTTCTCAGATGAATAAAGTACAGCATGGATTTCATCTCTCAGATGCCAGGAGACTGTTCACCACTTTGCATATAGCATCTCACTCTTTTCATAAATTCTTAGCAAATGAGAGCACAGAGCACAGGTATTTCCATGAACTTGCAATTTACAAATGGCTTGTGAGACTTGATGAAACATAACCTGAGTTATGTTAATCTGAGTTCAAGATTCAGAACATCAGGTGAAAAGGAGATGTTGCACAAGATTGGAGACAATTTGTTTGGAAAGAAAAAGTTTCTCAGAAAGCAGAAAGAAGCCTTTCCTAACAAATGTCAAGATATCAGAGTTTATCAAGAGCTTTAATTCAGATTCTCTAAAAATATTATTCCAATATTAAACACTTCAGAAAAATCTAATTATGACATCAGTGAAAGTCAAAAAGATTATGTAGATATTTTTGAGAGAAAATGACAAACCATTGAGATGAACTCTCAAGAGGAATCGTGGAATAACCCTCCTGGGGTTCTTAAGCTCAAGACTAAATGTAATTCTGAATACACATCTGTCAAATACAAGACATGCAACAACAAAAAAAGAAGAAAAGGCAAGGGATTTTACATGTAAGTTTTTGAGTGAAATGTAAAATCTCTTTGCAAGCAAGAGGACGAGCTGGATTTTCCAGTGATCCCTTTTCACCTAATTGTTATGAAAGAAAAACAAAATAAAAACAAAGTATGAATCAGATCACTTCTTAGTAATGGTCCTTTGAATGGAATGTTCTCTTAATCTGAGTACTTCTGTAATGCTGTCAAATCAGCCAGTCATATTTTCCTGGTACAGTTTGTCCTTTATTTACTTTCTATCCTTCTGCAAGCTTCAAATATTAAATTATACTTCCATTTGCATTAATAGAAGTATTTTCATGAGGAAAGAACTGTGATCAATTGGACACTGTTTGTCATGCTTGTTGTCTTGTTTTGCAGTTTGATTTACTTCTCTTCAGACAACAGGGCTGTTCCAAGCATTTATGTTATGATCAGTCATTTGAAAAGGTTATTACTTCACTGTGTGCCTACTGCATTTGCATACAGTCTGAACTGACCAGCTATGATATATCTAAGTGTCTGGGTAATATGTTGCCTTTCTTGTTTTTTGACAAATACCTAACCTCTTAAAAAGGTTTTTTTTCAGGGAAGCAAGAATAAAAAGAAGGTAAAGCTCTGACAACTGCAAACAAGTGCTGAAAAATATTGCAGAGAAATCTGTATACCCTTTTTGCACCTCTTCCCTCCGTAGTCTGCAGTTTATGTAACACAGTGTCAGATGGACTGTGGTCTGTAAATATGATTGAACAGCTTCAGGCATGCCAAGGAAGAGTTCTTATTTCTTTAAAAAAAAAAAAAAAAAGACACAATAACAACAGAATCATTTTTTTAAAAAGGTTTTTAGAAAATTTTTCCAAAGACACTCAAATTTTATGACATTTTGCCATGACAACCCCATGCAGTGCTACAAGCTGGGGACAGAGCCGCTGGAAAGCAGCCAGGCAGAAAAGGGAGCTGAGGGTGTTGATTGACAGACAGCTGAACATGAGCCAGCATGTGCCCAGGTGGCCAAGAAGGCCAATGGCATCCTGGCCTGTATCAGCAACAGTGTGGCCAGCAGGAGCAGGGCAGTGATTGTCCCTCTGCACTCAGCAATGGTGAGGCCACACCTGAGTGCTGTGTCCAGTTCTGGGCCCCCAGTTTAGGAAGGATGTAGAGAGGCTGAAGTGTGTCCAGAGAAGGGTAACAGAGCTAGTGAAGAGTCTGGAGGACAAATGCTTTGAGGAGTTGGTGAGGGAGCTGGGATTGTTCAGCCTGGGGAAAAAGAGGCTCAGGGGAGATCTTATCCCTCTCTACAACTTCCTGAAAGAAGGCTGTAGCCAGGTGGGGGTCGATCTCTTCTCCCAGACAGCCAGCAATAGAACAAGAGGGCACAGCCTTAGACTGTGCTAAGGGAGGTTTAGGTTGGACATGAGGAACAAACTCTTCACAGAAAGGGTGATTGGGCCTTGGAATGGGCTGTCCAGGGAGGTGGTGGAGGCAATATCCTGGAGGTGTTTAAGGAAAGACTGGACATGGAATTTAGTGCCGTGGTCTAGTTGACAAGGTGGTGTTCAGTCATAGGTTGAATTTGATGATCTCAAAGTTCTTTTCCAACCTAGCTGATTCTGTGATTTTGTGATCTAGAATTTTAGATCAAGAGAAAAGCCAAGCAATTCCACTTCATTTACACTGTACTATTGTTGGTTAAAAAAATTAGACTTCTCCCATTCAATTTAAGCCTTCTCAACAACATAAACAAAATCAAATTTTGTCAGTTCAAGGTGGCAGGGAAAATATTCATCACATGGGAAAAAGCACAGAAACTGTCTGAATTAGGTGATTTGGGTTCATTTCTCCTTAGAGGCTGGGAATAAAATCTTCATGGGATGACTTTTCCTGGGAATGTTTTCCCCCTCTGCTTGTCCCTAATTTCTCCATGGTGCCCTCATGCAGCACTTTCAGCAGCAGTGGCAGCCATGTTCCAGCCCTTCCACAGCCTTTTGTCTTGCCTGACTTTCCCCCTGCACCCAGAAGTTGTGCCTGAGGAGTATAATATGCAGCCCCTCTGGTCCCTTACCCTGGAAAAGAGAATTAGCCTCCTTAGATCAGTGTGGATGTTATGATCTTCCTAAACCCAGCTGCATAAACTGAGCAGTAGCTGTGGGCTGTGTCCACTGCCCCTGCTCTGTTGTGAAGACTCAAAGACAAGTCTTCATCAGGAGGTACAGTTGTGGCAGTAGAAGTCCCAAATGCAGTACACCACAGTTTAATGGCCTTCTTTGTCAAAAAGAAGAAAAAAAAAGTGTATCACTCCATTAAATAGGCCTGTGGTATAAGAGCCACATAGGACTTGAGTTTACAAAATTTTGAGTACTCTACACTGAATTTGAATTTTACCCCTCATTTAAATGTGAAAAGGCCACATGAAAATGATACAACACATATACTTATGATTGCCTAATCATAGTCAAACCTAAATTGTGCCCTGATCTGCAGATAACTGTGTGCTTTCATCATGAATGTCTAATTAACACTTTATATTAGAAAAAAGTTTTCCTGGTTTTCCATCATCAATGGCCAGTGGAGCCCAATGGCAGCCAAATTTATATGGACTGGAAGGCTCTCCCAAGGCTGAATTGAGTTCCCAGCTGTGACAGGCCACCACAAGCTATGTAAACAAAGGATATTGTGGTAAAGATATCCAACTCTGTATTTAGAAACTGTCAAAACAAAACATGTACTCAGGCCAATAATAGATAAAAGTAATTCAGATGAAGGACTTCTGGAAAAGTGGGTAAAGACACATTGTTAGTGTCTGATAATAAGCAAAAGGTATTGTCATATATTTGCCAAATTTCTGTGGATATTTTTAGATTCACACTTACTTCCTCCTTGTATTGAATATTTTGCCTTCTGCATAACTGTAAGATCACAGTCTTATGCTACAAATGTTATGGTTTTGTGATGGTTTTGGCATGTCTGCTTGATGCAGGATTAACAAATTAACAATATGAACTGAATCTGTATTTACATAGCTGGTAAAAGTACCATATAATTTCAAAGGAAATCATAAGTTGTACCATGCTCAGTTCTTCTGCTACTTAATCATGTTTTTCCTTATTTCTCTGTTTAGATCATTGTTCAGAAAGCTGAGAGACACTTATATGCATTTGAAAAGGCCTAAAGCTCAGATTCCTGTTATCAAGGAGCAGCATCCACCCTTTCATTTCATCCCCAATGGAAAAAGAAGCTGCAAGTCTTTAGCTTTGACTAAGCCATCTACTCTTGACATTGGTTCTGGGAAAGGAAACTGTAAGATCTTTTTCACAGTTAAGCAAAGAAAGTAGTGCAGATGACACATAAAACTGAAAGTCTGTTTCAAAGGAAAGTTGAAGATTTGTTTCTGTTTAACTACTTGGACATAAGTTCACATCATGCACCACATGCACAGATCCATTCACAGCACCAGGGTCTTTTTCATGGGTGCATCCCACAGAGGCAGAGAGAAAACAGGTGTTTTGGACAGACAGCTGATGAAATACTGAGTGTTGGCTCCTTTCCCTGCTGTCGTCCCTGCTCCTGCACAGTCTTGCAACTGCAGCTGAACCCCACTGCAGGATTGGTCCTACAGGCTGATGATCAAAAGGATCAAGTTATTTCTATCTTTTTCCAGTTTTAGATGCCATAGACATCTTATTACTGTGTCCCAGAAAGACTTACTACAAATGTTTACTTTTCATGCTCATATGTCTTCTGACTTCTTGTGAAGTTATTCTTATCCCTGCAGAAAATTTGTGTTGAATACTCCAATTTCAAGAAGACAGTCAGTATCTTATACAGTGAAAACTGTAATGGAAGCACCAGAAATATTTTTCATTTTATCAAGTATGATTTATTTAACTGAGAACTCAGGCAGCTATTTCTGGCCTAAATTAATAAAATCACTCATAATTCTTGAGACTTCCAAAGATTGCCACGGTATGACTCATTAAGGGGCCCAATCTCAGCACTGCATGTATACAAGTATTACTTTGTCCTGCTTCAGGATTCATCATTTGAATTTCTGTCTCTTCAGTCTATTCCGTTTCTCATGTGGTTTGGCATTAGCAGATTTCATTAAAGCTTCTTTTTATCAAACTGTTTGGAGCCTCAAAGTAGAACTTCCCCTTTCATTAGAATTTAGTGACAAGTAGCACTAATATAGTAGATTTCTTTTCCATATAGCATGCAAAGGAGTTAGTTTATTCATCATAAGCATAGTGACTCTGGTGTGGAAATCAATGTACTTGCATTAATTTTACAGCAGTGATGTTAAGTATGGTGTGAATTACTAGCATATTAGTACTAGTCTTAGGAGTTTTAATTCAAGTATCAATATCCAAGTCATCCTCTATTCTCTATCTTGCGTCTCTGCCACCATTCTTAAGGATCCAGAATACTTCTGGCCCAGGAGCCCTATATCCATTCCTATCATATCTCTATTGACCCATGTACATACTATGCACGACCCAAGTTTGGAATATTCTTTTCTACATAATGCCACACCTCGTAGACAGGTACATTCTTATAGAGAATAAAATTTATCACCCACTCATACTCTTACTTAAGTATAAATCGCCAATAAAATTTTGAAAAGAGCATACAATAAAACTATTTGGCACAGTGCTTTGGAATAATATCAAGAAATACCAGAGAATCAAGGGGACAGACTTACAAGGACAGACCATTATGCAGAAGTCATGCCATTTCCTTCTTGTTTATAGCAAGATAAAATCAGGCTACTTAGTCCTACACACAAGAAATAAAATAAAATTTACTAAAAGAAAAGCTCTGAAAAGAACAGTGAGTCTATTTTCCAGCTGTTTCAGATCAGCCTTCTCAGATGACAGAAAAATGACCACTTTAAAAAAAGGCCATCATTTAAATATAATAATGTAGTTTTTGTAAGGGGCAACAAATACATCCTGATTGCATTTCTGGTTGGATTGGCAACATGTCATTGGCAGACATGAACTTTAACCTGTGGTTGCTAGTGTCTTTTGGCAAAAGCAGCTTAAGCTGGAGTTCATTCCCTGGATTTAGCTGATTGACCAAACACCGTGTGATTTACCTTATTAGGAAAGACATCTGACAGCAGCAGCCTCGTCTCATTCCAGATGAGAGTCGTTCACCACTGAGCAGCTTATGGAAATTACAGAATTTAAAAAGATGAGCATTCCATTTCCAGTGTAAATGTCATTGCTTTATTTTAATTGCATCTTGGAAGAACAGCTTTACAGGGATAGTACAAAGGCCTTTTTCCTCCTATATTTAAGTTATGTCTGCACAGATTTCTTCACATTTACAGTAAAAAAGAAAGATGTAAGTACAAAAGGTTTAAAATTATTTATGCTGATTCAAATTTTATGAGACCAGTCTTCGGTTCTTCACTTGGGACATACATGTCTAAAGTCTGATTGCAAACAGCATGAGCAAAGACTGCTTCTTTCAAAGAAAAATCCAGTTGTCACAATGTTCCTCTAAACAGAGAACTTGAATAAGAATATATTCACTGTCAATAACCACCTTATGCAAAGTCACAGCACAACAAGGTAAGACAAATTTTGAGCAAGGTATCTCAGCAGTAGAGTTTGATCACAGAAACAGAAATATAAATGTCACAAGGTTAAACTTTAGCAGATTTTCTAGACAGATGGGGAAAAAAAAGTCTTTCTTTAAGGACTGACTTTTTTTTTATTTGAACTGAGGACGAAGTGCAACTTAAGCAATGGGATTCATGGTACCCCAGATTCCTTCACATGGGGAAGCAGAGGAGATCACACTGATATCTTCTCCGTGGTTTCCAGTGGTAGAACCCGAGGGTATGGCCTGAAGTTGTCAGGGGAGGCTTAGGTTGGATATCACAAAAAGATTCTTCACCCAGAGGGTGTTCAGGCACTGGAACAGCACAGCACCACCCTGACAGAGTTGAAGAAGCATTTGGACA
This sequence comes from Acrocephalus scirpaceus scirpaceus, assembly GCA_910950805.1. Classification (NCBI taxonomy): domain Eukaryota; kingdom Metazoa; phylum Chordata; class Aves; order Passeriformes; family Sylviidae; genus Acrocephalus; species Acrocephalus scirpaceus. The sequence goes on from OU383775.1 coordinate 83,879,193, forward strand.
GTGCTCTCGGTTGGGATTCACAAGAATGTACATGATGGGAATCTTGGGGATGGATCTGTGCAGGGCCAGGAGCTGGACTTGGTGAGCCTTGTGGGTCTCTTCCAACTCAGGATATTCTATGATTCCATTATTTTATGGTTTCTGCTGGATTTTAGGAAGATTCTGAAGTGGGTTTTACCACCCCGAAACCCTGTCAAATCCAGGTTTGCTACTTAGCCCTTGGTTAAACGTAGAAACATGATTTTGAGGACTATTGCTGAGACCACTTTAGCCATCTTTCTGGGGAAATCAGAAAATATTATTTTCCTGTGTCAGTGAGATAACTTCATATTATGAGGTTTTTCTGCTCCTCATGACACCAAGGACAAAACAGGAGAGACAAAGGGGCACCTTTCCAGCTGTTGACATGCAGTGGATTTCAAGGGTATTATACACATTCAATTTTCAGAAAGGGTTCAACCTCCTTTTAGAATGAAGATAAAAAAAAAATTAAGAGGGATACATCCTCAGAACAAGCTAGGATGTCCCATTGAGCCTGTGAGAGGAAAGGTATTAGAGGCCCTGTGGAATGTGGGAGAGGCAACTATCTATCAAGCAGAAACAGCTCTGTAAAGAAATATGATCCCAAATGTGAAGGTTACTGCTGTAAATTCCCAGCCAAGTTCAGTTAATAAGTGTGTGACCTAAATAAACCACATCCCTTCATCTTATTTTCTTTCTTTCAGGTCTCCAGGACAATGGGGCCTATGTGGTGGGCACCGCACAAATCTAAATCTGCTTTTTATACAATATTTAAAAAATACACAAGCCTTTTGCTCTAAAGGACAAGTCCTGCACTGAATGTTTTGGAAGGCAGTAATATTGTCAAGTTTAATAACCAGAATTTAGAAGTAGCTGTTTCTACTCAGAAAAAAAAAAAAAAAAAAAAAAAGAACGGAATATGGAACAATAAGGGTTTTTTGCACCCATGGATAATAAAGCAGAATTTTAAGGTCATGAATCTCAAATATGGGAAAGGGCCTATTTCTTTTCTGTGACGCCCCTCAGCCAAGTAATGATGGAGTTGGTGCCTTACCTTTTCAGCATGAATCTTACGTGGCTTTTGAGAAAAGAAAAGAAAGGAACAGCAGAGGAGATAAATCTTATGATTACCCAACTGCCTGACCTGCTCTTTTAGGGGACACAGCCTTAGGAATGCACTGCTGTTCATCTGCTGCACCAGGTGCTAGCAGTGACACTGAGGGAGTGCAGTTCGTCCTTGTTACCCCATGAACCACATCAGGTGTTTTCTGTCTTCTGCCCCAAAGTTTCCTGTTCAGCTGCTATCCTGCAACTGAAGACTGCCATGAGATCTCCTGCAAGCCTTCAGCAGACTCAGCATTCCACCACCATTTGCCTCATCAGTACCCAGACTACCATGGTCCCATTGTGGGTGATCCAGTTCCTCCCATCATGCAACTTCAGCTCAAAATGCTGAATCTGTAAAAGCTCAGATATCCACACGAGCTGTGTCTTGTGTGGCAGAGCCCTGCAGTCATCAGCAACTTCAGTAGCTTTCTGCTCAGCTGCTCTGAGCCACAGGGCTGGCCACAGCATCATTCCTGCATTCCCACTAGCACAAGGAGTTATAATGACCTCTCCTCCAGGATTTCAGAAACTCAGCTTCTTTTTAAAGAACTATAAAATATATATGTTTATTTATTGTATCATCTGGTGAAAAGGTAGGATGTATTTTATCGTATATTTCATTACTAAATTTTAGACTTACAAAACTAAGCTCACTTCTCTGCCCTGCCCTGCCCTGGTTTTTTGTTGTTTTTTTTTTTTTTCTCCTTTCATTCTCTTTTTTTTTTTTTTTTTTTTTGGCAGGGAAGCTCAGATCAAGTTGAACTCAAAGGACAAAAACCACAAGAATGCAAGAAAATCATGACAATCTTTGCTTAAATCATAACTGTATGGTGCCAAAAAAATATTTGCTCCTGGTATTTATTCCCAATTGTCAAAGTCATTAGAAATAGCAGTCCATCTGAAATGCATGGATTTAGTCGCCGGCAGAAAGCAAAGCAAGAGCCATGCAAGCTGTTTGAAGCACTTGACATTGACACTGAAGATAGCCTTAAAAATTATTTATATTCATTGCTTCTTCAAAGAAATAAGATGCTGATAAACTCAACAATTAGCTGACCTGCTATGCAAACAATATGAGTGACTTATTTAAACTAACATTTGAGATTGGCTGTAGTGGCTGGGTTTTTTTCTCAGTACTCAACAAGAGACGAAACTGAAGTGGAATTGATTGAAGACAAATATTGATCACTCTGCCTTACACTACCATTTGTCCTGGAATATCAGTCATATAGGACAATTAATATCTGCTTGTTCTTTTCTTAGTTTTCTCTGAATCAGAACCTGAGGTAATTCTGAAACAAAATATTGTAGTTAATGACTGTGACAATTTTTAACATTGAGAAGGAACGCACATCTATGGTTTATTGCAAAACATTCCCAGACAATTCAAATAATAATGCCAAGTGAGTGAAATTTTCAAACCAACACTGATGTAGGTGTGTTTGTCTCTGTTTTCTGAGTAGACCCTTCTGATTAGTGCAGAGAGAACAAGCCCATCTTTACTTTTTATTTTGCGCAAGGCTGGGCTGTAAGGCTGTGGCATTATTTGTGTCCCTGTTGAACTTGGTGGCAGGGACATGTCTCAGGAATGTGGCTTAACATGGGGAGCCCATCAGTCCAAACACCTTGAATTTTGATTCTTGAACTGAATAACTCAATATTCAGTAACAGGAAAACACTTTAAAAAGGTATTTATATTTAAGCACCTATTATGGGCCTCATAGCCTTGAACTAACTTATTTGTGTAGCTGCAGTTAAGTATTTGCCTAAAAGCTTGCTCCAAAGATATGGATTTAGAAACATTAGCTGTATAGGCATTGTAATAACAGAGTCCTTGAATCCTATCTGATTGCCTCCAGATCTTTAATATTTTGCGTGCCAGCCTTTAGTGTTTGAGTAATCCCAGCACATGGTTTATATAAATTACCCAGAGAAACTTTTCTGCATGGCATAGTAGTTCTTTTTTTTCCACACAAGGCAAACAGCTGAAAAGGATGACCCCCCACTTACTTTTGCATGAACTTTTGATATGAGCCTGGATCCCCAAGACAACACAGAACTCTAAATACAATGAAAATAAATGCTTTCTGCATTTCCTTTTACCCTTTCTGTACTGTTCTTGAAAAGTATATTCTTTCAATAAAAACACTATAATCTTCCAGTGTGAAAATACTGCCACAGCAATTAAATAGATTTACCAGTGTAATGTATTCTCAAGTAGCATTCTCAGGACCATTAGAAAAAATTGATTTCTCCCTTCAACTGTCTGGTTTTGCTCAATTAAGATTTGAAATATATAGTCACAAAACTTTGGGGGGATTTTTTTTTACTGTGTGTTTATCTTGCAAACATTCTTATATCAATGCTGAAAAACACTCTAAAGAAGAAAAATTTAAAGAGAGTAGAAGTACAAATCTCAAATCCCTTCTCAACAGCAAAAATGCAATATGGCAAAAGACAAAATACAATATTATTAATTACGACTACATCAGGAAAAAACAAATCAGCCTTGGTTTTTCTTCCAGCAAATCCTTCCTTGCTGGTGATTATATGTCATGTATTTTGAGTGCTTAATTTAAAATAACGCTTGTAAACTCATTTCAGTTTTCAGGTTTCTTGACTCATAAAACCAATTCAGCTGCATGTGATTGATTTCTAGTGAAGTATGACTAATCAAATCCTGCTTTTAAGTTAATAGGTAATAACACTAAAAAAAGGAAGTTGTAAAAATTATTTCTGAGAAAAAAAAATCAGGCAATTTATAATTATGTGTGAAAAAATCATATTCTTATGAATAACTTCATAATTATGTGAACACTCGTGATCAAATTATGGACTATTGCAAATATGCAGCAATATTTTCATGTATAGTCACATAAATAACCCTCTTTCATAGTCAGTGATATTTAAATAGCTTGATCTCCTGAATAGCTCTATTGCAGTAAATCAATATTGCGTGACTGTCTAAAAATGCCATCAAGCTATATTAAACATGAAAAAATCAGTAAGAAAAAAAAAATTAAATCTACACAAGCTAGCACTTATACTTCTCTATTTTGCTGCCACTTAAATTTGAAGTGGCAATGTTTTATTAGTAACATTTTAGATTATGGATAATCATCAAAGGATATTTGTGTTTTCCCAGCAGAACACTCTGTAACTTGGAAATAGTACATGGTCTGTGAATAGAGGGTGAAAACCAAGCACTTCATTCATGCTTTGCCCAAAGCAGAAACCAAAAACAAGAGTCAGGTTTATTTGCAAGGAGATACTGCAGACCTTTTAGGTCTCCATTTTGAGCTAGTACACTGCCTAATAGTCAGCCACATAAGCAAAATTTAGGTAAGACTGCTATGACACCACCTAGAAAAATTACTATTTTGTCTCTTCAGATGAGTGCTTCTATTCCTTTTGAATTCTTCCAGAAATAAATAGGTAGCTAGGGTAGCACCTGGAAGATGGAATGTCAATGGCAGAGAAAGAAAAATCAGAAACCCAAAACACTCGAAGACTCACTACCCTTGTCCTCAAGAATGCCAAAACAAAAAAGTAGTTGGTGACTTCCCCCTGCTGGCAGTGGAGAGACCCATCTGCCTCTCAGCTCTGATAACAGCTGTCCAAAATGTTATTGACAGCCAGAGGGGATATATCTGTGCTCCTGGTACACATTCTCCTTGCACAGATCAACGCACAGCCCAGACTGAACTTGAGCAGACCACAAGTGACTACAGTGCTCTAGCATTGGCAAATGTTGCTCTCGTTCACCCTCCTGGGGGGAAAAAAAAAAAAAAAAAAAAAAAAAAGGTTCACACAGGGACAAGCAAAGCCTAAGGGTAAATATGGCCATGTCAGTAAAGTCAGCAGCAGGTTTTTCCTTTCCTTCATCACAGGATGATATTTTGTAGCTACTGAGGGAGGATGGGCTCGCCTGGATAAAAGACAAAGAGTATCTTTGCACATTTGTGAGTGTAATGAATGTTTTAAATTAAGGTTGAGGGGATAGGGAAAAAATTCCTCCCAAAAAGGATAAGCAGGAGAGAAGCTTACAGGGTAGTGGGATAAAGTTTTGTACAAAATGATCGAAATAAAAACTAATGGTGAATCAGCTTCAAATCAGAAAGTTATTCCAGTGCAAGAGGCATAGGGACTAAATTTAAAGAAGTAGAAAGTCCTAATGTATAACCCAAACCAGGATTTAATTGGCAGAGAAAGTTTAATGGTTTTGCTTTTTATGTCAGGAATACTCATGTGAAATAAACAACCTAATTTCTCTAAACATACTTGTTGGTTACTAACAGTTTAAGAAGTAATGGTCTTCAGCAGCAACAGGAAAAAAGGGAGTTAAAAGTGTAGAAGAAACCTGGGCATGCTGTTGGCTCTTCAGCATCAGGAATGTTTAGGAACATTTCCAACACCTGACAGGAGTAGCAAAGACAAAACTAACTCTGTCAGAGGCAGTAAGTAGATGATGTGAATTGCCAGCCAACAGTTATGTGATTTTCTGATCTCCGTGATCTCCCAGCATGTGATTAGATTATTCATTGAAGCACCAGAAATATTCAGAAAATAAGAATTACATTTGGTGAGAAAGCTCCATGTCTGTTCTTTTTTTCTTTTCCTGTCTGAAGGAAGCTGAATTTACAAGATGGAAGGAGTCACATCATTCATGACCTGATTACACTGGGGCTGGGGCCCTGCCTTGTCCCACTCATGACAAGGGTCTGCTTTGTCTGCTTTAGAGCAAGGTTTTTAACCTCTGTCATTGGTTTTTTTTGTTTGTTTTTCTTTTCACAATTATATCTTTCTACTGTATTAAATGACAAAAAAACCTGTACCCAGCCCTTCAGTCTCCCATGCCATGCCTTTTTTCAGATGGATCTTTTGACCAGCTGTTCTGTCTGGAGACAAGTATTGCAGCTGCAGCTGGTTTTGCCATCTAAAAAGATGCAGCATAGAAAAAGTTCTGGTTTCTCTCAAGTTGTGTTTTCTGAGATGTAAAGTTTCATTTGAGAATTTCAACTCCAGAAATGGTGTAAAATGCCTTTCAAATATGTTTCTATGACTTGTGACTACAGTGTAACACTATAGTCCATACACTAAAGAGTAACACTGTACTGTCATCATTTGCTCAACAGTGGAAAGATTTCTTTGCAGCTCAGATTAGTTTAGTGGTTAGAAGTGCCAAATTTTGCCCCAAAATCTTCAAAAGAAAATATAGTTTCTAAAGACACTGAGTAATTGACTTTAACAGTTTGCCTTCTGCAGAAGACATTAACTTCTACAGAAATGTGATAATCAGCCTCTGAAGCTTGCATATAATGATTACCAAATTGTATGCTTGTAGCATAAGTGAAAAGAAATGTTTCATGTGTCTGTGAGCTGCTATAAAAGCACACAAGATCAGTCTTCTCAATAATTGGTTTCATACTGTGCTATTTAAGCTAGATGATCTTTTGATTTTTGAAACCATAAGTGAATCTCTGCTTTTTTTTAATCATGCTTAAATTCTTTCTCTACTCAGCATGAAAAAAATTATTTGAATCTATGTTCTCTCACACTAGTTTAGAAATATGTCCTCAAGATGATAATGACATACACTCCTGTTTTGCTATTTCTCTGGCCCCAGAGCACTTTTGAAGAACTGGATGTTGTGGAAATAGTCTTAATCAGGGTAGAGAAGGGGTGTTGTGCATGCTGAATACCTAGATAGTAGTTGCATTTTGATTATTTCACTGGCACCGGAATTCCGCTCCTGACGAAATAGAGTGCAGCAAGTTTGCTGTTTGAAACAGGAAAGGAACATCCTGTGCAGCCATAGGAAAGGCAAACAAACATATCAACAAACATGATGAAAATTCAGGGTTTAGCTTGCAGAAAAAGTGCTTGTTGAATCTGAACTTTAAAAAAAAAAAAAAAAAAAAAAGATAACATTTTGTTATTGGAAATAACGTGTTATAACGACTCTGTGATTAACAATTTAACATCCGCCTCCTTACAGAGGGTAAGATAAACATAACCAGTTAAGAACTTCTTAGGATTGTCTTTCTATATGGTCATACAAATGTGATAAAAGTTAATTTATGAAATATCATATTCTTGAACTGCAAAACCAAGAAGAAATAAACTTCATATTCTTAAAAATACCATATAAATATTCTAGCAAATAAATCATGATAATTTGTTACCATAGTCAGCATCCCAATAGCTTAGTGAAGATGAATGCTAAATATTTGAGATATCTTCTTTTGAAAACAATTTGTTCTCTAACTAGAGCCTCAGAAATATTTACCTCCAAAGTGTCTAATGTTTTCATGGTATATCTTAGCTTTTAATATTTTTATTCAAAATGTGAAAGCTAACTCTCTCCAGCCCTATTTCCTTACCTCCCCTCAGGTAATAAAACTGAGATCACTTGCTTTAAAAACAAAAATTCTTCATTCTTATGTCTATGCTACAATGTCCTCTCCCTGCTCTTTCCTTATTTCTGCAAAGTAAAAAGGTTAGCTTCCTGGTTAAGAATATTGTTATGGTGTTGTGTTAAGGCAACATGTTCTATGTAAAAGATTTAACTCAAACATTAATAATTTGAAAACTCCTCCTCCAATGTACTGCTTAATCTAATATGATCAATGGAAGCACTTACAGCTGATAGCTCGTACATAAGGCATGTTTCAAAATAACATGTGCATTGACAGCCATTTGATTCTTGTCATGACTCTCTCTCTTGGGTTGGACAGGAAAGTACATGCAAAGGTTTAACTTATACCCAGAGTAACAAGAGGAGTGTGTATATATACATACTTCCACAAATTCCATGGCATTATAAATATTGTGTACCCACAGCCAAGATTTGAATTTGGCTTGGGTACAATATAAAACTTAGTCCCTAATACTAAAGTTTCATACTAAACTGTCTTGGTTTTAGTTTACCTTTCAAAACTAAACTCTCAGGACTGTCTTCCAGGGTGAGTGTCTTTGCTGTGTACAGTATGCTGGGAGACAGTAGAAAAGGAATGGATGCAGAAGCTCAATCTGTGGAGCCACATCCTAGGCAGACTTTTTCCCCTGCAGCATCCAATCCCACACCTCACTTCGATGCACAGGGATTTCAGCCAGAGAACTGAATGATCACTTCCCTCAGAGAATTTAAGAGAGTGTCCAATCCACTGGAAATGTTGGCAACAGTCCCACAGACTCAGAATGCCCAGGACTGGGTCTCTAGTGAAGAATGGTACTAACATTAATGTATTTCGCCTATTTTACTACAAAGGTTTTAATTTTTGAATGAGGCGTTCATATTAATGCTCACTAGTGAACTGCTAGCCCAGCTTAACAGAAAGTCATGAAGCTAAACTGATCTAAAGCAAAAGTTTTTAGTTCATTTAACCCAGCAGGGGGTAGGAATCACCTGTATTTAAATTAAACATATTTATATGTGACAAGTAGAAGCAATGAGTTTAACTTATTTTAAAAGTTCTTTCTGTCTTTCTTTTGGAGATCTGTATTTTATACAATATTCTTCCATCATAAATTTTAATCAAAACAACATCTCATTTGTTAAATGCTTCCTGTTCCAGCCTCAATTCTGGTCTTCACATATTTCCAAAACATGTCAAACTGAGATTCTTTCTAATGGAGACAAATGTCCACTTGGGGCTGTGATGAGATCATTGAGTCAATTTCTGCTTGTGACCTAAGCAGAAAAATACATTAACATCTTATTTTTATTACTGTAAGTTTCACTTCCTATATGAAGTGAACTTTTATGTGGTCTCAGTGCGAAAGCAGCAGATGATCAGAACAAGGGTTGGAATACAGTGTGGTATGGACAAGCTTTTCACCCTGTCCTCACTGCTCCATGTGGAAACATCCATCAAGTCAGTGTGGGTATCCCTCATACTTTGAAAAACATGGAGCAGTACCAGAGTATGACCTAAGAACTTTCATGATGGAGCCAGTCCAGAGGGGAGCATGAAGATGCTCTGAGGCCTAGAGTAGCTCTGCTATGGACACAGAGAGAGTTGGGGCTCTATAGCCTGGAAAAGTGAAGGCTCCAGGAGACTGTAGAGTCCTTTCCATTGTCTAAGTAACCAGTCACCAGGAGTGACAGACAAGGGGGAACGGCATTGACAGAGGGCAGGGTTAGATTGAATATTAGGGAAGAAATTCTTCCCTATGAGGGTGATCATGTACTGAAACAGATTGCCCAGAGAAGCTGGGCTGTCTTATTCCTGGAGGTGTTCATGGTCAGGTTGGACAGGGCGTGGAGCAACTTCATCTAGTGGAAGCTGTCTCTGCCCATGGCAGGGAGTTGGAACTACATGGTCTCTAGGGCTCCTTCAAAACAAATCCAGTCTGTATTGAAATTTGGATCAAGTTAGGACCACAGCAGTCCAATATAAGTGATTTTCCATATTCTCCCAGTTGAAAACCTATCTTTCTGGAATAAAGCAGAAAAATGTCTGAGAGCATCCATGTGTACTGAGTAGAATTGTCATGGATTTTATGGTGGTGTATGTCATACAACCGTTTTTCACACTTGTTCCCACACCTCTATGCAGGAATGAGTATCCCTCCTGTGTGAAATGTAATGAGAACAGTCAGACACAGTCAAGACAAAGTGTCATCACTCAGCAGAAACCAAACATTGCTCATTTGGGAAACAAATTAAGTATTGCCACACTGGGTCTACCTCCCAAATCCCCTAATCCTGCACACATCTATCCAAATCCACACCTATGAATTCATGATCACCACAGCCCAAGCAAGAGCCTCCGAAGCTGCCTTACTCTCACAGCCTGAGCAGTGCTCACATCTAAAATCACTATTTCTCTGCTGTTTGTCTTTCCCAATTAGTGATTAATAGTCTTCATATCTCAAGAAATCCTGTCTAAAAATGTCATTGGCTTGAGCTTTCAGTCAAAGACCTAGGAAATTAAATAGATGCTCAGTGAGGCAGGGAGTTCAATAGATGGACTTAAGCATTCATTTGGTCTATGGAGGGCAAAAAGAAATGAAAAATATAAAGTAACAATTCACAAGTGGCAAATCGCCACTAACCTCAAAAAAGATATTTGGTAGTTGTTTTTAAAGGTTAAGTCCCTCGCTGAAAACTCCATGACTGGGCAGCTGTTCAATCCTCCCTTTCCCCCTTCCAGATCACTCACTGGCTGTCCCAAGGAAGCAGAGAGGCTGAGTTTTGGTGGAGGTCAGCAGCCTGCCCCATTTGAGATGTCAGGGAAGGGAGAGCCTCACTACATGGCTGATAAACTATTTTCTATTCCTGCTCAGAATTGCTGGCGGGGTTTGGTCCCCTTCACCGGTCCCCACCAGTCGTCTCTATCTGAGTTTTCTGGTATTCCTGCAAATCATTTTTGCTTCTAATCATGCTCATTGGCCATAGCCTTTTACAGTCATTTAAATTAGCTAGATTCAACACATTGCTTTAACGTCCACTCTGTTGGCCGGACTCTTGCTGAGCCATTCCTTACACAGAAGCCTCTGGCAGTATTTCAGCTCCCAAGAAAGCAGGAATCAATAGGCACAATCCATTCAGCATCCGTGCCACTGTTGACCTGTTCAGTATGCAGTATTTTCTCTTTCTTTTTTCCAAAAAAATTATTTTCAGAATTCTTTATGCAGTTTGCCTTAAAACCAGGCTAAAGCTGTATATCATACTGCAAACCCTCACCCCAGGCTCTCTGCAAATCTTTTGCCTATGTTTCCACAACCTGATTATTAATGTCATCGTATCACTCCCTCAACTTCAAACAGAAGTGTTTTTAATGGAAGTTCCATATGTCATTGCCAAGCTGTGTGAAATTTAGTCTTGTTTGGCCTACACATTCTCCCACTTTAGCCACCTTCTGCACTCTCTGTTTTTCACCATTTCCCTCAGTGCCTGTGGGGAGATAATTTTCAAGTCTCAGGGGAGCAACAACCCTTCTTGCTCAAGCTTCAGCCCACCAGCCTACATGGTTGCACAATACAATAGGAGCAGCTCTACTAATGTTGCTACAATTAGTCTAGACTTTCATCAGTGCACTAATAAAAGCCATAAAAATGGTATAGAAGGAGTTGTGGATGCTGTGTTCAGTATGAATCAACAGCCTAATATGGAGTTGTAGTACAAAAAATTTGGGCTCATTTTGTTACACTCCAGTGTTGGAAAAAACTGATCTAAGTTCTGCTACTGCTGTAAGTCACACAGAAGAGCACAATGACCCAAGGATAGTGAATACAATAGATTGCAGAATTAATTCTTTATATCTGGCGTAGGCAATCTGTAGATCTTCTCTCCCTGTGAGGCAAAATAGTTGGGGAACTTCAGTGGTTACAGGCTCAGTCCATAAACCCCACCCTTTATATTGTCCTTTCAGTGAAATTTGTTTGGTAATTTTTATTATTTCTATGTTGCAAAAGTGCAGACCATGCAAGAGGGGAAAGAAGTCTATGGCCTCTGCCTCTGTTATTCTTCTACTTTACATTTGCAGACATTTGTTCTGTAATTCCTTATATAGTTAAATAAACACCAGATGGCTTCCCAAACATGGCATATGGAGCTCTTCAAACCGATAGATATAAATCTAGTGATTTATGGTTTGACACTGCAACATATTTATCTGAAAATGGTTTCTATTAGAAGAAAATTTGGATTAACAAAAATAAATGTCTTCTGAAATGAGTGAAAAAAAAGTTGATGTTGAAGGGAAAACAAGAAACAACAAAAGAAAATAAAAACCTGGGAAAATAAAAGAAATTAAACTAAAAAAAATCAAGTTCAAGATTCCAAAATTGTAGTCTGGATTATTTCTACAATTGTTTTTGAATTTAAGTTTCAAAAAATATATGATTGGTTAAGCAGTTTCTACATTTCCTCTCATTAACTTGATTTTTAGAAACTTCATGAGAACATCTTTCTTTGTGGTTTTTTCTGATTAACTGAGGTTGCGTCTTTGCACCATCTGTGCTAGCTATACTTTGATGGTCAAATATAAGCACCAAATTGAAAGTCCCAGGACAAACATTGTTTCAAATTATATCTGTATCACTGTAAATTATGTAGTTAACAGTAAGAGAAACAGAAACAGGATTTGAAGACAGGGGAAAATAACTACTTTGAGCAGATAAGCAAACAGCAAGATTATATATCTAGACAGCCATCCTCTGTATTTGTATCTGTACTGATTTGAAAGCAAAACCTGTGAGAGACTTCAAGTCAGAAATGCAATTTAATAGGAGGAAAATATATTAAAAAAAAGTAAAATAAAATAAATGCAATAGTACAAAAGACTACTGACAGAGTCAGAATACAACCTGACACCTTGTTAGTTAGGGTGGTAGTAGCAGTCCAGATGAAATGGTCTTGTTGACACAGTGATCCTGTAGAAAGGTCTGGTAGCTCTTGTTCTCTGCAAACTCAGTGGAATGATGGCTCCCTGTGCTGTCCCAAATCCCAGATTATATCCTGGTGGGAATGCTTGGCTCCTTCCCCTGGGCGGAGCATCTCACAATGGGATGATCTCATTCTATGAGTCATGCAGTGGGTCCTTGATGGCCCATTAAACAGAGATAGCTCCTGGACAGAGTTACCTTTGAGTCATGTGGCAAGGCATTGATGGGCCCACTAACAGAAGATAAGGGAAACACTGCCCCACCTGCTTTCAACAGCTCCTGAAGATGGTGATAGAACACATATTTTGGGCACAACTTACATTTTAACCTAGGACGGTATCACTGTGAAAAGCCAGAAATACCCAAACCCTGTAAACTTGTTCTAACTTCTCTACTGTCACTATAATGAACTTCCATGACCTATTTCCACTGGCTCCCATTAAAAAAAAAAAAAAAAAAAAAAAAAAAAAGGAAAATGCCTGCAAATTACAGTGTAGAATTTCCAGGTAGGAATAAGAGTGTCTCTTATCTATATTTTTTTGGTACCTTTTTTGTGTTGACTCCTCAATCACCACCTCTGGGAGAAGAATCAATTTGTGGCTGTAGTATTTGAAAATGTGGGATGGAAAACTTTAGTTTTGTCTTTTTTAGTCAATTGACTCATCTCTATCAGGATCCAAAGCCTTTTCACCAAAGCTGCATATGCTGCAAAGTTAGAAGGCACGTAGGCCCTTTCCATAAGGTGTAGCCCAAAACAAGTAACTCCAAAATTATGACTTTTATTGTAGAACAATATAATACAAAATGAAACCTTGAGCCTCAAGAGAAGTTTAAAGTAGAATAGTAATTATTTTTTGTAGAAATTGTGGTTATATTTTGGAGAAATAAGTAATATGTTCTAAGGGGGATATTTAAATAAGATGATATTTTTATTCTTACTTTTATACTATCTCATAACTTCTACATTCCTCTTACCAAGAAAAGAGTTTCTTTCATTCTCAAATGAAAATAGCTCTCTCATATGCACAGCCTTCCTTTATTGAAATTTGCAAAAAAAAAGGACATATTTGCGTTCCTTAGAGAGTTTAAATTACATTATGGAAGTGTCATGGTCATTTAATGTATTTATATTCAGCTCCAATTTCTAGTGGCTTGGATGTTCCTATTGCTGTACCCTGTAGGGAAAATAAATACATCCAGGGCTCAGGACTGCCACAGAGATTTACTGTTCTCCTTAGGTGTATCTTTTGCTGCCTTCACAGAAAAAAAAATTTAAATGAAAGAAATCATACTCATATCAATGCTTGTTCCTATACATAATGTGCAATATACAAAAAAATCATTCTTGCATAGCACAGATATATTTTCATGCAAAATACAAGGTTCAAATATAAGAATATATTCAGGAATCAAGCACTAAATTATGCATGTCTGATAGATTTGTTTGCATGGGACACAAAAACCCAAAAATGGGGTCGTGGCTTAGGGCAGTAGAAGGAGAGGTTTAGCTGAAAAGGTGAAGAAAAGGTAGGAAGGAGTAAAGTAGCAGAAACTGGGCTGCCATTGAATGGATTATATGACTATATATGACATTTTAGTTGTGTGCTTCAAAATAGCATCAAAAGACTTTGTGGGGCAGCAAGAGGAGCAAGAATCTTTCAGATTGTTGAACTTTCAGAGCTTCCACCATTTGGGTGGTCTTTCACACTCTTTACTCAGAGGCTCTAATTCCAAATGTCACTTCACTGTCCCATGTATGAGTTGGCACCCTCACTTTATACAGCTCGTCCTAGGACCCAGGTGTCCTTGGGACATCCAGGAAGGCACCTGTGTGCAGTGGGAGCTGGAGTGAAGCATCCAAGTGCTCAGTTCCTCATCCAAACAATGAACTCTCCAGAGCTGCAGTCAGTTCCCTTCAGTGACCTTCATTATTTTCCAAATCCATTGGTCTTAATGCTGCATCCATTAAGCCTAGGAAAACCACTGGAAGACAGAATATCTGTGATGAGAGAGAACATCAGAAGAAAGACTTCTGTCCTCACAAAAAACAATGGAGTATAAAAGAAAGTGAAGGATAGGTAAAGAAACAGAGAGCAGTCAACATGAAACTGAAAGTGTCCCATAATGATTTGTGGGGAAGAAAAGAGACTTTTTCCAGCAAAAAAAATTAGCTAACAGGTTTCCACAGGAATAGAGGTTCAGGCATAATTCCAGCTGTCGTCAGTAGCAAAAAGAAATAATAAAGAATTAAAGTTTTGAGTGTTAGGGTTTCAGCTGTTTCTTACATGGAATGAGGTACAGGGGAAAATACACAGACAAAAGTCTATTATGCACTCAGGAAAAGGTAGGCAATTGGAGATCTATTTTTAGTCACCACCTTTTAGAACAAGAAAGCCTTGTACATAAAATCTAGTTTCTATTTAACTTATTGAAAGATGTTTCCTGCAAAATTTGAAGAATTAATTTTTAGAAAAATTCTTTGAGAGGCTGTGTTTCAAAATCCATGCTTACCTACACCATTTATCATGAAAGATTGTTGCCTTAAAAGTATGAATTCTGTTTATTTCCCTCTGAAGTCATCAGTTTGTTTGCAACACCACACTGATGACATGGAGACATCTATAATAGCAAAGGAAGGGAATTGAGCTTGTGAAGGGCTGACTACAGAAAATTCCACTCTATAACTTAGTTTGGACAGATACCAAAATTCTGTTGTTAAATTATGCAAATATTTTCTCAGTTAAGTAACCTTTTGGAAGTTGCTTGCTCTCTTCCTTTGATGCTTCATCAATATCTCCTTCCCTACAGTCTTTCATTCCTGCTGACTGTCTGTAATATAGCAGCATGCTGCAATGCCTCCTCCTGAATTAGTAATTTTACCACATACTGCCCACAAAAGCTCTGGGAACCCTGAGAACCTGCTGCAGCTAAGCCCTTTCTTCTTTCACCACTCTTATCATGTACAATGCCAAGAGTTTTATGTACACTAAAATGTATATTACTGTGCTTAG
Organism: Acrocephalus scirpaceus scirpaceus; assembly: GCA_910950805.1. Classification (NCBI taxonomy): domain Eukaryota; kingdom Metazoa; phylum Chordata; class Aves; order Passeriformes; family Sylviidae; genus Acrocephalus; species Acrocephalus scirpaceus. The sequence continues at coordinate 83,894,726 of OU383775.1, forward strand.
ATATTGTTTATCACAGGCAGCCACAGCATCATGAGCACTGGAAGTTTAATCCTGACCTTCATGGCCTTTATGATCCCTAAAGATTCTTGAGTGCAGTGATTGCAAATGAGTCTTTATGTCATGATGAGGTAATTGTGCTTCTAAGCCTATGATTTCAAAGAAAATCTGAAAGTTATGTTCATACACTGTCTGAAAGGCTCAGTAGCCAAAGCTTTTTTTATTATTATTGCCCAAAATGGCTTTAATTTGAAAAGCCTCATAGTTTCATGATTAGGTGGCCTAACATTTTTTAATCTCCACAACTAAACATACCACAGGTCACATTTGTTTGAGAAGTAGGTTAACAGCAGCAGCAAAATTTACATTTAATAGCTTCAAGAATGTTGCAACAGATGAAAAGGTAGACTACAGCAGCAAGGTGAGCAGAGGGCTATTGTGGAATCATTAGACTGCATGATCTACTTGAAAGGCAGGGGAACGAAAGAGTTAACAAAATGGACTTTGCTGGAATAAAGAAAAGCAAGAAGCAGAATGGATCTGCTTCCACAAAGACTTACTTGATGTTTATGAGCAATGAAGAGTTAAATTATGCTGAAGGTTTTATGTAAAGATGGATGATATCTACAGATGAATACTGGAAACAATAAAGATTTTAGATTCATTTTTGTGCTTATCCTTCATTTATACGTCAGGCTATCCCACCAAAATAATCATCAGGCTCCAGTTGTAATTTTACAGAAACATCACAGCATGCCTCAGTGGTTAGGGAAAATGGAGATGAATAGAAATGGAAAAGAAAGGAAGAGTTATAAAACTTAGTGTGTTTCACTGACTCCGAACTCCTCATAAAAGGATCCTTAAGTGAAAGCAGTCCAGTGCTTTGTTTCTCATGCGGGTTTTTCCCCTTTTTTCTTTTCTTAAAACAATCATTCAACACTAAAAAGCTTCTGGTATTAATGCTCCATAACACACTATGCAAATCAACCAGATTTTCCTTCAGTACATGTTGTTGCACTTTCAAAGGATCATGTTTTGCTTTCTTCAACCATCAAAGAACAGAGAAATAGGTTATAATATTTTCTTCCTAACTTCCATACAAATCTGATATTTAATTATACTTTATTATAAATAAAGTATACTTTATAAAGTATATTAACTGGTTTATTTTTCCTTTTTCATAAATGAGACAAGATATTGTCTCATCAAGTTTACAACACATGCATTCTGTTCCAACAATTTAACATATACATCAGTTGTATATATTACCCTTTGACAAATACAGTAAAATCAAGATACACCTAAAGAAAACATAGAGAGTGGATGAACCAGGAAATATAAACATAATTCTGTAACACCTACTGCTTAGCACCACTAGCCAAGATTTTGCTTTTTTTCATTTTTCAGCTGAACTAATATGCTATTTTAAAAAAAATTGACTTCAGATTTGTACTCCACATTTATGTCAATATAAGACAAGAATTTGGTTTCAAGGCAATTATTTCCAGGATCTAGAAGGATTTCTTTCCATACCTTTTAAGAAAAAAAAAAAAAAAAAGCATACTGAGCAAAATGTTGTGAATAGCAGTTTAGCAGTTTGTTTCTTACTGAAACAACTTGGACCTCATTCCACAAATTTTTTGTTTTCACTGGTAACTTTCACCAAGTGAATGTTTTCCCAGCCTATCATCCCCAGTGCTGACATCTCCCACATCTGTGAGCAGGCTTTTTTGAGGCATCCTCACTTCACCTCACACACTAAATGTATTTTTTCCCAAAACCTAATCTGTGTCTCAATCAGTGTTTCTTTCAAAGTCTGGCTTGCTTTCATACTTATAGATTCCACTATTTTATTATTTTGAACCACACTTTCCTTCCATGAAAGGATGAATAAAAGTATCTGCATGTACAGATCATCTTAATGCACATCTTTCCTCCCCTAAACATCACACAGCCCTGGGCTACCCTGCACGGGGTGACATGTACCAACCACACCAGAGAGACTGTTCTGTCCAAAAGGTGTGCTGCTGCTAACCCACGGCAGCTAACCCATATCCCACTTGAACACTGGGCCTAAGATTATCCTGAAACAACACTGGAGGGTCCCTCCAGACAGGATGTCCTCTCCTCTGAGTTCTAATTTAGGTGTTTCCTCTAACTCTGCCTTCTGGCTCCTGTTATAAGTCTGGCAGCAGCACACCAAGGTAGTATTTGGGCTTCTGTTCCAGCCACAGCCTCTCTGTTCTCCTTGGTGGGTGTGCAGAAAGTTTTTACCACATAATAGATCTATAGTCTTTACTTACATATATATACTCATAATCCTTAAAAACCTCTCCAGTTTGGAAGGTGACTTTTGGATGTCTCCCTGTTGCAAAAGAACAAAATGAACTCTTGATATTTGATATTAAAGAGTGAAGAGAAATTGAACAGGAAATTGGAGTGCGAGTGATGTGAACCTATCTTAATACAAATTTTGATTGTTCACGTGGTTTTGATTCCAGCTTGCAGAAACCAAAACATTTCAGTATTTCTGGAATACTGAATATGCTAATTACACTGACAAACCCACCAAAAACCCTTTACCTTCTCCATTTCTCATGTCTGCTCTAATTATGTTTACAAAAATAAAAAAATCTCCTCTCCATCTTTATTTTAACCTGTTAAAAAAACTGAAATTATTTTTCTCCACTTGGGTTGTACTCTGTATTTTTTAAATTAACTAAGAATCCATTCTAAATATTTCAGTTTAAGCTGAATATATTTTCTTAATGTGTGAGGTAAGAATTATTCATTTTTTATATTAATTAATTTTCTTTTGTGATCCTTGCATTATGTATCAAAGCTATTCAGTTCCTCCTGCATTTATGATGGTCACTTTCTTACTTATAATATCTACAGCTACATATATATAATTAATTTGTTTTTTCCCTACAGTCATGAAAGACAACATTAAATTAAAAGCCATTAATAACCTTCCTCCATAATAGTATGCCTTATTACCAAATCTACTATTGTCTCCCAGTTTCTTAGTTCAGTCCATATTATATCAAATCATTATTTGGTTGTGTGGGTGTATTGTATCTTTCTTTATATTAATTTTAAACTAACAAGAGCATTTCTTCTGTACATTATGTCTTATGCTGAACATGTACAAGTTTTGGCTTACTTGTAAAACATCTTAAAAAATATATTTAGCCTGTGTAATTTTTTCAGGGTTAACACAGGTTTGTTGTTTCCTCAGGAGAGACAGATCTCTGTGTGAAAATATGGAATGAAAAATCTAACTGAAAGTGACCAAATTAATTTAGAGAAGGGTGAGCAAAAAAGAGTTACTTGAAGGGGAAACATGAGACACAAAATAGTAGTGCCACAGAAAAAGAAAGAATAAGAAGAACTATATAAAGTTATGCGTGGGTGACTACTAGAATAAAACAGAAATTTCACAAAGAATACATTAAAAAGTGCCTGCAAACAACATGCAAAGAATTCTTCCATGCCTTTCTCTCTCTGTAGGTTCCTCTGACAGTTGGTTGTTCTGTGAATGTCAGTTAGATTTCCCAGTCCTCAAATATTCCTACCTACCATGTTTTTCTCTATTGTGTTTATGAACACAAATAACAAACTTGGGAAACAACCCATACTTCTTGTCTGAAAAGCAAGCTGGGCAGAAATCTGCCAGAGTTCTCTTATTCCATAGAACTATTTATCCCTGTCTGTAGAGCAGCTTGGTCATGTGTGACTTGTAAAAAATTAGGGTTTTGACACACATTGGGGAACAGTTTATAAATGTGTTTTTACTGACTGCATATAAGCAAATACCTAAGAACATTGTTATTTATTACATTTGCCCTAGGGCACTAAATAACAATTTGAAAACAGTTATAAGGAAAAAATCCCACATCCTATTGTATGTAATACTTTTTATTTTAGGACATTGGACAATGGAAAATGAAAGCTGATTATGCAATTTTTGTTAGCTGCCAAACACACCATTACTGGTAACTGGCTTTCCAAACTATTTTGATAATTAATATGGGGTTGAGAAATGTCTGATCTAAAACGGACATGGTGCATTTAACTAAATAGCCAATTACTCATACAATGTATCTTGGCTGAAGGAATATGAACTTAGATTACCCAGAGTAGGCTGTGTTTCTGATTTTACTAAAGATATCCTAATTGACAAAAACATAAGAGTGAAGTCATAATCTCGGGATTTTACAACCTAAATCAAGATCTTTATATATTTGCACAATTCAATATTGTTTCAAGGTAATATTTAAAGGATCCCATTATTAATAATTTATACTTACACCTAAATTAAAGTAGTACCTGAACCTAATTAGACATTCATCTTTATCCAGTTTTCACTAGCATTAAAATTATTTTTGGCTAGTATCACTTACCCCAAACATTATTGCTTTCTTTAGTGAATTGTCTTTTTCAAAAATAAACACATTGGGAGGGAGAAATTATTCTTCATCATGCACATAGTTAGAAAATCATACATTATAGTGGCCCATGGCTTATACATATCATAAAGTGATATATTTTTCACAGGTGAAAAGGACGAAGAGAATAAAAACCAGTATCTGGTGGAACAGTGGAACTGAGTGTAGTGCATAATATCAGTAATACCATGAGTGATGTCAAATATAGTAAACATCCAAAATGTGCCATGACTTTTCAGTCAATGTTAAAAGAATGAATGTGAAAGAGTAAACAGGAAGCTTCGATAAAGATGACTTAATTTCCATGACTTCTTTTTTAAGTATGTCTTTTGCTAGGGAGTTTTTGATTATTTGGTTTGACTGCTTTATTTCATGCTATTAAAAAAAAAGAAAAGAAAGAAAAGAAAGAAAAGAAAGAAAAGAAAGAAAAGAAAGAAAAGAAAAGAAAAGAAAAGAAAAGAAAAGAAAAGAAAAGAAAGAAAGAAAGAAAGAAAGAAAGAAAGAAAGAAAGAAAGAAAGAAAGAAAGAAAGAAAGAAAGAAAGAAAGAAAGAAAGAAAGAAAGAAAGAAAGAAAGAAAGAAAGAAAGAAAGAAAGAAAGAAAGAAAGAAAGAAAGAAAGAAAGAAAGAAAAAGAAACCACGAATTTTCCAGTTCTATTTTCTCACTTTCTAGGGGGATACTATAATGATAATGAATAATAATAACAGTAATAATAGGTAGCAATTATCTGCTGCACAGCTTCTTAGTCTTATTTGCACAACCTTGGTGTGCCTTTACTGTGTAAAACACATTAGAAATGCTGTATTTGACCCTATTTATCCCACTGTTCATGTGAAGTAATACACAGAAGGTCTGCCATAAAAATACATCTCTCAGACAGTCCATGGCTCTCATCAAACCCATTTCCTTTTGTTGTGAGGCAAACCCACAGGCTCTTGTGCCAGTTCAGGGTGGTGCACACCCTATTGACAGGCAGCATGGTCCTCACTCTTCCTTCTGGCTGAACTCCCCACCACTCCTACGGCTGAGAGCCCTTGCTTCCAGGGGACCAAACTGACCACATTCTGAGCAATGCAAGCCAGTATATAGCTAAACACTGCTGAAAGGGCAAGATTATTTAGTACCTTAAAAGCCAGAAGGACTTGCTATAAAATGAATAGAAACCTTTTCTTGATCTTCTGTAGCCTTTGCATGTCCAGCCCATCATGTTACACTCAGGCAAATACACTGGATTTCAGGGAGCTGCTTATATCATACATACCATGCCTAAATTTGGCTTATGTGCTCTTCCACAAGTTGCAGAGAGAGGATAAAGAGTGCCAAAATCAATTTTTTTTTTTGGCACAAGTAGACAAGTATGAATGAAAAAATTAATTTCAATATAGAAGGATAGAGTCACTTCTGCTTAATAAGCATTAAAAATAAATAAATATCACTTTTTATAAATGGATTTTCCTTTAAACTGAGCTTCAACTTTTTCTCAGCCTACTAGTGCAGGAGCCATTCTTGAAGTGATACAGGATGGGTGCCAATTCTTACAGCAAACATGAACATTTTCTCTGTTTCAAAATTCATATGCAGTTTTGGCAAGGCAAATCATAATGTTCTTTTTAAGGATATTTGGAAAAAGATTAATCTACCATAGCCACTATGGAAAGAAAAAATATTAGGTGAAGATTTGGAAATCCAAATGTATAACATGGAGCACCTGCAAAACCTATCTCTCCATAAATTGAATTAACAGAAATTCTTCATCTCAGTGTCCCTTTTCTGTGGAAACCAGAAAACTGATAAAATCATTTGTCTTCCTAGATGGCCTTGGTAAGAACACAATTATTAGTAGCAATGAAGTAAAGAACATAAAAATTACTGGGTGTGCATTTGGATGATCATATTTGCTTTCTATAAGGCCTAATACACTCGAATTTTCTGTCTGAAGGAAAAGTTGAGATGACTAAGTTGCTGTAAATTCTACCCCTTATTTTTAAGAGAATTTTAACTAGAAAGAGTTTTTTCAAAAAACAAATTTACAAGCAGAGTTCATGGAAGAAGTTCCAAGGGTTTTTTCCTAGCAAAGCTCTCCTTCTTAAGCCACTGGTTGTTTTGGCCAAACTCATAACAGGGCTGAGAGTATTTTAGAGAGTAGCATAAGCTCCCTAGCGTGCACTAAGGAAGTATCAACTTGCTTGTAGCTCTTGAGACACCAAGTGGAATTCTCAAGGGTCAAGATCCTCCCTCCCTCCCTGTAAAAATTGTTAACTGGGCCCAACAACACCGTGCTGGTGCTGAGCTGAGTTCATTTAGGGAGATTTCATCATTTCACAAGAAAGACTATACAATTGCAAAATTATTTGCAGTCTTAAGAGGAAATGTTTCTGAAAATAATCAGAGTTGAACAATTAAAAACTGGGTTTGCCTGAATCCACACTTTTGTTTAGGAGTTTTAGCTTTTCCTTCATGATAGAATTAATCTATTAATATTCTCTTTTTACCTTGCTGTCAATTTTTGGTAAGACATTAGTGTAATATTTCAAAAAAATAAGAGTTGTGTAAAGAGCTTCTCTTTTCAGTGTTTCTGTACTGCTTCAGAGCAGTTTTTACTGACTCCTCTGAGAACTAAATTGGCTGTTAAGTCATTTAAAACCATTAAAGTTAACTGTACCAATAAAAAGTTACAGGTGCTCAGATGTAGAAGAGAACTATGTCTGTACCTGATTTTTGCACAATCCCCACCCTTTATGACTGATCTGTAATATTGATCATGCACTATGGGAGGGGAGAAGTTCTACAACTGACACCAGTAAAGTGGAAAGCATTTGGGAAACACTTGTTTTATATAAATATATATATTTCTGAACATTTATAGTCTATATTGCAGTCTCTAACATGAAACAGTAGTAAGTATTGATCTTTATTCTACAACATAACAAAGCCTATACTTACAGGAGTTCAGAGACCAGATGCAGAGAAAAATGTAGGTTCTGATGCTATCCCAGGCTTCAGCACTATTGTTCTGGTTTCAGCTAGGGTAAGTTAATTTCTTCTCAGTAGCTGTTCCACTGCTGTCTTTTGAGAAGAAGAGTCATCATATGCAAGGTAAAATGTCATCACCTATTTTGCTGAAGCAGACTCCCTAGAATTAGGATTTTCCATAGTTCTGCAAGGTCACATTTACTTATATGAATTTCTTATTTTTCACAGAACTTTATATCTGTGGGTTTTTTCATTTCCAAAATAATACAGGAGGAAATACTGATGCAAAAATCAAACAAAATAGGTATAAAATTTATCAGATGAAAATATCAGGGAAATAATTAAATATCTCAAATCCAATCAACTAGAATAACAGTCAGTCTATTACACAACTTTATTAGTAATGTTTATATATTGTAATAACTGGTGCTGAAATTGGCCTCTTCAAAAACAAGCATAGTGAACAGGTTCTTCCCTGGATATTGACAAGGAAAAAGGCAACGTGAGAGAGAAGATTCAGCACCAGCGTGGTTCATTTTTGATTGTAAGGGTTGTTAAAAAATGTTCTGCTGGGAATATAACACAGGCATTTCTTTTTTGCTTCAGGCTGGAGGAATGCAATGTGCTCCTTTTTTGCCTTGCCCAAAACACCTTCTGCAATAGTAGTGAAGAATAACTGGCATAAAGATGACTTTCCTCTAGCTTGGGATTCCTTTACACTTGGAAACACCTCAATCTCTTCTCTCCTTTACAGCTGGCTGGATGTTTTTTAACAATATTGAAATAAAGGGACAAGGGTAGTACAGCTGACCTGGAAAATCAACACCTCATCTTTTTTGCTTAATGATGCAAAAATGAAATGGCTTCTCATCACTGAGAATTTACAGACAGAGGATCCCAAGTGCCTTTTTATGTCTCTCATCTTAGCTAAAGACATGAAACCTGATTAAGGAAAGTTAATTTGCTCAAATTACAACAATCCTAAATGCAATCATTATTATTTAAAGCAGAACAAAATTAATCATAAATATATTTCAAATGAGTCAGTGAATTTCTACTATAGCATCATAAGGACTGGTACTAAACCCAAAGCCCTAGAGCATTTCATACAGCATTTCATACAATTACAGATAATTATCATATTAAATCGTTGCTGATTAGCTTTGGCAATAACATTATGACTAGTGGAAAGGAAAATAGAGCAGGTGACACATCAGGCATAGATAACAATTTAAGAATAATGTTAGGAAAAATTTAGAAACAGTTTTGGGAAAAAAAAAGGTAAGAGAGACATAAATAAGCAAGCCATTCTCAGAAAAGGCCAGTAAAGAAGCAAAGAAAAAAATATTGCAGAGACACAGGAAGTTATGAGGAAATAAATTGTGATCATATGAAAATTTGTAATAATAGACATAGATGGATTTGTGAAACAAAGTTTTTAAAGACTAAGAACATTTGAAAGAACTAAAGAAAGTAATTGGCAAGGCTAACCCAAAATTAAGTGGTGTTTATCTCTGCTAAGAGTTAGATTGCCCAAGCTCCTAGAAACATGGCAGTGAATAAGAGGCCACATGTGTCTCAGGCTGCAGGAGGCTGAGGAAACGAAGTTGGGCAGGTCTGTGTTTATCTGCAGTCCTTGCCATCTGAGAGAGGAGATATGGTGTGCTTTGGTAGCACACAGGGATAGGAAAACAGAAAATTTCTGTTGGAAAACACTGGATATTGAAGACGTGGGTTCATTTCTACCACAGCTTCTGTCATCATGCAGTACATAATGCATCTTTATGCAATAAAATGTGGTTACAGTAGGACTAGCACTAGGACTACTGAAGAAGAAAAGAAAAGGGGAAAACATGAACACTGGGGATAGCAAAATAGAAAGAGAATTACTTGCAAAACAAGTAATTTTTGTAATTCCTTATGACCGTTTTTATTGCTTCACTGACAAATTCACTGGTCCGTATTCCTATTTGCCTGAACCGTCAGATTGATACTAGCATTCATTCAAAAAAAACCCACTAGTTATCTTTAGAAGAAAATTGATTTCAGGATTCTCAGCACTCTTTCTCCTACCTGTTTCATGGTTTGTACACTGATTTTTCAGCCATTCAGTGTGGCCATCATCAGTGTGTCAATTGCCTCCTTGTTATGCTACAAGCCCATGTGTCTCCAGTCTGAGGCATTAGGACTTGGAATTACACTTGTAAACTCATTACCTCAGACCATTACCCTGGGAAAAAGGCTGTTTTACTAAAGAATAATAGAAAGATTAGCAAGAAATTCTTCTACCTACACCATGCTGTTTACATTTCAGCCCTGTTTTATTAATTCCGAGGAGTCTGGCACCATTTTCTTACTCCCAGTTGCTTTCTACTGACTTCTCCAAACTTTAGAAACAATTTCATCACAGCAATTAACACAGGAAAAGAAAATCTTGTGCACTTGATTGCTGTCACATTTGTGGATGCTCAGCTGTGTAATGAACCCTGACTACAAACCTCGGGTATAAACTTACTTGTCTTTGTTGTTTTCACAGTATTTTTACTAAGTAATTTCACTCAGAAAACAAGTGTCTATTTAAACAAATGCTGCAGCTGTGGGATGTTTCAGACTTGTGGAAAATCCTCCAGCTAACATGTTCCTGGATCCATTTTCACATCAGTGGTGTCAGAGCAGACTCTTTTCCATGCTTGTAACTGTTCCTCCACAGCCAAAACACAATACTGTTTGTTCTAGGCTTTTATCACTGGCCTTCTTCCCCGTGCACTATGTGCAAGGATGTAAATGGGATGTGTATGTTTATCGATGTTCAGTTGCATGCATGGGAATGCATATCCCATACAGCTTCCAAATACCTTTCCTACAAATGCCATATAGCTGTTGCACCTATTTTTTGGCCACACTTTCATGTTCCTGAATTCACACAGATTTGTTAATTGCCCAAAAGGTTCTACATATATAGAGGTCAACAGATTAAAAGTCCTGGAACAGACTGTTACACATTATAGGTTTTGTGGCTCAGTATCTGGCCTTCTGACCTGTTATTTACTGTGATGATCCTGAATGATTGTGGACTATTCTTTTTTTCTTTTACTATTATGCTAAAAAGAGGAAAAAGAGACAAGTTAGATGAATATTTGGTGCTTGTATGCCACTCTTCCTGCTCTTCCAGAAATCACTGTAGAGTGGCAGAGCCACAGATAATTGCTATCAATTGCACAGATAAGCATGGGGAAGCTTCTTTGTCAGCACAGTTGGAATTTGGTTTTTTGTGAATCCTAGAAAGGCTTTGACACAGTAGAGTTTGTAGAAACCTGGGGCTAAACATGAAAATACTCCTATTAAAAAAAAAGCTTTATAGCAACACAAAACCAGTTATCATTTTTAAGCTCATCCTTACTAGGAATACATTTTATATTTCTTACATTGGACTTTTTACCTTTAGTGAAGTAAATTCCTAATTAAGATGATTACATAAAAAGTGAGACTCCCTCCAAATAGTTGCTATGTGGACTAAACTAAAATCTTTAGCTCAGTCTTTAGGAATTCTTAGCAACCCAGAAGCTTGCCACCACTTATTTTCTAAACTTTCTTTTGTAAATAATAGATGTGCCCTCAGAAGGAAAATATTTGTATGTTGTGCACCATAAGCCTAGCATCTGCTAGCTGTTTTCTTGCTTGGCTCGTTCTTCTAGTTTTTCTTTGTTTGCAAAATACATGAATCCTGAAATTGATTTTTTTTTTCAGTATTTCAGGCAATTATTATGGATGTGACAGAATTTCATGATCTTTCTTAAGGTGCCATAGGGAAGTCTAAACAAATTCTAATTAGAGAATATTTGTATATTTTCTTCACACAGATTTTGAAAAAATAAAACCAAACCTATTCAAACATAACATAATCAAAGAGATTTTCAATATATCCTTGTCTGTTGTGCACAAAAGACAAAAGGGTGAAGTTTGCCTGTTGTTATGAAAGCTAGCAGAGGACCTACAGCTAAAATTATGCCAGAGAGAAACTGTTTCCCCTTGCAAATATGGTAGAAGTAGATGGCCTGTGAGGAAAATCAAGACTTCAATCTGCCAACCATCCTGCAGTTAGACAGACTGAGAGAGCTGGAGTTGTTCAGCATGGAGAAGAGAAGCTTTCAGGGAGATTTCATCTTGGCCTTCCAGTACCTGAGGGAGTTTATAACAAGGAGGAAGAGAGACTCTTTAATATGGGCAGATAGTGACAGGACAAGGGGCAGCGGTTTTAAACTGCAAGAGAACAGGTTTAGATTAGATGTTAGGAAGAAATTTTTTACTCATAGAGTAATGAGACACTGGAACATGTTGCCCAGAAAGTTTCTGGATGCCCCATTCCTGTAAGTGTTGAAAGCCTGGTTGGATGGGGCACTAAACAACCTAGTCTAGTGAATGATATCCCTGCCCATGGCAGGGGAATTGGACCTAGATGATCTTTATGCTCCCTTCCAACCCAGACTATTCCTTGATTCTGAACTAGGTGCATCAAGGATGGTGCCAAAGGAAAGAGGGTGAAGGGAACATAGAGAACACTCAAAGGACAGGGCCATCTCTCTCACTCCACTTCAGGTGGTGATATAGCTAGACCCTATCTCAAGTGTTCGCACTCAAATACATGCACATGAAAAGTAGTGGGAGGAATTTAGGGTCCATGCACTGTCAGATGTCTATGACATCACTGTAAATGATGAGATGTGGTAGCACTGTAGACTCTGTGGGAATACAGTGTCAGTCACAAGGTAACAGTTAGGGAACAGTTGAGCTGTCTGGACATGAAGCAATCTGCAGGATTAGAGAAGATGCATCCCTGTGGGTTCCTGCATATATCATCAGAAAGCCACTGTAAGTAATTTTTGAAAGGTGATAGCAATCACAGAAGTTTCCTATCAACCATAAAGAAGGCAACAAGGGTGAAAATCAAGATACCTAGCCTAACCCCAGGAACACTGTGGACAAAGTCCTCTGGAAAGACATTTTCAAACACATATTTTCCAAACAGTGATTTGGAAGATGAATATGAATTTACCTAGGGTAAATCAAGCCTTACTAACTAGCTATTTATTATGAGATGATTCATGTTTAATAGACAGTTTCAGTGTTTTAACTTGCACAGAGGCAAGGGAGTAAGAATCTTTCAGTCATAATAGTTAATACCCCACATTCTACTAGACAGATGTTTATAAGAGGGGTTTCTGTAATGATGAAAATCTACTGAATTGAATCCCAAATCAAAACATTAAAATAAACATCCCAAGATTGTGGTGCAGCAGAACATAGATCTTCCTCTGGAACTTTATTTGAATCCTCTCTAAATTTGTCTCCCAGTCAGCTGCCTGTTCATATGTAAAAGTTGGAAATACTGATGTCCATAGTTTAAATATCAATTCTCTCTTGTATTCTGGCTCATACAAGTATTTCTGAATTTACATGTTTCTTCATTTCTTGAGACCTGCAGGACCTCAGACACTTATCAAATACCTGTGAAAGCTCTCAAAGCCAGACTTTAACCTGTCTTGACCTTGACAACCACACACTGAGTTTTACAGAAAAAATATGCAAATTTTGTTAAAGAACTTCAAAGTGTTTGAAAAATCTATAAACGAAAGGGAAAGAGTCACAGTTCAAAATCACAAACAGTTCACTCTTAGATTAGTAAATAATCCAGAAACAGCCCATAAGTATCTGTAATTACCTTACTGTCAATGATGCTTGAAAATATAATAATGCTGTTTTAAGGACCCCTAGGTTATGTCTTCCTGAATTAGCCCACAAATACAAAGTCTCATTCATTTAACTAATTTTTTCTGGATTTCTGCCAGAACACTGCTCTCTTAGAAGAGTTTCAACAGGAGTTAAGCATATTAATCCACACATTATCAAGCATAGATGTATTACTGCCAAAAGCAGAACCACAGAGAAAAACCATCTTCAAGACTCATTCATACATAATGGAAGACTTCGAAAATGTTTCTTCTCAGAAATTACTCACTCTCTAATTTTCTCTAATTTTTATATCACTGGCTACATTTTCATGAAGGGAGACATAGGCAATTCTTGGTGGTCTTCTTCTTGGTTTTTTTTCATCCTTTAATCTTCATTTTTAAAGTTATCAAGCTTATTGCTTTCAGACTGAAACAATTTCTGTCTTGAAACTATTGAACTATTGGAAAGCAAGCATATTAACTACACCACATACAAAGTCATGAGTGAGTGTCCGGTCTTTGGACACTTTCACCACTTTCTCTTCAGCTGAGCTTTGTGAAGTATAAAATGTACTTCAGAACTTGTTTGCTGGGCCCAGGGTTCTCTGGATTGAAGATCATCACTTGTTACTGCCAAAGGGGGACATTTCAAGTGTTACTTGCAGTATAAAAGAAATTGTTTTAACATATGCAAACTATAAAGTTGATTTGCAGTTAAAAATTTAATACACTATTTGGCAATACATCCTGGCTGCTTGTAATATAGCCATGAATTTAGAGGGGTTTTATGATGTAATGCTATCTACTTATTGACGGTTTATCTTGCTAAAAATATTATTGAGAAGAAGAAACCTGACACTGCTGTTAATACAATATTTTTTCCTCTTTTTGATGTGCCCCTAGCTCTAGAATCTTTTGCTGATGACCTTAACCAGGTGTATTTCCATATGAATGTCTCACCCTTGATTCATTAGTGTATTCAATGCTGACTGGCAGATCAATAACCGATCATGATTTTGAACCACTGGCCAGGTGTACTAATCCATGACATCAAAATTCCACTGGAATCAACTTTTTTCTAGTGGTAATTTCTTGAAATCATCACAACAAAGGGCAAGAGTCCAGGAAAGGTGTTTGAACACACATGGGACTTTGTTTTGAGGGTAAGCCTAACTTGGAACTCAGAATAGGAGGAGAATACTTTGTAATACTACACACAGAGGCGTGTTGTTCCCCAGAAGAGAATGCTTTAACTTTGAACCTCCTTCAACAGGAAAGTAAAAAGGATTCAGCTGGGACCAGATCAGAATAACAGAAATTGGAAAGATTTTTTTTTTAAAGATACTATTTATTACTAGGGGAAGTTTCCAGAAGTGAACATAATGAAACCAGATCCAATTCGTTTTTTCTTTGCCTTGTTGAGGCCAAACACTTGTTACAGTTATTTTCTGTGAAGCTGACAAGGTAAATTTACTTTATGAGAAAAAAATGCAATTTGATACATCTTTTTTTGCTCTACAAGGCCTTTCATGTGCTGAAAATAAAACTACTACAGTCAGACTGGTATGATCCAGAGGGAAGTTGTTCATAGTGAACAAAGTAGTAAAGTACTCTCAAAGGTTAGGTCCTGTGTGAGGAACACCATGCCAGAAGGTCTTAGATTGTTTTTTCTGTACTTAGATAGAGGCATAGGAGCTCTCTCAGTTAATATCTTCCCCAGCCATTGGCACAAAGCAGGTGTGTTCACTACCAGCCCTGCAAACATTGTCTCCACCCTCCTGCTCAGCTCTAAATTGACCACGCTTGCTAGTATTAACTTCATGTATTTTAGGAGCTACTTTTTAAACAATGTGGATATGTCCTTGGGATGGGAAAATTTTTTTCAAATACCATCAAACAAAAGCCAAGACACCTCTTTTTTTGTTGTTGAAATCTTCTCTGAGAAGAATACTGTTTTCCTGAGTGCCTGTTCATGGATTTAGCAAGCAAACAGAGAAGAGAAGACAAGCCAAAGAAACCAATGAGGTGATGAAGGATTTGTCTGAATCATGGTGAAATGACTATCAGTGCTCGCTACTCTAGTCCTATTCCCCAAAATTGTACAAGTTACTAAAAAGGGGAGACAATGTGTCCTGGTTTTAGTTTGTCTATAAGAAGCAAAGTAAAAGAAGCAGCAACAGAAAAATAATGGGAACAGCAAGAAATATTTATGAACAGGAATGAATTATTATGCTAATTCAAAGAAAAGCATGCTCTATATATAATTGGGGTAATCCTCCACATCTAATATGATGCTTTCTTCTGTACCTGTAAATATGGTTGTTTTTCACTGGCCATTATAGAAAACATAAACCTACTGATGTTTTTTGATGGGTTGTCTTTTCACAAAGCCACATGAATAGTTCCTGCAAATTTTGATTCTCTATCCTGCATTCCTTAATATGTTTCACCCAATTTCAGGGTCTAATTTCTGTGATTTTTAAATTCATGCATTATCTCAATAGACTCAAACTGTATTTCCCAATGAATGTCTGTTTCATGACATGTCATTTTTTGGACCAATCAGAACAACACATTCTGTTATGTATCTTATGTTGTATCCTTTTATAAATAAAGGAGATTTTTATGTGACTCATTATATTGTATGAAGCCACTACAACAGGAACGTCTTTAGAAAACCCCTCCTCCTTTTTTTTTTTTCCCAGGTTTGATTCTCTGGTTTGGATTCCACAAACAGCAATGCTTTTGCACTGTGCTACTGAGACAGATATGCTCATGGAGAAGTATGGTATAAAGATGTGTCAGAAGAGTGTATAATATATGTCTCTAAGCATAAATGATTTCATACAAATTATGTACAAAGAATAAAGTAGAATTTTAAACATAGAAACATGAGACTAGAATAATATCTCTGTTTTTCATATTTCTGGATCCTTACCCTCTTTTTTTTTAACCAACAAAGATTATGTGCTATATTTGAGCTTCCTTGTCTATATAAGAGTAAAAATGACAAATCAAAGAATGTATTTTGCAGCTGGGAACACAAAACTAGAGAGAGAAGATACATTTCTTCTCTTCAGAGACAAGTTATTGAGGCAGTCTTGATTGAGCACTGGCAGTCTAATAAGAAACTGAAGAGCAGTACTTTCCCCCTTGAGCTGCAGGCTG
This sequence comes from Acrocephalus scirpaceus scirpaceus, assembly GCA_910950805.1. Classification (NCBI taxonomy): domain Eukaryota; kingdom Metazoa; phylum Chordata; class Aves; order Passeriformes; family Sylviidae; genus Acrocephalus; species Acrocephalus scirpaceus. Next base: position 83,911,044 of record OU383775.1, read on the forward strand.
TATTTCATACACTCTCCTGGGCAAAAGAGAGCTTCAGTTACAGTAGGGGAAGAGTTATGAAGGCTGACAAAGTAGTGGAAGGTAAAAAGTTGCAAGCTACTTTTGAGCTTCTAGAGGATACAATTCTTTCCACTGAGCAAATTATAAGTTTCCTTTCCTGCAGAGACGAAGGGAAGGGAAGGGAAGGGAAGGGAAGGGAAGGGAAGGGAAGGGAAGGGAAGGGAAGGGAAGGGAAGGGAAGGGAAGGGAAGGGAAGGGAAGGGAAGGGAAGGGAAGGGAAGGGAAGGGAAGGGAAGGGAAGGGAAGGGAAGGGAAGGGAAGGGAAGGGAAGGGAAGGGAAGGGAAGGGAAGGGAAGGGAAGGGAAGGGAAGGGAAGGGAAGGGAAGGGAAGGGAAGGGAAGGGAAGGGAAGGGAAGGGGAACATTATCAGTCACAGAATCAAGAAATTTCTGCCAAAGACAGGCTAGAAATTTGGCTGTCCAACTCTGTCTCACAAGTCTTTGGGAGATTTCACTTTACTTTTAGAAGCCTTGAAAGAATGCAACTCATCTCCAATGTAATTAAACTAGGTAACTAAAAAAATCCATAATTCTGTAAAGTGCAGATACATTTTGTCATAGCTCCTCCTAAATGTGATTATTTTTGCTTTGAGTAAAGTTTCTAGTTAAAAAAAATACTGTATGGAATAGGAAAAATCTAGGCTAAGTTGAGTTTACTGACAAAAATATTGTGTATTCTGACGCATTTAAAGGTTTTTTGATAGTCTTATAGGATCTTCCTTAGTACAGAGGAAGAATAGCAAAAATGAAATTGCATTGATGAAAGGATGGATGAGGCCATTATATTTTTTGTCATTTTTCATAAAGTGTCGTCATATTTTTGTAAATTATAGTATTTTTTTGTTTATTTGTTTATTTTTATTTCCCTTGTCTTCATTCATTCATTCATTCATGAATAAGCTTTTATATTCTCTTAGTTCATAGAGATGGTTTTCAGCACCAAACAATGTGTAAATGACCATTTTTTTTCCAAGGTTTTCACCACACAAAAACTCCCCTTTTCTCACTATTCATGAAAATTTCTGACCCAAAGAGCTACTAGTTCTACAAAAAAAAAAGAGCAGAGATTGACAAAAGGAATAGAAGTAAGCAAGGAAATGGGTGACTATGAAGGGGTCCTGTTCAAACAGAAGCTTGAAGCAAAATCACACTTCCTTCTGCTCTCTCATTTTCTGTTCAGGTTTCTTGTGTTCTGGCTCCAGGGATAGAAATATGCTGATTTCTCTGCCTGGGAAGTAGCTATCATGTATGAATCCTATATTGTTGTCCATTTTTTTCTATGGATTACCACCTAACATAAGTATCTTTTCCAGTCATAGAGCATTTATTACTAATGTACTCCATAGCTGTCTACATTTTAAGCTATCATTTACTTTTGCATGTGCAATAGGAATGCCATTCAACCATCAACTTCTTAAGTACAGCTATTAAAAAGAAGAATTATGTTGGATTAAGTGCTTTTTTTATAGTCTTTTTCTCCATAATTATAGCTACAGTTTTTGGCTAAAATGTCAGCAACTGGGACTTGTAAATGGAAATAAAGGAGCTTTGGGGACAGGAGTACCATGCAAACAGAGAAGGTCAGGTTGCTTTCTTGATTAACGGATCATTTGTTCCAAGTGCTGATGTCATAGCTATATTTCAGTGTTTGCTATGTTGTAAATAAATATTGCAGCTGCAAAATTCGTTACTTTCTAATAACCCAGCAAATTTGTGTAATCAAAGGCATTGAAAGTAAATAATCTAAAAATTTTACATAAAATTGTATATGTATACAGCATATATGAAAGCCACATGTACCATTTTATCTAAGCAAAAGACAAATAGCCTAGTGAAAAAGGAATAGGATTGAAAATTAACAGAAAGCTGATTTGCATTTCTTTCTTCACTTGAGAGCTGAAAAGCAGATTAGGAAAAATAATACAAGAAAAAGAAAAAAACAATTATACAGCCTAAGTAGTTCCAGAGTCCATCCTTTGGCCATAGGACACGAATGGCCACCTCTACATGGTCAAACAACTAGATTCCAAAACACCTGACAGTGTCCATACTGCCTGCTGGGAACAGCCTCAGACTGTGCCAACTCCCAAAGGAGGGAACTGTTTGTGAGAGAGATACCAGCCTTGCCAGGGTCCTGCCCCCAAGGTACAGGGAGTTAAACCTGAGAGAACAGACTTGTCCCTTGCTTCTCTCTGGCTCATGACAGTGGCAGCCACAGTCAGCTTGGAGGGGGAGGTTGGAGTCCAGGTCCTGTGTTAGCCAAAGTCCTGCCCTACCGTATTGCTAGAAGTATTTATAATTTTACATTAAAGAGACTCTTTTATTCCTTTTTGACTGTCTTGTTCCCTGTCTGAGACACTGGCACCAGCCATAGAGACTGTATTGTGAGGGTTCAATTTGCTATGCAGATGAAGATACCAACAAACACTTGGTGTTTTTTAGGCAGATCTGAGTCCAACTACATGGAACAATTTTTTGGACTGTGCATATTTCAGGTTTCAAGCTAATGAGAGAGGAAAAGGTAATTTGGATAGGATTTAAAATATGCCAGTTAAAACCAAATGGTATTGCACAAAGGACAATGATAAATAGATGAAACTGCAGAGTGGTTAAATAAAATATGCTGTTCATAGAAAGTTGCAGGTTCCTGTCAGTAATGCACACAGTTGCATGGAAACAAACAGTGAACAGTGGAGAATGAGACTTTTCAAAGTGAAGCACTGTGTAGATAATAATCATGTTGCCTGGAGCTTAAAGTATTCCTTAGCCTCGTTGTTTAAGCAGTAAAGAGGACAGTGTCACAGAGACCAACCTCCGTTTTCAAGTAGAAATGGCATATTTAATGGCTAGTATCAGCTAGTAAGAAAAGACAAAACAATCTAATTAGAACTACGGAAATCAACAAAAGCCCAGAGCAATAATTCTGAAAGAGGTTCTGTACTGAAAATAATAGCTGAGGATGAGGAACATATTTTTGCTAGTGGTATAGCATGACTAAAGGGGATTTAAAATTAGGGCAAAGATGAGAATACAAATTGTTTCCAAGCAACAGTTTTTATTTGAAGCAATATATTGTCAGGAAACTCCTGTAGGAGTGTCTGGTATTTATTTTTAAGATAATGGTATGTAGGAATCCCAGCTATCCTCAGACATATGCATGAAGTTCTACATACCTGCAGAGACTTTTCTGTCTTCTGCAACCTGACAGAAAGACAGAGTAGTAAGGCACATGGAGAATAACAGTAATATTTTGGGGAGAATGAAACCATAACCAACCAAACAGCTATTTCCCAAAAGTGAAATTTAGTGACTTTGAAATAGACAAAATTTTAGGCTGACACTTTAATAAGAACTCAGCAGAGATTAAGAAGATATTTTAAAGGGTACATAAGGAGGAGAAGGACTTCTCTTTTGACAGTCAACTGAAGCTCCATATTTTATCCAAACACACATCATGCAGAAGCAGAGCTCAGCAGTCTTTTAGATCTGAAAGGAACTTTTAAGTGTCCAGCTGCTGGCAGAACATGGGGTTTAGGTTCAGAATCTCAGCTCAATCCAATGTTCTGCAGTATGAGTACACCAATCTGCTGTTCTACAAGGTCACTTCAACACACACAAGTCATTTGCAGGTGGAGCCACTGTAGACTGATATCTCTGAAGCTCCAGTCAGGCCATTGCTGTCAAGCAGGGTGCATTACTTTGGATTTGGGCTGAACCGGTATTCTTACATGATGCCTGGCTTCTGTACCCCTGAACCAACTCATATCTGCCTAGAACACACCACAAATGCATACCTGTGGTTTCACCTGTGACCTTAACTTTTCTGTGGTATTTTCTTATGAGAAAGAATTGAGGCTGCTTCTCATATTACATTGCAAATATGTGCTTTTCTGCAAATATTTCTATTTTCTTTTAATTGTCTCCCTATCTGGGTGATAAAGTCCCCACAAACTCAATATTGAACCACAGTACAGAAGCCTGTTGAGCAAACAAAGCTGTGTGTCAGGAGCATGGCATCTTCCTCCCATTTAATCTCAGAATTAATCAGAGAATTTTGTTTATGAAAGTTTTCCTTAATTGTTTATCTGGCCTTTCCAAAGACAAACTACTGTTTGGTTGCTTTAGAAATGTGTTAAAAATAAACTAATGAATGTTTTCTTACATAAACAGAGAAAAATATAAAATCCGTTTGGGCTTTTTGTAAATATAATTTTCTCCTTAAAGAGTTAATACAGATCTTCTAGTTGCTTTCCTTTTCATTGGTAACATTTAATATAAGCTGAAAGAATGAAAATGTGTCTTGGAAGTAAAGCCACATGTCCTTGGCAAACCATGTGTACAGTAAAGAAAAGCACGTGAGGCTATCTCAGCAGCAAGAGACTGGCTCAGAAGTTAAGTTTCCACCAGCTGCTGGATCAAAATCACACCTATCCCAAAAAGTCAAGTGACTTCCTCTCCTTCTTTGCCTCTGCCTCATTTTCCTCCTTCTCACCCCCTGCAACCTAACAACCAGAAGATCTTCTTTGTGTTTCACACAGAAAAGTTGGGAAATGGAAAATAATGTGAAAGAAGAGTAACAAGCATCTCTACAGTCAAGCTGAGCTACGGGGAATTCCTTTAACTAGAATTTAAATGGATTCAGTGCAAAAAGTTGTGTACTTTGAAAATATAATAGAAGCAGAAAAGTTAGATATGTTTCTCCTGTTACACAGGACTGCCTGTCATAAACTCCTTTAGGCAAAACTACAGCTCCTTCTTTCTACAGAAAGACCAAGTCTGAGTCTTTTTATCCTTTATTGTGCCATAGTCGTTGCTCCAGCAGAATGCCTATCAGAAACTGCAGGAGAAGTAGGCTCCATGAAGGTTTGAAGAGCATTAATACAATGCCAACACAGCAGCACATTTACAAAGCATAAAGAAAATGTCACAATACTCCACAGGTCACTACAAGCACAGATCCTCCTAGCACCTATTAAGAGGACAGAGACACACAGAGCAGTCTAGTGTCACAGATCTCCATGCATATTTTAATTTATTGTAAAATTTCAGCTTGTGTAAAGACCCCAGAATTGTTTCTTAGGGAAACTTATGTAATGCATGACACTAGAAAATCCATCATTTTAGGATTTAACATCATCCTCATTTCCTCTCTGCTTTGCCTCCTCTCGCATCATAAGAAGAAGTCTTGGACAAAACAGGAGAGTGCTGCGGTAAGACTGGGCCATGCACATACTTTTGAGCAGGCCTTTACCTATGGATTAGTTCCTGTGTTTTGGCTGTCATTTCGTTATTATATGCTCCTGCTGATAGTTGCCAATTTATCTCAGGAGTCACTCTTCTTCCTGCCAACAGCAGCCAAAATCATCCAGGTCCCCAAGAATTTTATTTCAGTTCTAGCAAGGTCAAACAAAAAGCAAACCAAGTAGTTATGTGTGTCATGTCAAATTGCTTGCATAACTCAGAAACTCATAAAACTTGGGAACAGCTGTATGTCATTTCCCAAGGCCAGCTGAAGCACCATGTCTTCCCAACCTGTTCTGCCTTATTGCACACATCAGCAGGGACACTGAGAAACAAAGTCCTCTGAAAAGCATTACACAATATTAGCAAAATTCATAATGGCATGTACAAAAAGCATGGTGCCTGGTATTGCAAAAAACCTCCAATATTCCTGATTCAGGTGAGATGGTATCACTTACAGTACTTTAAAATGAGGGAGAATATGCTCATATGACGAAGTCATATTGAGTAAGGGCTACAATATATAGCATTAACATTTATCAGAATAAATTTAATCATAAACTTGATCTCTGCCTCTAATCAAGTGCTGAGATTTTGTTTGCTCAATGCATATGGTTTGTAATAAAATCTCTTGCTTAGCCTGAAGTAGAGCTGACTCAACATTTATTGAAGCACAAAGGAATTTTAAATGTGGAAAAACTGAGAAATTCCGTTGGGAATACCGGTTTGCTGAGAACTATAAATGTTATATAAGACTTCAACAGAATGTGTTCATAGTAGTTATTTGGAATAATATGGTGGTAACTGAAACATACTGTCTGAGAAGCTAAGGACAATGTAAGGCTTCAGTAAAATCCAAGAATGTGTTGTCCCACTGAGCCTTCTATAAAATCTAGTTTTACACTTTTTTCAGTAAAATTTCGTAATGCATTAATTCCAAAGAAACCAAAAAAGCATACTCAGCTCTAGCTATTTTCTTCAGTGCTTGACATATTCTGTTAATAACTTCAAATTTATTAAAGTTTCTGTTGTTTGTATGACCCAATTACAACAATAAACATGAATCACCAAGTGTCAGTATGTGTATCTTATAAAGCTTAAAAGGGAATTATTATTCATTAGAAGCAGTATGAAGAGCAACATGCAGTAGGAAGCAATCTGCAGTGATTATGGAATTTGACTCTGGATGGTCACTGTTGTCTATGGTCCTGGCTCCCCACTTGCACATTTTCTAGTGGGGGATAGTTAAGCCACACTACTAATATCAAAGCTCTTGTCCCCTCCCATCTTTTCCACCTAATTTTTTTTTTCCAGCTACTCCACAGGTTTGACAACTTGTTTCTTTGGTTGTGGTCAAAACAAGCAGCTGCATCAAAGCCAGCAGGATATCTTTTAGAGAAATATTGATTTTGACAAGCTTAACAGTGGGAAATTTCAAGTGTCCAGGATAGATTCTTGGATTGTTTCCAGTGGCAAAAGATATGAACTCAAAAGCTGGCCTTTCTGATCAGAAAACAGATGTTTCACCACAATTTCCTTTCCTGAAAATATTTGAAAGGTTTTGGTTTTGTTCTAAGAAGAAAAACAAGATTTTAAACCTCAACAATTGTTGCAAACAGAATTTTTTTATTTCTGTCCAGCTCTTCATCTGCAAAAGTATTCTTGAAATGTGAACTTTCTGCCTGGGATGGAATGCTATCACAGCAGCCATTTTTTCTGGGTGTGTTTCTGTTCATCTTTGGGTCAGAGGTTTTGACAGATAATAATTAAGGGCAAATTACTCTCCAAGAGTATTTAAGTCTCAAATATATTTCTAGATCTTTTCATAATATTTCAAATCTTTACCATTATGTCATCTTTAGTGATATAAAGGGGCAAAATTGAAGTAATTATCTGTATTTTTATGAGTAATGATTTATGGGATCAGACTCCCTTTAAAATAATGAATCTAACCTGATATTTTTTAGTTTTGTCTTTTCTCATAACAGGAGCTACAAAGAATGTTGCAGGAGAGTAGCCTGAATGGAGATCATATTTTTAAAATGAAAGATGAAAGAAAACACGGACCACTGATCATAATTTAGAAATTTTGAGATTATACAAAGACTTATATTGCTCTTCCTTATTAAAACAAACAAATCTCCCTAAAAAATAAGTTTGGGGAATACACATTGTATCTAGTACTACACCACGACAAATAAGGGGACTCTAAATACATAAGCGGGAGAGATGGCAGCAAATTATTTCTATACTTTATGCTACATGTTGACATAATATGATTCTGTGATGACATAATATTGACTCTGTACTAATAATGGCTTTGACAGTAGATACAAATAAACACTAGCTGTGTTTCACATCAATTTGCTGGGAACAGGTTTCAAGCAATCATTTATGAAAAATATAGGTTTTAGCAGAAGTACTGCATGATACTTTTAGCCTATTTCTTTACTCTTCAAACACTGAAAATACATATTTAGTCATATCTTTTCTGCACACATAAAAATAGTTAAAACCAGTATTCTTGTTCTACTTGGATATAAGATCCTGCCCTAAGCACTATACTGGGTAAAAGACTTCTGATTTTGGCTTGAGCTGAAATAACCCTCCACAGTAAACAGTACCACAGCCCATTACCTGGCCTTGATACTATATGGCACGGTATGGTCATTCTATAAAATTCTTCAATTCATAAATGAGGTGGCTGCTACTGTAAAGCTGTATTGGAAATGTATTTGGAAACTGTGTCATAGGAGCTGGAGAGATCCAAGTCACAAGTGGGCTGAACCCAGGAAGACCAAAGGCAGCTGACATATGGACCAACACAAGCTCCAGAATAAACAGTGCAGCTGTCTTGAACAATGCAAATACATTTCCTTACTGGAAGAGGGTAGAAACATTATATTAAATGTACAATTCCTTTTATGACACAGTAATTCACCTAGTTGATGAAGGGAAGACAGTTGATGTAATATATCTTGGATTTCAGTAAAGCTTTTGATACTGTCTCTCAGAGTATCCTTCCAGATAAAATGTCCAGCACACAGCTGGATAAACACATCATGGGATGGGTGAGTAACTGGCTCATGCACTGGACACAGGGGGTTACAGTGAATGGGTAATATCAGACTGGTGACCTGTCACTAGTGGGGTTCCATAGGGCTGCATCCTGGTCCTGTGCTCTTCAAAAAGGACTTGGAAGCAGGACTCGAAGGGATAATAACCAGGTTCACAGACAATACAAAACTGGGAGGAGCTGCTGATTCCCTCCAGGGCAGGGAGGCCCTGCAGAGAGACCTTGACAAATCTGGGGGCTGGGCAATCACCAACCACATGAAGTTCAATAAGGGAAAGTGCCAGACACTGCATCTGGGATGGGCAACCCTGGATGTATGGACAGATTGGGGAATGAGATGCTGGAAAGCAGTGCCATGGAAAGGGACCTGGTTGAATACGAACCAGTCAGGAAGGCCAACCCTGTCCTAGGATACATCAGGCCCAGCATCACCAGCCTGGCAAGGGAAGGGACTGTCCTGCTCTGCTCTGCACTGGGGCAGCCTCAACTCCAGTGCTGGGGGCAGTTTTGGGTGCCACAATGTAAGAAAGACATTGAACTATTAGAGAGTGTCCAAAGGAGGGCAACAAAGATGGTGAAGGGCCTTGAGGGGAAGCTGCATGAGGAGCAGCTGAGGGCACTGGGTCTGTTCAGCCTGGAGGAGACTGAGGGGAGGCCTCACTGCAGTTACAGCTTCTTGTGAGGGGAAGAGAAGGGGCAAGCACTGATCTCTTCTCTGTGGTGACCAGTGACAGGACCTAAGGGAATGTCCTGAAGTTGTGTCAGGGGAGTTTTAAGTTGGATATCAGGAAAATTTTCTTCACCCAGAGAGTGGCTGGGCAGTGGAACAGGCTCCCAAGGGAAGTGGTCACAGCACCAGCCTGAGAGAGTTCAAGAAGACATTTGGGCAATGCTCTTGAGCATGTGGTGTGACTCTTGGGGATAGTCTTGTGCACAGCCAGGAGCTGGTATTTGATGATCTTTGCAAATCCTTTCTAACTCAGGGTATTCTGGGATTCTGTGATATTCATTAATTTTCATCAAGAGAGTTAGTCTTTTAAGCAAGGAAGTTAAAGCTTTTTCAGTTTGGATTAGACATAGATATTTTTAGTGCAGTTTATAGTAAAACATTAATTTTGAACAAATTAGATAAGACTCATGGAGAACTCTGTATTTTGGGTTTTGTTTTCTTCTTCCTATTTCCTAGAAAATTAATTTTGGTTAAAATATATTTGGATTTTTATTATTCTAGATGGAAAACTTCTAAACCAGGGCACAAGGAATGTTTCCTGCAAAGATCTCCACTGAATGTGCAGAAAAGATTCAAATGGAATTTAACATCAGTCATATGTCTGTTTTTCTCATCCAGAGGGCTTGGGCTTCCTGTGAGGAGGATGTTAGGGAGGCTTCCCCTGAGACTTCAGAGAGGTCTGTCCCAAAGCCCCAGCCCTTGGCATCAGGATGCTCCCAGGGGATGAGGACAAGCCAAGACTTGATCAGGACATCAGCCTACAGGTGGGGATCAGGATCAATGAGGTGAATCAGGGCCAGAAACTGTCTAGGGATGACAGGGAAAAAAGGGGCAGAGTGTGTGACTGCTGGGACTGCCCTGGTGTAAAGGCTGGCACTGCTGTTCACCTGAAGGGTGAGAGCAGCATGGTGTACTCCTAAATCAAGGCACACAGTTCACATTTAGTACCTCTATAACTAAAGTATGATCTGGAGACCACTTGCTAATGATCTAAAACAGTCAAATGGAATAATTCTTTGTGATAGAAAAAATTGAATCAATGTAACCCAAGACTGAATTTAAAAATACAAAATTATTTTCTACATCACAGGACTCAACCTGCACATCTGGTGATATTGTTACAGAAATTTGGATAACTTTCAGCGTGATGCTTTATCCTAAAACTTTTTAGTGAGGTGTTTGTGATTCCTCGGTATCCTAAGTTTAGTGTAATAGGTTGTGTTTTCAACATTCTTATCTTTCTGTTAAAACTTGCTGCCTACAAATAATCTTTCTCAGAGTTCCACTAGCCAGCATTAATAGGACTTTCTAGTCCAAGCTAGTGAACAGTATCTATTTCTCTATCTAATAGATCTATTATATGCTCTCCTCTTTCCATTTACAGGCTACAAACTACTCAGAAGACATATTCTTCTAGCTCAATGACCAATTTTTGCTAGTGGTCTGTCAGACTGAATGAACTCTGTTAGGCAAAAACACAGAGCTCACCTTGATCTCTTGTCCCACAGGTTTGTAAAGAATTTTACTCATTTTCAAGTACAAACCTGTAGTTACAACCAATGCAGCAGGAAATAAATGGGTAGAAAACATGTTGACTGGGACAGCCATTAGGGATTTCTGAATAAATCAGAGATCACAAATTTCTGACACAAGTGGAGAAAATATACATAAATAACTGCCTTATCTATATGTAAATATTTAAAAATATTCACTTAAATGAGCACAGCAAGAAAACAGTGGTCCTATATAAACCACCTCTCCATATGATCCCATTCCAGGGAATCTTCTCATGGTACTTGCCATGAGTACATGAACTTGCCTTTTCCACAAAGCATTATGGAAATCCAATATTACATCTTTCAGGTGTTCATGAAGTACAAACAACCAGCAGCCCTTTTTAAGTTCATTTTTTTTCTATTTACCATGTGGCCAAGCCCCTTTTCAAGGGACATGACAAGAGATACCCATATATGGAAATACTTTTCATAACTTAATGAAGAATTAGTATCTCTTTGAATGTTTTTCTATAGGCAGGGACATGGAATAAGAAAACTCCAGTGCCAAATATTTTATAATACATTCATAATGTCCAAAGTACATAATTTTTTTCTTCCTGCCTACTTTTCATTGGATTTTTGATTTTTCACTCTTTGAAGTTGTCAGCAAGTGAAAGGTTCTACTTGTTACATAAGATTATGAGCATTACTTAATCTTTCTTGCTTCTGGAACTACCTATTCCTCATGCTATTGCCAAGGTAAAAATTTTGCATATCCCTTTCAAGAACAAACAGGATGCAATTTTGGGATTAAAACAGCCAATAAAAAGGTAGAGCAAAGGGAGGAATCTGGTCAAAGTAATTCATGTGTTAAATAGTTGATCTGTATTATTTGTCTATTTTAAAGGATTACTATGAGACACCAAAGATGTGTCACAATTTGTGGTGTAACAGAGTAGTTGTACAATTAATATTTTTCCTTATGCACATTTTTTAAGGTCTTACAAAGCCAAGTGGAAAAGTTTCCACAGTGGACATCACATTGTTAGGGAAGGGAGGAGTCAGCTAACACCCTAATTCAATTGAATTCCTAAGCAAGAATATAAAACAGATGAGAAATTAATGTTCTAAACAGCTTCTTGCATATCATAGGAAATCAACTAATTAAACTAAACAGAAATTTTAAGTTCCTTCTCATAATACGAATTAATCACCAAAGTTACTTTATGATTCATTTCCCTGAATCATAATGTAAGGGGAAACACAGCTCCCAGGATACACTGAAACTTCATGTGTGCTCAAGAGTAATGAGATAACTATTAGAGATATGAAAGAGAGAGATTTTCACAGTTAGGACATTTGGTGTGGATGAATACATCTCTAAAACAGAGTGATGCCTGCTCTATGTTGACTAGGAAAAACACTAAGTGAGAGACGGGTGAAGTGTTGCAAGTATGTTCTAACACATGATGTTAACGACCCTGCTTCTGGTTTTTCCTGTAACTTTTTCCCCAGTTCTGTAATAGAAAACTAAGCTTTTGCTTGTTAACTCTCCATTAATTTTGTCTACTAAAAGCAAAACTGCTGAATTTTACAAGGAGAGGGTACTCTGTTTCTCCAGAAATAGCATGTTATTGTATATACACAAGTCCTTTAAGTGTCTGAGATGTGAAATAGTCACTTCACAGAAGATCATGTGTCTTTCCCACCAATATTCTAGGCTCAGTTTGAGCATCGGTAGTTGACAGGCTTCAGGGAAAAATTATTCCCATATGGGCAAACACTATTGCTCTGCTGGCAAGCAAGAACTAGCCGTGAGACAAGTTAGCATAATCCCTTGTTGTCACAGAAAGCCTCCAAATTATTCATACACCACTAACACATACTAGTCTTTTGGGAATGCACTTCTGATGTTCTTCAGGCAGAGACAGTGTCTGACAGAAAGATCCACAGAAGGCACTAACAGATGTTTCGAAAACAACCACAGTGTTTGCCTGAATTATTCTTTTCCCTAAAAATAAACCCAGATCCTAACCCAAACTTCGAACAAAATTTAAGCCTTACAGAGGTCTAAAACTAGCAGGATGCAAGGGCACATATGGGGAAAACATGATGTGTTTGGGAGGATAGCATTTCAGTAATATATGTTTTCACCAACTGGAAGCAGAAAAGTTGAACACATATTTATACAGCAGTAGTAAAAAGCTGAATGATTTAGCAGCAAATGAAAATTAAATACAAGAGGCAGGCCAAGAAAATATGAGGAACAGTAGTTAGAAATTCTACACTGAATGCCACAGAAAGGAAAATGTTAATGAAAGAGGAAATGCCTAGGCTCTAGTCAAGCATTTCTGGCTCTCAAGTGAACATTTCAATGTCTTTTGTGAACTTGGGGCATTTCTGATGCTTCGTTTAAGTTAAATCATTTGTTAAATAACTTGTATTGGCTGAGAATTTCCTGAAGTCCTAAGTAGACAGAAGTATATGTGAGTGTTTGGGTCTACAAAAAAATTAAATAGGAAATACCTTTTTTTTAAGCTTCGTTACAGAAGTGAGTTCTAGTAAAAGAGTAGCAATAGGAAATTTGCTAGTTTGAAACATTAGCTGAAGTTTCTTTATTGTTTTTAATTTTCTCATCTATCTATTGAGGATACCTTCCTTCTGTGCAATTGACCATATATATTTCACATTGTCTGATATTCTAAAAAATAAATCTATCTGGATGAAATCAGATTGTCTTCAGATGTTGAAACCCCATCTTTTTTCAATTTAGTTACTTACACAGAATTTCAATGTCCATGCAAAAACTGGTTTTTTGTTAAGAACAAACCATTCTGCTTTGCATTTGTGCAGAACTTTGCTCCTCCTTCATTTATTTGTAATCATCTCCTCTTGACATTGTCACAGGACCATGTATCTAGGTACATATTTCAGTTGGTTGAAATATTAATCCGACTTAAAACCTGCAATATAAGTGAGCCATACTTTATAAGTCTTGTACTCTATAAGTCTCTTCTGGATTATTAATTAACTAAATGGTCTGTTTAATGCTCTTGTTTCTCTGTGCAATTACATCTGCAAATTGTTTTAGGAATGAATGGATTGTTGGTGTGCATGTTCATGTGGGTCTTTTTTTTGTTTTGTTTTGAGAGTGAATTTTAAGTTAATTTAAGTTGCCCTAAATTCAGAATTTAGGGTAGCATTTCTGGTATTTCTAATGCCTTTACAAATCCTGCTCTTTACATTTCCTCTTTTCTTACCACTGATGAGATTCATCTAGCTTAGATACTTTCTGCTTAAAACAGATGGTCTTAGTTGATACTCATTGTTTTCCTTTAGAACAGTAATATTAGGGCTATTCACTATTCTCTTTATTTGCTAAGTTTTTTATTCTGGGTTTAAAACTTAGTTACAAATAGCTGGTATAATATACATCTCACCTATCAAAGTGTGTCTTAAAAAGTTTAGATTGATATGGTATGATATGATATAATGTGATATGATATGATATGATGATATGATATGATATGATATGATATGATATGATTGATATGATTGATATGATATGATGGAAGATACACCCTTGTTTATTCAGCACTCACTCTCACCTGAAGGTTATTGTACATGGTTTTGGAATTACCTTTAATTAATTTTATTTCAGCTGCCATTTAAAATGTTATTATCAGTCAAAAACTGTTATGAGATTTATATTTCTCAGAAATTGCTTCTCATCAATGGAGCTGATTAAGTAGTTTTCTGCAGAAAAATGTTTGCCTATTAGAAATATAATGCTAGGTAAGTAGCGTCTCACTTATGAAAAACAGAAAAAACATATTAGTATAAATATTGTTCTACCACCTTTCTGGAATAGTATATTTCTCATATATAAGTTTAATGCTGTGTAAAATAAATATTTAGGTGTTTAGGTTTGTTTGAGGTTTTTTTTTAATCAGATCTTCTGATTAATTGTGGAATTTCCTACTGGATGGAAATTATGAATTCTGAGCAGTTGCTTTTATAAGCCATCTTTGTAGCAGACATCAGGTGATAACCCCTTAGAGACACTGCAGGTGTGCACTTCAGTCCAACTATAAGAAAGTAAGTGTCCAAGAGCAGAGATTGATCTGGCAAGACTGTTTGTAGTGGATTTAGCAGTACTCAGACAAGTTGCTAGATTCATTCTCCCTTTGTACAAGTCCAAAGAGTGTATGAAATCCGTTCATTTTCTCTTAAAAAGCATTTCTTACATTTCATTTCCTGATCTAGTACTATCCTCATTCAGCAGAGCAGAGATTTTTGTCTTTTCTCCTTAGCAAATGACTCTCAAAAACTAAAAATCTTGTCCCTGACTTCACAGCCATCATCAGTCTTTTAGTATGTGTGTAACTGCTAAGAATTCAAGACAAGGAATATGAAACATCAATAATTTTCTTTGGTTCCACTAATACTGGAAGGGAGGCAGATGAGCCAAAAGTAAAGCACATCTACGAGAAGGACAAAAGATTATTACAGCTTTGGTTGAATTTGGAATTTATCTTTTGCAATGAAGTAAAAAAAACTTCAAAAACAAATACTGTTTTGAATCAGTATAAGCCACATGTTTTTCAGCCATCCCAGGAAACAAAAAGACATTATGAAATAAAAACATTTTAAACATAAATATCTATATTTATAGGTTTGAGTGTAAATATGATTGCAATGCTAAATTCACTGCAAGAAATTTTGTTAGCAATATTCCTCACCTTTGAAAGACACTCAAGTGTTTGTTCAGATGGACTTATTAATAAATCTTTTATATACATGTTGCCATCTCCACTCAAAGAAAGCAGAGTTTCCTATACTATAATCCAACATAATTCTTATGCCTTATTCCAGAGATTAGGCTTTCTATCCCAAATTAACTGAAAAGATTTCTGGAACTTTTCCATGTCACAGAATCTGAATTTGAAAATGTTACATATTGTTCATGGGAACACAAATTTTCAAACAGTCCATTATAATTCCAAAATTTCTTCCCTTCTTTTTTTTCAAGGATTCAAATTTAGGTATCTGCAAACAACATGATCACTGAACATAAGGTCCATGATTAACAGTATAGTTAATATAAGTGAGGCTTCATTGCTGTCCTCTTGTATAAATCTCTCAGTACAATCTCAAGTTTTCTATATTCTCAATAAAATCTTTCAAAAATAACAGAATGAAAAATTAATAACCTTGTAGAATAACCCTTATAAAAACAAAATTTATAACATTCAATATAAATAGTATTTCCAAACATCCCACAATTAATATTTACCTGGCTTGATTTGAATTTTTCCCATTTAAATATTATTTTAAATATTTTTCTTTTAAAAACTTTTACATCCATTTCAGACAATTTTTTTCCTAGTTGCTCATGTTTATCCCACAAGGCTGAATCTGGGACATACCAATCATTCTGTGGCAAAACACTAATACTATCATAAATCTGGGTTTACGGCCTCATGACTGAAAGGAACAAAAGGAGAAAAGGGGTTGTGAAAGCACTCGCAAGATCAAAGAAATGCAGTGGCGAAATAAACTTCCCTGTTACACCATATATACTACACTAATCTCTCCAAAGACTACATGTGGCTCCTGACATTTTGAAAGTCTGCATTTGCAGTTCAGTTGATAAACAGCTGCTATTTTCAAATCAAAACAACTCCTCCCAATGCATTTTATCGCAGAGCAGAGAAAGAGATTGCCTTTAGTATTCTGATCACTCTTATCACGGATAGACTTTTGAAGCCGAGTTTTGCTTTGTTTTTAATGCTTGAAACCATTCCAAAAAAACATTTGCATCCTTTGTTACTAATTTGGAGACCTTGTTTAACTTGCACTAAAATAAAGCAAAGCCCTCCTTTGCCTGCATGGGTCACTTTGATTCATCTTGAGTGCATTTAATGGATCATGGACTAGTTTGTACTGGGAGTTGAAATTGATGACAGCCGTATCTGTCACTTATGCCACTGTCTATATGTTCTTCTGTTGAACAGATTTTTCCCTTTCGAAATTCATTTTTAAGTTCTTATTTTTATTTTAGCTATTTCTTAAAGCAATTATCACAACTTTGTACATGATGTCTATTCCACTGACAGATTTCCAGTGAGTAGTGGGAAGAGGAAAGTAGGTTTTTTCTTGTGGAAAAAGGACACCTGGGCTGTACCCATGCTAATAAACTAAGAAAGGATAAGGCATGGGTGCATGTATGAAATTGTCCATTTCATGTGATACTTAATAGGTATGGACTTTCCCTGTACTATATCCCCTGTTTTTGCTGTTACTATTATTGAGTACAACTCAGAGGTTAATGTGGGGCAGAGACTGTTGCCTTACCCTGTGGGGCAACAGGAGTGGGAAGATTTAACTCTATGACTGTAACTGGTGCTGTGCAACTTGCACTGGGAGCCAGAAAGACATTTACTCATAAACATGTTCCTGGATGAAGGGGCACTGCATGAAAGCAACCAAAACCACTCCAGACAGTCAACAACGGGTATACAGAATAGGAAGTCTTGTAACATACAGATATATTGAAGACAAGCTAAGAAAGCTGGGGCCGCTCACCTGGAGAAGAGAAGGTTTTGTGAAGACCTCATAGTAACCTTCCAGTATCTGAAGGGGGCTTGCAGAGAAGATGGAGAGGGGCTCTGTCAGGAACTGCAGTGATGACAGAATAAAGAATAATGGTTATAAATTGAAAGAGTAAATTTAGGTTAGATAGTAGGAAGAAATTCTTCACTGTGAGGGGGTGAGAGCCTGGAACAGGTTGCCCAGGGAAAATTGTAGGCATCCCAACCTTGTCAGTGTTCAGAGTAAGGCTGGATAAAGTCTTGAGCACCCTGGTCTAGTGGGAGGTGTCTCTGCCTATGGCAAGGGATGTTGGAACTAGATGATCTTTAAGGTCCATTCCAAACCCTTAACATTTTATGATTCTATGATATTACTTTAGCATTTATGTATTAAGTTTTTTAAATGAACTCTCCAGTGCTAGACATGTCTCTGGGTATCTATGCCTGTGCATGGGCACCAGAGAGAAAAACAACTGCACAGGAAGGAAAGAAGGAAATAAAGTGAGCCCTGCAGTGCAGTGAGGAAAGCACTGTTTTTTCTAGAACAATAAGAATTTATTTCAAGAACTGAAGCATTCATGAGGAAATCTGAGGGATGTATATAACAGAATGAGGCAAGTCTTGCACAACTTTACCGATCTTGTCTTTAACAAATTGTACAGATAAATTTCATATTGTAGAGATACATATCTTTTGAATTGAACTCTCTTCAAAGAGACATGATTAGCTAAACTCCCAAAAGTATCACACAAGTGAATTAACATATGTGCAGGATACAAAGGAAACTATTTGGCAAACAGATCTTGATTTCCATCATACAAATACAAAATACAAAAATTATTATTTTTAATAATTTAGGGAATTAATCTCTACAGGTGAGAGAGAGGAAAAAATGCATGGACCTCCATGTGTCACAAGACAGGAGAGTCACTAGAGCTCTATTCAGCTTTTATGCCTAAATTTAAACAAAACCATAACTACAAGAAAGAAAATAATCTCTTGGTAATGATAGATACCAATTTCTGAAGGTCCTATGTTATATCATAAGAAGTATGGCACTTCATGATTTATGCTGTCCACCCTAACCCTAATAATTCTAGCCCATGCCTATTGCTTGCAGCTATTAGGACCATACCATCTGAGCAGCAACTTCAGTCCTTAGGTTATCCAGTCTAAACCTAGTTTTACCCTGGCTGTCATTCACTGAAAACAAGAAAAAACATTTAGATCCCTAACAAACAAGTCACTTTATGATCCCTAGTTTCCCAAATCCTTTAGTAACAGAATGAGATCTACAACATTTAAATTTTCAAACTACTCTAGCCTCAAACTGAGACAAATCCAAGCCAGACAATGAATATTCACTTCAAGCTACTCTTTCCTGAATCTAACTTAACTATTGTTGCCCAGAAATGAAAATCAACAAGAAAAGAAGACTGAAAAAAAAAATTTTTAAAAGACATAATACACAGGCATTAAAATTCCTTTGCATAATGCTGAAGAGTGTGCAGCTTCAAGAATTAGAAGGAGCTCTTCACTTTCCAACTCTCAAACCATGAGTCCAGCTCTAACTCTAAACCTAGCAATGGCCAGGGATTGCAGCTCCCCAGCAAACAGGACAGACAAAAGCAACAGTTATCCTTAACATCACTCCTCTTACATCTTGAGACATGTAGCCTTATTCAGTCTGTACATTCCCAAACATTAGACCAAACATAAGTGCTGAACTTAACCGAGGTCATGAAACAAATTATAAGAAAAAAAGAGCACAAAGTATTGTCCTAAAACAACTCTTTTTCCCCATTCTGAGGGCAAGGCACCAGATGTTGAAATGGTTCTTCAGTTACTGCATTCCCCCAAATAACCTTAACCTCAACCTCAAAAATAATGCTAGCCAAGGAAACCACCCATCCAGTGAAGGGAACATAAGTTGTTGACCACAATTGACTCCAGACTTCTCTTCTGTCTTCTCTCTGAAGGCTGCTCAGTCTCAAAGAAAAACTAGATTTAATTTTTTGATTTGCAGCCCCCAGCGTAAGACTAATTGTAACAAGAACTATACACACAGTAAAAGAAAAAGCGTTGATGATAGTTCTATTCCAAACTTTTGCAGGCAGAAAAGAGTTAACTGGTTTCTTCAAGCTTTTATATTAATAATATTTAATCCAAATCTAATCCTTACTCTGATTGTGGAGGGTGGGACCCATTCTTCCAGTAAGAAAACATAAATTACTGATCAACAGTCAACACCAGCCGAAGTTTAGGATGAGGTGTATTTTTTGGAAATAAATAATAATTACCTACATTGGAGAGAAAGGTCAGATA
Source organism: Acrocephalus scirpaceus scirpaceus (assembly GCA_910950805.1). Lineage (NCBI taxonomy): Eukaryota > Metazoa > Chordata > Aves > Passeriformes > Sylviidae > Acrocephalus > Acrocephalus scirpaceus. The sequence goes on from OU383775.1 coordinate 83,930,564, forward strand.
GGCATATTTGAGTTAAACTTCTGAATTACATTAGGACTTGAAATGTTTTGCCTGAGGGTCCTCTAGCCAGAGATTCCTTAAAATATTTTGACGTACACCCTTAACTACAAATGTATTTTACAGAATCGGTGGGAAGCACCATTACTCCTACAGTAAGGAGGCCTTGAACACTACTTGGAGCACTAAGTTTATACAAAAAGAGCTAAGAAATAGTTGACCTGACCATGAAATGAGCTATGCAGCAGAAGAGGAACCTGGACTCTGCTAGAGTGACAAGATCTACTGAAATGTCACTTAACCATAGATTTGTTAATTTTTGTATTTGTCTTGGTTTTGAAAAGACAGGTATCTGCTAAAGAGGGGCAGGGCTTCTCTTGGAACGGATAATTCAAATCCCCTCCCCTCAAATTATTATAATTTAGAAAATTAAAACGGCTCTCAGGCAGAGATATGGGGATAGGAATCACAGTTCTTTACTAATAGGTATAACAAGGCAAACAAACAACAACAACTACAGCAATTAATAGCGAACAGAAGCAGGGACCTTGAGGGCAGCTTTGTTTCACAAAACCTGGGGCAGTCTGATCTCTTGGAACTCTGAAAAGCACCAAGCTGGAATGGTGAGGGATCCCAGGCTGGTGGACTGGATATATCAGGAGCTCCACCGGTGGTCACTGGAAGGGCAGGGATGTCCCGGCAGGACGGGGCAGTGCGGGGCCATAGTGTAGCAGAAAAAACCTCAAAGCAGCGCTGAGAAAGCAGTGGCGGTGGGACAGGGCCGGGCCAGCTCCAGCAGGGCAGCAGGAGGAGAGCTCGGGATTCCTGGGCACACGAGCAGATGACGGTAGCTTTCCCCAGGATCGGACTCGGTGGTGCCAGTGAAACTCCTCCCTCAGCCAGCAGCAGCCTGACCGTTCTCTCTCCGATGCCAAGAGCAAGAGAGCGAAGCTGCCCCCAGCCCCGTCTTTTTCCTGCCCCCAAAACCTCAGGTCACTCTCCCCCCCTGAGAGAAACTCCTGGAGACAAAAGAAAAAAAATTGTGGCCAGGTGCTATGCTCCATCCTTTTGTCCCACCTGAGTACCCATAAGTACCCAGTAGTTAGTTGCCCAGCAACTCCCTGGAAAAAATTCCATAGGTAAAAAACCCAAACCAAAACAAACCACAAACAAGAAACAAACCTAACCCCCAACAACAGTATTACTTAGATATTTTCAGTAGATATTTTCATTCTCCTATGTGGCACACTGAGCTGTTTTCTGAGTGTCATGATATGTTTGAATAGTTATTCATCCTCACTGCAGGGAGTTAATTTCCGTCTTCCCTGGGAATCAAAGAGTAAGTTGGCTGAAAATATTCCCTCAGCTGACTGACCTAGGAGGCAAGCAGCAATGGTCCTTAACTGCTGCACAGCTGCACCAGTTTCACATTGTATCATTGTAGTTATGGAGAGAGCTGGGCTCCATGGTGGCCACTTCTTGTTGGGCAAAGGGCAGGATTAGGATTAGCACTAGGATGACCTTGGAAAATGATAACTGAAAATGTCAGGCATATGCAGTGTATGCCAAGCCTCCTGCCAAATCTGGGTGAGAGGCATGAAGGACAAGGATTAGTGGTACAAGAATCCATGTTCACAGCCAAGGACAGCAGCATTCCACCTTTGAGTAGTAACTCTCACTGGCTAGAAATCTGGCCAGTCTGACAGTTTCTGGTGATTAAGGACACATCACAGAGACTGCTAATGTGTCAGCAACTTCTGCTCCTGATGACGGCTTTTAATCCCTTTTCCAGCAACATGATATTCTAGTAAATTCAGCATGGATGTTGAGAGGCAGGTGTGGGTAGGGGTCCTTATGGAAAACATACTGGAATATCACAGGTGCATGGGATGCATAGGAATGAAGTGAGGTAATGATATTAAAGGAATAGTGTGAGAAAATGAGAGTGGATACAATATGTGTCACAGACAAACTAAGATTTTATGTAGGGGGTCACATTTGGTGACCTCAGATGAGAACCCAGACATGGTTAATTGTAGATGTTGCCTGTGATTATAGAGGTCTGCACTTTTTTCCTGAGGAAGTTTAAGGGGTAGTCTTTAGCCAATCCTGTATTTATATAAATATATCAGTGAGATGTCATATCATTAACAAAAAGACTTAAAAGAAAGAATTAACAAAATCCTTGAATAAATCCTTAATAACTAGAATTATGTGTTAATGATGTAATAAGTATAATAGATAAATTCGTGTGGATTTAAGCTACTAATAAGAAGCTACCCGAGAATGCCTCTAAGATTCCAAAGTTCTTAAACACATTTACAACTGTAACAACAAGGCAGAGCAAGAAGATAGCCCAGCCATTAAGGGTAGACCCTCACTTCACAGCTCTTCAACATCCGATACCGATCTTAGTGGAGATCCTGGACGATCAGACCACCCCTCCCAAGATGAATTTCAGAAGAAACTATCTAGCAACTTTTTCATGCAGACAAGACTCTTTTAGAAACACAGCATAACTGGACTTAGCCTTAGAGTAAAAAAACTGTATAAAACCCACAGGCTGAAACATAGCAGTGTGGCAGAATTCGGAGGGTACCTTTGTACCACCACTCTGTCCACCCAACTCTCGATTGATTGTTGTCCCGTTTTTATTGTAGCTTTAATTTGGTGTTAGAAATTTCGCTAATAAACCCTGTTATTTTTAAATTGGCTTATACTCATTTATAACAGATTTGGTGCCGTGACTCGGATACAATTTAGCTGCGGAGGAATCCCTTTGCACGGGGGGCGCCCTGCCGGTTTTTCGGCTGCCCGGCAAAGCAGGAAACCCCTTCGCACCTATTGTATTACGAACCCAAAAATTAGATAAAAGCGCCACAATAAAAAGGGAGAAGGCCTAGATCCAGCAGAAAACCCGGGAAAAGACATAGGAGTCTTTTCGGAGCCGCGGCTACTTTTCACTCGTAAAATTTTTTCTCCGTGCACGAAGATCTCCAAGCAAGAAAATAGCTGTAAGTAATGCTTGGTTGAGTGGGTGATTGAGTGGGTGAGCGAGACGTGGCCTTGCCACGATACAAGGGTAGATCTGTAAGCTCTTGTACCAGGTTTCCCGCAAAGGTTTTTTTCAGCTAGTGGGGAAGAGAATTAGGGAAAACTCGTTTGCTCATCAAAGCCCAGACTCGGGGAGTCTAGGGGAATCGATCACAAGGAAGCAAAAGGGGAAGGATACGTCCCTCTGGGTTTGGGGAACCAGTAAACCCTTTTGCTACGGGCTAGTAAAAGCCCAGGACGCAAACCGAAGACTTTTTCATCGGACGAACAGACCCACGGTTCAGCTCGCCAGACAGGTAAGTAATCCGAAATACACGGAAACCCGGTTTGTAACAAAACAGTTTAGGGAAAGATCCCTGCTCTTAGCCAGAGCTAAGGCTAAGAAAGAATTTAGTATTGCGATCCATTACCAAAAGGTAAAGTTTTTTGGTTTTTTTTTTAAAAAATGGGGCAAAGAAAGAGTAAACATCAGAAAGAATCAGAGAAAAGGCATGCTCTCAGAAAAGGAAAAGGTACCTTCGAAATCCCACCAGAAAGTCCACTGAGATAGATCTTAGAGCACTAGAGAGAGTGTCCCATTTTGAAAAGTAAGTCCAAGAAAAACTAATTTATTATTGTACCGAAGTTAGAGAGAGTGAAGAGCCCGCTGCCAGCCGCTGCCAGCCGCTGCTGCGTGCCGAGAGCCAAACCGCGGGGTGCGGGGCCGCCGTCCAAGGCACGCTAGCAGAGAGGGGGGCCGCCCTCTGCGCCCGTGCTGCGCCTCCCCCACCCGTGCGCCCCGTCTAGCGCCGCATCCATCCCACTGCTTCCCGCGGCCGGCACCGCCACCTCCATAGCATCCTTGTGTCCAGCAGAAGATTGTCCTCCTGCTTGCCTTCTCTGTCTCTCTCTGACCCCTTTTCCCAATCCTGCTTCTAGCCCCCCCTTCCCCCAAAGAGCCATCCTCTTCCCATTCTCAGTTCCCCCGAGGTGAGAACAGAAACCGAGGAGAAGAAGGGGGGGGGGAGAGATCTGAGAAAATCTTTCCCTTAGAATTCTCCCTTCCAGGTCCCCAGCTTTCCCCACCCCCCCTAGAAACCCCCACCCCACTCTCAGCTATACTCATATGCAAATGCAATCGTTCCAGCTTCTCAACCACACCCTGCCTAAACCATTTCCACCAGATACTACCGTAGCAACTGCAGAGTCACTCCATCCCGAAGTGTCTAACAGTTTTAGCTACCCTGTTAACTTTTAATGTTATGTATGTTTACTTCATAAACATAAACAAGTTGTGAATTCTATTCCATGATTCTCTCTCCTATTGTTCAGAGAGCAAGATAAAGAGTAGAACTTGCCGAATGAGCACAGATAAGCTTGAAGCTACTGTTGCCTTTCTGCTACCCCATATCCCTGTTCGTCGTCCCTGCCCCTGTTCCTATTTCAAAAGTAGGTCGTTAGCAGCAAACCACACCGCGCAGAATAGCCCAGGACGTCTGCAGTCTCTCTGGCTCCCTGCAACCCCCCCCAGTTCCCAGTTTCTATCCACTAGTCCTGACCAGAAAGAGCTCGCTGGCTAGGACGCCTAACCCCAAACCCTCTATCCTTTATACCTTTTTAAAAAAAACAGATTGTGAATGTTTTCCCTTTGTTCACTTCAAGTGTGTATATTGTAAATTGATTTAAGTTGCTCACTGTAAAAGGGGGCGTAAGCCAAAAAGATTATGTACCAACTGTTTAGAAAAAGAACAAAAAGAGACTAGCCATTTCTTAGTAATTGCCACTAACTTGAGTCTATTGGAGTTAGATTCTCCAGAATGGTATTATATATATAAAAAGAGGACAAAAAGGCAATTAGACGCTAAAGTTGAAGTGCTCAAAGTCGAGTGCAGAAAGACAATCAAAGTACCTTGCTAGTCCGATACAATCAAGTTGTCCCAGTGGAGTGCCTTTAAAAAAAAAAGTTTGCAGCTCAGACTGACAAGACTCCAGAAACATATGCCTGCTGCCGAGAAGATAGATTACCCCGCTGCGGGCTGCTACCCCGTGGGCGAAAAGAAAGGCAGAAGCATGTTGTGGTGGAAAGTCCTCGTAGTCTTAAGCCAAGAGACGAGGGACCCCCCCCCAAGAGCCCACAGAGGCTGACCCTCAAGAAGAGACGTGAACTATAGCTAAACATAGCACCAGAGAGAACCTGAAGTATCAAGAGCATTATGATTGTCCCAAAGATAAAAGAAAAAGGGATTATTTATTTTATGACACTCAATACTAAATTTGTGAATCAGAAAAAGGGGTAGAATGCCACGACTCAAAAGCAATTACTAAGGAAGGGCAATCCAACACACACACGAATTTATTTGGGTAAATAAAAAGGTGGGAGACTGTAATAAGTATAATAGATAAATTCGTGTGGATTTAAGCTACTAATAAGAAGCTACCCGAGAATGCCTCCAAGATTCCAAAGTTCCTAAACACATTTACAACTGTAACAACAAGGCAGAGCAAGAAGATAGCCCAGCCATTAAGGGTAGACCCTCACTTCACAGCTCTTCAACATTCGATACCGATCTTAGTGGAGATCCTAGACGATCAGACCACCCCTCCCAAGATGAACTTCAGAAGAAACTATCTAGCAACTTTTTCATGCAGACAAGACTCTTTTAGAAACACAGCATAACTGGACTTAGCCTTAGAGTAAAAAAACTGTATAAAACCCACAGGCTGAAACCTAGCAGTGTGGCAGAATTCAGAGGGTACCTTTGTACCACCACTCTGTCCACCCAACTCTCGATCGATTGTTGTCCTGTTTTTATTGTAGCTTTAATTTAGTGTTAGAAATTTCGCTAATAAACCCTGTTATTTTTAAATTGGCTTATACTCATTTATAACAATGATGACTTATGTACAAAATAATAACTTGAAAATACCACTTAAAAAAATTAACACAACCTTTCACCAGAGTAAATAACTGTTTGAGGGAAAATCTGATGGTATGTGGCCTGAAATTAAGGTGTGAATTGATCTCAGTGGGAAATAATGTAGTGAAAAACACAGGACCATATACTCCTGGGGATGTGTAAAAATGCCATCATTAAAAGCTCATCATTCACTTTTCTTCTTTAGTCAGCCTTATAGCAGTCAGCAATCAGTATTTCCAAAACCAAATTGTTGTCCCATAAAACTCAGTTTGGTAACAAGGAAACAAGCTCATTGATGGACATGTTTTCCACTAGACTGAACTGGAACTAGCCTGAAATAAAACTTCTTGAAAACTTCCATCTACAAACCCAACTTCAATGTCTGTACTAATGGATAATGCAAATGCTGCCTCTAAATGTAATGTCTCTCCGGAAAGATGCAGGTACTTAAAAAACAAGTGTAAACTGTTGCAGGAATTAGCTGCAGTAGTCAAAGTTAAGGTTTACTCAAGACAGGACAGACATAATAAAAGGTCATTCATAGTGGCCCCCTTCTGGAATATTGAAGGACTACACATAAAATTCCTAAAGACTGTAAATAATTCTAACTAATTTATCCCAATAAAGGGTATGAACTATATTTTTCTAAAAGTTTATTACCCCTCCAAATTAAAATTTCTACTTCTAGAAAAAAAAATAGTATACTAAATCTGTCAGAAACATGTCTGTAATTTTGTTTAAATGGGCTATATTTATTTTCTTTTCCTTTAAAATTTGTGTGTTAAAGTTAATCTTCTTTTTCCACTTGCATGCATTTTACGTTCATGACAGCATAAGAAATTACTCTGGAACTGATTGAGCCCTAGATTTTCTTTAACACCCATCCACATCAATTTAACAGCTGTTTTCAATATGATAGGATTTTTTTTTAATTGGTGGGTTTAGTTTATTTATAAATTTGGAATATCATAGATTGTCTCTTCTCATGTAATACTGAAATTCATTTTCTTCTAAGGCAGAAATGTCATCAACATTTCTATAAAATGCAATGATAAATCTGTGTGATCTAAAAAAAAATCCAGTCAAAAAACCAGATTAATACACTAAATTCTTTATAGTTTAGTTATGCTCTTTAAATGTTAGACTTTGTAGGCTGCAAACCGTTCTCATTATCTATTAGACATACAACACTATGTCTTCATCCTTATAAAATCAGCTTTTTAAAAAATATCGACCCAAAATATATACTTGCCCAAGGACTAGTCCTCATGCAAGCTTTGTTTAGCTATTACACATAAAATAATAACTGATACCTTTTATATTGTAATTACTATTTGTTTATGTTATGGAAATTACACCAGTTTATTCTTCTATACATATGATTCATGTGTTAACTCCTTCAGTGTGCATACAGAAAGGCAGTCGAAGATTTCTTGCTCCACTTGATAGATAAATATAATTGTATGTGAGAATGAGGTGACATTTACTAATATTAAAGAACATTAACTGCATTATCACACTGTTCTACCACTAGGAATTAAAACCAAAACAAACCAAATAAAACCATGAATAGAATTAAATTACTTTAAAACTCATATTTATGTATTACAAATAAAATATCCTCAGACCTTTACCCTAAAAAAAAAACCCTCTTCTTCATTTTGCTATAGGTTTTACAAAACTAACAAAACCAGTTTATCTGTGAATCTACTCCATGGCTTATACTACTGCATTTAAAGAGTTTGGGGTTTAATTGTTCAAAATTAAAATATATAATAATGTACATATCTTACCATACATTCATCTGCTTTAAAAAATTAGAAAATCTTAAGAAAATTCTACTATCAAAAAAATTTTTGCTTGAATCCTCAGCTGGTGTTAGAGATTCTTCATGAGGCTAAGTATACACATCTACAAGGAATTATCACAGCTGAGGATGTAGAGACAAAATTTTACCCCCTTTATTCTGTTTATTAAGGGTCTAATCATCGTATAAGTTAGAATCCCTTGACAGCACTCTGACCATGTGCAAAAATCTCAGTCTTCACTTTAGACTCTTTTATAATACCAGAGAAATCTGAAATGACCTTCCTGACAGGCAAATGTCTGATGCAGGGGGCAGAATCTTGGCTCAATAAAAGTCAGTGGCAAACTCCTATTGACCTACAGTTTTCTCCAGAGTTGTAAAACAAGCCCCAATGAACAAAAGCTGTGTTCAGAAATATAATTTATGAATGACAAAAGTGTAGTTAGGCACCTTTTTCTGGCTAGCTGTGGAGCACAGCAAAGAATATTGTTTCTTAGAATCTGGGAAAATCTGCTGCTGATGTCAATTTCCTGACATAAACGTATCCTGACACAAAGCCTTCAGTGGTAGCTATAGAATTTAATAGGGAACCTCCAAGAGAATTGTGCTTTCCAGCTTTTTTTTTTTTTTTTTTTGCATTACTATTCCTAATGTGAGCATAAAAGCAAATTTAGTTGATAGAGTACATATACTTACAATGGATTTTTTTTTTTGGCTATGTGATATACCAGCTTTCTTTATGATATGCAGGTTTATGAGCAAAAACCACATCTTAGAACAATTATGAGAGTTACTACAACACTACTGAGACCAAGAAATTATTTTTTCTCATTTTTGGCTTTTCCTTGGCCAATGTTGACAGCAATGGCTAAGCTCTTTTTGGACAGAAAGTGCTCTGAAAGAAATGAACAGTATAGCTGAACAAAGGAGGGGGGAAAAAAGGCAAAAGAAAGCTTTGTCATGTGACACAGTCATGTAACACACATTCAGGTCATAAACTTACCTTGGAAAAAAGCTGACAAAGAAAAAACATCTTCAAAGGCATCCACACTGGAAAGTCTGTCTTCTTATTGATTAATCTGCACAATTTTTACTTTACTTTTTAAAAAAAGACCAAATTGCAAATTTAGTTAATAGTTAAAACAGGCAACCATTAGGTTTCTCTGCCTCTCCCAGTGGTTTGGGGATTTATGTGCTCTTTCCTACACCTAGATCAGTAAACTTTATGAAATACTGAACAAAAAGGTGAAGCAATTATAAAAACAGAATTTTGATACTCCTAGAAAATCACTGGAGATCTAGTCTAAACCTCTACAAAGCCAATTAAAATACTGGTACACGATAAGGATGTGGTGGAGGATAGTACTGAAAATATAATGTTTTTATATAAATTTATATTACCAGCATTAGGACTTTTTTAACAGAAAAGATGTTAAAAATTTGGAAGAGTTTCACTGGTCCGTAGTAAAGAAAATCAATTAATTGATTAATAAATTACTCTTTTAGGTCTTCAAGAAAATATAAGAATTATTAATAAATAAAGGTAAGTGGCTTTTGTGTGGAAAAGATCTTCATCTCTTGGTAATGTAGAATAACTAGAATAATATAAAATTAACAGCAATGAAAGCAGAATGAATTGCATTAGTTTTCTGGTATCAACTGCATGAAAAAAATCACCTTCTTTCCAAAACAGCCACAGAGTACCTTAGAATACAATTCTTAATGATGTGGGGGTAATCTACTTTGTTAAGTCCTTTTCAACACAAAGCAATCATCACCTTTTCAACTAATCATCTATTTCACATTCTAATAAACATGGGAATCATCTGCAATGATACTTAAAGTTGCATATAGAGTGCGCTTCTCCATTCCTGTGGCTGGGTTATTACCACACCCATGGAAAATGTTATTATGTTCTAACGATTCCAGAGTTTGGTTTTGCTCTGATGGGACCATGCAGGCCACGTTAAACTGACCAACTGTGATTTACAACTACTTTGTATCCTGCCCAGAAAATGTAGAATTGAACTGTTTAAAACAGTAGCTGTTTTCCTCATTCATCTGTTTTGGATCACACTAATCCTAGGTTTGGATGAATGATAACATGAAGTTAATGTTTATGGTGTTCCCAAGTATTTAGCAAGTATTACACAACTGTAGTGCCACAATAATGGAATTAATCATAGAATGCTAAATGTTGGAAAGGACCTTAAAGATCATCTAGTCTCAATCCCCTCTGCCATGGGCAAGGACACCTCCCCCTAAGGAACATGATCACAGTGCACTTCAACTGATTACGGACATGCTCCATGTCTATGTCCTAGACATGGTCCAGGGCAATCAGATATAGCTGTCCCTGCTTCAGCAGGGCAGGGGAACAAGATGACCACCAGAGATCCCCTCAAACTACAATAATTCTGTAATTCTTGCCATGCCTGTGTAGAAGGATTGTCAGTAGCAAGACTTGCAAAAACTGTAGCTTAGTTTGCTACATTCATGAAAATGAATATATTATTCATGTTATGCTTTATGTATGATAGATATAGATTACACCTACTTTTCTATGTTGCTTGATCTCACTATATTTTTTGATTGTTTGGGAATTCTGGTGGGAGTTTTGGGGTTTCTTTTTCCTACTTAAAAGTCAAGAATCAAGTTTGTGGAGTTTATTTGTGAGTTTTGTTTCTTTGGGCTGTTCTCAGAGAAACACAGAGAAACACAGTACAGAGCTTATTAAGTCTTAGCAAGGTTGTGAAAATCACAGAAATTATAAACTTCCAGCAAGTATGGAATATCACACAGCATTGCAGAATGAATGATCAGAAACACATGTCACAACTCATGGAGGAGCTTTGCCCTGCAAGATCTTCCCCACGCCCCGCCACTACTTGCTTGGTAGTTGACAATAGTTACAAGGCAAAGTTATGTGAACTGGATCCAGCAGCCAAGGCCTCTATAAAGAGCTTATTACTTCAGGATCAATTGTATGTCTCTGTATACAGCTGTGGTTGTAAACAATCTTTTTCTAGGTATAATTTGAGTCTAGAAAATAAGTACAGTTAAAGTAGTTAATACTAGTGCTTACAGCTGGGACAGCCAAATCACTTGTGCATGAGAAAAAAAGAGAAGTTGGTCACAAAACATTTTTTGTGCTTGGCCCTCTGAAGATTGTGCACATGTGGAAAGCTTTCTTTTCTAGTACAATAGTCCTTTCTGGTTTCAGTATCATGATCCACATAGCAATTCCCATCACAGGTACTCCATATTGCTTTAAAATTACTGATCTTTGATATGAGATCATCACTGAGATTGCACTCTCAGGTGACTTGATCCTTAGATAAACTGTACAACAGTAAACAAAGGAGCAGAAGGGATCACAGGCATGTGGAGCTAGTTGGATCCAGAGATGAAATTTCATATAGACCCAAACAAAGCTATAATCAAAAATGTTGCAAAAGCAATTGTGTTTCAATAGATATCTCATTGATCTATATAAAATGGTTTTTCCATTAGATATGTAATTAATTAGATACTTCATTATGCAGTTGACTTAGGCATGCAAAACTATGTTTTGTTCATGTTTTCCTGTAAAACTTAGAACCAAATATTCTTTTGGCCCAAGTCTCATGGTGCAAAATTCAATTGGACTGAAATAAAGAGTTTTTGAGTGAGCAATACAAAATGCCTATTGCAGTTGTTGTATCTAGTAATTATACAATGTTTTATTTAAAGGTATTTCTAAAAAGCACTTTATATATATATATATATATAAATTCCTAAAGTTTTCTTTAAACTTTGATAGTACATCACAAATTTTTGTACGGGAAGCTCTACTCAATTACCCAGATAGAAAAGGCAGTGTCTTTGTGATTTTGCACACAATCAAAGTGGACTATAAAAATCTTTTCTTGAAATTAAAAAATGTTGAAAGGTTTTCATTTCCTTGCACATTCCCAGTAACGTGTATTGGTTATTATTACTTATAACTTCATATTTTCTTTCTCTGTGAGCCAAGACTATGACCCAAGCTAGAAGTTACAGAGAAAAGGAGCACTTCTCTGTCTGGGGAAACAAACCAACACTGAAGATTCAGTTGAGAGCAGTTGTAAAGGAAAATGGGAGAGTAAGAAGAGGAAAAGTTGGAATGCCAAACAGGTAGCAGGGTCCTGGATAACCAAGAGTGAACAGTAGCCAGGATTCTTGAAGTGCTTGATAGATGTAACCCTGTGGCTATGAAATAGGAGTTATATGCCCAAACATCTTTCTGAATGAATCTTTCTTTTGGCCTAACTGTAGAAAAAATTTCAGATACACTATTCACAAGTGAAAAAATATATCTAATATTTTTGTATATTCCTGATATTAAATACTAAACACAATAGACTTACTTATTCAAACATCCTTGAGACAATGTAGAACATTTTTTTTCTTGTGGATTATTCAGCTGGAACTAGACTAAAAGGACTAAACCCATGTATTGTTTAAAAGTACTTCAGGGTACTTGTATGAAAAAAAAATGGCATTAGAACAGCTGAAATAAATTAATTTGTTAAAAATCTTTTTCATCCATTCATAACAAGACTGTAATGTACAGTCTGTGATAGAAACACATGTCAAATCCAGGAAGGGTAGTGACACGACCATATATGTACTGGCAAATGTTTAGGAATACACTTCCAAAAATACAGTGGTAAATTAGAGAAAGCTGAAGGATCTAAATTTTAATATCTAAAAAAGACAGGTTCTAATTAAAAACAAAAGAATGTTTTTGCTTTTGAAGATTCGTCTGACATTAAATTAATTCATCACTGACTTTAATTCACACAGTATCAAATTAAGGGAAGCTGTTTCTAGTGCTCCCAAATGATGAAATTCTGCTGCACTCAAGGAGAGGTTCAGTGTTCAAGAGGGTGTTGATTTAATAGCAGGCTATTTTTTCTGGGAGGATTAAGTGTTGGGAAGGCATGTTCTTTTCACAAATCTCTGTATGGATTCTTTCAAGGAAAATCACTAAAGGCACAGATGAGGAGTGTTTTAGCCAGAGTTTCTTATTGGAGCACAAACAGTGGTCATTATTAAGCTATTGTTTCCTGTTTCTTTAATGGATGGAGTTCTCCACTTTGTGATGCTACAGCCCCTTGATACCACAGGCTCTAGCAGAGACTTTCCATTTAATTTCATTCATGATAATAGGAGGCCAAATATGCCTGAAGTTCATCTTTTTTAATATAGCTGTGAGGAAGCTGTCCAGTTTTCTTAACATCTCAGCAGTGCATAGACACAACTACAGTTTCCAGTACAACATTAATTTGGTTTTGGATTATAGACTCTGAGACTACATGTTCCTTGTTATAGCAAATATCTATTATCTATCTAGCTATTATCTCCCCTTTATAAATAACATGATGCTATGCAACATTGCTTGATTGCAGCCTTCTTTGTTTCCCTGTCCTGATTTCCATCTGCTCAACATATTTTAATTACCTGTTTAAAATGACTTTGTGAAGCTAATGTCCGACGTGTACCATATACCCAGACCAGCATAACCAAGTCAGCAAAAGCATTGTTTAGATGGCCAAAAATTTGCAAGACATCTCCCTAGAATTTATCCATATTCTTTAATTGTCAAGGACAAGACAGGAAGACCTTCCCTATGGAATTGACCAAAAGGCTTGGTGTGTTGATTGGGCACTGATTTTTGAAGGCAGTCCGGAGGAACGGTGATGAGAGTGACGCGATACGCTAACAGCCTTGTTTGTAACCTGATTTTTTTATTGCAAATACAATGATTTAATCTCTGTGAAGCTGTTCTTGCATTTTCTGTCCTCTTCGTGAGATATCTCTCAGTCTCAGACTCAAAGACAGTTTGCTGTGGAGTTTGCAGCAGTTTCCTACAGGTTTTAGTTTGCATTGTTAATGCTGCATAGGTAGAATTTCTGTTAAGGACAAGACTGAACTACAGTGTTGGGGTTTTATTTTAATTGGGGGAGGTGTTGTGATTTTTGGTTTTTCATTTTGGGGTTGTGGTTTTTGTCTGTTTTGTTTTTTAGTGTTATTTGTTTGAGTTTTTTAAAGCTGTCCAGACTGAATTACTTGGTAAGTTTACTAACACGATCAGAAATGTTCTTTTAAAGAGTTTCATTGCATACACACATGACACAAATGCATACTACGTATTACAATAAGCAAAGTAGATATTTCAAAGAAGTTATTAAACTATGTCCAACATTGTAGTAAAAGAAATTAACACTTTAATGAAATTCGTCCTTGGTAGGTAGTCAATGATAGATATTAAAGGAATAAGAATATTTTTCTGAAATTATAGGGAAAAATAAAATAAATAAATATTCAGAAGTGTTAAAGCACCTGACAGAAGCTACATCAATATTGCAATATTAACTCAACTGGTTCATATTTAATGAAAAAACATTACAAATTTTCTTCTCTCTAGTATAAGTTATGAATATCTTTTGAATCAATTTGATAAATTATCAGGATTAGAGTAGCTAACATAATACCCTTCATGTTAAACAAAATATTTTACAACCAAACCTGAGGCTACAGTTGATCATGGCTGTACACAATGGCTGCAGCTTTTCCAGTACATGTGCCTTTATAGTCCTAATACAGACCAGATTTAGTTGTTTTTATTGGCTCTTGGCATTCAAGTATGTAACCAGCTCTGAACTCGAATGTCAAAATACAAAAAAACCTGCATGGAGCCCCTTCACAATTATCTGGCAGTGAAAATATAGGAAAAACTTTCAGAAATCAGTATTTTCCTGCTGTATGTTCTCCCCATTATATTGAACTGGAAAATAGAGTTTTGTCATATGCACTGGGTGATCCCTTCCTCAGCAATTTGAAACTTGATAAATATGGGGTAAAGGAAGATGGCTGTCAATAATCAAGCTGAAAAAAACTGTATACAATGATCAAACATTGTCTTCTACGGACAGATTTTGATCTTATAGTGCAAAATATATCTAAAACAAATTGCTTAGGTAGTGATAACTTTTCAGTATTTTTCTATGTAAAGAGCTTCTGTAGTTCATACTCATTGATTTTGCTTGTTATCTGTCCTAGGCAGGAATATTAATATAATAATAATATCTCACCTATATGTTTACCTCTACTACTTAACATTGAGTGAAAAGGACAATGTAGACCCATAATTTTTCCAGACACAATATCACTTAAACACCACAAGTTTACAACATTATCAATTAAAGAATAAACATTTAGGTATACAGATATGTATCAACATTTATGTATACTACTTCAAAAAAATTACTTTATATATATATATATATATGTTTGTATAGTTATATATTACATATACATAATGTCTAAATAGTATCTAGTATGAACTTATTACCAACACAAGTTAAATAGCGAGTGCTAAATTTTAAAAGTGCTGATAACCTTTTTTCTGTGAGAGCTAAATTAACTCCATTTTCTTTTTCTCTTAGATTTGTGAGTTACATAGTACATTTTGCAACAGATTCCTGCTGAACTTTTCAACCTTGCCCTGAACAAACTAAATAAGTTGAATTCTCCTATTTAGTCACTTTTTCAGTCAGGTTTTCAAAAACCTTAAGGTCTTTTCTAAATTCTGTCAATTCTAACAGATTTTTTCACAAAAGCATTTCAGTTGATTTCTTGATTATTTCCAGAGATGCACAAATTTCATATTGCTTCCCAATATCCATATTTACCTCCAGATTTTGTGGTCACTCTTATTCATAAACTGAAATGTTTATTCCTGTACAATATCAGTAATGAATACATTTGACATACTTCTTTTGTCGTATGCTGATGAGTAGGTTTGAAATCATATCGCCATCCTTGCTTAGGGCAAAAGCTGAAATCTGGCACCTTCTGTAAGTTCCCAGATGGCCTCAGTGGAAAATAAGCAATGATGATCTTGTATGTTCAAGCCCTTAAAACCTTAATTATCTGAATCAGTTTAGAATAATTTTATAAATAAAGCGATAAAATGATGGGTTTAGTCATTTCCCCAATCCTGCTAGCCCTCTCCATGGCATTTAATGACAGAAGAAGGAAATCCAGTCCTAAATGAAGATGAGAGAGGCATTGGAGATGTTTGACTATGAAAACAAAATTCATAGTTTCCATCATCTGTGCAAGATAACAAAATCAGCTTCTGCCTTTGGCTTTTAAATAAAAGCTCAAGCACACAAATCCACAGGTCAGCGGAAATGATTACCATAAACAAATCTGAACAAACATCCTGCCATTTGGAAACCTATGCAAATAGACATTTTCATCATCTGGGTTCCACTAATCCACATTAAACTATGCACATTTTAAAATACATATAACAATGTCTCTTCTTTGATAATCCAATCAAAACAAAATTAATATTTTTGGGAAAACTGCTATGGACATCTCATTTCTGGTTTTACCTCTTTTTTGTTTGTTTTTGGTTTTGTTTGTTTGTTTGTTTGGGTTTGGTTTCGGTTTTGTTTTTTGGGAGGGAGAGGCAAGAGTAGTGGCAGGGTGGTGAGAAAAAAGGCAGAGTTATCTCTCAAAAATGTCCCCAGATTTTAAAGAGAGTAAAATACAGTCATCTAGCAGCAGAGCATTTTTTTGCAAGGTTGATTGACAACCCAGGCAAGTCTTCAAGGCTGTTTGACAGAGTCCAACTGCTGTATGATGTAGCTTCTTCCCTGCATGGAGCTGCAGCAGCAGTAGTCTCTGATCCCCTGCCACATCACAGCTTTAAGTGGCTGCTTTCCACACCAATGGCACTGACACTTCACTGGCTGCACATCTATCCTGAGTCTTTGCACTTACAGTACCTGGCACCAGTCCCTATTTCTCCTTCTCTGAATTTTTTCCAGCAGTGCTTTTCCTGGTCATATTACAGCTCTCCAGCAGATCCCCACTTTTTTTTTTCTTTTTTTTTTTTTTTTTTTTTTGCTTCCAAGGTATTTTTTTCACTTGTACATTTGCTGCCTCCTGCCTTATCATTGGACTAACTACAGACAAGAGTTTTTTTGAAGCAAAATCCCATGGAAGTCACAGATGGAATGAACAAAGTTAAAGACTCAAGTGGAAAAATGACAAATGGTATTTAATAAAGCATGATCTTTGAATACACTGTTAGGCAGCTGTAGGAAGGATAAAATTGCAATGGGCAGTTCCAAGACAAAAAGATGTTTTTTCTAACAAACTGTCTATAACTTTCCTCTAAGTATTGTCTTAGAAACTCTTAACACACATCACAGTTAGGTAGCATAGGTTCAGTAAAATAAGTTATTATACCTACGGAGCTTGGGATTCAAGGGCTTTATGAAGACAGAGGAAGCCAAATGGCTCAGTATGCTTTTGCATAAAAGAAATTTTGGTTAACTTCCAGATCCTGGAAATTATTGATAACCAGGTCTTTTGGTGCCTTTAGAGCAATTTTCATACAAATATTGTAGTACAGTTCTCATTTGAAATAATTTAAATGTGCATATTTTCAGTCCATTGGCACAGGATTTCAAAGCTCACAGCTGCTTGCCTTAAACAAGTAAGGGAGTGCCCCCTGAAGCCACCTGTGCTGTGTGACAGTCCATGCTCACTGTCAGAGAAAAGTTCTCCCAAGCTGAAGTCACACTTCAACAAATTCTTGAATATCGCCCTTTCACTCTGGTTTTAGGCAGCAGTCAGAAGTGTTTACATTTTTTCCAGTAATCAAAAGGTGAAAACCACAGCTCAGATATTAATATTCCCGCCGCTATACTGTGGAGTCAAAAAGAGTGGTAAGCACAGAAAAACACTATAAAACTTTGCCCAGCAGATAGAGAGTATCCTACAGCTCCTCACTGTAAGGAGTAAACCACATGCACCAGCCAGATGATTCAAGCTCTTGCTTCAAGGTACATGGGGACACTGTGACTTGGCTTAGCATTCATCTTACTGTGAAAGCAAGAGATCCCAATTGTTTAAAAAATTCATTAAAAAGAGCACCCAAAAGTCATCAGGAATCTTTCCAAAGGGTTGCAGAGTTCTCGAACAGAGTGTAGGTAAGCAGTAGGAATAAAAGCCTTCCTTCTCCTCTCAGGTATGTATCCTCTCTGTCTTCCTGCATGTTGTTTGCCTGCTACGTTCTTCTATCTTGTGTGCAGTGTGAGGAGATTTTCTGATTGTCTTCACGTGCCCCTTATCTCTCCTTTTCAGATGCAGACAAATGCTGTTTCTAGTGCTTTTTAGTACAGAACTCCCCCCATAGATACATTGTCAGTCTCACCTCCTTACAGTTCAGATGAGTAACTTCTCTGTCAATGTGCATAATCACTTAAGAATATTAAGAAAATTATCAATCATCCTTTAAATGTTCAAAATAGCTTTAAACGTTGTTTTTTTTTTAATTTGACTATGGGATAACCACCATTACCCAGTGAGGCTCACTAGCACAGGAATTGTGAAAGGTGCAAGTCCAATTTTGTAATATAATGAAAGGAAACTACATGACTGAGAATTCTACCTCAACTCCTGTTTCTTGCAGTTCTATTGCACATATTGATTGTACATAGATACTCTTGGTTATACAACAGAAGCTGTCAGGATAAGAATTGTTGGATTTATCTTTTAGGATTATATAAACATATTAAGTCCTCTCAGAATCATGGCTAGAGGACAATGTGAATAAATATCTATAAACAGACAGCTTTCCTTCCACACTGATCCACCAACATGTGAAGTACACATGTTCCCACTGGAAATTATAATTAGCATTGTATCAGTAAAAATTCCTCATCTGCACTACCATGGTTTTAGTGCCTATCTAGGAATAGAAAGATTGTAAACCCAGGATTAAAAAAACCCCAACTTTATATGACCCTTATGTCAAATTAAATAGTCAACTGAGATTACAGTGCATCTTTAAATGGTTCCAATCCTATAACTGTTACAAGTTTCATTTTTGTCCCTGAAGACACATTTAACTTGTTATAGACTGATAATGATACTTAGTGCTACCTCTAAAATTAAGGTGCTTTGTAAACACCCAGCTCCCAGAAAATTTACTTTTAAAACTGTACAGAAACTCTTTCCTATCAGAAGTAAGATTGGAGATGGCTGAGAGAAGCTTTCTACTGACTGTGTGGTCAATAAAGTCTTTGGATGTAGTGGTAGAGACTGTTTGAAAATCTTTTTTAAATTAGGGCAGAGCATGCACTGAAGAGTTGTGAGTTCACAATGTCAACTAACCACAGAACAGGCTGAGCCCAATTGTTCTAATGAGCTGCCTTGTGAGACATGAGGACATTGCAAGATGTGCCCCTTCAATCAAGCATTTCACCATAAAACAGTTTTCATCCATCATCACTTTTTAGCATTGCAGTGCCAAGGATGGCAGCTAAAACTCACATACCACTGTGCTAGGAACTTTGCAAAGATGTGAAATATCTTTCCTTTTTCTCTCTTTGTTTTCCCCAAGTAGCTCCAAATTAGTTGTTCCTATGCTGGAATGACTTTCTTCTGAGTACATTTCTTTCTAGACTTTTGAATGAGACTATGCAGAATTCAATGAAGAAATGTATTATTGAGAGAAGGGATAGACCTGAAAAAATGTCCCCTAGTTAAATGTATCAATTTATAAATGCTTATATATGCCTTTTACTTTTCTTGCTCTTTGCTTATAATAAAAAGGAAAAGTCTCAACTCTTTCCAGTTATTGCTGTGTTATCACAGAATGATAAATTAGGTGTTAAGTTGCAAAGTACTGAAGTCCAACAGAAAGGTCAACTTAGTGCAAGAGAAATACTTTTAAAAATGAAGAGCTATATGCTGTATATGGAATCCTATATATATAATATGGCCTTTTTACTACTTTAACTTACTGTGAAATGAAACATGTAAAATGAAAAAACATCCTTTTCTAAAGTTAGGCACCAAAAATTGCTTGGTTTTCAAATATGCTAAATATCTAGAATTTTTATAATAAGAAGCAAAAGTAAATAGTGATATAAATTGATGTTGAACACAACATGTCTGCTCACTCAGAACAATATGAAATATTGTTTTTAAACAAAGAAACAAACAAAAAAAAGAAACAAAAGGATTTTACTTTTTGTGTGTTGGTATGATTGTTTAAGGGAATATTATATGTAGTTGCCAATGACATTTACATCCTTTTCTCATTTAATCAAGTCTGCTTGTCATTATAACCCCTGACCACTCTGAATTATCTGAAGTATTGAGCAATGCACAATACACAAAAAAATGTTACACTGTGTTTGAGTAGATTCGGCATCTTTTAGTAATATCTTAAAAACATGTGGAATTGTTAAAGTTTGTTTCCCCCAACATATTTTAATATTTTGCCTGATTTTTATTTATTTATTTCTTCAAATAAAGAAAATCCTTTCAAATAAAGTAGAAATTTGTTTTTATTAAAAAGTAAGGTAAGACATAACTGAATGGTTATTATTTTTTCCTATTCATTCAGCATTCAATCTTAAGCCCACACAGTTTGAGCAACAAATTGTCCCTCCAAGGCAGCTGTGACTGGCTAGGTTACCTTTGCTTTCTGTCCCAAATTTCCATCTGGATCTGGGTGTTCTTGGTTCTGGTTCTCCATGTGAGGAATTCCCACCCTGAGGCAGATGCATCAGACTCAGTCATTGAAATTAAATACCTTCTTTCAAAGAATAAAGAGCCTATTCCTCCTACCACCACCCCTTTTTCAATGCAATCTCATACTTGTAGGTATGTTTTCACAAAAGCAGTGTGCATAGCTTATGAAACACTGCTTCATTCATTCATTCATTCATTCATTCATTCATTCATTCATTTTTAGTAGAATCTCTCTTTGAAGGATTTGCTGATTTCTCTGCACACATTTGTGGTTTAACTCAATTTATTTATCTCAAAGTAGGAAATCTCCATGAAAATACAGAGATGTTACTTTTGCACTAAAACTTGAAAGAACATTTGTGTACAGAATTCCACAGCTGCGTTACTTGGTGGTTTCACCTTAATGTTGCAATTTTTTTTTTTGCAGGCTTGTTCACATCATTGGGTCTTTTTGGGGAAAAGGCAGAGACAGGCACAAGCAGGTACACATTCAGCAGAGTAGGGGGATGTACAAAACAGAAATATGTGGAAAAGGCTTTCACTCCACCAAGTGTCAATTAATCCCTCCCTCCAGCCCTGCTGATGCTGCTCTCATGTGGATCTTCCCAGTACATATTTCTTTCATCCCCATAATTGGCTGCTCCCTGGAATGCTCTTCTTCCCCCACACTCTCTTAATTCAGGCACAACATGGATCCTAAAGCAAAAAGGAATGACACTCCTGTTCATATTTTTAATAAGCAGCTGCCAAAATTCTGTACAAACAGCTATGCTGTTAGCATGTAAGTATTTACATGGTCATCAGTTTTATATGATGCTTTTCATCTCCAGCTTGTGACTTTTTATACTTTAGGATTCAGCCTCATCCATCACCACATTGCCGACAAATAGTACTGACATTTTTTCTACAAAAGGAGTACAAAGCGTACAGAACACAATTGTTATCATGTAACTTGACCTAAATACTGTATAGGTTTTCTGCAAAAGAAATATTCATTTCTAGGTATAAGGGAAGGAAAGTTTTAACTAAATAGTAGCCATCTGCTGAAGTGATGCTTCTTGTTGTTTTCTTCATCTGGTAGCTTTCTTCTTCGTTTTTCAAATTTTCATCCTTTATTGTAGTGTGCTAAATAATTTAGAGAAGAGACAGAGCAAATTTAAAGTCCTGAGGTTAGCTTATTCTTATATTTTGCTATCAATGTTGTTACAGAATTCAAATCAGACTCTTATTTAGTATCTTTCTTTTCTCTGACATAAGAAGTTCTCTACATCAGGGTTTAAATTTTGTAAATGTTAGCTCCTTAAAACCCATGCAAATTTTTCTTGTCTTTTTTGTTTGGCCTTGGCTTGGTTTCTAAGCCTGGGGTTGTAGTGTGTAAGATTGTATACGTGGTATGCAGAAAGCATTTAGTGTTGTTTCCTTGGCAGGCCATGCCTGACATCAACATTGCACTCAACATCAGGACTTGGAAAGGATTCAAAAATCCTACAATACAAAGCATAAGATTTGAAATTCCAGAAAGAGATTTATAGTGCTTTGTGCACTCTCTTGAACTCAGGGACATCTCCCAGTTGAACAACCGGCAATTTTGGCTGTCATTAGTGAACAGATCTGAGGAAAGAGTTTTACAGTATTTTTTGCTTAGACTTGAGCATCCAGGCTTTTAAATCTGTGCAATGTCAAGTTTACTGGGAAAAATCCGTGCAAGCCCTCCTCTTTGCTGCATTCTGGACCCAAAGCTGAGGCAAATGTAAACCAGGATAGTGTAAAATTTTGGCAGTGCTACTCAAGCAAGAGATGCACATGGCTACCATGCAGTGAGCATGTGTCCTTCAGTAAATGCCTAATTTTGCAATGTTTGGTAAAAAATTATTACCATCTGCTGAAGGAGGAATCTTCTCAAACCAACGGGCCAGCTACAATCCAAAACAGATTTTGTTCTAACAAGTTTGTGCATTAGAGCTGTGCCCAGCAGCAAAAGCTGCAGCAGCAGAAAACCACAGGTTACTTCTTGGGAAGCTCTGTAGAATAGTTGCTGTTGCAGCCAGAGAACTTGCTGTACCAACACCAGGAATTGCAGGGCCCCTGGGAAGCTACAAGTCTGGTTTGTGGTTCTCAAAACAACTGGAACTACTTCTTGCCATTTCATCCATACCACCTGTGAGGAACTTGCGCTGGAGGCCTCCAACCTGCCCCTGTGTCCAGGCAGTGGTCCTGACATATATGTCCCCATCTCCAACAGGTCCTGTCTTTCTTCCACTGTAAACTCCTAGAAACTGTAGCAGCACAAAGAACAGCCTCTACAAACCTTAGATATTTGGTTACTAGAACACTTTATGGCTGAGTATCTCCAAAGGACATGGAACTAATGAATAGATATATTGCACTACAAAGTTGGGGGACCAATCAGTACTTTGGCAATCACTAGGAAGTTCCTCAACAGCACTAACAGAACTGTCAATTCAGGGTACGACTTCCAGCACATCATATATGGGCTAATGGAGGCTTTGGAGCTTTTTTTGTACCTGTCATTCACTGTCCATTTTTTTCCTCTCTAAAGACAGGGTTGAAGGTCTCAAGGTGAGAAAGCTGAGCCTTAAACAACCATGAAGGGATCAGAGAGGGATTGCACTTCCACAGTTAATAAGACACATCATAAAAAACTGGGAAATGAGCCAGTAATGGGGTATTTGAGAAGATCATGGAACAATTGCAGAGCCCTTCTACTGGCTCATTATGGAACAGACAGACAGATCAGTTTCCCTGTAAATTGTCCAAAGTCTTGCCGGTAAGGACAGAAGCTGGTAAATATGGATCTTCCTCCCCATAAACTGTCTTATTGCAGTCCACTTAGAACAAGGGACTGTGCTCCACGAAGACCTGATGCACACCAAAAGAAAAACTGCATTTTCTCTCATTTATTCTACTTTTGACATAGTAGGTATATATCCAAGTAGAATAATGACTGCTGAATGACTAAGCAGTAGCACAATATCAGTAAAGAGAGGATTTATAAAAGAAAGGATGAAAGCAATAAGGTATCTTAAAAATGACTGAGAATTCCTTGGCTTTCAGTATTGACAGTGATTTTGGTTTTAGCACTAACACCAAATATTCTTTGCAAGTCTCACTCTTGTGATTATACATGCCTGTTGTACATTTATTTCTGTATCAAAGCTAAATCACAGCTTGGTATAGTTCACAGTTCTCAGTTCAAAGACAATTCAGAAGTCAAATACTGTAGATGAGCATAAAGTAAAATACTAAGTATAATTTTATTTAGATAACTTTTTGTATATGTGTTTCTTATTTAGTGAATACGTAAATACCTTGCTTTTTAAAATTTCTTTTGATCTAAAGTGTTCTCTTAGTACCAATTATTTTGGAAGAGGGGTCTCAAGCTTTAAAAAAACATATTTGGCATTATGGATTTGAACACAAATAATTTCAGAGAAAGATTTGCATTTAGACGATGTTCAGATATTTAATTTAGCAGTTTTTAGTGGATGTACATGTACTTTGAAAATTTATGCCAGGTCTTAACTGTTTGTGATTCCAGAGGAGGAAGTAATTAATCCCAAGTGTTCTCCATATAATCAGTAGGGCATTCAAAATCTTATTTGCCACATCCAAGAAAGAGTAGCTAAAATACCTAAAATACCTCCTAGAACCTCCTAGACCTCATTTCCCTCTTCTTTTGTCTCTCATTGTAGTTGTATAGAAGATACAGCCTAAGCAAATCCAGGGACTGGAGGGGAGGTTCAGTTCAGCTCCCTTATTAAGCATGCCTTCACATCTGCTCCAGCCATCTTGCACATGGCTGGCAAAGCTAACTTTGACAAAAAACTCTTCATCAAATGCCTTTTTAATCAACCACTTTCATTAGAACTGCTCATTGCCATTACATCCATAGCCTGAGTAATGGTGCTCTGAGAAGAAAAGTACTACAATTAATACCAGTATGTTTCAGTTTTGAAAGAAATCTGATAATGACTGGAGGCAGGCCTCAGATTCAGAGCAGTGTTTTCTGATTTGGGTACGTAACCCTGATTAGAAGTGTGAAATAAATGAAGTACTGATTGTAGCCAGGTTTAGCCTTGGTTTCTGTGGAAAATTTTAAATTATTAGCAGTAAATTGGTATTTTTTTATTGTGAGATTTATCTTGTACATAAAGAGAAATTGTCTAACATCAAAATAATTTGTCTGAGATATGACAAGTGTGGGAAATACACTGCAAACTTTGCACTTATCTTAAGCTTCAATACAAGGGAACTTATACATTGATTTTTGCCCCTTTTGTAGAACACTCATTATATCCACTAGAACTTATTTGCTGAAGTAATAGTGCTCCTAAATGAAAGGAATGCCTTAAAATAACTTTCTTTTGGCTTCACATCACAGCAAAGATGACACTGATTAATTCAGAGATTATGTATATAATAACATGAAAGCACATTTCTTCACCTTCATTCTTTTAAGGTTCTTAATCTTTTTTTTCCAGATTTATTTAACCTAAAATCGATGGTACAACAACAACATTCGAACTTGGCTGTAAAACCCATAATAACCAGTTGCATGCAGATTCGCATTAATTTGAGCACTAACCAAGGCATTCCATAGGACAAAACTCAATAGATAGGTGCTGAGGTTCATTTTGAATCTAATTTTGAACTCTACCTCTTCAGAAATGCTGGCTCCCACAAGCCTTCAGTAACAGCTTTTGCTGCCTTTCCACATGATGTTCCAGATGTTTCCAGATGATGTTCAGCTGCTTTCTCAATTAGGCCAACAAATCACAGGAACCCAAACCTTTCTGTGAAGGGTCATTCTTATTTGGGACAAATGCAAAGACACCAAATGACTTCAGGGATGCTAATATATTTAGTAGGGTTTCTTGGCTTGGTTTGGATTGGGATTTTTCCAATAAGTTGGTCACAGATATTTCAGGAAGCTTTCTACAACTTGGATAGATTTGGTCTACAGAAAATAAAATAATTTAAAGTGGCGAGTTTAAATGCCTTATAAATTAATTATGTGATTTTTCATATCAGAAAGAAGCAAATTACAAAGGACAATCCAAAAAGTTTACATCAAAAAGAGCAGGCTTTCTTAGCACAACTTTGATTAATTCATCAGACCAGAAAGGTGAGAGATTAATGATTATTGATGAGATCAAATGGTGGCTGCACCAAAAGCACTAAGAGCACAGAAAAGGCTTCAACCATTAAGAGGCCTAATTTGCATTGTCTTCTAGTAACAGCCTGCCATGGATTAATTTTATCTCAGAAAATAATGTTAAAAAGTATGGAAGTTACACCTTCATTTTGTTTTATTGATACATCATGAATATTGTCACTAAATGTTTATTTGCAATACTTTGAAACATGGAACCTACATTTCACTTGAATGATTAAGCTGCTTTGAAAAGTGACATCTCCTCTTTCAACCACTCTCACCTCTTTTATCTGGTCATGGAAGTACAATTAGTGCCAGACTTATTTCTAGAGAGCTCTAAATCAGATAATTATAAATGAAAAATTGAAAAATATAAACTTCTGTTAATTATGCTGCAAGAGCTACAAATATTAAATGTCTTTTTTTTTTTGACATTAGACAAATGTTTTGACCTGGGAATTTAGGAGGAAATATACTGCACTACTGAGACATACCAACAATACTTTCTATAAATAATTGCTTCATAACTCTTCAGTATTCAACAAAAGATAAAATACATTGGTACAAACAATGTAATCCCACCTGACCTTGCAACCCATATCTAAATCAATGTGAGTCCTAATCTTTCTGATTTACAGTCAGAGATCCTTCCTGTATTTGCTGACATAAATCTGGAGAGCTATAAAAATATGTAGACCTATTCTACCTCTTTCTATGAGAGTAGGAATTCACAGTTTCTCTTCAGATTATTGAAACAAAGTATAAATCCAAGCTAAAATTATTTAAGGCTTTAAAGTGAACAAATTTATTGTTCTAAAATATGAACATCCTGTTCTATAAAATATTAGTAGTTATTCTCAGATTCTTGCACATGAAAAATACAAGTAAACCAAGGCTGATGTGCAAAAACAAGTTGGATGTAGTTATTAACTCTTAATTTAATACAAGATTTTAAATTACGGTGTCAGAATTGCATTGGAAAGAAAATTAATTTTTATTCTGGACAGAAGTGCATGAAGAAATCACAAAGGAAAAAAGGTCTTTAACTCTGCCCTTTCAAATTCAGAAGCACCCTGAATTGGATCATTAAGTCCATTTGCAGCTGAAAATGAGTCTCAAAATGGCAGAGATGCCACACTGGAGCTTGCAAACAAACAGTGTAAATATCAGCCAAACTATGTCTTCACCAATCCTCTTAATCAAGCCATTTAACATGTCAAAAAAAGGCCCAGAGGAGAGTCTGTACCTTTTCCTTCCAAGCAAACATTACATTTTATTGCCCTGTTTAAACTAAAGGATCCAGAGTGCTTTCCCAGGTACCACATCTTATTCTGCCTGCCTGCAACTGCACTCAAACTCCCTATTGTGCATTTCATCCACTCTGCCGTAACAAAAGAACAAGGCTTGGGCCGTAAGGAGCTGCATAGGGAGCTTAGTCCAAGAGTGAAAATGGATATCACAGTATGGATGTCATTTATTTGGTTCCTCCTTACACTTCTTGAGAATTCCTTTTATCAGCCTCCAAGTCTGAAGATTGTTCTTTGAAAGAAGAGTCCAAAGAAGTGCTACCATGGACCACAGTACCAGCAGTCACTGATCTACCAGAAGGATAACTCTGGATAATTATGAACACCCAAGACCTGTAAAGTTCCCAGAAAGAAAAGACATATTGTCTGTGCTATACATTGTAGACCTAAAGGTACAAATCTTTTGTCCTATAAACCTTGAAAAAACCATTTCTCTGTTTGTATCCTTATATGTTTGCTTTCCAGTCATCCTTATATGTTTGCTGCATGTATTTACTGGGGCCACCAGCCAAGCTCAGTTTTTATGAAGGCTAATTTTTTTCCTCCAGTCTCTACACTTTGTTCATAACATAGGCCTTATCCACATAATTGTGAATAGAAAAACTTAGAAAAGAACAGCTGATCTCTCTTTCTGAACAGCTAATAACATTTTTAAGTAGCTAGCCCTAGGTTAAAACAAAAGGAACAACAACTGAGGCACTTTACTTTCCAGAAAATGTTAAAATGTCCTTTTTGGAGACAAATAAAAGTATCATAAAGTCAGAAG
Source organism: Acrocephalus scirpaceus scirpaceus (assembly GCA_910950805.1). NCBI lineage: Eukaryota > Metazoa > Chordata > Aves > Passeriformes > Sylviidae > Acrocephalus > Acrocephalus scirpaceus. The sequence goes on from OU383775.1 coordinate 83,958,159, forward strand.
TAAAGAAAGTCTTGTTATATCCGCTTAGTCAATCTGTAATTATGGATTTGTTTTGTACATTTAGTAATTGTTTTGTTGTTTTAAGAGTACTAGACTCTTCCCATATGGTTTTCATACACCAATTACATTTTTTTCTTGAAATAATTTTTCTTCAAATGACCTAAATTTTTCTTCCCTATTGTTGTCCATAGCCACACATAATTGAAGAAAACATTTAAAAACTTTAAAGCCTTTCAGTTACCGTGTCTGTCTCAATTGCCTGTGTTTTAATGAAGTTATGTTTCATCTAGCTATTTTAAACCTTTCTCATGAATACAATATTATTTTTGTGGCCTTTCCCAGAGCTGCATCTATTTTTTTAATGTGTTTACAGTAGTGAGATGCTGGGAGTTGTGGAGCAGACCAGATATTACTTAGGTGCTATATGAAGTTGACGTTTCATCTCCTGCACAATGGCATGATTTTTTGGGTTGTTTGTTTGTTTGTTTGTTTTTAATGTCTTAAACCAGAATGTTGCTAGTTTTGTTTGCTGCGACATTCCATTGTCAGAAAAGAAAACCAGTATTCTACTGCTGCCACATTAACCCTACAAGCCAGCCATTCATGCTGCCATTTTGTTTTGGCATCTCTATGTTGCAAGTCACTGGCTATCCATGCTCCATGTTTTGAATTAGTTTCACCAAATGTCTTACTTCTGTGCTTCCAAGTGGGATGAACTCTCTTCCACTCATACTGTTAAGCTTTTTGTCATAATATGTCCAATTCTTTTGAGCTTCTATTTGCATATAGCTGACTAATAAATTTAAATAGAGCCAAAGAGAATTCATTCTATGCAACTATTAAGTACCTAATCTTTAAAAAAATACAAACATGTTACCACATTTCTTTTATCTGCTCAGCAAGTTTTATGTCACTAGGCCCTTTTTTAGTCATTATTGATCTTGAAGAGAATCTAAAGTACTTGTGAAGCATCATTTTCCCAATTTATTTATTTATTGACCATTATTCTCTTATTATTTTATTTACATAGTTTTAATTTTTTTCTATTGAGTACTTATTTAGACATTTCTAAATGGATACCATTAAAACATAGTCTATTTATACATAAAAACAATAGAAATACCTGCCTATTTCTTTTTTTTTTTTTGTGGAGTTCCACAAAAAGTTTATAAATCAGATTGTATTTGATGTCACCTTCCAGTGTTTTCTCACCATGTTATTTTACTCCATATCTACTATTTCAAAGTGGGCACATCTGGCAATCAAAAAATTGCATTTTAGTAGATCAACTGTAGAAAATATGGGGACCAAGAAAATATGTTTCCTCTTGGATTCCATATCTTTTATTCTAGAGAAATCCATGCAGAGAGACAAAAAGCCAACAACATCTGTTTCTGCTCATGTTTACTTCCGATAAATATCACATAGAACAAGGTTTTAGAGTATTGTGTATCAAATCTTCTGAAATTGTTAAAGTACACTGAAGGAAAAGAGCTCATCCAGGCTTGTTAACTATTACTCCCTTCCTCAATCTGGAATGGTGTCTACCCTCCAGACAAACTAAACATCTATCTGTCCATTCCAAACTTGTTACTTATATCCAAAGAATTAAATGAAAGCAATACACCAGCTAATTTTTCTGTCAGAAAACCAATATTACACAGACAAAACATATTTACCTCTAAAAGAATTCAAGCTCTTCCAACAATGTTTAGGAAAGGTATTTGTGGGTATCAGATTTTCAAAGTTCTAAAAAAGAACTGAAAGGAAGAGACGTGCAAGCCTCAGAACTTTGAGTAGTGCCTCCAGAAAAGACTAGCTTTTTGGCCTCCTTGATGTTTGTTCCAGCTTGAGTGGTCCACTGCTTTCAGAAGACTCTCTGCCTCACGCCCTTCACTCCATTGGCTTTCCTCCAATAACTTCTTACACATTTACACTTGCTCATAATTCTTTCTCTTCCAAGAACACCACCATCATTTCTTGGAACAGTTCTGGTTTGTGCACTACGTGGTGCACAGCAGTCATTTCAGGAAGGCAGGGTTATTCTGAATGTTTTAAAACGCCAAAGTCTTACATACTCTTTGAGAATTTTGAATGCATATGTGTAGAATTCTCCTAAGATTAGCTGTTCTCATAAAAACATTTTGTTTGCTTGTTTTAAAATTCATGAATCCATGCGTGAAACTGATACTGATTATATTTAAAGGTCTTGAGTTCTCCCTTGCACTGTAACTCTGCCCCAAATCAAAAGATAAGTGTGTATTATTTTATGTGTAGGTTTTGACATCTACACAGCTCGGTCAGTCTCATACAAGAAAGTTTTTGGATGCAAATTGTCAGCTTTCACTAATTTCTAATCAAAGTTTCCTCACCCCTGCTTTACATGATCGTATCTCTCAGGAATTTAATTCTGGGCAATGAAAATCAGAACAAAAATTTTCAGGTGAATTTCAACCCTTTTTCTTACTTGAACCACAGATTGGTTTATGTTATCTCTGCTGGAATTCTATTTGCAAAATTTAGAAAATATGGGCCAAGTCTTATGTTCATAACAAAATATTCTTACATCTGAATTTCATCTAGATCCATATTTCATTGGAAACCCTTCACATGGGTTTTCTTACAATTTGTAATGGAAATTTAATTAGTTATTAATCATCCTATGCTTCTTGAAATTTGCCTAAATATTTCATGCTCTGCTGTCATGAAATTTGATTACTTCATTCAGATGTTTCAAGACTGACAAGTCATAAAACCAGAAACCTCAGAAAATTTAACTTTCATGTTCATATTTTATAGAACTATGCATCTATGTTGCACTGTTTTCAACAGAGAATCAAATACTCTGAATAGATCCTTATCAGTTGTAAATTCACAGAGTGGGTGGAGCAGGACCAGTTTATACATCTTGAGGATTTGTCTATATGTCCCCTAATTAATGTATTCATGCACCCCTTATATTTCATATTAGTTATGGATAAAGAGTTGCATTTAGTAATGTAAACATAAGAAAACAGCTGCATTGGCTCACACTGAAGGCTTAGCTAGCCACGTATCCAGTCTGGCAATGGCACTGGCCAATAGAAGCCAAGCCTTCATCACTATCAGTGCATTCATGGGACAGAAACACCACACCAAAGCAGAATATTGTAAGCTTCCACAAAGACTGGAGACCTCCTGGATTGTGACTGGAATTTTGTGAAGCTCATGCTGGTTTCCCAGTATATAAGGATGCTGCAGACCCCAGTGTTTGATGGAAGAGGTCAGGATTGCCTCCAGTTCTGCACTCCTCTACTACCATGAGTCAGATTTGTAGGACTGGAGCTCTGGCTCTGTTCTCACCCTGACCTCTGACTTCATGGAGCTCATCATGCTTCTACCACACAGGCCTCTCCTGCACACAACTCCAGCCTCTCCTGAGGCATGTCTCATCTTTATCACTTTGAAAATCATCTTGAGAATTTCTGCTTTTCCACCTTCCAAAATCTCCAGGGAAGAAAGTTTCTGACCCATAAGTTTTGGGTTCAATTTATAGTATACCTCAGTTTTGCAAGAACTTGAATGGAAAACAAATTACTCATGTTTCTTATTTCATCTATTTCCTACTCCAAAACTGAAAAAGTTGTTATATTTCCAAAGTTTTTTATATGTCATCAAAATAAAAATTCTATATTTATCACTTTCATTTTTTGGATTTATAGAATAATGACAGGAATCTTTCTAAGCATTCTAGAGGCTTAGGTGAAATATACTTAGAAACCGCATGTACAAATAATACAATAACGAGCACATAATAATGAAGGTTAATGTGCAACACAAATATTGCATCTTCCCCTGCTTTATCTTCAGTTTGAAATAATATCCATGAACTGAAAAGCATGAATATCATATATCATGATATCATATATCCTGAAATTCAACTTACTTGAACATTTCTTACCTAGGTAATGTATATACCTATATGTATATGTATATGTATATATAAAAAGTAATATAAATACATATCATCCAATGTATATTTTAAAGTAATATAAAACATGATTTCCTATAACAAGTAATATGTTTCAATGGTCTACCTACTTTGCTTTGAGAATTGTTTCATCACAAGGTTTTACACAAGAAAGTTGTGAGGTTCATTGGTTTGGCAGGAGAATATTATCTTTTAAAGTACACTATTTTATCTTTTCCTGACTACAGCAGCAATAGTTTGGGTGCTTAGTCTGTGTTGTATTTTATAGCAATTTAACATAAGGTACACTTTTCATTATGCTTTAAAATGGATTTTCAAAGTTTCAAGATGAGTGTACAGAATAAAAGTACAAAAACAAACTGTACCTTTATCACCTTATCCTAGTAGCTATACAACCAGAAATTACTAATACTAGGCACTTGCCAGCTCTTCAGATTCCTAGTCTCAGGAGAGAATTATAAATTAATAAATTTTTAAGTAGCTGAGCAAGTTTTATCCTATTCATCACTGATTCTTACTTTAGTCAGCAAGTGTTCAAATGATTTGTATATTCTAGTTTATCCCATTTCCTCATCTGTGGAGGTTTTGCATCTCACTTCAGAAAAGCTCTTTTTTCACACAGACACCTTATACTCAGTTTGATTGAATCACATGTCATAAAGAAAAATTTGAGATTTTCTATATTTCTAGTTCATATTTTTAACCCTTTCAACACTCAATAGTGTCTTTGTTTCAACTATTTGATGAACAGCTCTTATGCGCATAGTTTCTTCCCTTTCCGTATTGGTGCTTACACTAACATTTGGACTTTCTGTTTGATGTTGTGGTTTCTCTCAAGCATGAAAGAAAGACAGCAAGAATATGCATCCTTCTACTGCTAAAATACAAGATATTACTAGGCAACATTAAAAATCAACTCAAAGATAGACAAGATTGAAAATATAGGGAAAAACCTGGAATGCACTTCAAAGCAGAGCAGATGTATGTTTTGGTAGCCTTGCTGTCAATATATGACCTGTATTAAGTGCCATCAAAATGATACAATGATACTGTTTGATCTAGGTTAGCACTCTCATGATCTCCATGACTTAAAAGTGTCATTTTTTTAGTCTGTGCTCCCAGGGTGAAGGACAGAGTCAATCTTTTGCAGTAGCCATGAAGGGACAGAGTGTGGAGCTACGTGGGCGTGTCTAGGTTACTGCTGTACACCACCTTATGTCACCACTGTGAGGACAAAGTAAGGGACTCTCAGTTCCAAGAAGGAGAAAGTCAGTAAGAAAAAGGTGATGTGCAGAGGGTCTGCAGCCATTTTGTCATTATCTGGGGGGCTCCGTGGTGCCAGACTGGTCAGTCAGTGAGCATTCTCACGTGTAAATCATCTTCTTTTTGTATACTTTTGTTATTAATTTTGTTGCTGTTACTGTTCACTTTCTTATTTCATTGCTGTTTCCTGTAAATTGTTCTTAACTCAGGATCTTTGCCTTTTGTCTCTCTCATCAGAGGTGGCTGAGAGAGAGGAGCAGCTGGTGTTTCATTTTAGTGGGAGTACTAAATAAAGGAGTACCATTCCCAAACCACGATGGCCTTTCAGAGTCAGCATACAAACTCACAAAACCTATGTCTGTCAAAGGGTGGCTCAAGCTTTATTACTTCAGCCAAAACACATAGCATGGAATGTTTATTGTATCACTTCTTCATGTAATATTTTCCTGTCCAATTTATCTTCTCTGCAACAAGTAAACCAAAAAAGGTCATCTATAAAAAGGTGATGAACTTTAAAAAGATCATCTTTAAAAGTGCATCTTAAAAGAAAATACGTAAGCTTTGTAGGAAGAATGTATTGAGTCCAATGAAATTTGCTTAAGACCTCACTGGCACTGGTGGGAACTGTAATAGAGACCTTTGTATTGCCAAGGTTATTCAGAATAACGAAGAACAGCTGATAGAACTTTGCTTCTTGTATTATACTGTGTTTGCTACTTCTTGTAAAAGTCCCCATAATACAAATGTATATATACATATTACAGGCAACGCTAGGGGGAGAATAAATTTCAGATTAAACTTTTTTCAGGCTGTCAATTTTCACTTAGTATTCAAATAATACTTGATGTTTGAATTCACACTGGTCTTAGATCCAACATTTGCATTCTGCCTTACTTCACATTTCTATGCCAATTTAAAGTAGAGAAACAGGCTACTAATTAATACAACAGTCAAGAAACAAATTTGCAGAAGCACTGTAAGGACAAATACAAGAATGTAGTGGAACCTATTACACTGACTTCTTCAGGGACTTTTAGAAACCCTTTTTTATATCAAACCCCCTTTTTATGTCCTTCTTCCTTCCTTTCCCCATTCAATCCCCCTAATTTGTTGAGAATTTTTCTAGCTAGGTATTATATTCACCTTCTATCTTTAAAATATACTTTTTTTTTATTAGAGGAGAATAATGATATGCACTTTTATTTTGCAAGAGTGCCAAACCTCTTAGCAGAATAATAAGTACAATAATGCATAACTAAGCCATTTTTGTTTATCTGATGATTATGAAAATACTCTATGAGAATGCTAAGACTACAGAAAATGCGGTTCCAAGAATTTCTGAATTTTGGTTGCAAAGTCTTTGAATTTAATTACAAAAACAATAAATGTAATGCATGTTACAAACACTACATAAATTTTTGCAACTGCCTGAGCTCTTGATACTATAGTAATATGTCTGTTCAAATGGAAAGGAGGGAAAAGTAGGGATCAAACAAGACATGCCTTCTTTGATAGTCTTTATTCCTTGTGAGCAGAGCTTCAGAGAAAAAGTCCTGCCAGATCTCATATCTTGTCACAACTTTTACATTTGTTTGTTTTAAGTTCCAGACAACAGTGCAGCATTTAAATCCAAATTAATTAAGCTCAGCTTTCACTAAAAGAAAATACATTAAAATTTTGAAGAGGCAGTGAAGTAAACAATAAAGGGCTATTAAGGAAGACATAAATAAAAAATACTGTAAGCAGTTCAGTATTTTAATTCAGTGCCATATAGAAATTGGTTTAATATGCATATCACATCTTGTTGTCTCTCAGTATATATTTCTGTCCAGTGATCTGCCCCTCCCTTTCTAGTAATTTTGGAAACTATTAGCCAGTTTTATGTAGACTGAAAAAGTAAGTTGAAGTTCTCAACAGATAATCTCATAAGTGTCAGGAAAATCAGTTCAGTTTAGAGAAAACTTCCTGATATACACAGGAAAAGAAAGCAAATCTCCATATTTATACATTGAATTTTTGCAGCTTCCTGTTGGACAAACAGTTTGTGCTTGCTGGCTGGACAGATCAACAGGCATACAGCTCCAAATCAGGCATAGTGCTTACCCTTTGTTCTTACAGGAAAAATAGGATTACTGAAATGTGTGGAACTGCAAAGAGGGGAATAAATCTTCAGAAAATCAGATTTAAATCATCATTGATTTCACTGCTCAGAAAAAAAATTCCTTAAATCTCATCTCACTCAAAAAGTGATGGCAGATGGGTATGGCAGTTTAATTACTTTGTTTTCAAGTCTTCACATACTGTACATTCTACTAAAGAATCTGGGAGAATGATGACCACATGCTGCTTGCTGGCTGCTGCCCTCTGGATCTGTAGAAGTTCTCAGGAGGCGGGGGAGCTTCCTTCTCTTTCCACAGGAAGGGGTCCATCTGCAGTCAGATGTATCCAACTGCAAGAGCAGACCAATGGATAGGCATGCATAGAGCAACCAAGGAATCAAGAGACACCACAGAGCTCCTACAGAAGGCTTTCCTGGAGACCTCAGAGGGTCAGTGTATGTTTTCTGCAACTCAGGAAACCACCAAAGGTTGCTGGACTGATAGGAAAGCAGAAGAAAATCTTGAACTGCCAGGATACAAGTGGGAAAGTGTTTTCGAGATTCATTTTTAGCCAATTTCACCCAGCAATCCTGAGTTTTCTCTCTCGAAAGAATTGCCATGTTCTACCTTACTATTTTTGGATTTTACTGAAATACACCTCTAGGGTTTGGAAAGCTTCAGTGTCTTCTGGCATGCTTAACTTCAGAGAACTGCTCCATTTTAGTGGTGGAGCAGCTCCAGCTGAAGGCACCAGCTTGACTGGGGATCCCATCACGTAAAGCTCTTTCATGTCTTGAGATCATGACTCACCATTCTTAAAGTATAAGGTTGGCAAGGCTGTGGCTGTGTGTTAGCTTTCCTACTGTAGCATGTACACCCAAGAACTCAAATTCTATGTGGGCTGCAAAAGCCAAAGCCTTGTGGGCATCTTGTAGTCCTCACAATTGCTTCCATAGAGACAGGTTACAAAAGAATTATTGCCTGTAAATATTTTGGAGTTTGGGTGTATTTCTGTACTCCACACAATTTATCCACACAGACTTCAGAAGGAGATGTAATCTCCTTCTGTTCACACCCCATATAAAGTGCCCTTTGGAAGATATAGGGAAGTATTAGCACTACTTTAAACCTAGTGTAAAATTTCCTGTCTCTCTAAGGCAGGGTTTTTACTTGGGAAAGGGATTTTTAGGGCACAGGATTCTAGGATGACCACAGAAATCTATTTTCCAGTGTGTTCAAGTACAGGAAGTGTGAACTTCTTGTGAAAAAGAAGTTTATTCTTATGCTGAGAATAAAACTTTACAATTAAGCCTTCAGTTTAAGAAGCAAAATTTGTGACAAAGCTGTAAAAGCATTAGTCTGATGCAAAAGAAAACTTGCTGCCAAAACTAGAATATTTCACTTCAATATATCTTGGGAGTTACACTTCATCTATCCTATATCCCATTTCTTCTCTGGTGCTTCTAAGATGCAGCTGTTTCATTAGACCAAGAGAAGAGACTGTGATGCATGTCAAGATATGTACTTCATAGGGAAATTACACCTACAGGAAACCCCAGAGAATCTCCCAGGAAGAATCAAGAAGTGGCACTTAAAAATTCAATTTTGCCATTGCCTTATATATTTTAGCTCAAGATCATTTCTTGTGCTTAAGGCACTTTTGCTCTAAGAAGAATTTAGACAGGCTGCTGAAGGTCCAGGGATCAGACTGTAGAAATTATCAATGATCTGCATCTTAGAAAGTAGAGGGTTCAAAAAGAGACTGAATAAACTGAGATTGCTTAATGTAATAAAGAAAAACAATCTCTAATCATGTAAGACAGTGGAAAGAAAGGTAATGGTCTGTCCCACCCAATAGACTGGACTGGAAACAGCATTATATCAAGAAATGCTGAAATGTTCATCCAGCAGGCAGGGTGGGCTGGCAGGGGAAGAGACTGAGCAAGGGCAAACAAATCATCAAACACAAGAAGAGCCTGAGGAGGGAGATGATGCACAGCCAGGTTTCAGAAGTGCTGCAAGGAGACAACAGCCCTAGAGACCCATGGAGGCTGGGAAGGGTTTGATGCAATTAAAGAAGCTGATTTCAATTGCTGGACTGAAATTAAGCCACCAAGAACTCAGTTGGGAGTATGTTAGGAGGGAGGTGTTTTTATTTTAATTTCCCTCTAATTTCTCTCCTCTTTCATGATGTTTTTTCCCTATTTTAGAGAAGTTCTATCTCATAAATTAGGGATTTTTCTAGCAATACTCATGGAAATATCATCCATAAAGGGAGTTTTATCCTGGAGTTTTGTCCACCTAGGTGTCCTAAGAGGTTTTTATGCTTTATTTCATATGTTTAAAAGATGAAAAGCATTATTTTCAAATGTTCTAAAATAGACTTTCCATATCAACAAAATTCCCAAAGCTGCAAATTTTTAACTCTTGTATGACTCTTATGCAATCTCCCTCACACTTTCCTCTCTGTTGAAATAGTAGTTAATAGTACCTAAGCTATTCAAAATTTAAATTATTCTCAGAAGACATAGTTTGCTTGTAAAAAAGAATTGTTCAGAAGTCAAATTTAAATTTTGCATTAATAGATTCACTAGTGCCTATGGTTTGATAAGGTTATAAAAACTGATTTGGGACACTTGGACTTACTTTTTTCTGTGTAACTGTTGTCCTGATTGTTTTGCTAAGTGATTATTTATTTTTCATACAATTCACTTTGAGCTAGTGGTGCCATCAGTTTTTTGCATAGCACTACCTCTATCCTTTTGTGATTTTGACATGTGGAAAAGCAATTTTAAAAAGTGTCATACAAAATTAATCTCATCAGTTGTTGAGCTACACATATGGCATATAGCTTTTAATTTTTGTTGTTTACTTTATGTAATTTTCTATTGTTACTCCTAGTATGCTCTACTTGAAAGATTACAAAGAATTTTGCCATTTTTCAGAGTAGGCAGATTAAGGAATCAGTATAAACGAGCAAGGGACTGTGCACTCTCCTGATTCCTATCCTACTTAGTTGATGCACATGAGGCTGATGTGGCCCTAGTGCTGGGCCCTCCCGATTCCCTAAGTTTTAGCTTTCATGTTTTTCAGATTCTGTGCTGCCTAGGGGTGGAGTTCTGAGCCTTATATTAAGTGTTAGTACGCTCTCTTCACAGAGTAGGTAGACAAAATAAATCCTTTTCCTACTGGAGATTAAGGCCAACAGGTACAAATTTTCAGGCCCAAAAGCAAAACAATGGTGGACTGAAGGGAGCAAACAAGAAGGGTGGGACTTCATAATCTGGAGCTGTAACTGGACAATTAAAACCAATATGCAAATGGACCAAAACTTATAAAATGTGAGACCTTGTAACTGGTCATCCATTTTGTAACCATTTTGGGTCCATCTTGGGTATAGCCCTGGCCAGGCTCTCGTACTGCCCAAGGTGTACCCTTGAAGGCCTTTTAATAAATACCTACTTTATTCTCTTAGCACTGTCTAGTCTCTGTTCCAGGTCAGCCTTCCCAAAGCATCACTCCCAGTACCCTGTGCTGACTCAAGTCAGTTCTTGAGACACGGACCCTCTTTAGCCTAAGGAAAAGGATGGCAAAACACTTAACTCCTGCCAGGGCCGCAGGACAAGGAGATGGTGGGAGGCAATAGGAAGTCAGTGAAGTCTGAGACTAGCTCCAGAGTTTGGTAAAGTGCTGTAGCAAAGCATTCTTCTCCAAGGGGAAGACCAAAGGAGAAATTGTAAGTCCAGTTCTACCCAGGGTTTCTCCCTTAGCAACACAAATGCCTCTTCATCAGAGGGATTTTAGCATAATTTCAGTGCAACAATCAACTACAACTTGCTGTGACTAAAGACTGAGGCACCAGACCCAGCCAAAAACATTTTTAAATAACATTCCTTCAAACTGCACTGTCTGTTCATTCTTCTAAAGAACACTTAAGACTCCGTACTTTTAAACAAATGGATTGTCCAGGGCAATTCTGCAAAAGTAATTCAGGCTGGGCTGAAAATATGTATCACAGACACAGCACTAGCAATCCAACCTGAGAGGCTGAGCTACAAATTATCCTCCCTGACAATGTGAAGTCTTTCTCTTTTTTTTTTTCCCCTTTTTTCACTGTCTGGCCCAATTAGTTGGGACTTTTTGCTGGAAGCTGGCAGTACTGTACTACCTTGCATTCCATAACCTCTGTTGTGTTCAAACCACAAGTGTGAATTTGCCAGGAGCTGGTTCCTCAGGGGTGTCAGGACAGAATGGGTTTTTCTATATCCCTTTGTTGCTCTGACATATGTTGCTCTGACATGTCCTTGCTTTTAGCATAGGAAGCTCATTTTTAAAAGTTTATCTCCCTTCAATTTTTGTGACAAATTTTGTTTAAAGCATTTGTAAATACTTTTAATGTGGACGTTTAATTATTTCTTCTTTTCACAGCACCACAACATTGGTTCCAGAGGGAAAAAAATTTCATGAAGTGGACTAATTTTCTTTTAAAAAATGTGTTCAGTATATAAGAACAGAATTATCTCAAAAACTACAGATGCCTTTTCATAGCTTTGTAAGTGAAAAAATTATGTTAATGTTACTGTTTGATTTTGGGATAGAACAAGACAAAAAGTGCCTATTTTTCTGTGCTCTGTATCACATTACAGAAAATGTACTGTTAATGTTGAAGTCTTTTTTTCCTATTCTCAAATCTCATTTCTAAGTTTCTTCTCAAAATATTTAAATTGAATTGTGTTTCCTCACAGTGTTCTTGCTCCCAGAGTCATATAATTTCATCTGAGGGATATTATATCATGGAAATCTGGCTATTATTAAAAGTATTTGGTTTCCAGTTATATTTGTAAATGTCTTTTAAAAATATAGGTTGAATCACAGAGCCACTTTGTTATTTATTATTATACAAGATGGTTCATAAACATGTTTTGGTATCAATTTTAATGATTCTCTTTCCTGAATTTTCATTCCTGTTAATTTTTAGGAATATAAAACAGACCCAGCAATATTATCCACAGTTTATTTGAAGAGAAACAGGCTTAGCTTCCCTTTTTTTTTTTTTTTTTTTTTCTCTTCAAACAATGCTTTGCCAGCTTGTCAATTTGTCAGCAGTCCACAAATTAGCAGCATCCTAAATCCCCTGTCAGATGATCTGGGCAAACACTACCTTCTTCGAGTGTGATAAATTAAATGTGATGACATACCTGACAGTCTCCATTTAGGAGCTGTTGGGAGGGAAGAAGAAAACACAGAGCAGATTAGCTGAAGTTGTCAGCAGCAGTGAAATCCAATCATAAAAAGGAACAAAGAGAACAATGATCAAAGAAGGGGTCCTCAACACCACCTAGCTTGATTCCTTTTGGGAAAGAAAAATCTGTTTATGTTTTCTACTAATTTTAAACTGATTTTTGATATCAATATTTAACTAGGAAAATAACACAGGACATTATCACCATTTTTAATATCAATACAAGCAACTACAGAATGACAATTCTTTCACAGTTTTGATTGTACTCAAAACAGAGCAGTTGTACCCAATTTAACATATCTCATTTTGCTTTTAAAATTGTTGTAATCTTGAAGATTCCCAGTCTGATTTAGTAGGCTGTACAAACACTGGGGAAGACCCTACTACTAGAAGGCACTACTAGATGCTACTACTGTCGTGTCAGACAGATCCACACCTATGACACTTTAGTTACACATAGAACCACCAGAAGAATTCAGAGGCAGGCACTTGATGGAAGGGGATTTGAAAAATATGTAGTCTTTTCTGTAGCAAATATTTCAACATTTATTTATTTCCAATGAGGAAACCTTTTTTACCCAAGCTACATATCCCTGAATATATCTATTTCTGTTTTTAGAAGCACGCCCTCACAAGTGGCACATTTCATAGAGTAACTAAAAAATTCTAAAAAGTGTATTCAAATGAAACAATTACAATGGTTAATAATTAAATGTATCCTAAATCTGTACTTCAGAGCTATTACACTTGAGCTCAAAAAACTTTTCTGTAGTATCAAAGCATATATGTTGCCTATTCTTCAAAAGAATTTACTACACGAGGAAGAAAAGCAATGTGGAAGAGCAGAAAATCTGTCACAGGTTGAGAAGAGGTAAGAGGAGAGTCCAATTCTGTGTCTGCAGCTGATGAACAGGAACATGTTCAGGCCCCATTATTCATCGTTACAAAGATATTTGGTAACAAATCTTTGGACGTCCTTCCAAAAGTCCCTCAGTAGACATGTACCTGCACCCTCAGTAACTCCTGAAGCGACAGGGGTGTAGAGGAGACCTGTGACAGTGCAGCAAACTGCCCAAACCAGGTCCTTGATAAAACCAGGCACTCAGGGGCCTTCGATGCCCAGAATGACTGGTTTGTTGAATCAGTTTGTTGATGCAGTTGCATCATTGTTGATGTCAGTTTGAAAATGACTTCATGAACCTACTAAGAAATCATAAGCCCCAGTGAATACTTCAGCAAAAGAACTTGGTTCCTGTTCCTCTACTATTTGTCTTATGCTGCTAAGTCCTATATTGGTTATTTTTTTTTTTTTTTTTGGTAAGCCAAGTATCTCTTCATGTACAGAACTCAAACAAAGCAATATGGAAGCCCTATTTTTCAACTGCTTTCACAGATGAGGCTGTACAGTTTCTGCCAGGGATCACCTCTGCTCTAGCTTTATCCTCTAACAGGCCTACAGGAGAGTTCGGAAACTCCCCCTCATCACCAGTATTGGAGGCTTCCTCTTCCCTCTGATCACTCTTTGCTGATCAGCAGTGACTGCAAAATGCTAACTCACCACCTAAGTACCATGTAGATTGATCATTTGAATGCTACAGATCAGTATCTGTATAGCTACTACATCTGAAGGCACAACAAGGCTCAGGGAAAACAATTTCTAGCATTTTTGCTGTGATCATGGTTGCCATGTAAGTATTCTGGCCTGTGTGTAAAATAAGTGCCTTAATGTCCATAGAACTCTAAAGAAGAACTTATTTAGCTACTTTTCAAGAAAATATTTTTGTGGAAGGTAGCATATAAATATGGCATCAGTAACAGGCTAAACACAGACCTTAGCTGCCATCTCTTAATAACCAAATAAATAGACTTTCCTGAATTCAGGGATAAAATTTAGCTATATTTAAACAGATCCGTAACACCAATTAGAAGTAAAAGAAGTTAATAAAGCTGCTGATAAAGCACAGCTTATGAAAATTGCACTTATATACTTCTTTTGCTACCTTTATAAAATCCTGTAATTTTTTCACAAAGATCTCATTTGTAAAGATGCATACAAACTAACCTGGTAAAACCCAGCGCCTCCGTCAGCCCACACCTCTCTCCGTTATCTTTTTAGTATGAGCTTGAACATGACTAGTTTTACTATTTCTTGATCCTCAGCTACTGGACACAATGTTAATTATCATCTTTGTCTTCATGGTCATAATCATCATCATAATCATCCTTACAGCTGGGCATGCCTATGCCCTAGCTATTATGACACACACTTTGCTTCCTAAAATATGTAACACAGAGCAACACATTTAATTCTGTGGCTGAAGGTAATCTTTTTCTTCTCTATGTAGCTATATTTGTCCAAGCCAGTTACTTACAAGAGGTTCCAAGTCTGTGCAGATGTTTTTGTCTAAACCTTAAAGATGCTAGTGCCGATTTTTCTGCCAGTAAAGGTGGTCTGAGTTTACATGGATAACACTGCCCCATGCTGGTTCATAGGGAAAAGTCCTTGCTGACTCTCTCTTTTACCAAAACTTTTTAAAAGGCAGGTGGTCTGTACTTTTAGCCTGTACATTTGTTTCATCTTGTTTCTTTAGGATGCTAATTTTTTTTTTCTTCAACAACTTTTCACAAATATCATGCAAAATACTTTGATGCTCCTACAAACAAAGCACAGAGGAGAAAATGTGACTTTCTAAAATGCACTGGAAGAGAAGGCTCATTAATACTCACTGAAAACAAACAGCACTCAGGACATCACCTCACAAATCTCATGAGAACAGGATTTCCACAGACCTTGATGCAAGCTCTGTAATGTGGACAGGTTGGAGAAGTATGAAAGAGACCATAGGAGCATTTCAGCCCCACTCCCTGGAGTTCCATCCTATGTTTATTGCTCTATATACATTTATAGATAGATAGATAAATATATATATAGAGAGAGAGCTATATACATTTATAGACCTCTAGCTGTGGTCTAAAATTGCAGTTTCTGGATTTTTTTTACTTTAATTGTTTTTCCTTTTCCAGGGACAAAATGTCAGTGAGCTGAATTTGTCTGAGAACTCTTGCTGCAGTCTCTGCATGCCCATGGACAGAGTTAATCTCTCTGCATCTAACATGATACAGTTAAAGTGCTTAAAAGAGTTGGTTGCTTACAATTTTTTTCCTCTAAGGATTGAACACAACTATATTGTCAACATATAACTATCATTTTGAAATAAGCCATTTAAGGGGCTGAAGCAAATTAAAAATTTTATATTTTGGTGTTCATAAGGAAAATACTGGTTCATAAGGAAACTGGGGCTGGCATTGCAGACACAAAAGCTTCACCTTGTAAACCACTGTACAGGACAAGTGCCAGCTAAAGACAGTGGATAATTGTCATTAAAGAGGCCGTCCACTGAAATCTGCAAATCAAGTGATCATTGTTGGGATAAAAAAATCAAGTTTGGGACTCTTTAGCACAGAGGTGGGACAAAGAAGCAAATAGAAGGAAATGTTAAAACCTGAAGAAGAATCCACAGAGAAAGAGAGGCTAAGGGGTGACCTCTTTGTTCTACACAGCTTCCTGAGAAAGGGAAGCAGAGAGGGAGGTGTTGAGCTCTTCTATCTGGCATCCAGTGATAAGATGTGTGAAAATGTTTCAAAGATGTGCCAGGGGAGGTTAAAACTCTATATTAGGAAGCATTGCTTTACATGGGGAGTGGTCAAACACTGCAACAGACTTCTTAAGAGGTCGTCAATGCCCTATGCCTGTCAATGTTTCATAGGTATTTGGAAAATGCCCATAATTGGGGTGGGAGTTGAAGGTCTACTCCAACCTTAAAAATTCTATGATTCTAAGATTCTGTAATAATGCTTTAACTTTGTCTGAGCCCTGAATTCCTCGGGCAATTGGTCTAGATTAGCCCAGTGGGTACCTTACAACTGGAGTATTCTATTCTACTCTTTTCTAGTCTGTTCTAGTCTATCTAGTTCTAGACTAGATAACTAGTCTAGTTATCTCTTTAACACCAAAGATATAGTCAATGACAGAAGAAAACCAAGAGTCTCTTATAACAGGGCTGAAACAAGAGACGTGGTAGGAGTAACCACTCTTCCAGAGTAGCTGGACTTCTCTATTAAGAATCTGGATTAAATAAAATGTTTAATGACATAGAAATATTTCTCCTGCACTGATAGCATGTAGTGAAGAATTGTGTGTGTGTGTTGTTTGTGTGTCTCTCTGTCTTGTCTGTTTGTGTTGTATAGCTCATCTCAGAAAGATCTTGCAAGTGTGGAGAAAAGAATGGAAGAATATCCGTGCTGGTTTGTTCATGACTGCTCTCCAGCAGTGGACATGACAAGATGATGGAAAGGAGCCTAGGAAACTGAATTAATCTCCACTGACCATGAGACACTTTTCCAACTTCTTCCCTGTATTAACATTTATATACATCTATAGCATCACGTCCTACGTTGAGGCAGCTACATTATTGTATTCCTCTGTGTTGATGTATCAAATAAATAAATATAGATATATACAATGAAATATATATTGTTATTTTAAAGTAATGATTTCTGATAATATCTGTATCCCTCAACATAAATTGGGTAAAATTAGCACTGGCTATGGGGAGAGGGGGAAAACATCCACCTATGAAGCAACTAGCATCAGCTAACACCTGTATAAATACAATTTCCATGCTCTGTCTGAGCATTAAAAAAAAATAAAATCTAAACCCAAAACCTGAGTTAGTAGAGGAAAGTCAAGAAAGAAACTCCTAATCAAACTGAAAATGCTTAGCCACTCAAGCACTTGTGGCTGTCCATGAAGCGGAAACAGATGAACTATCATAGACCATTCCTCATTTTGCCAGCACACCATTGCAAAACAATGAAACAAGTTTGCAAGGATCAAAGGGAGAGTTAAGGAAATCAAAACTATATGTGAAGAAAGTACACATTGGTTTGGAGTCACCACCTTCATTTTAGGCAGCCTTTGCTCAATAATTTTACCCCTTATCTTTCTCAAGTTCTGGGGTTTTCAGTAGATGTCTGATTCCAATGCAACTCAATATGGCTCCCATTCAGAGCAGAAATGTGACATGGTCAGCACTCAGTGATGTGGTCACAGCATGATCCTAGACCCCTAACTGCTTTGGAATGTTTAAGTGCCAAACACCTGACATTTGATGAGATTAAATACAGTAAAGTTATCACCTTTAAGAAATGCTCATAATGATCCATCATCCTATTTGTAATTTTATGAAAAACTTTCTTATTTGCTAACATAATTTTGGGGTGGCTTTCTAGGAGATTCTTTCTTGGGGGAGGGGGCAAGAGGGAAAATATTTTTGCCTTGTCAGCGGCAAATTTTAACATTGTGAAATACTATACAGCTACAGGCAGCAAAAGGATTTCATTTCAGATCCTCTCTTGGGACCCATGTCTTCAAGATCCTTTACTCATAAGAAAATACAAGAAAGCAGCACTGTGACTGCAAAATGGGCTCTTTGTAGGCTTTCATTTGTGGCCCCAGCAGCCAGGGTCAGGGTATGAACAGATCTTGTTGCAATGTTTATTTAGAAAGATTGTTCTCTACCCTAAGGTAAACATTTTTTATAAGGGTTTTCTCCTCTAATGAAGTGCAGATGTCTACCCCTCCCACCAGGGCTGAGTGCTTTTGCTTACTTTTGCCTAAGTATATCTCTCTTCTTTTTCTAGGGACAAAAAATAATCTTTTCTTCCCCTCATGTAACAGGTGTACCAGAATTCCAAAAAAAATCAAGAAATTCTGAGTTTACTGTATTCAAAATTATTATGAGGATAATGATTACATCAAAAGAGCAATTTTTCCAACTTCTTGATTTGATTTAATGCACACAAAACAGTAAAACCCTCAAGTATGCATCTTCCACATACTTTTTTTTTTTATTCAGTGATATTTTATTTGTAGTTTCCTGCCTTGAGATTTTTTCTTTCATTTGCAGATACTACCATAGATTAGAGGCAAGTCCAGGAAAGAATTTGATCAAATCTGATGAATAAGAGAAAATTGATTGACATGTGGTCTTAAACATTACTTTTACATAAGCCATATTTCTCTTCTGCCAGTAAAGAAAAAATTTGCACTAGCACTTTTAAAGAAATTTTATATTTCATTATAAACCTTGAATTCTATTTCCCTTATCCATATTATTATTCTGTATACATGACTTCATCTTTTTTGGATTGATAATGATAACTCCTTTCTGAGAAAAATTTTTCAACCAAATCTGTGCTCACTCATGATCATTATAACTGCATCGTATTTTCTTAGGTTAAGGTAATTTCATGCAGAAAAGCATGAAAGCCTTATTAAGCTCAGACTATGTCACATTGCACAAGTACCTTCCCATTACACATTTAGTCACTTACCCTGTCAAAAGCAAAAAATTATATTTAGTCATAAAAAACATTTAATTTATTTGATATGACCTATCCTTGACAGACCTGCACCAGCTAGTTTTATTTTTTGTCTTCCGGCTACTTACATTCTGATTGCTTTATCTTTTGTGGAGATAGCTTTATAATTTCTTGAGTCATTGTTTATGAGGCCAAATTCAATTAACTAATGTGTAATTCCTTAGTGCTCCTTTTTTTTTGCAAAGCTAGGACTATGTTTGGCCTTCTCTGGTACTGCCATCATTGGTTCTTTATGGCAACTGGTAGTCCCAAGGAAGCTGGTAAACAGGGGAAGAAAGGAATAAGGAGAGGAGTCAAGAAGGGAGAAGTTTCATTTGTAAATGAGAATGAGGCAGTCATATGGAGTGTTTTAGAACATTTTGGAAACTGCGATGATTTAAAAAATACAGACAAGGGCAAAAATTCAGGAAAATAAATGCTCAGCCTCTACAGAAGACAGAGACGGGAGTCATAACTGTAAAAGATGAAGAAGCAACTGTAGTGAATTAGGAGCTCAACATCAGGTCTTGGTTAGACATCCTCACAAAATTTACTGAAGGCAGGTTAGATAACTATGGAAACAGTATGGAAAAAAGTTTATTTTGTCTTGCATAGCAGTATAGACAACTACTGCAATGCTATATCCACCTTTCCACCACTGGAAACTGAAAAGTCTGTAGGTTATGGCTAGTTCCAAGCCTGACCTAGTGACAGAGACATCAGCAGTTTAATATTTTTATAGATTCACCTAAAAGGCTTGTGGTCAGTTTGAATGCAACTTGGGCATGCTTTGCTGAAAAGGAAATTTATCATACTAGAGAATTCTTTGCTTCACAGGGAAGGGAATAGCAAGGGTCAACTACTAGAAGATAAGTATAGGGAAAAGAGTCTCAACTGGCGGAATTTTTAATTCTTTAGCTGACAGCTAACACTAACTTCTAACCCCTGATTTGTGTATTGGGAAAGACAAAATGCAAACAGCTAAACAAATGTGTAAATAGACACCAATGCCTTCTCCAACAAGCACACCTGCTTACACATCTCTCCAGTTGTCTTGGTTTTGAAAGACAGTTGTCTGCCAGGGAGAGCTAGAGCTTCCCTTGGAATGGAGAATGTCACCCCCCTCTCCTCCAAATTATTATGATTTTGCAATTAGGGGCTTTCAGGCAAAGATATAGGAATAGGAGTAACAGTTCTTTAATAAGAATAAAACAACAACAACAACAACCTAAAATACAAATACAATAGTACAAAGACAAGCAAGCAAGCAAAACAGAAGTCCTGGGAAAAAAAAATCCTGACAGAGTCAGGGATACGACCTGACACCCTGTTGGTAAGGGTGCTGGAAGCAGTCCAAATAAATCCTAGGTGAGGTTTTGTGGGGTACAGATAATGGAGTAGGAAAAGTCTAGAGGTGGTGAGATGGGTCTGGTCTTCCTCTGGTAGAAAAAAACAGATCCCTGCTGTTCCTGAGTCTCAGTTTCTATCCAGGTAGGAATGGTTGGCTCTCCCCCACTGGGTGGAGCATCTCACAATGGGATGATGTAATGTGTCATGTCATTGGTGAGCCTTAATGGCCCATTAGCAGAAGATATCTCCCTGGAGCTTGGACGGGTGGTGAAGGAGATAAGAAACACTGCCACACCTGGTTTTAACTGCTGGCCCATTATCAGAAGGCATCTGCCCCCTCCCCCCTGGAGTTACAAGAGATAAAGGAATGTCTGCTTTTACAACAGATAGAATACAAATCTCTTGGCTACCCAACCCAAGACACCAGTACATGTTGTCTTTCCATGCATCTCCAAAACATCTACTCCACGTGTTCTCCCAAGAGCATCTTGTCTCCAAACACATTCTCTTCGTGTATTTATTACCTTAAATGTGTCTGAGCCATGGTTCAGCGCACCCCTCCCAGGTAATTGCTGTCTGAGGGTATGACAGAGCACCTGCATGGGTTGGTCCTTGCTGTGGCTGGATGTGGGCTCACATCACTTCCCACCCGAAGCATCCTGTGTCCCACTGTCATGGAAACCCTGATATTCGTACAATACAAGTCAAAACCTTCCAATTAAAAATTACATTCATATTCTTAGCAGAAAGGATGACTAATAATGAGAAGACATGAAAGATAGGACTAATGGATTTTCTACCTCTTAAAACTGATTTGTTTTAAAATATATGTTTTATCAAAGCTACATTCAGCATGTAGGTTAATACAGGTAGAAAAGTGTAGAAGTGAGGTCTGTCTTTAAATCTCCCATGTGTGTAAAGCTGAGGCAATAAAGAAGAGGTTTCAGGAAGCAATGCTTACTGTTCAGTCAAGAACATTTACTATCTGTGTCTTACTTATTGTTGTAAGTGCCAATGGGACCTCTGTTGAATAATTAAAGGCAAATTTAAAAAAATGCATAGGTAATAAATGGGAGATAGGCTGATGTAACTATGCCTAACAGTGTTTTTTCATTATATCATGATGGGATAATTAAGTTTGAAAGGGATTCCCAGGTCAATCCCCTCTTCAAAGCAGGGGTTTTCAACAGACCATGTTGAACAGGATAATGTTCAGTCAAGATCTGAAAGTCTGTATGGATCACTCAAATCAAGTCCAATTTCTCGTGCATTATGTACTACAGACTCCTAATCATTTCTACCAGTTTATAACTGGGAAACCTCAAAACGAAAACAGTACTCCAAGTGCATCCTTAGAAATGTTAAATAGAAGAAAATAATCACAATTCTTTTCTCTTCTTTTTTATTTTTTTTTAGGTATTGTTAATTTGTTTAGACTTTTTAATTTTTTCACTTGTACCACATGCTTAGGAGACATAGGATTCCAAATTTAAAATTTAAATTCTATTTTGGTCTACTTGAAAAATCAACTCAAATAAATAGTGCAGCATAAAGATAAAACCAAATTTTTCATTTAAATAACAAGTTGTCATATTTAAAAGAGCTAGAGTTCATCTCAGTTCAGATTTCTTGTAACAAAGTAGTGTGCCTCGGGGAAATATAATTGTAACCAGCTGAAGGAATTGATTAGTTACCAATTAGTTCAAGGAAAATAATGCCAACCTTCATCATTTCAGATTAAATTAAAAGAGCTGGAGTCATGAGCTGTTTCTCAGTCTGGAAAAACACATGTCATTTGTACACCATCTTCATAAACAAGCTTCTCTTCTTCAGGAACTTAATATGTATGCATAGATATACATGAAAAGATCCATCCCTTGGCATTGTATCAGCACCTGCATTGTTGGCATCAAAGTTCAGTGGAGTCATTAAGCCCATTCAACCACCTGTATTAACAGAATTAATATCAACCCTAATAGGCTGTCATTCTGGATATTAAATATGATAAAGCATTTTGACAATGCCTTTTAAATTTATTTATTGGTACCAGAGTGCAGTGAAACATCCAAAATGCTTGATTTGCAAGGTCATATTCCCCATGGGGAAAAGGATTTCATTGACCCACACTGAAATCAATGGGAATATGCTCTGTAGCATATTTAGGAACATTTTATCTGCTTTGGTATCTGTACACTGCCAGACCATGGGTCTTTTGCTGGGATGAGGCTGTCTATAAACAGTGGAGCTAATTGAGGCATTTCTGCCTGCCACTCTTCTGCCCCCACATGGTCCTCCTAAGGTTGCCAGGAGGACAAGGAATGGACAGTCACTGCTCAGAGGTCATGGGATCAGACTTCAAATTCATCCCAACAGCACAAAGATAAAATGCAGTGGTGGGTTTCCATAGATATCTGGATAATGTAGAATGGCCCAACTGTAGCTAAATGAGGCAATATACCTGGAGCAGGAAGAAATTGAGAAAAAAAATGATAACATTGGGGTGTTATCATTTGACTTTGCTGTGATCAATGTATGCCCAAGGTCACAGATCAAAAAGATAATACTGAAAGGTCTCTTTTAGAAGAACAGAGGCATATATGAACAGAGTTGTGACAGAAATCCAGCTAATAGTTTGCAACTCTTCCCTCATTAAATCCATTAACTCTTCTGCAGCACCTTACCTTATTTCAGTTTTAACCCCATTTATATCCCTTTCCTATCCACTTCCATTTTCATTTTCCTCTCTCACTCTTTCTGTATTGTGTCTCCATGACTTCATTTTATATCCCAAACCACACCTGATTTGCCTGCCATTCTTACAGCATCTCTTCAGATCTTTCTTTTCCATTTTGCTTCCAGGTTTTTGGTGCCCATTTGCTTTCTGAACCATTCTCAGGGTTCACATCCCTCTAGCCTGTGTATCTTCCCATGTCATTGTTGAATTACATTTCTCCAGTATCTCTCTCTTTGGGTAGTCCTTATTTTTCACTAATCATTTAAGCTTCTCCCAGCCACCAAATCCAATGTGTTTCCCAGTTTCACTCCACATCTCTGTCCCTCTTCTTCTGGATCACAGTCTCAGCCTCTTTGCCAAGTTAATTCAAATCTCCTCCACATTCATTTTTTTCCATTTCTTTTTCTAATAGAATAATTAAGCCAGGACAATTTCAATTTCTTTCAGTTAGGTTTTCAAGGATAACAGGAAAAAATTTTGCAGGATCTAATAAAGGAAATAAGGGACAATTACTTGGCAGCACTAAGAACTTTGCCTGTAGCAGAAACAGACTGCTAACACAGATATCAAAAGTAACACTTCACTGAATTTCAGAAAAATAGGTCTGTGCCTGATGGCAGGCAAACATGCACTATATCTGTAATGATTATGCTTCAAACAAAAAAAGTTACATACAAGCCAAAACAGTTCCTCCTCCTGAAAATTGCATCCTCTTTTTAACGAAGGACTACCTTTTGTAAAATAAAGTACTCATAAAAGAGGAATGCATTGTTTTTTCATAGATTTGTAAAATTGTATTGTTCTTGGCAACAGAGAAATACGATAGATAGAAATTTGTCAAATAATGAGAAACTAGAACAGGTTCTCATTTAAAAAAAGCAGCTGAAGATGACTGACATTGGATCTTAATATTACTATCTGGAAAACATTTTTTTGCTGTAGGATCTGCATCTGAGAAAAAGCAATATGATTTTATTTTTAATTAGATAAGTAATTGCTTCCTATACTCATTGTTTCCTATGGAAAAAAAGATCTTTCACTTACCTCAGACAAGTTCAATTATATATTATGTTCTACAATGAATAAATATCCCACCACTCTATGTTTTACTTGGAAACAAGAACGTATGTCAGCATGCACAGCTGGATTGTTTTCCTATGAATTTGCTTTCATGCAAGTAAACTCGTTTTTCTGTAAGCAAAGTGAGCAAAAATGAGTATAAAACCTCAATCTACTCTTTTGCAGAACATGGCTGCCCAGGACAGATGAGGAAGAGCCATTCTGCAACAGGGAATTATTTGGGGAGTTAAAATAAAACTTTCAATGATTTTCACTAGAAAGCTGTTTAAGCTGAACTGTGTATGACCATATACTAGAGAAGTTTTAGTTTGTAATCAGCTTCCTTGTGTCTTGCTGTATTGCACTGCTGGGACTAGTTGCTGCAGAACAGTAATAAAGAAAAAAATTAATGAGTGACACTGCACCCATCTTCTTTCTTTTTGCAGCCCACACACTACTTAAGCTCAGCAATTTCTCTTTAAGATCTGCCCAATACCGCATTTTTCCATGTGCCTGGGAGATATTATGAGTATCAATGAAGAATTGTTTCCTTTTCCCTCCAAGAAACTAAAGCTCTGAGGAGCCCCAATTAATCTTTATAGAGTGAAAAATAATCCTATTTGAAGCAATCATGTTTGACAGTCTGGTGTCCTAGCAGCAAGCTAGGTCACCCAATAGTAATTTCAAGAGACAGCAATTTAAATTAAAGAACTTAGGAGAATCTCATTAATGGCAAAACCATCTCACTTTTAGTTGAAAACTATATGAAAGGTTCCACAACTCTTAGAAGTGAGTGCACACTACTTTGTAATGGTGGAAAATGAACAGTGGAAGAAGTTCTTTTCTAATGACTACTAGGCTCTTTTTAAGTTTTGGATTTTAGCGCATTCTGAATTTCAGTGCTTTTTCTTTAAAATGCTTATTTCCTTAAATAGTGATAAGGACACAATCCCAGTGAGACTAACACACTATTTACAAAACATTCAAGGCCTGTTCTTTAATTATTCAAATAGCATCTAACAGGGATTTGAGCAGTAAACTGGTCAGCTAATAAAATTTTAAGCACAGCCCATTTATTTACATTGGCTTCAATCAGCAGTGAATTTTGACAGCTCAAGAGAAGGCCTTGCACCACCCTAGCTGCTAATAATTCTATCTGAACTTCTATCCAAGTGAAAATTTCCTTCAACATTGTCACAGCTCTACTTCTTCACCAACAAATTTAAAAATCCTGCAAAATTATTAGCTGGGTTTTGGGAAATGTGTTAAAGTAGTACTAAGATAAGTAGGTGATAAACCTACATACATCCCACCTGGCCAAGGGAGGAAGAAGATTATTGCAGCTTGCAAACTGGATAATGACCCACAATGCCAAAGTGTCTTGGAGAAAAACAATTGCCATTATCTGGATTTTAAAAGAATTAATGGAGCCTGCAGGACAGGTGGAGCATGACTTCACCCAACTTAACAAATCTGCAGTGCCTTTCCTGGGGTTCTCTGCAGAGAACATGAAACCAAGTCTGACCACTGCACCCCAATCAAGCAAAAACAACCCAGACAAGAGCATCAGGAATCTGAAACAGACTCACAGCAAATTAGGCTTATTTAGGACAACTGAAAAATCAAAGGATCAGGGTTAAAAGGCAGAGAATGAAATGAGTGCCTTGCAAAGTTTCTGCCAAAGCAGGGGCATCACCTCTTCTCATGTTTATCATAGGCACAGCAACAATCTATGTGCTTAACATTCAAAAGGGATGTTTCACTCTAGATACTAGGAAAAAGAATTTTAGTGTAAGAGAAGTAGCTAAATGGCAGTGGATAAACTGCTCTGAAACTCAAAGATGTAACTTGGCCCAATTTCCACAGAAAATGCTGAGAAAAACAAACTGTAAATATGACCTGTTAGAACATGTGCTCACCCCATTTCAGAGAGCAAAAACCATATTATTACATTTTTTAGTTACAATCTATTTTTAAAACTCACAAAGATTAGTATGAGCTACAGGCACCATTTTTCCAGCTTGGGGAGCTTTCAAGAAGGCTACCTCAAGCCCTCATGAATTGCAGCTCAGAGGTACATAGACAAGCCCCATAATTAACAAGAAGTGAAGTCTGCTGGTGTTCTCACACCACACTTTTATTAGCATATAGCAACTGCTCAGAAGCAGCACAGAGCTAAGTAATTTGTAAATCAAAATAATTTCTGATGTAATTTCAGTGAAGACAGCTTATATCTATGATCAACGATACTGATTGAAAAAAGGTTGATATAATCTTTCAGTACAGCTTAAATATTGATGAGAAGAAAATTACAATTAGAGATTCACCTGCATGG
This sequence comes from Acrocephalus scirpaceus scirpaceus, assembly GCA_910950805.1. Classification (NCBI taxonomy): domain Eukaryota; kingdom Metazoa; phylum Chordata; class Aves; order Passeriformes; family Sylviidae; genus Acrocephalus; species Acrocephalus scirpaceus. Next base: position 83,984,634 of record OU383775.1, read on the forward strand.
ATAACTGAGACAAATTTAATTTGATTAAATTAAGTATTATTCCATTTTTTACCTGCCCACACTTTAATTCAATCAAATGCGTAGATGGAGATTCCATTAAATCAAATATTTTCTAGCACAGTCTGTGATGAGTCATTTAATTATGCTTTGTCTCAATTTATTCATCTAGAAAAATACTGTGTTGTTAACCTCTTTTTAACATTCCATTAGTTAACTCAGTTTCTTTTTTTTTTTTAATAGTGTGAAATAACATACAAGCAAGGGTACATAGAGTTCTTTATTTCACACAGAAACATAGTTTCCCTGTGGTTTGCTTTTTTTATTTTTTTTCCCTGCTACTGGAACAGATTTAACACGTCAGGGAATCTGACACTGGGGTAAGTCAACCTTCTGTATGCATAACAGCCAGCTTTATCTATATCCATAACGCCTTGCATTCTCATTTCTAATGTCAGCATCCTAAGGCTGCCAGCATCTTTTTAAAAACAGTTTAAACTACATTTTCTCCCAGTATATTTTCTTGTACAATCTGCTATTATGTCAACTATTACAGTATAAGAATATGCCTTTTTGACTGATGCAAGTACAACGTTCTTCACATTCATATCAAAAAATGTTATAATTTGGCAAGTATCTTCCAGAAAAAAAAGAGCTCGGTTGAATATTGTCCCTCTTTCAAACTATATATTATATTTTACCAGCATTAAATACTACAATAATAAATGTGCTTCTATGTTGCATGTGAAAATATAACACTCTGTGTCAGAGAATGAGACAGGAGACCTATGTGTAGATAATGAAAAGCAAGATGATAAATACTAATCCTTTTTTTTTTTGAAAATGGAGAAAATTTTTTTATAGTCTCAATTCTCGCACTGAGATTCCAAAAACTCAGAATCTTCTCCTTCAGTTTTACTTGATCCTTAATACAAGAACCAGTGCTTCTGATTTTGTGAAATATAGACATGTACAGCAACAACAAAATCAGCCAACAGTTTTTATACTTGGTTCTAGTTCTAAGGAACTGTTTTACCATGACTTTAAAAAGTACAAAACTTTACCTCAGTTCAATAATAATCACCATGTGCTAAAATAGACTGCATTAGACTCTGTGCCATATTTGAACCATGTGTCGTGTACTTAAATATGACTGAACTAAATGCAGCAATGGCTTTTCCTGGAACAAGTAACTGAAATATCATCATCCAGGGCATCCGTGGACTTTGTTATTCCTCATTTGGGGGGACAGGGTGGGAGTTAAGCTTCTCAAAATGATCAGCTGCCTGTACAGCCTGTGGATGAAATCCCTATCACCCCAGATTCCTAATAGCCTTAGCCACCCCAGATCTCATGATTAGTATTAACTTGTCCTCTCCAGGAGCCTATACAGGTATTTTGGCAACCCTTAGAGAATATACTCCAGTAAATTATCTGCAGGAAAGAGTTCTGTGTTTTATTTTACCTGATTGTCTATGTCTAGTTTTTGCTACACTTTGTCCATATTACCTTTGTCACTGATAGGCTGGAATTTGCTCCTTTCACTTAAACTTTTTTCTTAATATTGCATTTCAACTTTGATTATTAATTATGTTATACGAAGTTAAATCCTAAAAATTCTATAAACTCCCATAATACAGCAAAGCCCATCTTGACATTTAAATAAATATCACAGTTTAAAAAAAAATTGTGAGAACACGTGGCAGTTATCCAGGAAAATAGTATACATTACCTTGGCTGGAAGCTAGGAGTACTTATTCAAAGTGATTGAGCCAGCTAATTCTCTATTTCTCTAATACACTCATTCATAAGGTGGGAAAATAATGTGGCCAGTGTTCAGTGTTTTGGTTTTTGGGTTTTTTTTAATGGTCATGATTTAAAACAATCTTTATATAACATTTCGGGATCCTTTATGCTACACTTTATGTCCCACTACTTCCTACCAGATGTCCACAGTCAAGCAACTAAGATTTTTTGTTAACTTTTTACTTTTTGCCTTTTATCATGAGCAAGTTATACCAACTGGCATTCACTGATGAAAAGTATATGTGAAGTTATTTGGTATGTCTCTGTCTTCCATTTCCAAATGATAAGAAAAATCACCAAGTGGTTTATTTCAACATGGTTATTCTGAAAGAGGTCACAGCAGATGAACACTGAGTCCAGTGACCTGTGTTTGATTCACAGCAACAGGATGCACAGATTCTGGGCCAAGTACTCTGAGAAGGCTAATGAGTGTCACAGGCAATATGTAGCAATCCAGTTCTCAAGCTCCACAGAGTTATGTTGAAATGAAGAATCACAGGCAATAATCTGAAACATTGGAAACTGCACGAGCAAACCAAAATGCAAATCTGAATTTTAACTAATCGTAAAATGAATCATGTTATATACCTCTCTCTTAGGAAGATAATAAAACATGGCAACTCCTGTTTATAATAAGGGTTGATCTACAAGCCAGTTTCTCACAACACATAAGAAATGCAGAGAAAATATTTCTATTATTGATCTGGACTTGTTCTGGAAGAGTTTCCTCCCCTCTATTTTATATTGCTTTCAAATATTAACAATTCATGCAAACTCTTAGGATAAAATTGAACCTGATTTACAGGTTGCAGCTGTATTTCATGGCTTTTGATGAATACTGATGGATCAGCCATACTGGGATCACCCAGCTCTAATTCCACTATTCATTCCTAAGAATTATGCACTCAAAAACTCTGATATTAAAAAACTGGTGCTCCCAGCCTGTCCATCCTGTGGAGCTGGTGGGGTGAAGAGAGTTGGAAGGGAGATGCAACAAAGGGGTAAAGAGCAGTGGGCTGGGTTGTTGTCCTGACAAATGGGTTATGTGCAGAATGAGTTGGGACAGCTGTGGGTTAAGGATGTAAGTCAGAAAAGGGAGGCTGTGGGTTGAACGTGTGTGATGAAAGGATGTTTCATAACACTTAGATTCTCAGTGGATTTGTAAGGTGTGCAGGACTGAAGGTGGTCATCTAAGACACCACAGCCCGAGCAATGGCAGGGATGTGGATTCACCTCAGTAGCAGAGCCCATAGCCTGCACTGAATTTGCTTTCCTGCCTGCCATCTGAGGTCACCTGCACCCTTTTCCTAAGTGTCCAGCACAGCTCAGTTCAACCATATGTGGATCAAGCATAGTTTGGGACAAGCACGTGAAGGTACCTATTTTTATCACTTTATATCTCATCGGTCTATTTCTCATCAGTTGTGCCACATGCAATTCTCACAGCTCCCTCCCTACCTTCCTGCTCATAATCCAGTCTAATCCATAATCTATAATCTACCATAACTTCTGATCACCTTCAGACTTCCCCATCATCCATCTCCCATTGCTACTCTCCATACTCATACACCACTAAAATCTACCCACACACATTTCTTTCTTTTTGATCCATTGTCCAGATTCATGTCCCTTATAGGGAGACCTGTAAGTTTTCTTGTTTCAGTGGTCAGGAAGTTTTTCATGTCCTTCTACTGCTTTGGAGAAGTTCTTACATCTTGGTTTGTGCTGCAAATTAAACCTACCTGTACAGGAAACAAGGACTTACCTGATAAAGATTCATTGGTTGAAGTAAAATCTAACAAGCAAGTCCACTGACACAGAAGTTATATAACCTGAGCTGACACAGAATATGAGGCAGACAAATTTCATAAACTAGAGAATGGGGACTGATGCTTATGGTATCTGAGTTCAGAACATCTGCTTCTCTGTCCACTGATGAATTGCTTAACAGTTGCTTGGAAGAACTTGTTCTACGTAAGGAATGTGCTAGCAAATTATCTTTGTAAATTTTATTGCTAAAGTGCTCCTCAAAAGACAGGGCTCTGAATAAAGCTACATGATAAATAAAATATATTTTAGTAACACTCTAAAATGGGAAGCACTAGTGATTGGATTGTTGGGTTTTTTTCTGGCTCAGAATTCCTGTAGGGTTTGAACTTCAAGGTGTTTCGCATGAGCAGTTTTCAACATATATTTCTTCAAGTGTTTTCAGATATAAAAGATGAAAATAGTGTAATTCTCCATTGTGACCAATCAGAAGGAATTAATGGCTATGTCAATGCTCAAGAGCAACAGGTTGCTCCCTGTTGTGATGCAAGTTACTGGGAATATCTGTGAAACTTGGAACTTCTCAGGAGTCTGGGAAGAGTTCTACAGGACTGCAAGAAGGCTGAAAAGAGAATTACCCTCAGCATAAGGGTATAATGCCTGCAACTTTCATATTAAAAGCACAGTTAGTGGGAAAGAAAAAAGAAAGGAATAAGAACTCTAGTTAATTTTGTAGTAGAGGAGACAATGAATTACCCGAGTTCCCAAAAGGATGGTCATTCCAAGTTCTATCAGGGCAGAGAATGGGATAAAGCATATAAGAACAAAAGTTCACAAACAGTAAAAATATAAGGATAAACCTCTTACTTACTAAACCTTCATCAATTTGACCTTGGAAACAAACAGCTTGCAAGACTTTAAGAAAAATTCCACCTTAATCATTGCACATGGCATTAGGGTAAAGGAAAAGTGTCAGCAAGTAATGATCATATGGAGCTTGCAAAAGTGGTATTAGAGACTCAGGAAGAAAAAAGGTCTTGAGGGCAAAAATATCAAGAGGAAAAAAACATGCAAAAGAAAAGAATGGTACATTTCCCAGATTATTTCTAATATTATATTGCTAATGAAAGACAATATTTTCCATTATTAGAAAAAGAATTTTAAGCTTGTACTCTCCAAAAGGTTTTTTTGTGTACAATTTTCATAAAGATGGGTAGTTACAAAAATAAGCCATAGATTCAGGATAACTTTTGCTTCACTGTACTTCAGTTATCTTCCTTGGAAGATGAATTCAGAAAACCAGTGAATAAATTATATTCACTGGCAATTTTCTAATATTTTTATCTGCAGCATTGAGGTCATTCAGCAAGGAAAATCAGAATCATACCATATGGTCAGATGTGTTAAAATGTGTGCTCAAAACTTTTTAAAAAAGAAACTGGGGAATTATTTAATCTATTAGCTTTTTTTTGAGGAAGAAGATGTCAGCTCATGAGCTCAAGATCTCTTTGACATTCATAAGAGATTGAAACTTCAGTTCTTCCAGTGACTTTTCTCAGCAGTAGAGTCTCATACAACATATTTTGAGACTTGTGATAAAACTCTGACCACTTGAAATGGCATATAAGTAAACTACTGGCATCCAAATATTTACTAGGGGCTATTTAATTATAATCTAGAACCTTAAAAGAAGCCAAAAAAATGACAAAAAACCTAATAAACTAATTTCTATGTCATTAGCATTTTTTCTTAACAAACCTACAACATTCAAATCCTTTTAACAGGGGAAAAAAAAAAGAGGACTTGGGAGTAATATTTAGATTTGGAAAAGGCAATGTTAAATCAAAAATACTATTAGCCAGCCAATAAGACTAGAAAAGTGCAGAATTTATGGAACTTCAAATTCTCATCTGAACTATAATGGAGAATCATAGAATCCCTTTCTATTTATTTTAAAGAAAAACTATTTGGATTGAAAGAAAAAATCTATACCCTGGAAACCTGCTTCTCTATGCATATAATTATATATAAGTATATTAATTCATATTTGCACTAGTCTTGGTTTACACAACACTTAATAATGATGGTCTCTAGCAGTAATCATCCTTTCCCACTTCTAAATGGAAATACTTCTTGTTGAAAACATGCAATCTGATCTCTAACCAGAACATGTCCTTACACATAAGGTTTTACCACTAGAACATCCAATAATTGTTTTACTGCTCAGGGCTCCATAATCTGTAATTAGAGGAGGGTGATTATTTCTCTTCCATTTTCTTTAGTTTTTGAACCGTTTTACCTAATGAGACTTTTCTTTGATTTCTGGGCATAGAAACCTGAACTCCTGTCCCAAAAGTCCTTATTACTCATAAGGAATATTTCCATTGATTTTACTGGATTGTCAATCAACACCTATATTCTCTGTTTCAACCAAAGCCTAAACTGTGACACACATAATAACCAAGTTGTTGTCTTAGTACCTTTATGACTAATCTTTCTACCAACTTGTTATTTTCTTTATTACTCCTTTTGCTGCATTTTCTTGAGCATCAAATTTCTTAATTATTTAGTTTCTTTTCCATCCCACTCATCTCCCTCACAGTGCATTCTTGGTTAGTTTTCTTCAACTGAGTTTTTATCTTGTAGCACTAAATTCATTTATTGCTCTGTTGCCCCAACTTCTCTACCTTGGTCTACTCCTTTTCCTTCTGTGGTACAATAATTACAGTTTCTATTATACTGGTATGATCAATGCATTTAAATGCTATGTAATTTTTTTTCTGCTATGAAGTAATTTCAAAAGACTTTTAATAAAGCTTGTGCCAGCTTCACCCACTCATCACTTAATTCCAGGCCAATATTTTTTTCATTTACTACTAACATTTACCTCCCTCTGTACTCCAGTTCTTCAGTTTCTATCTGTACTACTTATCCAGAGAAACGGTCTAAAATACACATTTGTCAGTTTGGCTACCAAATTTGTTGATCTGAGTCGAAGGACTATCTAGCAGGCAGATTAATTCAACTATCAATCAGCTTTTGCTGAATTTCTCCTTCCTCCTCTGAAAAAAATCTTTCTTGCTCGCACCAATAAGCAGTTTAAGTTATTAACCACAGAGATTTTTACTGAGAGTTGCCTTGAATAATTTTACATCACCTTATGATTTCAGGAAATGTTGTCTAAACTTCTTCCACTTAATAGACAAACACAAAGAGTGTCTGAAAGATACCCATTGCAACAATGATTTTAAGGAAATAAGGCTGCTGTCTGCAGACTTGGCTTAACCTTTGGCCATGCCTATCTACAGCCATGCTGGGCACACCAAGCTGTGAACAAGGGTCAGGCTCTACACAGGACAAAAAGAAGTGGGAGCCAGAGGCAGGGATGGAGACCAGCTGCTGCACACACTGTAGGAGGAGAGGGTCCATGCAGGAGGTCATCTGCCTACAGGAATGGAGATGGGGCTGGAGGCTGGAATTGCTGGGGCATCACTGGGGCAGGGGCTGGCAGGTCTGGTGCCATGGCCAGGGGCTGCAGGCAGCCCCAGCAGAAGCCTTCAGATGCCCTGACATACTGTTTCTCTGGCATCATGCAACCTTTTTGCCCTTGATACTTATGGGTGCAAGCAGCCAACACTCCAGGTTCTACTTTTTCTGTAAATCCTGAAGAGGGACTCCTGAAATAGGCCCCTGAACAAAAGATTGAATATATCATTATTGCTTATTGAAAGACTAGTAATGGAACTGCTTCAGATTTTGGTGTGACAGTGTTTGGCATTCAGTGTATATCTCCCCATGGCAAGGCACTTCTATTGGAAGATAAATTACCTCCCCATGGCAAAGCACTTCTATTGGGAGATAATTTAAGCCGTTGATGTATTTTCTTATTTCCTGTGGCAAAGATTTTGCTCCTGGCTCTGGAAGCAGACAAGCCCTCACAGTCAGCTCTTAACTCCTTACAGAATTTTGGCAGTGGATCATGGAGTCCTTGCTGCAGGTTTCTCTCATACAGATCATTTTTAAGACATAAGTAAATGTTTTATGAGGATTTCAGGACTAGGGAGCTGGCTGGATTAACAGAGAGGGTCAAAGAAAGGCACAAGCCAATTCTACAGCCTTAAGACAGAGCAAAGCTTCAACAGAGAAGAGCTGGTAGAATCAGGGTCCCTCTGTCCATATAATGGTGAACATTTTGTACTTCCAGCTTGAACTGGGTAGTTCACCAGGACACAAATAAACGACACAGCATTTGTATTAATCAGTGATAGTTCTGGGCTGGTGCTTATAAAAGCATTGGTGTTGCTTTGGCAAGAATATCATATTGCTTGACAGAACTATTTGAAGTGGCAATGTTGGATTTTCTGCTAAATATATATTCCAAAGAATATTCACCTTGCTTTTAGAACATTAAGATTCTAAAAACATCCTTGTGCCTATGTTGGTGAAAGGGCCATATGTTTGCAAGTTGCTACATTCAAAATGAATCAGACTTTGTGCAGAACTTGTGCCAATGTAAAAATAAAAAGCTCTATCACATAATTTGGTTTAATTTCCTGACAGGATAAGGTATATTTTGTGAGATGAGTGCTAATAAAAATATTTTCTGTAACACAGCAGATCCAGGAGCTGTGTGGATGTATTTTAGTGTTCCATATCATTCTTGAGCAAGCCAACATCTCTCTTAAAACAAGTGAAATATTTCCTTCTTGTCATTTCTATGATTAACACAGAATTCCTGAAATTCTAGTATTTTGACCTTGAAGTTTGCTTTTGAATTTATTTTTATGCTGTGATTTGAATAATATATGTGGTGTTTAAACATATGAAACCCTCAGTTAAAAAGAAAATCATCGTTCTTCAAAATATGTATGGCTTCTTGCAAGAGAACTTAAAGTTCCCTATTCTCCTAGCTGAGATAGCATATAAAAGAGGGGAGAAATAGAATATGTTCTACATATGCTTGGCCAGAACTCTTTTAATTTAACATTTCTTGGTGTATAATTGTCCTAGGTTACAATGTAAGATGTGCCCAAAGTATGTATTCTATCTCCATCTTCAGGAGCTGTTGAAACCAGGTGGGGCAGTGTTTCTTTATCTTCTGTTAATGGGCCCAACAATGCCTTGCCACATGACTCATAGATAACTCCCTCTGGGAGCTATCTCTGTTTAATGGGCCATCAAGGACCCACTGCATGACTCATAGAATGAGATCAGCCCATTGTGAGATGCTCTGCCCAGGGGGAGGAGCCAAGCATTCCCACCTGGATATAATCTGGGATTTGGGACAGCACAGTAGCCTTTACCCACTGACTCCCAGAGGAGACAGGAGCTACCAGACCTTTCTACAGGATCACTGCTTTGACAAGACTGTTTCATCTGGACTGCTACTACCACCCTAACTAACAGGGTGTCAGGTTGTATTCTGACTCTGTCAGTGTTTTTTTGTACTATTGCATTTATTTTATTTTACTTTATTTTATTTCTTTTCTTTTCCTCTTATTAAATTGTGTTTCTGACTTGGAGTCTCTCACTGGTTTTGCTTTCAAACCAGCACAATAATCTAAAGCAAGTTGTCCAAAGTTTTCTTTGTTTAATAACCTTGATTAAAAACAAAAGAAATAACTGACCAGAGCGTCATAGGAGGCAAAGGTGCTCTTGAAGCATGTCCAACAGGACAACTCGCTAATCATGGAACACAGATATGCCAAGCTCAGCAATTTCATTTAACAAGCTTCATGATATCTGAATCTTGTCTCACCAAAACTGGAAGGCCCCTACCATTTTCTTTTTTAGTAACCCACCTGTACATAATTCTCAAAAGCAGAGATAGCACTCTAACTTATTACAAAGCTGGAAGAAAAAAACTTAAGAAAAAACTTTACTGGATCAAGCTTATGATAGATATCATGGTTTGTTTTGTCATGCAATTTTAAAATTAAGTTTTCTGAGCATTATCTTTTGTTCCACTATGATTCAATATAATTAATTTCTAAAAGAGTCAATTCCAGAAAATATTTTAATATTTCAAAGTACTGATACAAAACTCAGTACACAAAAGTCTCGTGGTGAGAGATTGAGCAAAATAGCAAGCACTATAATGCTTAGTAATTTAGTAATAATTTTAATTTCAAGAAGCTAAGAGAAAGCATTAATGAAACTATATCAAGAGGTAAAGATTTGCTTCAGTTTGTTACTGTTTGTAGCCCCAAAGCCTGGATGCAAAGCTCAGTGACACAACGAAAGTTTACATAGTTGTTAGGATAGTTTGGATCAAGGCCTAATAAACTATTTTCTTTTCATTTCTGTGTCTCTGTAGAGGATTTCCTTTTGGTTTCAAATTATTTTTTAGTTGGATAAGTTTAGAGCATTTAAAAGAGCACTGTACAATGCCCACTTTGAGGCAGAACAGGATAAATTGTGGTTTTTTTACTATGAGATGGCTAAGATTCTAGGAAATTAGGTTCAGGGAGCTAAGAAAAATCTGAGAAGTGTTATACAGAAAAGAGGGAAAATATTTTAAGATATTCATCTTACATCTAGTTATTACAAAATAAAGTTTTATTCTGCTCACTGTATATATATATATAATATATATAATATATATTATGTGATTCTTATCTATATCTTTCCAATTTAATTTTTTAAACCCCAGGCCTGTAGCAGCTATTTTATCAAACAAAATGAAAGTGAGACAAGCAATGTAAACCCTGCATTGGAAATACAGAGTGACTCTGGATCCACCAATTCACTTTTGCTTTATGGTAGATTTGGTTCTTTCTTCTGCAACAGATAAACACAGTGTTACACAGCACTGTTTGGTCAAGACTGAAATCTGAGTCCTTCTTCGTAGCTGAGAGCCGAAAAGGCACAGCAGATCTGGAAAGGTCTGGGAACTCTTTGGGCATTGGCACTGGTTGTTGTGTGAGTGTATCCTGCAGGCACAGGTGGAAGTGGTTCAGTAATGTTGTTTGTGTGTGGTTTTTATATAGAAATACTCAAGTGCAATACATCATTCAAAGCAAGGCTCACTAAACACAATACAGTACACTGATCATGGATAATGTGTCTGAAAAGTACTTCCATAATGAGATATAATGAAAACTACAAGACCTGTTGGCCTGAACTAGCCTAGATAATGAGTTCACACAACCCAAAAGTAAAGAATGCTTTAACATAAAGTTATTAACTTATTTAATCCTTGAGCTGAAGGCAACGTTTTCTAATATTTCTGCTAACTTCAGTACATCTGCATTTTGTTTTATTTTTGCATACAAGCTGTGGCAGTAAGGTAACATCCTGAATCAATTATTAAATAATAGTCAAAGAAAAATCAAATTTTTTTCTGACCAATCATATGGACTTGCACTCTATTTGCTATTGGTTTAATGCCTTCCAAGGAGATGATACAATGCTGTGATCATTGAACTTTAGGTATCAGTAAACACAGAATAGAGCAAACCACTAAAGGAACAATAATAGCACTGAATTTTGTCCTGGGAGCCTGGTTCTCAAAGCTGAGATCTGAATGTAAACTGTATGATCACAACTGCATCACTGTCCCAATGTGAGCAGGTATTATAAATGGACCTGATATATAGTGAACGATATTTGCAAAGGAAAATTTCAATGCTTAAATGTCCAGTGGGTACAAACTACAGAAAACTGAAAGAACTATAAAAGCATGACAAAATAATTCTGGAAATGCAGGTTAATTAATGCTAGGGCTTGAATTTGCCCTAATTAATGACAGAAAATACTAAAATATTCCAGAGTAGAGGATTTCTCAAATTATTTTAAATATTACTTATTATTTTCTCAGAATAATTTGAAGTCTCCGTCAGAGGATTCTGAGATTAGAGGACTTCTAGATTTTAAAATCATATGCTCTTTTTGGAATGTAGATGCAATGCACATGCCCATTTGTAACTTAAGTTCTTCCAGATGGCATCTATTTTACCTTTATTTAAATTATTTAAAGTGACAGATTTGTTGACTTTCTCATGTTAAAAGAAAATTAAATCAGACATGTACTTTATTAGCTGGTAGATTAAGAAGACAACTGGTAAAGTGACTTATTTGAATTCAGCTGCAGGACTCCCCAGATGGTCCTGAGCCACATGTTCTTTCTTCAACAGTGGATACTTTAAAGGCAAAAGTCATCTGAGGAAACGTGAGGAGTGAACAATTGGAGGCTCGGATATGTGGGACTCAAAATTCTGCCATAAATTATCAAAATACATCACATCAAAACTCTTGATGCCTATCCGTGGTGCACACAGAGCATCCTTACATGATTGAGAAGTTTCCTGTTTTTTCAAAGGGCTGATGTTTTATAGTTTCTTCTATTTCAGGATGTAATTACTCTTTGAACTCAGTTGGGATGATGATTCAGTCTAGATCATCAGCTGGAACAATGAAGCAGTTATTTCCTATGAGGACAAAGCGTTAGAAAAGCATGAAGGGCACATTAGGCAATAGAAGTCACAGTGATTTGCTAAACAAAAAAGGAATGCTGAGGTTTAGGGATCTTGCCGCAGTTCAAGTTTTTTGGAGAAAGTTCTCACTTGTGGCTAGAAACCTGAGCTCAGTATAATTATTGCTTTCAGTGTATCTTTCTACTTAGTGGTGTACCTTTGCACATTCTTAAAATATGCTCTATTTTCCATTCTGTAATGAATTTCTCTTTCCACAGAGTAAATGCTGAAAATCATCCAGCCTTTAGCACACCGTTCAAAAGCTGACTTTCCCTGAAAATTGTGCATTTTTCATACTTAGTTTCACTCCCACTAAATAGTAATTCAACTCTGACATTGTTAAACATTTTGAAGTTTCAATACAGACTAATTCTAATGAGACGCAGATAGAAGAGAGATTAGCATCAATTTTTATTTAGGTTTGGACAAAAATTCTTCTGGTATTTATGTATTACCTCATTGTTTCCTTCACCATCACGTGTTGAGGAGGAAGGAGGGAATCACGCCCGATGGAGATGGGGAAGCTGGCCTATGCCTCACATGGGGGAGATGTCTCAGCAGCAAGGCACTTGATCTCCTTTGGACTGCAAACTGCAGGGGAAGGTTACTCCCAGAACATCAGAAAACAGACAGCCTTTAATTTCCCACCCCCAAGTCTGTCTCACCAGCCACATCAGCCCTTTTGGTAACCCAAACTTTTATGGCAATATCCCTGTTTGCATTTTGGGAATGCCAGTGAAGGGAACCAGTATCTCTTCAGGGGTCTATGCACAAAAAATCTGTACCTGCACACACACTGATCCATACACCCATGAGCACTAAATGTTTGCATATCTCCTTAATAATAGTTATCAATATATGTAAATTATAATTTATCAGAATTAATCATAATAATAGAATCACAGAATCAGAGAAGTGTTGAGATTGAAATGGACCTCTAGAACTCATCTAGTCAAAAGATGAGTTCTAGAGTCTTACCAGTCTTGCTCAAAGACTGGTAAAATATATCAGGATGCTCAGAACATTGTCCACTCAGAGATAATCATAAAAAGGTAATTTTTATAAAAACTCACCACAAATCCCAAGTGTCTGGGACCATAGTAGGTATCACTGTCATAAAATAAATTGATTTATTTGGAGCCCACACTTGTGAGCAAATTGTTTCATTACAAATCCTTTGAAAAGATTGCTTTGCATTTGTAACCTTCTTCACTCAGTAATCACGGTCCTCATTGCCTTGATGTCAAGTAGATGCAGTGATGAGCTACTTTAATCCCTCCACAGCATGTGGTGCATGCAGAATAGAGCTGTCAGACAGAGGCAGTGACAACAAATCTGCTCATAGTCAGCTACACTGTTATCTGAAAAAGTTTAAATTTAGTAAAAACATTAATAGATTCTCTGACTTTTGCTTATTCAGGAGTTACATCATCTACTGACAGTTAGAAATCTCTCCAGTGCCATATCACTAGATTTTGCTTATGATGCACCCAACATCAGATTTGTTCTAAGCTCTGCTGTGGCTGAAAGCAGGATATTTTTATATTTTTATCGTTTCTTTTAGGTTAAATGGGATTCGTGCTTCACCAGATTTGAGGCAGGGCCACCAACATCTCTCCACTTGCAGGACTCTGGCAGTTTCACTTGGAAGCTGCTACTGGCTTAGCAGGGAATATTTTCAGTCTTGTGTTTTCAGGTATTTTGCAAGCATTTCCAGTTTTGGCGTATGGAAGGAGGGGCAGCAGCATCTAGACTAAGCATCATAGCTGCTTGCTGTTGCAACATAATGAATTTGATCTTCAAAGATCTTAGCACTGCTTGGAAGCACAGGCCTTTTTTGAATGACAGAAGGTTTTGAGCTGGGTTTAGTACAGGAACAAATTTCAAATGGAGATAGGAAGAGAATGTATTGTATGATTTTTGTGCTTCAGAAGCAAAATGGCCACATACAACTTGAAGGTAGGATTGTTTGAAGACCCTGCATGATTTTATTTTATAGCAGTTTATTCTGTGTTGTATCCTACTGTGAGGGACAGATTGTTAACCAGAGAGTTATGACACTTGAAGCTGGGAGTGGACTCAACCCACCCTGGTTCTTAAAGGGGACCGATACCAACTGATAAAGTCACTTCTGGAAGGACTTGTGGTCTCAAAAATTTGATCTTCTCCCATATTCCAGTCTAGATCATCATTAGTTACAATTTTCTACATCCTTAAGCCATTTAATTTGACAGTATGGACTACCCACCTGGAGGACCAGGCATGGCTATATTTGCCAGGTCTTTAGAGAAAAATTATTGAGAGCTTACAAAATTTCTGAAAGAGGCAATGTGCCACTGAACCGTAAAACACAGTTGAAGCAAAAGAAATTAGTCAAATTTGCAGTTCAGTATTTTCTATGTTTTTCATCCAACATTTCTCTGCTACATAGTGAAAAGAAAGTTGAAAAGAACTTTCAATAAATTAGTTTATGTGCATTTGAAGTCAGGTCAAAATTTGCCTCCTTTCTAGTTTTGGATTAAGTTTGGCTGGAAACAGACATATATAAGTGATTCAACTTTCCCATTCCATTTTTTTTTAGTGCCATAAGAGTTCCAGACACATATTAACTGGCACAGAAATAAGATAAAACCACCAAAACCGATTAATGAGTGATAATATCTTTTTTGAAAACTGTTTAATATCTGCTCTGTCCATTTGTTTTTATCTTCTTGAATTGTTTTTAATGAGGCAACTTGACCCTTTTTTTTTTCCTGGACATTCACCTTATAAACAAAATGATTAATAGATTGCACATAAAAAAGTACACTGGTGACATCATTAGCAGAGATAACATGCATCATCTGACAATTCTTGGCTGCCATTTGTGAAGAAGAGATATGCAGCCAATGCTTTTAAAACCTTGAAAATACAAATTTATATTATTTTGCATTCAATTCTGTTTATTAATGTGGGTGACTTCTGCCTTCATGCTTGTGGAAACATATTAAGAATGGTGTGATCTGCAATGATTGCAATTAGAAATACTTTATAAATGGCTGCTTTATATTTTCTTATATTCCTAATGACAATAAGCTCTATTCTGTTTTCATTCCATATTTGGAATTTCTATGGACATCAATAGAACTGTTGAGCAAAATTAAAGAGATGAGTCTAAAAGTTTAGGCAAGTAACTAGGCTTCTTTCAGGTGGAAAAGCATCAAGTGTACTTTAGTTTTCCAGTTTTAATTCCTTCCATCCTGCCTCTAACTCTTCACATATGCACACACTGCACTATGTGCTCAGCAAGAAATGACAGTTATAACCAGTGGAAGAAAAAAATCAAAAATATTTGATGAAAACCAGGGTTGTGTCCCTGTTGCAGCTTATCATTGAGAAATTAACTCCCCTGTTAAAATCTCAGAGAACTCCTTGGATGCCCAATATTTATAAATTAGGATATTGTTTAAACAGAATTTTTTTTCTCAGTGTTTAAATCTCTCTAATCAACATACTATATCAGATGTTTAAAAAAAGATGCATATATTTCCATATGGAATTAGGCACAATGTTTATCCTTGGCACTCTTCTCTAAGTATCAAATTAATAATCTATTTCTAATAAAGGAATTATCTAGTGGGGAAAAAAATTGTGTTTACTCTTTTTTCCCCTATACACTACAGTATTTTCATGCTTTTAGTGTAAAACTTCTTAGAAGATTAATGTTTAAAAAAACCTCATGACCTTTTTTGCTTTACTGTCAGAGGAAAACTGCTTGATCTTCAAAACAGACTCACTTATACTGTTAGTTTTATCTTTTGTGAACTTAAAATATTTTAAATTTGTTGGGATTTACAATGTCAAAACAATTTACTTGAAAAAATGTGTTCAAAAATATGAAATTTGTCATGTCATGAGGAAGTCTGGTGGTGAGTGTTGTCATGGACACACAATATGTATTTGCCTTTTTGGCTGCTGTTGTTCTTCAAATGTTTTGTACCTCAATTCAGTTGAGTGTTGTTCCCCCAACCGTATTTTTCCATTGCTCTTTCCATTTTATGTTGCTTTTCCACTTGATCGTTGGTGCAGGTTTTGTCTTGAGGTTTTCCTTCTTTCTCTTAATGAGCACCGTCTCACACTCCAAGTACACTCCATTTTATCCCTTCTCCATCATGCTTACTCACCTTGCTTTTTCCTTCTTCCTTTCTTGTCTTCTTTGTAGCTGGGAATTGAAATGGCACAACAGCTCTGGACAGGCCAAGAGTTTCTCTGGACACAGACGCTGCTTATTTTGTGACCATCTCCTGAAGACACAGGTGGGTGTGGTTCAGTAACACTGTGTGTTTTTCTATACAGAAATCATGCAATCCTTAGCTTAATGTGGGGGCTCTGTAGACCACATAATGTGTATGAGATTGGGAGTCCTAACAAGCTCTTTAAAAGTGTTCCAATATCATGTAGATTTGGTGCTTAGGGACATGGTTTAGTGGTGTGCTACATGATGATTGGACTCGATGATCTTAAAATTGCCTTTTTCAACCAATTCTATTATGCTTTAAATCAAGTAATGTCTGCAACACTGTCTGGAGTGATAAAAGCTCATGCTGGCCAGTGGAGTGATACAATTTCTTGTGAAGAAAAGGTTGCCTTTTGCTTCTTAAGTTCTACCTTTGGCCATCATATCCATCCATATATTCTCTGCCATTGTGAAAGAGTTGTCAAAAAGGACATTGCAAAATAGCCAGTTTAGAAAATATTTCTGTGCAGTCTTTTATTGGCAGGTTTCTACTCTTTTAGAGAGTTTCTACCTCCTTTTAAGAATGTTTTGAACATCTCACAGGGAAATGTTTTGTTAAAGTGTGAAAGGAATTACATTAAAATATCTTTTCAAAACAGAGGCTATCTACTTCCAGAGGCTTCTCCAGCCCAAAGGCCAGCTGCTGCAGACATTGGGCTTTGTGCTGAGGGCTGTCAGAAAGATAAATACAGCATCTGCCCTTTGTTAAGTGGAGGGTGTCCAAGGGAAAAAGCAGAGATGTTAGCCTTAGTAACACAGTCCTACAATTCTTTCTGCCAGTGAACCAAGGCACGATTATATTAGTTGTAGTCATACTACTTCACATCATTTATACTTAGGAACACAAACAAAGGAATTCACAATAGAAATGAACTAATGTTGTCATCTGGAATTTAGTATAGTGAAAGCATATCCAAATATCTTTGCTATTTTAGATACTCAAGACTATGAAACAATAGCTCTTGTCTTTATGATTCGAAAATTCCTCTGCATCAAATTATAAAAAACAGAACAGTAAAGGAAGAAAAAATATGAATGAAAGAAAAAATAAATATTAGATCTTAATTTGTTACTGAGTGACAAATAGTTTTTATAGGAAAATAGTGAAAGGATTCTGTGCAAAGAATGCTCTGCAGAACATTATGCCAATGAAAACAACACTTACTGTAGTGTGCATTTGTATTAAAAATCTTCTTTTACAACTGCAGTTATATGTATATCTTTTCATTCATCAATGCAAATCATCCTTGAGGTACCCACAGCACTTTTTTGGCGTAGAATATAATCCACTTCCTATATAAAAACAAAATATAACAGAACAAAGGCACTGATCAAATAACATTGGCCTCCACCAACTCTTGGATGATCCACAGAAAATCTGTCCCAGGTGAAGAAGGAAAGCATAATTATCTGATCTGCTACATATGTGACTAAAGTGAACAGAATAAATATTTCTTTCTTTCTGTATGCTTTTTCTTTGCACTACTGAAACTGTTACAATACTATACCTCAAAAATACCATGAAGTAAGGGGTAAAGTCCCTAGCAGTTCTTTGAAAGTTCCCAGCAATTCTTTGTGATTACTGTGATCATTTCCTAATTCCTCGTGTTTCTTCCCTTTTACTGTACCTATTAGTGGTATAATTTAGATATGTGCCCTCAATAGTGGACAATTTATTAAACTCCTAAATTGGTGTTTAATATACCAAAGTATAGGTTACAGATAGCAATCTTCAAAGCTTTTTGCAGGTGCTTTATTTTTACTGACAGTGTGATTTTACCACTGACATGTGAGAAAGTAAAATTTACAGCTGAACTTTGTGTTTCTGACCCACGCAAAATAGCAAAATATAATAGCTTTGTCAGATAACTGGTTCTTCATCATTGTTAATCATGGCTGGAAAACATTGTTGACATACTGACTAGAAAGTTATATGGAAAAAAAACACGTGGGTAGAGGAATCAGAGTCATTTTAGTGAGCTGCAAAATCTTATTCAAATGTTGACTATAGAAGTGTATGCAACTCCAGCGCCGAGCCACAAATTCATTGCAAGATTCCTTTTAATTTCTTGGAATCACAGTAGTTCAGCCATTTCACACTGAATTCAAAATGGAATTTTTAAAAAGCAGTGTTTCTGAACCTGAAATATACCTGCATATAGACCTATATGTACACCTGGCTGTATGTAGCTATATACAGCTGTTTTAATCCCTTAAAATCCTTCCCAATTGGAGCACAGAAAGCTTAGATATAGGCAAAATAATATGATGAACAGATTTTTGGTGCTGTAGAGGCATATTCTGCTTTTCTCTTCAGATGTATTCCTCCATAATATCAGTAACACTTGCATTTGAAAGCTGGTTTTGATTCCCAGCTGCAGTTCTCTGCTTTGCTAGCTCAGCTGATTTTAAGCACCAGGAAACTAAGAAGGTGCTATAAACCTCATGACGCTTCCCTCAATAACTTTTCTCATCAGCACATTCTTTAGCTGTTTTTATTGCACTGGTCTCAAACTGAAGTGGTACTGTAGGTCAGCTGTGGTACGCAGAAGGAATTGCTTTCACTGGATTATGTGCAGCAAATTGAAATAAGGAAAATTTTAAAGAGGAGATGTACAGAGTTCCCTAGGACAAGCCACAGTTAGTTATTCAGGGAGATTCCACCAAAATATGAGGAAATCCTTTGCAGTTTTCTTTTGAGAGGAGGCAGAGTAATAGAAGTTCTAGCAATTTTTTACTATTACTCTTACTGAAGTGGATCTCAGAACTGCACTTCTGCATCAGCCATACAAACAGCCACCACCTCTTCCTTATTAGGAGTCCAAGTTCTGAAAATTATAAACTCCTTTCGTTGTGCTCCCAGGACTGATTGCTTACTTCGGAGGGACTAGTATTCTTAGTTTGCCCAATTTTTATTTGCATTAACTTGCATAACAGATGTTTTGCTTCCACAACAGAAAACTCTGAAACTTGTTTCCTTCTCCTGTTAACATCCAGGCCCACTTCTCATATTGCCAGCATGAATAGAAAAGTAGTAGAAATAAAATTCTAGAATACTCATATGCTTCACTAAACAAGAATGGACTTAAATGTCTGCATAAATACTCTGATGACTTAAAACCTTAAAATACTCTCTGATTTTATCAACTGTTTCTAGTGGTAGCAAACAAAATTAATTTTTCAGAGAGCTCAGAAAATATTTTCCATCATTAAATTTAGCCATTATGCCTCTTAACCACCTCTGTTCAAAAGAAAGCCACAACTTTGACTCTGGACTTGCTATTAGCTGTGTGTGGTCAGTCTGCTCTACCACATAGGTCCTCTTAGCTACAGTCCTTTCTTGCTCCCTGACTTCCTGCTTTGCAGTAAGCAACAGAACTGTGCATCTCTTGTATGATTTCTGTTTTCTCATGCTTTCCAGAAGGAGAAGTGTTCTGGCAGGGTTTAAGTTTTAGGACTAGGGAAGCTATTATGTATTAACAGTAGAAGAATCAGAGTGAAACAGGAGACTGAAAATTATGAACTTCCTGAGGAACAAGAACTATGGACATTCTTTTGAACCCACAAGAGTTCTAGGTCTGTTTGAAACACAAGAAAGCTCTGAGAGATGAGCTTTATCCCATTTGCAATGCACTGTCCATAGCAGAAGGGAAGTTATAATCAAAGAATGGTTTGGGTTGGAAGGTACCTTAAAGACCATCTCATTGCAATCTCTGTGCCATGGCTGGACACAACTTCCACTAGACCAGGTTTCTCAGAGCCCCATTTAATCTGGCTTTGAACACTTCCAAGTATAGCTCAGCCAAGGCTTCTCTGAGCAACTTGTTCCTGTGCCTCACCAGCCTCAAAGTAAAGGATTTCTTTTTAATAGCTAAACTAAACGTGCCCTTTTTCAGTTTAAAGCCATTCCCCTTTGTTCTATCACTACATGCCCTTGTAAAAAGTCCATCTCCATTTTTCTTGTAGTCCCCCGTGAGGTGCTGGATCAATCATATATTTCTTCACAGATAGTCTAAGAGAAATTTGAGCTTGAACTGAAATACCATGGGTAATCTCTGGCCTGGTAGATCCCAGGTAGCCAGCATGGCTGTGAAGACATGTTCCATTCTTCTCTATAAGCTGGAGCTTCCTAATTCTGTAGGCATCATGCTCAGGTTTATCACACAGCTGTAGTCTTGCCAAGAGGTGATGAAGGTGTCAGTAGTAATAGGAGCCAGAGCACCACCCACCAGAATACAACATAGTCTCTGGGCCAGCTGGAGATGATGTGAAACACTCATAAATGGTGAGATGTGAGAGCGTAGCAAAGGAGTCAAGAGAATGAAGCCTTTGATCAGATCCATTAGCTTGGGTCACCAGTTAGTCCAACTAATAGGAAGAGTTTTACTGTCCTCTTCCACAGATTTCCAGGTCCACCCCCAGTGAGCAGTGTGGGAAACATTCACATAATAATTTAAAATAACCCACTTAAAGTTAGAGCCCATTGGCATGAAAATTCAGATTCAGAAATTTCCAAAAGTACATTTATATTTATATTTAGTTAAATTGCTTGTGGTTTTGATTCACATTGTGGGTTTGATGCATTGGTTTTAAAAGAAAATCAATATGTCTGTTCTGGGGAGAGACAATATGACCAGCTCTGGGGAGACTCTGACCATGTCTTCTCTATGACATTTTTTAGGCTGTGGAGGACTTCAGGCCCAGTAACCTCCTATTCTACCTGGTTCTGCTGTCAAGCCATGTTTTCCCATACTTCAAATATTTAAATGTCCCTCTGAGTTTATTTCAACTTGCCAGTAGCTCTCATGCACTGGGGGACCAACTGTGTCTGAAATTTTCAATTTTTGAAATGTCTCAAGCACATTTCTTCTGCTTTTCAAGATTACATTGTAATCTCTTGGCCTGTGATGTTTCACACCATGTTTCCATCACTTCAGGAATGTAAGGGGAGAAAAAGGCTTTGAAAAAACTAGAGATATTGGGGGGGGGGGGGGGGTGGGGGTGTTCCAAAGGACACAATATTAATGAGGTTGCTTGAAAAGTATAATTCACAAATCAGCATGCCAGTATACAGAAATGTGCATCTCCACAGCTGTTACAGTTTGCTTTATTTTGGCTACTCCTTTGATATGTCCAATGTTAATAATGAGCCTGATGAAATACTAGGAAAAACAGCACACATAATCCACATAACTCTTTTTGGAGACACGCAGAATTTATTAGAGCCCACAGAGGGGCTTTTTAAAGAAATGTGAAAATAACAGAAGTTGGTGGAATTTAAATGCTCCCACCTTGCAGTGGAAACAAAAGGTTAAAGTTTCACCCAAATCTGGATTTCTCAAGGTGCACCAGAGTTAAGAAAACATTTCTGTAATGTTTCTCCTAGCCACTGTTTTTCCTCTAAAAAATTATCATTTGTAATAATAAATGGACCAGGAACTCGTCAATGCATTCAGGGTCAAGATGAATCTGATTTCCACAGAGCTCAAACAATGAATTTAAGCCAGCTGGAAAAGCAAGTTAAGAAAATATTTTTAATGGCAAATTGAGATGATCTAATGCTTCCATTGTTGTACCCTGGAATTACTGGACCCGCTTCCAACCTCTCCTTCTCTCTGAGAGTGTCTCTAACGCGGTTGGAGACAGAGATGTCCTACATAGTCTGTTTGCATACAGTGGAGATTAATAAGGAGAACAAGACTCCTCTACTGAAATTAGCAAGAGGCTGTAGTGAAGAAATTACTACACAAGATATTTAGAGTAGTGGATCTCTGCTTCAAGGTGAAAGTAATTCTACTTGCCAGAGTCTGTATTTAGACAGCTTTGAAAGTAGCCATAAGACATGGGTGTATTTCTGTTAAACCTTTAATGCAGTAGAGTTCAAACATCAACAATTTGACAGCCAAAGACCACAGTCTATAATGTTCCTCGGTTGCTGGCACTAATATATATCTTATATTTTTTCTAGTGGTTAGAACCTTCTGTCATGCATAGATGTTAGTAATTTTCTAGATGATGTTTAGACATGCTGTCTTAGGTTGCAATGCAAGATGTAACCAAAAGTATGTATTCTATTACCATCTCTTAAAACCAGGTGGGGCAGTGTTCTTTATCTCTTCCATGATCCCTTCTCCCTCCAGGGGGTTATCTTCTGTTAATGAGCCATTGGGTCTCACTGCATGACTGATAAAATTGCATCATCCTATTGTGAGATGCTCCACCCAGAGGGAGGAGCCAAGCATTACTACCTCGATATAATCTGGGATTTGGAACACCACAAGCAGCCTTTTATCCACTGGATTCCCAGAGGAAGACTGGACCCATCCACCACTGGACCTTCAGAGGAAAACTACACCCTTCTGCAGGGTCATTGCTTCAACAGAACCACATCTCCCACTCCAGGAGGATTGCAGCCTCCATTTAATTGGACTGCTACCAATACCCTGAAAAACAGGGTGTCAGGTTGTATTTTGACTCTCTTGGTGTTTTTTTTGTACTACTGCATTTTTATTTTCATTTTCCTAGTAAAGAACCATTATTCCTATTCCCATATCTTTGCCTGAGAGCAAAATAGTTTCAACCCTTCTTCCTTCTTCCTTTTCCCATGTCATGTCTGTTCCTTCTGATGTTCAGTCACAAGGTATGTTCACACTACTTAACAAAATAGAAAAAAAACTTAGCATATCTTGGCTAAAACAGCAGCTAAGTCAACATCTCAAGGCTTTCACAATTGAAGTTACCAGGCTGCTTTCAGTTCTAAGTGCCTGTTCTCTTGCTGCCAATAAAATGGAAAGCTAGGTTACCTGCCTCTGCTGTTATTTTAAACCTAACTAGCCATATTACACTCTTAGCTAGGATGTAACTGTTATAAAAACAAACACAGCTCCAAAATAAATATTGTTGAGAAGTGCATGTTTAAGTTCTACAAACTTTACAAAAAACAGCAGTAATATTGCTATCACACAAATGATCCTCCATATTCTTCTGATTTAGAGGTACTCCCAGTCAATCTCTTTCACTAAGGCTTTTATTGAAAAAGTAATAGTAGAGCATGTAAGAGCTATATTCAGAACCCCTGTTATCAGATCCCTAAATATTGCCACTGCTATTGTGTCTGAGTTCAGAAGAACACCTTGTGAGCTTGTATTCAGCCAGAGTTTTCGGCACAGTCAGAGATAACACACAATTTCTAACCTTTCCTCTTTAACACTCCCAGAGGTGTGACACGTCTGTATGTGCTGACAAGTTGCTGCAGTCTGTAAAAAACAGACAAGTATTCACTTGAGGCTCATACTTTTTAATTTAAAACCTTATTTTCCATATATAAAAGTACTTAATCACTCCAAGAACCTTGTTCTCACTGTGCTTAGATCAAAATTTTGGATGCTGACAAAAAATTAAATTCCAGAATTTAATACTGTGAATAAACAAATGTCTCAAGGCAATTGAAAAAAATATGTTCTGGAAAATGGCCCCAGTCAAAGGTCCTTAGCCATGTCCTGGACAATGGCAGGGGAGAAAGCTGGAATAAAGAGGTTAAGGTACTCAACTTAGACACAGAGAAGGCAGTGAAGGAGCCTGTGCACAGGAATGAACAGGATCAGTGAAGTGTAGCAAAGAAGCTGCAAACTGAGAGCTATTAGAACAATAAGACACCAATATAGGTCAGAAAAGAGTGAAAATTGCTAAAAATTATTTGAAATTATTGGTTTACTACCATCACATGAGCATATTTTTTTCCTTGTATAACCAGGATTAGTTGTTTGGACTATTCTTGTCCTTGAGACAAGTGCTTTAATTAAAAGTTTTTGTTCAGGTTTGAGGGAGTGATCTTTTCCCCCCTTTTCAAAAAAGAAGGCTATTGGTTTTTTCTTCATGATTTTCTTTTACAAACAACTACCTTCATCTCTGAAGACAACTTCTTTGCAAGCTATGCTTCCAAGAAAAAAAATCACAGCTGTATAACACAAACCATGGGAAAACTAGACTGCAGTTTGAATTGTGACAGATCATGTCATGTTAAAATAGACCATTAATGTGAACAGGTTTATTTAAAAAAAAACCAAAACCAAACAACAATGCAAGTATTTAAGTGGCTTGAAACAATTTCTTCCAACATTTTTGGCAAACACATAAGGAAGGAACAGATGTGAGAAAATGCTATTGCAAGGCACTGGCATGGGCTCATGGGCCATAACACTGCAGAAACTACACATCTTTCATATTTAGACTTGCAGCACAGAGTGTTGTGTGAAAAGCACCACCTTTCAACCAGTTGGCTTTCCACAGTGAGTCGGGTTCTCACATAGTTTTTTCAACAGTTATTTCACGTAAGAAGAACTTATTTTCCTTGCTAGTATATTTATTAATAGACATCTGAAATACATACTGGCAGTCAAGATGCTGCTCTCAGTTTACTGATGTTGATATTAAGCCACACATAAAGTCTGTTAAATCCTTAGAAAGTTCATAAAATGAAAAAACCTAACATAGCAGAATGCATGGCTAACAGACAATGCTATAGGTACAGACCAGCACTGAGGCAATAAATCACAAGTGAAAGAACAATGAAACAACATTGTATTTCAACTATTTTGAAACATATTTCAAAATGTGTTTTACATTTTACACACACCCAACAATCTACATTTTTAGAAACTGAATATTATACTACAGTTACTAATTTGTCAAAACAATCATGTTATTTTTACACATGATCGCCTAAATAATATTAAAATTTTGAAAAAAAATGCTAGTCATATAATTTATCTGCATCTTACTGTTTCTAATTGCTTCAGATAAATAGCAGACACTTGACCTATATTCCTATGCAAATGACCATGGAAGCACAAATTGATAAAAGAAACATAGACCAAGCAATTTTTTTGCTAGGGCTATACTAGGCTTAGAAATTTATCAAGTAGGGAACATCATGGAGCAGATAAGTGCCATCATCCAGCATGTGCAGGACAGCCAGGGGATCAGGCCCAGCCAGCCTAGGTTTAGGAAAGGTAGGTTCTGCACGACCAACCTTCTATGATCAGGTGATCTGCCCTAGTGGATGAAGGAAAGACTACAGATGTAGTCTACCTGGACTTCAGTAATGCCATTAAGAACATTTCCCACGGGATTCTCCTGTAGAAAATGACTGCTCATGACAGTTATACTCTCAATAACCTAGTTTTCTAGTGTAGGAAAGCTTTGAAGTTGTATATTAAGATAAAGCACAGAAAAATAGGAATGATGGGAAAAGATGAAGGGGAGGAACATGGCAATACATGCATCTTAAATATTTTTCCTGTTGATATGGGATTTATCTCACCTATTGTAAACATCTATAGTAGCAACAGTGATCCTAGATTATAAAGTCTATAGTTGCAGACCCTTTTAAATGCAAATCATTTCACCCTCAACTGGACATGTGAAATTGTCTCTCTTTGTCTATCCTGACTGACAATAAAAAAGCAAATGCAATAACCTACTGCATGTGAAATTCCATTTTAATTGTTCCTCATACTTCCTTTGAGATGTCTTGTCATATCTAAGCATTGGGTTGACACTACCAAGCACTTCTCATTAGCACTAATAAACTTACAATTGAATGTGGATTTATTATGCCTGTACAGACATTGGAAAAATAATGTTAACAATGGCAATAGTTCATGTCATAAAAAATTTCAGAATTGTTTTTGTTTCTAGATAAAAAGGCTAATTTATACTTTTCCTTCCCAAGGAGGAATTTGCTTTCAATGAGACGATACTTCATGACTAAAAACTTATCATTTTTTATACTTCTGGGTTGCTGTTTTGAGAAACCTCTTACTTCAAGCAATTCAGATGAATATCAAAAAAGAATTTATGACAGACAAGATCTCCTGAAAGTAGGTTTCAGGCAAAAGTGAGTACTAATCACAGGAATGATAGAATTGTTTATTTTTCTTCTAATTTAATTATTTCTTTTGGGCAGGGAAGTCTAAGACATTGTTCTGGGGATGAGCTGTTCCAGATCAAGCTTCAAAGACAGTTTTGGAAATAATAGTGAAAAATTAAGTTGAGTTGCTATTTAACAGGCAAAGTAGACAGACAGTCTAACAGTTTGCATATGTGCTCTATGTACTCATTGGTAAGAGAGGTTATTTTATCACTGTAATCTTATTTTATTTAGAATTTATGATACAAAATTATGACAAGAACTAGGCTTGAGTCATGAATTAAAGTAAATGTATTCACTGAAAGACATTCAGCCTGCTTTCATTTTCCACTATGTTGCTCATCTGTGTAACAGAACTCATGTTTTATTCTGCTTTATAAATAAATAAATCCCACATTAATATAAAGGTGATGAGGTAATTTAATAGCCTAATCTGTTTGTATTTAGGGGAACAAGCAATAGCTCTGTCACTGTCTTTTTCAAGATGTGAGAAGTAAAATCCTCGCACTGAGGTCAGTGAGAGTTGGGCCAGGATCTTATCCCCTTTCTTAAATAACTTGTTAATGAATTCCCTGCCCTGTGTGCAGGCTTATTAGTATAGACGGTTTCAATATTAGTTAAAGGGCAGGACAAGTGACTGCAGCATGAAAAGCCCAAGGTTTATCTATGACAAGAAAAAAAGTTTGTAACTGTTGCATAGTTCTCTTGCATCTGCTCAGCAGTTCTCAGGCCTGATGTCTGCAATCTTACTTTCCTGCTATTTTTAGTTCATAAATCAGGTCAAGAGATATCCAAAGTAGGACAGAGGTCTATGAAGCCCATGAAGTTTTTTGAAAATCACTTTTTCTTTTAAATGCACTAATCTTTCTGCCAGCTCTTGTATATAAAGTTAAGGGCAAACCAGACTATGGAGGTGCGGAAGAGCCAAGTGGTTTTGCATTTGAGATTGTTGACACACCTTAAAATGTTACGCATTTCATTAACTAGAAAAATAAGAATTAAAATTATATACAATTAATATTTTAATAATCTAGGCCAGATATATTTCTTTTGTCCCAGGAGTCTGACCTTTTTCAGTAGTCTTATGAATTTACTGCATGGGTCTTTGGGTCATCTCCTGTTACCATGACTGGTTGTGAGGTGGCACCAAGACACAAACAAGCTGAATTGGAAAAAAAAAGGATTGAAAAGAAAAGGATGTTACTAATGGCCAGCACACAAAGGGTTTGGACTAGGTATTTTCAAATGTTCCTTCTAATCCAACCTTTTCTATGACTGATTCTATTTTCTAATCACTATGATCCAAGAACCCAAGAAAACAAATTAGAATTACTCCAAATAAAATGTCTCTGAAATGTCCATAGTCAGCAGCAGGGCCTCAGTATCCCTACTTCCTTCTGCAAATCAATTCATATTCATTTTTCAGTTAGTGTGGCTTGTTACACATGGCAGGGCTAGACCCAGGTGTAGCACAGAAGAGTGTTCATAAAAGACTGTGGGACAGCAGCTGAGACAAACATTCATGCCAGGTATCGCCGTTCATTGGCAGATTACGCAAGACCTTATTGCACATTGTTCAGGTTACTTTCTGTTCTCTGAATTATTATTTTTCCATACAGGAGGATCACTACATGTCAAACATACACAACCAGGAATATTGTAGTTAGGGTTTTTATTAATGGAAGTAGATCAAACTTTTTTTAAAAATTGAATTGAATAGAAATTTCTTCTGTTGCTAACCTAGGGTCATGGGATGTCATTTCATCATTCTTCAGAGTTCATTAATATTCTGTCATCATTTCATAATATCTGACTTGGTTGCAGCCTCCTGGATAACTCCCTGTATGACTGAATGAGAAACAAACCCTGAAAATTTCACACTAACACGACTCAGTTCTGCTAAGTGAAAGCCAAGATCAACATTTTTGAAAACTCTCCTACAGAAGCAAACGAATCAAACTCAAACTCCAAGTAGAAATAAAAGTGTACTTATGTAAATTCATAAATAAACAAGAGGAAATCAGGCAGGAGAAGTTGGTGATCCTTCTTTCCTTGGTATGCTGGTGGTTTTTTCCTACTTCTGTTTTTCATTCTCGCATAACACTGCCCTTGCCCAAACTGCTCAAGTCACTTGGGTATGAAACGTCAGACTGAAATGCAGAGGGAGAATGAAGACCTAAAACCCTCTCAGTAGTCTGAGAGACATCTTTGTGGAAATACATACGTGCTATCCTGCAACCAATTAATATTCATGTCTTTTATTTCCAGCTTTTGTTTCTTCTGTTAAGAAACTGAATTCTGAGAGGCAAAGCTCAGGTTTTCTAACATCAGCAAAGTTCTTGAGACAGTCTTCCACCATCTTGTTTTCCAATTTGCTTTTGTAGAAGCCCTGTAATTTTTTTGATGGAAAGACTAAGATCATTGGTAACCAATCAGACAAACGACTAGCTTGTCAACCTCTTCAAAAATCATGTTGTATTTATGGATATTCCATTATTTCAGCTGAAATCAGGCATTGTGTGTTCTTCTTTCCAAATATTGACCAGGCTCTGAGTGTACTCCAGCCAGCTGGCTGCATATTAAATCACGTGGTTGGACTGGCAGTTTGAAGCAATCCACAAGGAAAATGTGGGGAGCTAAATGCTGGATAGGACAAACTAAACAGCACTGCTATAATCTGGCCTATGCCCTGAAGCAGTTTGGCTCACACAGAGGAGACAGTGTGTGAGAGGAACCTGATACCACCGGCAGTCACAGATATAGGACTGACTTCAACTAGTCATGCATTTTCCTAAAATCCAGATGAGCATCAGTGCACCACATGTCATCTTTCAGGTCACACTTGTCCCAGACAAGAGCTGTTTACCAAGAATGAGTAAAAAGTTGACACAGCAGGGGAGCATGCACATGAATTCCTCAGGGCATGCAGCATTATTGGTAACCTCCTCATGGAAAATCTGGCTTAGAGATGTTATGAAAACAAAACAAATACTAGCAGCAATTAGGGGACTTAGAGAGAGAATTATTCACACCAACAAAGCTATCTCTCAGGGCTCATATAAGACAGTCATAAACTCTGCTCACTGCAGCCAAATCAACAGAATGACAACTGAAACCAGGAGCACAACAGGCAGGGGATCAAGCTGGAAAAACCAGGTAGAGCAGGAGGCAGAGCTGGAGAACACAGACCAGAAGGTTCCATGTGGCATCACAGATTTAGGGATACCATCTCTGTCATTCAGCAGTAGGTCTCATGCCCTTGTAATAATTTGTCCCATGCACCCACACTTGCAAGCCCCACAGTGGTGATTAGCAAGTTATGGTAGTGTTTTCAGCTGCATTCTGGCTGGGAAGGGACTGGATCTTACACCAGGGCTTTGTTTACTGTGATAAATCCTGGGTGAAACACGGGGTAGCTTTGCTTACTAGTCACTGTCTGAAAGTGGCATGACTTGACACAGGTGGGTTACAATACTAACAAAGTCAATGAAGCTTCTGGAAATTTTGGAAGGGAAGAACTAGCAGAAGAAATGTATGTTGTATAAAAAAATTCAGGATAATTATATAAGTTGTGCAATAGCTTTTGGTCTATGGTATAAAGTAATTTTTACATATTAGTATATTCAGTTTAGGATAAAACATTTTTTATGGCACTTCTATACTGATCTACCCTACATCTTCATCTTCAAGAATATGTTAGATGTCAGAAACCAGTTCAGACCATCATACAACTGGGGGCTTCACAAATCTATGTAGAATTGCAGCTGAAGATTCAATGCTGTAGCATAGTCCAGCTTTGTTGTATCATATCTTGAGAGAGGTGAAATTTACTTACTATTTCTACTGAAAGCCATTTAGAAATTTTTGTTTAGTCCTGTAATGAAAAGATGCAAATATTTTCCCTTTCAGTCTGTTAACCACAGTTTGAAAATTGAGACTACTCAGTCTGTATGGTCTGCAAACACACCATTCTGGATCAAACTCAGCACTTGTTATTTTAGGATTGACGGCAGTCATTCCCAATGTCCCCTCCAGGGTTGCATCTTGTACTAACTTGGGAAGGAGACAATTCCTGCTGTGAAGAATTTACCAAATGAATACAAATAAATGAGGTTAAAAGTCCAACCAGCCTTCTTAGTTACATGTCGCAAGTTTTGTTTCTTTTCTTTGTTTTGCCTTGGTTGTTTGGAAGACAAAAGAGATGGATAAATTAATGAAGCTACACATGCACCAGTAAAGAAGAAAAGAAGAAGGAAGGAGAAAAGCCTCCTACTGGCCTAGCCAAGACAATCCTTGAACTGTCTTGACATGCCAGAACCAAGCCTGAAAGACTTATCTGAGAGAAGGCAAATATTAAATCACACAGCTTTTTCCATACTCCCAAGACATTCAAAGCATCTCATGTCAAACCATGAATTTCAAAACCTTGATATATGTCAGCTGTGCAATATGAAAGATAAAAAATTTGGAATTTCAAATTAAGAATGTTTTTCAGTGGTGAGACATTAAAAATACTCCTGCCGAGCTGGTGCTTGAGATGCCATAAATACTCTACTGACTCAGAAGTGACGTAACATTTTCTATAACAGATCTATATCTTAAGATTCATTAATTTCCTGACCATTTATATAATCCTGTAGTTTCAGGGGTTTTATCTGTCTCTCTAGACCATTATCTTGGGAAATCAACTGTAAAACTAATTAAGTATGCTTAATTACTTCTGCTGTTCAGTCTTTTTAATGTTACTCTTGTTTCGTTACTGACTTTCCAAAATTCCTTACACTTAGACTGTTACAAAGCTTTTAAAATTAAAATGGCCAACTAGACAGTCTTCTAAGGAAGCAGATTCACCATACCTAAACTTAGTTTTCTCTTCTTGGATGCCTTCTTCATTTGGTATGATTAGTGTTACTCTCCTTGGTATCAGCTTGCCAATGACATTTTGTACCAGTGGAAGCTCTGACATAGAAGAAGGTGTTTACCTTACCCTTAATGTGTTCTATTTTTTTGCTATATGCAAACTGTCAGGCTCATGAGACAAAGCTCTAATGAAAGAAGAATTTTGGAAAAGGCCCATCAATACTTACAGGTTAAGGAGTAGTATTTAAAGTGCCCGTACCATATGTGTCCATTTTTTCCTGTGATGGGTTCCTCTGTCTAAATGGCAAATCATCAACTATCAGTCATGATGATATTTACTGGTGAATATATTCTGTTTCCACTAGACTTTAACTGAATACAGACATGCTTCAACTTGTATTGCAGGCAGTGCTACTGATTCCCCCATCAGCTGCTACTGAATGTGACATTTAATATCTATACTGATAGAAAAAAAAATAAATAAACTTATATCAAATAAGCAAGCAAATAATAGACTTGCCTGAGCTATGGTCTGACAACACAGGTCAATATTTGGGTAAGAGTTATGGAGAAAAACTTAAATACAATTTTCTCTTGTAGACTTGAGACTCTCAGGGATCTCAGATTTGTTAATGTGTAGCCCTACAGTTATCACTCAGCACAGAAGTGATAAAACATTTCAGTCTCATGTAATTATTACACAAAGATCAAGGAAACACCTTTTGTCAACTCCTTTTTCTCCCTTACCATAGAAGAACAGAGTAAAACATAGCTACCTCTGAAAAAATATTTTATATTCTCAAAGCCATTGAGAACAAAAAACCAAAATAGCAATGTACAGGTCATATTTGTATCTACTCTATGGATCTTACCTGTGAACAGAGCAAGAGAAAGACCAAAAAAAAAATCCCCAGACAGTCATTTGTGTTTATTGTTTCACCCATGTCATCCTTCCATTACTGAGGACGTTGTAGGTATTTCACAGTAACTGGTGGTTCTGTAAGTGTTAAGTATGACCAGCAATCCCATTTGGGAAAGCCCCCAAAACATAAACCAAATCCAGAATAGTAATGAACTTTCATGTAAATAACTCTCAAGAAATGCCATATAAAACAGGTGTGCCTTCTATGTGATGGAAAATGCTATTCATTAGAAAGTAGAGATAGATAAATATATCACCTTTAATGACATCAGTAAAAGCCCTGTTCATCACACCCAATGAGATGTGTTTAGTCAGTTCTTTTACAGCATCCAAGCCGAGTTCTCTTTCTCAAAAGAAGCCCATGTTAGTGAAGTCAGTCTATTCATCTATTCCTGTTACTTTTGAGAGTATATTGGAAAAAGAAGGCTAAGAGAAGTACCAAACAGTAAAAAAATAAAGATCTATTTGTTGTCATGGGGTAAACTAGGTTAGAATGTATTATTTAGTTATTTTAACTTCAAAAGTGGTTTGATTGATTTCATAAAGCCTTTTATGTCCCTCAACTATTATGTAAACAGTAAGTGCATTACTGGACTGAAACTCCATTTGGTTTCAACTGTTCAGTATGCAGAAATTGGAGAGAATCCAGAGATACTGTGTTTCAAGAACCTTTAGCACCGAAAGCGTTTGGATTTTCTTGTATCATCCCTGTAAACTTTAAATATCACCTCATTGAGTTTAAGGGATCGTGTGATTAAGACATTACATTTTAAGTGCACTGGCAGCAGTTTCCAATTAAGGAGAGGGATTATCAAAGTGAATAAAGAGCAAAATATGCAGCCTGATGACACTTCTATTGATTCTTTTCTGTCACTAGGAAAAATCAAAGCACTTGCACATGCTTGTCCAATTAAAGCCAGTGGCAGAAGCATAGCCTGGCCTCAAATCATACTCTGTTTAGTCTGTGACTATAGCTTCTTGGGTTTTTAAGTCTAGAGGATGGGTTAGCTAGGGTTTTGTTTTTCCACCTCTCATGTTGGGACTTCCAATGCAGCCTGAGGCAGATAGGCACTCAAGTGGCAATAAATGTCCATGAGATTGAAAACTCTTTTCAAAATCTTACCAGAACTTCCTTTTCCATCTTCCCATTTGTTTTTAATACTCTGTAATTTTCATCGCAATTAGCCAGGCTACAGGCACATCCCATCCCTCTCAAGTATTACCAAACAATCGAAAAAGCAATACAAATCTAGTGGCTTT
Source organism: Acrocephalus scirpaceus scirpaceus (assembly GCA_910950805.1). NCBI lineage: Eukaryota > Metazoa > Chordata > Aves > Passeriformes > Sylviidae > Acrocephalus > Acrocephalus scirpaceus. Next base: position 84,017,927 of record OU383775.1, read on the forward strand.
GATGCCTGTTAGAAACTGTCCCATCTGTGTATCATTTTAAAGCACAGTATCTGTGGATTTATCATGCCAAGATGGGTGGCTCAGGAAGCTTTTGCAATATAGCACCTAAACAACTGGAAAGTCACAGCAGGATTTGAAATATTATCAGAAAGAAAAAGACTAAGAAAAAGATTTTTCAAAGAAAAATCTTTGAAAGCTTGATTTGGTTCTAGCTTTACGTCTGTAAGATTTTTATACATGTTCTCACAGGAGGGAAGAGAAAACAGCACATAAGGCAGCTTTACTGGCTTTGTAACCTGCAAACCAGTTACCCACAAAAACAATTCTGGGCTACAAGGAATAATGCTGCAGTCCAAAAGATGATAATGCCAGTGTCTACAATGGTCTACTCCATAGCTGACATTTCCATAAAGGCATTACAATACAAAGTATTAGGGCTTTTTCAGTTCCTGCAATACACGCAGCCTTTTTCCAAACAATTTCTGCATAAACCTAATTTTGTGTGTTATGCCCGTAAACTAAAATAAATTAAAAAATAAAATGCAACAATATTTTTTTAATCTCCTCTTACAAGGCAAGACAGGCCAATACAGGAAAACTACAGGAGCCATGCAAGCATTAAACTGGTACTCTACTTATAGATCCTCTTACCAGATTGCTTAGAGCTACTCTTGTATAAGCTGGATTGTATTCCACAATCACAAATCCTGCATCTAAAACTTGAGCGTAGAACCAGTATGAGAATACTCCTGTGATCACTTGCACGTCTTTATTAGGATCATTATTTTCACTACCACCAGAAGAATAAGACACAGAGCCAAGTTCTATTCTCAGTTGCTGGTGTAAATCCAAAGTATCCTCATCAAAACCAGTGAACTTATTCCAGATTTACACTCCTGGGCCTAGAGCAGAGTTCAAGCTGTTGTTTTAATATTCTTCAGTTCAGAAGAATGTCTGGCTTTCCAGAACTCAGAAACTGTGAGTCTCTGTACTGCCAGCTTAACAATAAAAAATCAGATTCTTTTGTGTTCTTTTCCTGAACACAGATAGAGTGAAATTACATCGACTTCAGCTCCCACACTCCTGTTGCCAGAAAATAGGAACATGTTAACAACTGTGTTTCTGTCAAATGCATCATTACTATTATTTTATCAACTCCCCAAGCAATACAAGAAGTTCTTTTTGTACTCAAGCTTGACTCTCGGAGAAATTTCAAACTAGTTCTCTAACTCTTCTCTTGTGTTCTACCAAAATACTGAGTTTGATGCGTCTTAAATCCTGTGGCATAATGACCATGCTTCCTGGTTTCATGTGTGCATCCACAGGTAGCCCCAACAGTCTGTGGCTTTTGCTAGGAGGCATTTCTTTTCCTTCTCTTGATCAGAATATCCAGGCAAATTTCTTGACTTAGGAAGAGACCCTAGAAAGAATCCTTAGAAATAAACCTTAGAAAGAATAATCATTAAGTACTTCCTACTAGACAAGAGAATCAGGGAATGGAGAGAAGCTAGAATTTCCCTTTGCCCTATTTTCTTTGCCCAAAATACATCTATAGAAATGAGAACTGGAAAAACTTGCAGAGATTAAGAAAATCATCTCAGGCATTCAGCCACAAAAAAAATCTCTGTGTGGGACGTGACAGTACAGACTAGCCTAGAACAAAACTACCTCATTGCTAATGCAGGTCAAAAAGTTACTGGAACATAATAGTGAATCACAAATCTGTAATGTTCAGCAAAATGATCAGACCAGACAACAAAGATGCTCTGGTCTGCTGGCTAGAAAAGCATGTGCGATCAGCACAGGAGCTGGATCAATCACAGAGAGGATTGCTTATGATCATAAGGGAAACAGCAAGACAAAGGTAGTAATCTGTGCAAACCAGTGGAAATGCAGGCCAGAGAGTCAGAATTTTCTTGTGCCTAGCAGAGAGATTTAATTTCATATGAAAACAAGAAGCCCCAAGCATTTTAAAAGGGATTGTCTACTGTGGGAAAGACCAATGGAGTAATAGCACCACAAACACTTACAGCAAATTCTAAGTCACCACAGTCCTTGAATGCTCTTCCTCTACCCACAGTACCTACCTGTGAGCTAAAACTGAGGACTGTGGCCAGAGGTTTGGGTTGTTTTGCAAAAAACAGATTTTTATATAATCTGAACAATGGGAAAAATCCTTCATTCTAGAGGGGAGACTGTAGAATATGGTGCCCTTTCAGGTCACTGAAGAATATAAGAGCAAATAGATAACTACTGTGCCACTGACAATGCTAAAACAGCAATGGGACTAGGGGCAGTGGAATAGGAGTGCTGTTTGGAACCCCTCTCCTGAGGAAGTATAAAGGCATTCTTCATAGAGGAAGAAAACATGGTTTTAGCTGGAAAAATGCTACCATTTCTAGAAGGAGCCCAAGTTTAAGCAAGATCTTTGTGGTGGAAAAAGAAGTCAGTGGGGCAGAGGCTGTTATTTCAGGCCAGGTAGCAGGAACAGCAAACACACATGTTAAGAACTGCTGTGGAAGTGAATGAGGCGAGGAGAAGGGGGGAACCAGAACTGCATGCCTTTCTGATGGCATGCACGTCATTCTCTGGAAAATTCAAATAAGAGAGCAACACCATCCAAGTAACTAGTAACTGCATCTCATATTCAAAATAGCTCAGTAAATTAAGGGCAATTTTTTTGTTGTTCCAAAGGAAAATTATATTCTAGTTTAAGGCATGATTGCACTGCAGCCAGCTTGCAGCTGGGTCTGGCCCATAAGGCAGACTCTTCTGCCCACCAGGGATGAGGCAGCATATACCTTTTGACTATGAACTTCCCAGCTGATGCCAGTCAGACTATTACATCTCCTGACTGCTGGCTGGCCTAGGAGAAGCTTCGCCAATACTGGCCCTGCCAGAGGTCTCCTATCTCCAGGTTGGCCACTTTCCTCTGCTTCTTCTGTCTCTTATCCATCCTGGGCAGCACATCACACACTCTCACAGCCTGAGCTAACCTGAGAAAGGGGAGAGAGAAGGCACTGGAATGAGTGAAGCTGGAAAGGCAACAGGAGGTGTTTGGATGTGTTTTAGGAAGCTGGTAGCAGTCTCTGAGTTCATTTAAGCTGTAGATTTCTGCAATAAAAATTCATTCAAGAGGAAAAGTTGCAAAACACTTCCCGTGTCATAAGGATTCTTTCACCTCCGTACCATGGCCAGGTTGGTGTGAGGGAGAGACAGGTGTTGCAGGGTAGTCAGACAGCACCACCAGTACAGGAGATCTTCAGAGCTGCACATAGGCTGCTGGGATGCTGGGTGCCACTGAACAAGGGCAAGCAAAAGAAAATGTTTTAACCAGTTATTTTTCAGACTTATGAAAGAAGAATAATTCCAAAAGAGAGAGGTCAAGTATCTAAAAGCATTAATGTTACTTGGTTCCAGGCTAGACAAAGGTAAAGAGGAAAATGCAAAAACCTGAAACATAGATCAACATTTACTTTTCCTTCTTGGAAGAGGAAACTGAGATTTACATTTCCACATCAGCAGCAGGGGAAGCTGAGCCAGTCCTCACAGAAGCAGCAAATGTGTTCAGTGAGTTCAGCAGAGTTTTCCCAGCACCCGGGAAAACATAAGGACAAGGCGTCTGGCTTCATATACAGCCTCATGGAGTCTGGAACAGACAAGAAGGGGAATAAGGAAGCCTTTAGATATTGGAAAGTTGTAGGCTTCTATTATGGTCTTCCCAGTTATCACATAGCCCTCCAGAAAGAAAACTTTGGGAACCCCTAATTTACATTTTGTTCTTTCCAGAGGAAAATGTTCACCAACTCAGGAAGCTTCAAGGGGGGTGTTCCTGACAGATGAGATCGAAGAGGAGCCAGTGGTAGGTGGGGAGCTGCCTCTGCACCTCTGCTTGAAATAAGGACATGCTTCCAACTTGTGCTCACACCAGTGTGCCAGGGACTCTGCTGGCTGGGGCTAAAGCACCTAGAAGTAGAGGTCATACAGCCTGTCGCCAGCTAGCCAAATGCATTTCACATGTCTAAGGCCAGCCATTATTTAATATCTGCTGCCAGGAGCCACCTTGTCTGTGCTGACATCATCTGGTCAGGTTTTTGCACTTTCTAACAGAAACTATGACACACTCCAGCAAGAATAGACACCTAAAGCCAAGAAACAGACAGTATAACCCCAGATGGGTTTGAATAATTTATTACTTATTCAGCTTTATTTTTACAACTTTTGGAATGTTTTTTGACCAAAACTTTCATGCACAGATTTCCTTTCTACAGAGCACTGAAAATTTTGAAAACATATTCAATAACTGCAATTCAATATATTCTGAAAAATCAAATATTTCAGAACATATTTTCATAATAATAATATAATCTATGCAGTCACCTGATCATGAAAGACTTTCCTGTGGTAAATATGCTATCTAAACATGACCCTCCAGCATATTTTTATGACGACGCCTTTGATATACAGTGAGAACTGTATCAAAAGGGTTCTTAATAACTGAAATCAATGCCACTGATTCCCTGGTAAAGAAGTAAAAGAAAATTAACTTCATTTCAGTAATTTACTATGAGAATGTTGAGTATTAAATCAAGACAAAGAGTTCAAAAACAACAGTCAAGTGGGAACATAACTTATTTCACCTAAAGCTGTATGTAATCTTACCAATAACTCAGAGCCATCCGAAACCTGACAAAATAAGTGTAACAAAATTATAGCTGAGCTGATGATTTTCATTTTCTGAAGAGAACAGAAAAGGTCCATTGCTGCTTAATATCACCCCACCTACTTTCTCAGAATAAATGCAGAGATTTATGTCAATTAAACATAATTAACCACAAAGCACCAGTTATGTGCTAGATCTGAATTTTATGGAATTCTTCCATTGAAGGATTCATCATCAGAGGCGATAGACATGGGAAGTCAAGAAAAAGAAAAAGACATATTCTCATGTTACAGCAGAAAGGCTGAAGGTTGGAAGACTTGTTGTTCTTCTTGTGTCAAGAACCTCTTCCAAAGCCAGAGATGTGGAGCATGCTGGATTCTGGATTCACATCTCAATAAGTTTATTTGGGTGGCAATTTTTTCTGTGGTCAGTAAAAGAGAGATGGGTATTAAGGGTAAAGGAGAAAAACCAAGAATAACATGGGAAATCAGAAAAAGGCTGTGGAAAACCTTCAAGACATCAATGGAAAGAGTAGAGCTAGCAGAATCTTCAGGGAAGTGACAGACTAGTCTGGCCTGCCACGGCAATGTCCATGGTGTCTTCCCCATCATTTTCATGTCCCTTACATCAGGAATGGCTTCTCACTTCATTTTTTAGGTCAGCAGCACAACCCTTTTCCTGAATATCACCAAACAAGGATGTAAAGGAGTGAAGGTGCCAGCAGCAGTACTGCTCTGCAGTGGGAGGGTAAAGGTCCTTTGAAAAGGTGAATTTGTTTACAGAACAAGAAGTTATTGTTGCCAAAAGACCATGTTGGCTTCAGTGTAGATGAACATATTACTTGGTACAGTAAGAGTATTTTTAATAGAAGCTTAAAGTATATTAATTTCTATTCTAGATCCACAGATCTTTATTTCAAAATAATGGCAGAAAGTGTGAATGAGTCAAATAAAAATAATCACAATACATTGACCTTTATCTAAACAACAAAACATTATTTAGTATGGTAAAAATAAAAACATCGGGAGAGGATGGACTGTTCCCACCTCCTTAAAAATCACTAACCTCAACAAAGTTGAACAAAGAAAGAAACAATTTTCTTTCATGATGTTTAAAATTGGCCCTAGATCTCCAATAACTCAAAATCAGATTTTCTTTTTAAAACCCAGATATCTTTTTTTTTCCCTTAAATCATATATTATAATAATTTTATACCTACAGGTTCTCCTTTTATGCTGGACAAAGACTAGAAAAACTCAATTAACTATTCATTTTATAATAATGAAGTTATGATTTTTATTATTTTATAAAATGGGTAATAGAAGTACTATTTCATTTTTCATATGTGATTGACTGTGTGAGAAATTTTTTTCCTGTGTTGTGATGCTTTGTAATATTAATAAAAACTTTTCAAAATGGTCATAATGTCATTTTTATTAAAAATACAAAGAATTACTTTGCTAACAGCCAAGCTGGTTTGATTAGAAATGTTATTGTAAATAACTCTCACCAGACTAGAATAAAAGAGAAATAAGGCTCCAAATATGGCAGAAATAAATTTCTGAATTTTAATGACAAGAGACAGGTGTTTATCAGGACTGCATGATCAAAGATGCAAAATCATGGATTTTCACTCATGAGGTCAGTGTCTATATCTACATCTTAATTTATGCTATGGTTAAACGAGCAGCCTTTTCTAGCACAAGGTAACAGCATTTCTGCTAAAATGAATGAATTCTGCCTGTCCTCCAATGAACATCCACAGTGGTCACTCGATTTTGTAGGTGCTACTGCATACAGCTGTATAGGAAGTCAATCAAACATCTCTCAAACACAAATGTTCCTTTGAAACGTGACACTTTGGGCCTCCACTGGTCAGCTAAAAAACACTAGGGAAATAAATGGAAATGGGACAGAGCACAGTAGATTTAGCTGGACACACCAGTCAAAATTCATCTCTTTAATTGTCCAGCTCCAAGTCTTTGCTATAAGGCCTTCTCTCTGCATTGTAATCATACTATGCTTATACTTCAGTGGCATTTCACATTCACTTCACAGTGGAGATGAAAACTAAAGAAAGGTATAGTGGGATTGCAAAGCACGGCCTGTAAGAGCAGTGATAATCTGTGGAATTCATTGCCTACAGTTCTTAAAGTTTCTAAATCTGTTTCTCATTTCAAGTTTTATTTGAAGTTTAATGTTTTGGATATGTCTTTTTAAATATATATATGTGTTTCCACTTGCTTCCAGGGTTACCTGTATTTTACTTTTTAAATTAACATTAAATGCTTACAGACTGATCTAAAAGTCACTGAAATTAATGGAAAACCTCCCAATGACTTCATTGGTCTTTAGATCACATCTTTAGGGAACTCTTTTCTTATGAGCCGAGATTATCAAACCCTTGTAGAGTATAAATCAGTATTGACATCTGTGCAGTCAGAGGGATTTATAATTCCTGAGAAGCCATTCTACCTCCTGTGAGCCCAGTTTTCCAAAACGTGAATCACTGTAATTGCCTTGTATTTTAGCCATACATTATTTTGCAATGGACCACAAGAGGGCTTTGAGCAGCAACTACAAAAGACCTGCCAAAATCTATTTGAAGTAGCTTTATGGATACCCTGCTGATCTGCTGTGTCTGATCACTGCAGCTTAACGGGGCTATATTTTCACTTCTGCAGTTGCATAGAAAATAAACTAAGCACTTTGTCCAGTGTAGATATAATTTCTATTGCCGTGTAGCTTTCATTTATTGAGAAACAGTTCTTTAGAAAGACTCTCACTGCACATGTATAAGTGCAATAGAAAAAAAAAGCAAAAACAGAGAAAAAGCAAATTATTTTAATCTTCTACTTAGATTTTTAAAATCTACATTAAAATTTCATCTCTTTTAAAATGTGGTGTTATCCCTAGGACTGTTTGAAGATAGAAACTTGGGACTTCACAGTGAAGCTTAGTTGCTTATCCAACTGAAAAAACATGACGGAAAGAGAGAAGACATTTAATTTCAGAAATAAAGGAATTTCAGATGAATTGTTACATTAATTTAGCCCTTCCTGCCATTTGTGTATGGCAACCCCTAAAAGAACCACTTAAAATAAGAATATAAATAAGCTGATTTTGTGTATTAATAATGCTTTTCATTTCTGTGTTTATAAAATACAGCAATAATTTTGAATAATAATTTTTACAGTGTACCACAAACTCTTTTCTTGCCAAAAGAGTTTTGAGTGTATGTTTGTTTACCTAAATTCCAAACAGTAAAAACTAGAATGCTGAGGCAGAGAAATAATTCTGTGTGGTTTACATGATGTTCTTTAAAATAGTTGTTACTATTGCTTAACACCAAAAAGAAACTCCTTTGAAAACTTTTCAAGCTTTGAGATATGTTGAAATATGATTATAATGGAGAATTGCTATTATGACAAGAACATTTTATTTCTACTTTTGGCCAATAATTTGGAAAATGTCTCAATTTTATAGTCCATATATTAAACTTTTGACAGTTACAAAAGTAATTTTCCTGAAAAAAACAGAAAGAAAAGCTGTGGACTGTGCAAGATTATAACCTTTTGAAAGGGTAAACCTTCATTTCTTCAGCAGCTTTGATTCACAGCATCATAAGAGTTGACAGTTTATCATTATAGTGTTGCTTTACATGAGAACTGTCAAAATCAATCATGTTTAAAAATTGGGACACTCTTCAAGTTAACAAACCAGTTTTTGGTTTAAAGGCCTGCTCTAAAATCAATTATAGCCAAAAGAAGGACTTCCCTTTGATCAGTATGAGAAACAGCTGCAGTTTTGGTGACATATTTTGCAGACTTCACCTACTTATCTCTGGATGAAAGTAGACTGAGGGATACAGAAAGATTATGATCTTGATTGCAAGATGCTCTTTGGGGTTTACATTTTAAATGTTATTTCCATGGTCAGCAGCTCAACAGTAAAAGCAAAGTAACTTGCCTCAAATGTTCCCATTTTTTTTATCCCTTAGATCTACAGCAGAGAATGCAACCATCATGAAGATGAATTTGACAGGAGGGATATACTGCTTTTGGGGGGGGACTAGTTCCACCAACACGCTTAGCTTTTAGCTTGCCACTACAGCCCCCTGCACTACAGGTTGGGGCAGAGTGCCTGGAAAGTGGCACAGTGAGAAAAGGACCGGGAGTGCTGGTTGACAGAGGCTGAACATGAGCCAGTGTGTGCTCAGGTGGCCAAGAAAGCCAATGGTTCCTGGGCTGTATCAGCAATAGTATGGCCAGCAGGACCATGGCAGGGATTGTCCCTCTGTATTCGGCACTGGTGAGGCCACACCTGAAATCCTGTGTCCAGCTCTGGGCTCCTCAGTTCAGGAAGGAGGTTGAGGGGCTGGATTGAGTCCAGAGAAGGGCAAAGAAGCTGATGAAAGGTCTGGAGCACAAGAGGAGCGTATGAGGGAGCTGGGGTTGTTCAGTCTGGAGAAAAGGAGACTCAGGAGACCTTATCCCTCTCTACAACTCCCTGAAAGGAGGCTGCAGCCAGGTGGGGGTCAGTCTCTTCTCCCAGGCAACCAGTGACAGGACAAGATGACACAGTCCCTGTGCCAGGGGAGGCTTAGGTTGAACATTAGACAGAAGTCCTACACAGAAAGGGTGATTTGGCGTAGGAATGGGCTGCTCGGGGAGGTGGTGGAGTCACTGTCCTGGAGATGTCTAAGGCAAGATTGGACACTGAATTTAGTGCCATGGTCTAGTTGACAAGGTGGTATTTGGACTCCATGATCTCAGAGGTCTTTTCCAACTTAATGTATTCTGTGATTCTGTAATGCATGATGGTCCAAGCAAGTTCAGGTCTGAACTCCATGAATGGCTCACAGAGGAATGCATCCAGCATTCACTTTGACAGTATGGAATTCTGCCAACATTGGTAAGAAACCTTCAGCCAGCGATTGTAAAAAGGTGGAGTATGAAAAAATTGAAGGCTTTTACAATAGGTAAGATCCAAAGCCCTCACCTGAATGAATACTGAAGAAGCAATGAAGTTGGATGGGAGTCTCTGGGATATTCATGCTGAGTCCAGGGAGCAATAAGCATTGGTGTATAAGGCACTTGGGACCAGGTCAGGAGAACGACTCAGAATGCTGCACAGCTCGAGGACCCACCCTGCTGGCATCAAGCAGAGGTGAACCGCCTAAAATGTATCTGTCAGAATAATCAAGAAAAATTCATTTAGTCCATACAGTGACAAGTTTTGCTATCACAGTCCTGTACTGTAGATTACAGTATTTCAAGAGAAACTGCTCAGAATGTCCCTTACTCCAGCAGCTTCACTTCTTACAATTGACTGTAGGTAAAAGGCTCAAATAAAGCATAAGAATGAATTTAAGGTATCAAGACAAATGTTAATAGACCCTCAAAATATAGCTTTTTTGCATAGGGTAAAATGAAACTAGAATAATTCCCTTTTTGAATTATGCCAACTGCTAGGTTTCTTTGGCAAATACTTCAGGGTGCTGACAGTTAAGCTGTACAGCCCAGTTCAGCAAAATGCCATAGCACAAGCTATGAAATATCCTATTGGCTTAAAGGGTGGAGCCTTTAATTTCTTTCTAGTGTCTCAAATATTAATTAATAGGACACCTTTTTATTTAGGATTTTATTCACCTTCACCTTGTGGGATTTTTTAAAAAGTCAGAAGTTTCCATTTTCCTTGGCCATCAGCACATGACTATAAGTAATAATTACTTTTTAAGAAAATACATTATCCATACCTGGACTTTCTTTGAAAGAAGATTTATATTTTATTTAAAACTTAATTTATGTATGTTACCACATGTCATTAAACTGGGAGAGAACTTGGAATTGCTGGACAGACATGAAAAAGTTGAGCTTAACAGAAGAAGAGAGGGTTTATCAAGACAAAACCCGCAGCAGAATAGAAAATTTTAATTAAATTGCTTAAAGACAATTTTGGTTCACTTTTTGAAACACATATTTAATAATAAAAAACTTGACAGATGGAAGATAAAAGAGTAAAAATTAGGACTTCTCAGGAAGTCAAAGATTTCTGAGGTGCAGGCTTTGACTGTATGTTTAAACAAGCAATCCTATATGGTTAGAAAGACAGGAGTACCTACAGCCCTTACGTGAGCCAGGAGAGGGACTGGGGAGGCTTCACAATCCTGTGGTTGCTCCTGTTTGACAGGGCTGGGACCACGGGCTGGATTTTCAGTTTTTTCAGACTCCAGTGGAGCTCAGAAATGAAATCCTGTCACTATTTGCCTAATTCTGACCCTGATTCTTAGGGAGTTTTCAGTTCAATGCCACTTGCAAGGTGCCTGCAATCTCAGGCCACCCTTGTCAGAACTGCTCATCATGATGGAAGAACAGTAGGCCTTTAGGGGAGCAAAATAGGGCACTGTGCATGCCAGTGCAGATGTCAGTGGAGATGAATGCTGTTAACTTGTGGTCAGGAATTAATGGGCATCCATCACAGGTGTGATTGTGTTGGTCTTACTTTTCCTGGAAGCTAGAGACATCACGATGTCCTTTGAAAAGCGAGGTGCAAGTGGTATAATCATTAGAGTGAAGGTATTTCAAGACAAGTTTCTCAAATTTTTCAGGAGTCTATACCCTTTATTTCTATTTTTAATACTTTCCCAAAGGTTGTATTATTCTAGTGTTTGCCTCAACAACTCCATGCAATAAAGGAAGCAATTCGAGGATCGTGACTAATTGTAATAGTATTTCTCATCAGATATTTCAGCAGTATAAAAATCACATAAAAGAAAAGCATGATTTCATGCTATAACACTATTTAGAATGAACATCACTTAATGACTGGGAAAGCAATAGTTAAATCACCACCCACATTTCATTTCTCTTTGAGCAGAAAACATTTAGCAGATATTTACAGTTTCTGTGGGAAGATCAGCAAGTTTAGTCTTCAAGGAAAGGTGTGGATGCACATGTATACATGTACACATGAGCACATGTATGTACCTCTGCACATGTATACATGTACACATGAGCACATGTATGTACCTCTGCACATGTATACGTGTACACATGAGCACATGTATGTACCTCTGCTCTGGTCTCAACTGAGTCTGATTATTTATATGGAAGAGAAATGCATAAACTGAAAAAAGTAAATTTTAAATAGTTGCACTCCTTTAAATTGCAGACAGTTGTATATGTCATCCTAAAAATTGTGTGTAATGGGAAATGTATGTAAATTAAAGCAAGGCCACTGTTATTTCCCATAAGACTTTAGGGAGTCAAGCTCATCCATTCAGCTTCAGGATTCCCTCATTAATATTTCACATTTGTGTTCTCAGACAGGAAAATGTGGGAAGTCACTCATATAAATTAAAAGTTACCATGGTTATCAATGTCCAAGAAAAGCTTTAGAAAGCTGAACAAAGCTGTAACTACTAGAGGTTAGGGTGAAACTTCTCTGGTATAATCTTCCACACCTAGAAGTCTATTTTCAGTTTTCCATATATTCTTTTGAAACAACTGATGTGATTCATCATCAAAAACAGGATATTACTTAGACTATGAGCTGTTTCTCACTCATACCGTGTCAGCTCCTCAATTTGATTGGATTTGCAGAGATTAAGGTAACATTTCCTATTTGGTCATCATATAAGACTATGTCAATGTGATCTACCCAGGTTCTTCTGTTTGTCCTCTTTAGATGGTTCCCGCCTCTCTTGCTGGAAAATTAAAATCTGTAAGTGATAGTGAGATATCAAGACAATCATGTTCATACATATCTTGACATAAATAAGATAGAGAAAATACTATTACATAAAATGTATGAGAAAAAAAAAAAAAGTTAAATGTTGGCCCACCTCATCTGAATGATTCACCCTAAGTGAGTTTCAGTGATATCATTCTTGCCATGAAGCAGTCATAAAAATGCTAGCAATAATTAGCCATGAGGCTGATGCATACTGAATTAATGAGCCCTCCATTCTGGGATTCCTCTGGGATTCAAAGGGAAATGTTTTATATTGCCTGTTTTAGCTAGCTTTTTTGTCATAAATAACATCAGTTCATTATATTAAAAGGAAGGCTTAGACAGCAAAGAATAAAAGCCACCATGCTAAGACAGCCTGCTCTAGACAGACTTTTAAAACAAGGGTGTATCTTGCACTCTGTGTCTCCCCAGGACAAAACTATTGCAACCTTTCAGGACTTACAGTAGAACGTCCTCCTCTGCATAACTCAGAAAGGTCTCATAATCAAGTCCAAGCTCCTCCTCAAATCAGAACTGATACTGAATTAAAGCAAGATTACTTACAGCTTAGATCATTAAGGTCTTGAAAAATGCCCAAGGAGCAACCTGAAAAGAACAGGCCGTTAACCATGGTAATATAAACCCTCTCTTTTGAAAACCAGGCATAGATCCATACTGTTTTTCAAAAGGTGAAAGCATCTATAAGCTGTCAACTAGCATATTCATGTCCACTGTGATAAAACATAGACAACGCATCAGCCACTTCTGCTCACAGTTTAGAGAACCTAATGGAATGGTTCGTAAAATGATAGACTATCCTGAGTTGGAAGAGACCCACAAAGAGCATCCTGGCCCTGCACAAAGCAACCCCAAGAGTCACACATTGTGCCTGAGAGCATTGTCCAAATGTTTCTTCAGCTCTGTTGGGCTGGTGCTGTGACCACTGACCACTGCCTTGGGGAGCCTGTTCCAGTGCCCAGTCACCCTCTGGGTGAGAAACTTTTTCTAACAGCCAACCTAAAATGCCCTTGACACAGCTTCAGGCCATTCCCTTGGGTCCTGTCACCGGTCACCACAGAGAAGAGATCAGTGCCTGCCCCTTCTCTTCCCCTCACAAGAAGTTATAACTGCAGTGAGGTCTCCCCTCAGTCTCTTCTTCTCCAGGCTGAACAGACCCAGTGCCCTCAGCCACTCCCCATACAGCTTCTCTGCAAGGCCCTTCCCCATCTGATCTTGCTAGTTTTCTTCTTTATTGTTATACAGCTTTCTTACACAATATTTACAAGATGATCTTGCTCTAAACAAGCATTTTTTGTGCAGTATTTTATAAATTTTTTGCAGTCATTCCACATTGGTAAGAGCTTTCACATGAACAAAAGCTTGTCTGTATATTTTGTTTAATTTCTTGTGAAAGTAGATCTTTTCTTGTAAGTTTCTCAAGATTCTTTTCAGTCTGGAATTGAATGAAACTGAACATCATAAAGTAAAATGAAATATTAAATTTTTTATTTAAATTTGTTATTGGATAACCTTTGAATGTCTATGCCTACTCAGAATGGGACCTGACTTGGCCCAGCTTGCCCACTGTTTGAGATGTTTGTGAGTGATAATGAGCCTTTACTGGAGGAGGAATTAGAAGGTCAGTCCATTTGATACTTCATTCGGTTAAGTAAACAGTCTACAATGATTGCAAACATTTGTAATTTTCACACATCTCAGGTTTCAACTTTTACATTATTTCTTGATAAATACACTTCAGAAACAAAGCTATTACTTTCTCTCCTGAAGGGGAAAATTTTCCCTTTTTTTTATCTTCCCAAATCTTGCTTTGCCAATTCCTTCTCTTATTCTTTTTACTCACTCTTCATGGCCCATTATCACTAACATAAAATTAAACTGAGAATGTAGTAAGATATATTACTAAAAGTAGATCACAACACAAAGATCACTATGTTTGAAGTGGAATAGAAGATTAAGATATTGATTCAAAGAATCCAGAGTACCAGAAGTTTTTAAGTGCTACAAACTGACAGCAAAGAATGAATTTATCCTCCTTTAGTTGTACTTTGAAGCAGCTAAGTGCTAAAAACATAAAAGCAAATTTCTATATTGAGACATTCAGTTCAAGTTTGAAATTTTCTTTTTGGAACTTCTTTTATATGATATCGTATTGTGGGCATCTTTTAGCTCCAGAGGACACAATGAATTATTGATCAAATTGCTTAGTAAGTGGAGATTTGAGTTATATACTGCACTCACCTCAGCCTCTTTTTTAACACATTCACCTCAGATTAGTCCATGCCATTTCTGGGGTTCACAAGTATCATCTAATCTCAGTTAAAAATTGCCAGAGTGCATGGGGAGTGTCCAACACATCAGAACACAAGACATGGCCAGTTATCAGAAAATTACCTTCATGTATCTCATGTAGATGTCTCTCCCTCAGGAGGTCAAGCAAAATTATCAGATCAGAACAGTATTTTCTCCCTCCTGTTATAGGCTGGGAGAATACTCCTTCAGTGGCATAGCTTAGTACTCATGTTCCAAACACTATAGAGGCTTTTCCAAAATCCAGTGCTATGTATTTTGATGACTAGTCATTTGAGAGTGTTGAAAGTTGCTGTTATCTCTTCATAAGCCATCCTCTCAGTATACTTTACACAGTTCCTGAAAGATTCTACTCATAGGAGTGTAGACTGGATGAAAACCTATGACAAGGTGTCCTTAAAGAATGTCTTTCAAAAACACTGTCTTACAATGGGCATTGTGAAGGTGGAAGTCACAGACATGGTAGCAAGGCCCAGCCCTTAAACAGGTGATAACATAACATAACAATTCTTTGCTTAGGAACAAATTGTAAGAAAACACACCTATTCTGCAATGAATAATAAGTACAATAAAAAACACTAGTGGTTTAATTACAGTGTTGCAGCTCGCACTGCTGAAAGCTGTATTCCAAGTGCAGCATAGAGAGGAAACAGACTTGTCCTCTAATGAAAAGTGTGCCACTTTCAGCCTAGAGAAACGGGGAGGAAAGGGAAGATATGGAAGCTTTAGATCCAGAGAGACTCCATGGACTCTCCATTATGATTGATGTGCAAATGGAGACACAGAGGTACTGAATATGTCAGAGCAAACCATTCTCCCCACAGCCTCACAGAAAAGAGGCAGGATTTGAGAGTGCAACTGCAACATGTCTCTGAGTGCCTCCCACTCTTCAGCCAAATACCTCCCACACTCCGTGGGTTCACAGGCATACACTTCTCCCAGTCTTAGCAGGAAATTATATACAAGCAAAAGAAACCTGTCAGCAGCAGCAAAGCATCAAAAGTCTGATTCAATATTCAGTGTATGAGCACAGGCTCATGTTTCCACCATTACCCTTAAAAGTGGAGATCCTACACAACTGAAGCACATTTACATAGCTGTAAAAACAATTTTGCTTCAGTTAGACCAGTAAGCTGCAAACTGTAATTGAACTTCCAGTTTGTGGAGCTCTTCCTCCTTCAATGTGAAAACCCAAAAAGGTGGTTTCGGAAAATAACCAAATCAAGCAACTCCTTTCCTCTTGTAAACAAGAAGAAAACCTATCAGAACTCACCTAAGCAGTGAGTTCAGTCTAACAATCGCGCTTTCATTTGTTCATTGCTTAAAGTTGTTAGTCTTGGGGTACTACAAGTGTTATGTTATAGGTGTCCTTACATAAAAGTTTCCAAAACACTTTTTATCAAAATAAACATTGAAACATCACTTATAAACAGAAGAGATTAAATTTAAGATCCTGGTTTTTTCTTATACATTCCAAAATCTACAGGCTGTATCTGATAAACCAACTGGATATACTAGTCTCTCCTGTGCTCCTATGAATCTGTGGAACTTTTTTCTCTGAAACTGAATTCCTGCAAAAATTAAAGTGTCTGTCCATCTTCCATGCCAGTGATCATATCTATTTACCTTCCTAATACCTGGTCTTCTGGAGAAGTTAAGCCATGGAACACTGTGACCTGAAAAAAATTACTGCCAATAAAAAGACACAGAAGAGCAGCCAACAGTGTAGAAATAATGTAATGAAAGCAACAGCTGCATAGTCCAAGAAAAATGCTTGTCCAACACTCATGTCTTTGATAAATAACTAATGAGGCATTCGTGGATGGGCAGCCAGCTCTGAAGTCTTCAAGACATGCAGGCGTTTGAATAATGATGGAAGGAACAAGGGTGAAGGTGAGAAAAATACTTTACCTAAAGTTATTCTGTTCATTTTTGGCTAGTTATATGGCCACAAAATAAAACCATTTTTTCCCCTAGCAGAGTTGTATACATATTATATAGATATATGTGTGTTGATATCATCCTTGCACTGATTGGACCAACAGTTTTGTTATTGAATTCATCGGTATATGCATTTGGCCTTTAAAATATTTATCTGGAAGTTAGAAATATATTATATCTATTATAAATAATAGTATTTTCACCTGAAAATACAAACATCTGGGAGAGATGTTATTTTTCCTCATCATTGCCTTTATGAGGATCACATTTCATACGTTCCTCTCACCCTTGTATAATTTTCTTCCCCACAGAGGTCCTGGATGTCCAACAACTTTTCAACCTTCCTCTCCCCTCGCTTCTCCTTTCTATGTCTGCTTATATATAGCTTCTTTAGCTATACTGCTGTCTCTGGCAGGGTTTAACCTCCTCATGTTTCCATTTCTCTCTGGCATTTTCTATCCACCTGGATCACCGGACATCCTATTTCCCCACTTTGCTTGTGGATGATGACCCCATCTATTCAATTCCATCCTTCTTCCCGGACCATTCCTACCAACAGTCTCCTCCCAGCCTCAATTTCTTTTTTGCCCACCATGCTGACATTCCAACGGTGTCAACTCATCCCAAAGATATGATAGTCCCATCATGATAGTATTCTCAGATGTCTGAGGACATATACCTGAAAAGGTCTCTGCACAGGCAAGGGCCTCTAATCAATGCACAGCTCTCAAATTGTTCTTCTCTGGAGAGCTCTTAGGTAATCACCACCAAGCTTAATGTAATCAGACATTTCCTCCCAGGAAATAAATGCAGAAGCCACAGGCACCGGTGTTTCCCTAAACAGTGTGACTGTAAGGCACATTGCATATTCATCTTGAGATTTCCTGCCTTTATGTGTTACATGTATTGAACATGTATAACACCCTCACAGGCAAGAGGAAAAGAAACATGCATTATACAAAATTTTAGGTGTGTGGTATGCTTGATGCAATTTGTTACTGTTTTGGAAGTCTGGGATGGCTTCTGTGATGTGGAGAGTGTATTTTGATCACCTAGTGAGTATCATTAAAGGAAACTTGAAGGACCATCTGATGGTCATGGTTAAAGGAGACTCAGAAGGGCTGGCCACAGCTGCAAAAAACAGCACAAACAAGAACCATGGCCATCTCTGTCTTTGTGTAATTGTTGCATGTGCTGGCAAGTACGAACAGGAATGTGCCCAAGATCTCAGCCTTGAGAAAGGGTATGGCAAAACAGCAGCTAAAATTATTTTCTTTTTGTGGGGCAAAACCAAGAGAAAATGTGATTAAGTCAGAAAGGGGAGAAGTTATGACCTCAGGAACTGGTCCAACATCCTGTAGACAGTAGCCTGGATAATTTCACTGGTCTGACCTATCACCCACTGAAAAGGTCCGGATTCCAGGAAGGCCAGATTAGTTCTGATTCCCATTCTGCACATGACTTTTACATACAGTTGGAGCAAAGTTGAGATGAGGACACAGTAGTCCCTTGTTTGCCACAGTTCATGTCTTCTTCCACAGAATTGCACTGAAAAACAGCTGGGCTTTGCATGACAATGTTAAGTTTCACCATCTCATCTTTATCAGCCAGGATCTATAGAATATAGATGGTGTTGTAAATCCCATCCTGTGTTTCCAGACTCCATCATTTTGCTCCATTTTCTGATATAACTTTATTTTTCAGTCCTGCCCAGCCTTCATTTTCACTCCTAAGAAGTGCCCTTTTGACCTCCTTTCCCAAACTCAGATATTCTCCTCACACCTTCAATTGCTCCTAAGCTTTTCTTTAAGCATCTCAATAATCTTTCAGTATTAGCTACTATTAGCCTAGTACCAGCATCTCTGAAATTCTTTTGGACTTTACCTTGTCCAGTAATATCCAAAAGGTCATTTGGGATACTAAATTTGTCCCTTTTTTTCTGGTTTCCAGAGACTGTTAGTTGGAGGGCTGGCATCTAATCATTAATTAAATGTTGGGAGTTTTCAGGATGAAAAAGTCATTTTTACTGACATCTAAAAAATCTTAGGATAAGGGAACTATTAGGTAAGAGGTAAGCAGACTGCTTCTATGAACAAAGCAGACCAGAAGTCTTACTCAGGCCTGGACTCTTTGTTAGATCTGGCTCCAACTTTAAACCTTTTTCATAATATGGGAAGCAATTACACGCCATCTCATTTGGAAAGATTAGCAAATTATGCTGTCTTAAAATAATCCTGAAACTGAATTTTTTTTTAAAGTCATGTATTGAATTGACAGGAAAAACATTGCTTCTCTGTAATGGAATTAATTAGTTTTACATACTAGAAAAGAACGGAGATGAGAAAATAGTCATTTTCAGATGTTTCCTACTTAAATTTCACCATAAACTTGGATAGACATGTTTTAATATCCTGACACTATAAAGCTATCTTGTACTTATGTTGGCCTTTTTTTGTCATTGTCGTGAAAATAAGTCATAAAAAAATATCCATAGTCTTGAATTTATATTAAGATTGTAATAAATCTTAGACACCTCTATACTGGAGATGGAAAAAATGATGAGGTCATCACATTGAAGTTCCTGCCAATGAACGAATATTTTCTGCAGTGTAGTGTCCACTGATTTATAGCCATATTGGACAAATGGCTTAAGTGATGGTTTCCCTTCTGAGAGCTACTAAGAGAACAGTAATATGAAATATATTATGGAAACTAACCAATGTACATTTTCCAGAAGCACTTTCATATCAGAAATATCTAGTCAATCATATTTGCAGTATATTGAGCAAATATATTGCTCAATGTATTGAAAGTAAAACAAAAGGACACTTACAAGGATGAATAAAAAATGACCACAACTTTGACTGAAACTGACGTCACTCTTTTCCACTCAGGAGAACAGAGCTGTAAATCAGTTCTATCTCACAATCATGTGGATTCAATATAATAATCTCTAGTAGCTTTGAAATGCAAGAGGGAAGATGGAAATTACAGTACTTACACAAAACACTCCTGGTCTGAAGATGACATTGTGTCTGCTTTACTGGCAACAAATTCTGTGACGGGGTTTTAGGGTTGGACTCCCTGTTCATTTTAAAATCCCCTCTACACCCTCTCTTGTGGTACCCTTGGTGATGGTTTCACAGTTGGTTCAAGAACATCTACAATCATACTGCCACTGGAAGGCACAGTGCACCCTCTGCCTTCACCACCCCAGAGGAGCATTCCTGAATGTCACCTTTTGGCAGCCATTCCAGCTCAGTCACCAAACCACTGACTCAATGTGAACAGAGAAACTGCAAAGAGTATAGGAGATGCCCTGGTGTTTATCTGAGTTTCCCATGCACTTCTTGTTGCTCAGTTAGAAGGTTAACGTGACCAATCAGAGGCAACTTGAATAACTCTACTAGGTATTTTGTACTTGAGTCTTCTGCTTGCAGCAGCTTGCAAAGATGAATTCTGGAAAAGCATCTACTCTGTCATTAAAGTTCAGACAAGGCAAAGTCTCTTACTGTTTACAGACATCTCTTAGATGTCTGTTGTGATTACAAAAACATACTTCTTTCTGTGACACATACACAGCAAAACATACTTGTAAAACAGTCAAGAAAACAATGTCAGGTAACTTTGAATGCATAAGTATGTAAAATCCATAATCTCTCAATTGTAAATATTAGTTGCATTTTGATTTTGCTGTTCAGTAAGCATAGCTGAGTAAAGAAAATGTTAGTATGTTATAATGATCATGTTAGCAAATAACATTATATTGGTGATTTGTCCTGCATATTGTAAAAAATTCTCAAATATGCCTGTATATTCCCATCTATGATCCATTCAGTTTCAGTACATGACACCTTAGGAAGGGGCAGTGAATGTAATTTTTTTTTTTCCAATTCTTCAATCCTAATTTTGCCAACCACTATATTCCAATAATATATGGAATATAGGAAAAGGTAAATTCTAATATCTCTGCTGGAGACACTAACAAAGCTGTGGAATTTTTTGATGGTTTGGAGGTGTTTGTGGAGACAGTCTGAAGATACACACTTATAGAGTGTGTGTAGAAGAAACCAACAAGGCAACCAATTTTCTTCAGGTATTTCTTTCACATTCAACAAAGTAGCAGATGAGTTGTTATTTAAAAAAAAATCTGCTATTTTCATCAATTTCCTTTGTTAAACATTACAAACTTCCCACCCAACAGCTGATATATAGCATGTGGATTTCTGGTTCCTCGGGGCAAAAATAGTACCGGAAAAAAAAAAAAAAACCTCTCTAAAACAGTAAATTTGCCAAATGAGTTCTGCCTAATGCAATCTCATAGTGGAACCCATGCACTTCCAGGATTATCTTCAGATCTATTATTCATAGTCTTTTTGGCATAACTTTATATACTTCTGCTTACAGTGCTTTGGAAATTTCTATTACAGCTAATTCTAGTGCATTAAAATGAAAACCAATAGATGTTATCATCATTTGTTCTTTAAAAAGAGAAGAGGGACCAAATACATGGCAAATTATGTGAGTCCAGTTCAGGACCATTAGCTTCATATTCAGCTCAGAGACCAGCATTCTGTGGTGCCATTTTTGTATAAAGCTGTAAACAGAAGAAGGAAAATTGCAGAATAAATATTTAAATTTAGTCATAAAAAAATCTTTAGGAATAATTAGCTGGAATACACAGTCAGGTCCATGAGCTGAATTTGGAATATCAGCTGTTCATAAGGGAAGCTGATTCAAGCAAAAACCAATTGCTACTTTTGCCAAGAGCATGGGCTAAATAACCGAACTGCTATGAACAGTATTGTTCTCTTCCTCCAGACCAAAACCAATTTGCCACAAATCAGGGCCTTCAGAACACTTTTTTTAACTGTAACTAATAAAGTCTGTGCTCAATATGATGGTACTTTTTCCTAATTGTTCAAAAGTTGGGGATAACATGCTCTATTTATTTTTGTAGTAGGACTCTGATGAGCTGCTGTTTATCTTACTGCTCCCAGACCACAAACTTTCAAAACAGGCCCAGCTGCTCAGTGTCAGCTGTGACCTTCCGCTGCTCATGAGCATGTTCCCAAGCCCAAAAGCGTAGGGATCTTGGACAGACATCTTTTTCAGTCTTAGCAGACATCAGATGCATGCATTAAGCTTTCATGTCTCACCCACCCACTGCAGCCAAGTGAAAAAATCTGTGAAGTCTGATGGAATTCATCTTATTTTCATGTCTCCAAACAATTCCAAGAGCCACCACACCTCTACAAGAAATACAAAGCCTTATGAGAAGAACTAGTGGAAAAGCACTGTCAGGATCTTTAAGGTCCGTTCCAGCCAAGGCCATTCTATGGTTCACACTGCTGGAAAAGCTTTCAGGCAGTCACCATTCTGCATAAGCATGGCTATTTAATCAGAGACCACACTCTATGTTATTACTACTGTTAATTGTATTATCACTATTATTTATAATCATATTTTCAACATTCAGAATAGGAAACAGGAAGACATAAAGATCAAATCTGCAGATGTAATTTGCCAGAATTCTAGAATATTTGAGTAAAAGCTATGAATTTTTTCTATTTTATGAGAATTTTTTGCTCAGTATTTTGAATTCTGAATCTCCATTTTAAAAAAAGCATTGTGGTGCAAGATGATGAATGAACACTCAGAACCTACATCACTTCTCTGCTTAAAAATATAATATGCATAAGGCTTGCAAAGAGAAAAACAAGTACAACTTGTCTGACATTTTTATTTCATCATGTGAAGGAAACATTACCTGGTAGTGTAGCCTGCATTATGGTAGCCTGCATGCTGGCTGTTAACAACTGCTGCAGATCGCCTGTAAGTACCCTACAGCAGCTGCTGTCTCTGGATTTCTATTAATCTCTTCAAACATCAGTACACTCCACTTATATCCAGTATTTCAAAGCAGATAATTTTTAGTTCTATACTACACATGTCAGCTGATGCAGTGAAAAGGTGACCTCCACAGAGGAGAGTAGCTGAGAGAAGCAATGGCAAAGGAGGGAACTGCAATAACACCCAGCCCCAGCTCCTCTCAGGCCCATCACAGGAGAGCAGGCAGACCAGTGGATAAGACCAGCTTCTGTGGTACCCATGTTAACAGACTTTTTCCTGATCAGGCAGAGAAGGGAAAAAGATGGTGACATTGATGATTTTGTGTTTGTGCAGGTGCTGAATGTATGTCTGTGTCTATCTGTGTGACACATGTCCACGTACTGCTTACACGGACATCTGTGTCTGTGTGCCTACTGGGAATATGTGTTCTGCCTCACTACCTGCTGGACCCAGGGTTTGGAGGTGCAGCAGCATCACGACTGTCAGGCTACCAGATTCAGCATCTCCATTATGTTCTAGGTAAGCATCTATCTCTTTCCAGCAAAAATCAGTTAAGTTACTCTATTTAAAAGTTCCCTTTCACAGACTGTGCAGAGTGAAATGTCCCACCTTGGCTGCCATGTACAATTCTATACATAATTTCTACAAAAGGTGCTGAGGTATCCAACTACAAATACAAACCACATTCCCTATCACTGTCTTCATGTTCATAAAAAGGTCTTGTTTTAGATTTTTGTGTATAATATGTAGAGGCTGTTTTACGATGTAGATAACATAGATATATGTTACTGGAACCCAAAGCAATGCTTGTACTGGAACAAACTTTCTGTCCAGGAGACAATGCTTGAACAAGCAACTCCACTTTAAGTAGGAGTTTATTGTGATATTTCACATATTTAGCCTTATAGAAGAAGCAGTATATACCACTCACTAGAAGAGATTTTTTTCATGGGGAATGTGCCATAGCAGAATTTTTGCTTCTTTCAAGCTGTAGAAGTCTTATTATTGCTTGCAAATAATAAAGCTGTACAAAATATGAATTTATGTAGTAAATGTTAAGGGGGCTTGTAGCAGCGCGTTTTCTGATTTTTACTTATTGTTAATAATAATTTGTTCTGTAATGGTTTTTCCCAAGTTCCCCCTGTACTTCTCCCCATTTGGTACAATCTCCTGCCTGGGAAATTCCCTTTGTTCCCCTCTGTTGCAATATGTTGTCAATCATCCATTGCTCTCCTCCCAGTGCCTGCCCCCCTCCGGGAAGCCTCTCCCCCTCATTCCAGAGACTTCAGAGGGACTCAGTCCTGGATTGGAGCAGGCTGGGAGTCCCCCACCCCTCGTTTCCTATTTGCTGGCTATGTGCCCTCCCCATTCCCCTGACTGGTTTTCCCTCTTGTATCCACCCCCTTCCCCGAGTCCCTGATAAGCAATGACCCCGCCTCCTGCTCTCTCTCTCCTGGGACGCGTGGCTGCCTGCACCATGGGGTGCATGTGACAATAAACTCTATCTTGCCACGAGGCCTCCTCCTTCTTACCTTCGTCGAGCCTCACTAACAGCTCTCGTGCAGCTTCTGAACTACCAAGGAGGTAGTGGCCGGTCTGCTAGCCACTGCCTAACCAGACTTGAAACAATTCCCTGCCAGGGCAGCCGGGATTCGCTGGAACACCATCTCCAGCGGGCACAGGGAATTATTTCAGGGTCTGTAAGACAAAAAGGCAGAAGGCATCTGGAAGAGACTGAAGACTGACTCTGTTCTATAGAGACAGTAAATTATACAGACAGGCTGGAGGCAGACAGGCTAGGAGAAGAGGATACCATAGGCATACCCAGGTTTAGAACAAAAATATTTTGTGGTGGACCCCAAAAACTGCAGCAGCTGACTACAAAATGGTAGCTCAAAGATATTCTCAGGTGTTGATCACTCCTATTGAAGACAATAAAACTAAGAGAAATGTTCTCAGACATGTTTTCATTAGAGCTCAGATCCATAGAAAATCAATGTCTTCTCACAGTGTTTGCCTAGTACATAGTAAGAGCGGCACACTTTTACAAGTATGCCCATTTCTGTGATCTAAGATTGAATAAAAGCTGGCAGATCTCTGATCTGTGTGGACTACATACCATCCCTGCTTACAGATTTGAGAGCTCAGCTACAAAAATCTCTATTTCACAGGTACTATTTCGGAACTTTGTTTCACAGATTCCTCAGAGACAGTGGAGCATTAAGGATTCAAATAGAATTAGCAATATTTTTTAGCAATGGTTGTCTTTCAAAGTCTCATTGACCTTATAGCAATTGTTCTTCATCCTTGCTGTCTCTTCATAGCTTCATTCCAGGTTCAGTATAAAACAAGGCATATTGACATAGGTTTGGCCTGCTAATCCCCATCACATCCTTCTGGGACCTATTCCTTCACATGGATAAAAATGTTTGTTTGAGGTATATTGAGATTAATAAATAGACAGAGGCAGTCACTAGACCTTTCCTCAAAAGCTATACACATACACAGGAATACCCTGTAGGAGTTAGAATAGAGCACATCTTTTAAACCAAACCAACCCAAAATTATACAATACATGGTCTGTCACTCTACTTCTCTAGCTAACAAGTTATTTATAGAGTAAAGAATACTTTACTTTCGGATGTACCAAAAATATAAAAACAATAATTGCAGAATTATCAAACCACAGAAAAATGTCTAATTAGTTAATATTGTTTTCCTAGAGCCCTTTTACTCATGGTGCTTTTAAGATCTTTTCCCTAATATATTGCTTTGGATGAATTTTTGAATGGAATTTTAAAGTGTTTGAAGAGCCAGATCAGGTTGTGATGTTTGTTTGGAAAAGGAAATGATCCCCAGCTGTGTCTGCTATTTCAAATGCTCTGAGAGAAACTATCACTGACACAATGTACAGGTTTGCTCTGGCTGTTCTTCACACTTTCTGTGCTGCTAATTGAGAATGACTATGAAACACATCTCAAAGAAATTCACAGGAGCAACTCAGAGAGAGGTTTCAGCTCCTCTATCACAAAAGTGCCCTGGAGATTGTGGTTTTGTTAGAAATGGGTACAAAACAAAAAAGTTGAGCCCTGGATTCAAACACTTTCAGGTTTGAGTGTTCTAATGTTTGGGCAAAATAGGTATCAAGTCTTTTATTTAGGCTCCGACAGGCTATTGAGACGTATATCAATATAAAACTCATTTTGTGGTTATTTTTCTGTTCCAGAACTTGGCCTCTCTGAACAGGGGATAGAACACTATCAGAGGAAATCAGCATATCACAAGTCGTGATTGAACAGGAGGAGGCATTCACACAAACCTGACTTAACCTCTTAAATTAATTTCAACACAATGTCAGAAGTCTAAAAGCAGTCACACGCATTCATGTAAGAACTTTTAGTCAGGGACTATGAACCTGCCTCAAACAAAGTAATCACAGACTTCTGGAGAGAAGATAATTGCAGGGAATGTCACCATCTGCTTGATATTTTTATACAGCTCTCAAACACCTTCTGCACTACAGGCAGAGGCTGGGTATAGCATGAAAGAGAACATCGTTGTAACACAGAATCCATGTAATTTGTAATACAAATTGCCAAAGTGATTAATTTGTGTGCTGACTTTGCACAGACACTGAGGCATTTGGGAAAGTTCAGTAGATTTCTATTTATCTTTCATGTCCAAAATACAAATCTACTGACATCGCATAGGAAGAAAACAAAGAAACAGATTTAAAACTTGTAGGAGCTTCTCTGAGGTTGCTTGGATTTGTTCTTTCTTTTCTCTCCATGTTTCACTGAACATTTTAGAATTCCTGATATTCAAGCACCCTTAGATCATGCCTGTCTTGTGAAATTAGGTTTATACCTGCTGAACATCATGATATTTCAAGCCCAGCTGTATCCTGCCTCCAGCATCAAAGTCATGTACAGAATGCCTTCTGATAGACTGGGCTGCAGTAGTCCTGCTTTGCACCT
Source organism: Acrocephalus scirpaceus scirpaceus (assembly GCA_910950805.1). Classification (NCBI taxonomy): domain Eukaryota; kingdom Metazoa; phylum Chordata; class Aves; order Passeriformes; family Sylviidae; genus Acrocephalus; species Acrocephalus scirpaceus. The sequence goes on from OU383775.1 coordinate 84,044,423, forward strand.
GCTGCATCCAAACAGCTGAATGAGACCTTGGGCTGGCAGTATGTGATCATGCATGCCTAAATTCTCCTTTTTGAGGTGTCAAGTGCTTGAGCCAGGCTGCTTCTGTGTGTGTCTCTGTTCTAACTTTTATCCTAGGAATGACAAATGATAAAGTGCGATCTTGTGAGTACTCAATGGTTCAATCTTTGGTCATATACTAATCCCACTCTGGGTGCAAACAGTTGGCTTTAACTTCCCAGTTCAATCTGCCTGGAGGCTTCCTTTCTCTCTAGCATAATGATGTATGTGTAATTCCTAAGGACAGATGAAATACATGGTTTGATGACACTGGCTGTTGTGAGCCCCTGTGGGCTGGAGCTGCCTGAGATGACCAGACACAAGAGCCAACTCACATTTGCAATGACTGTAGCTGGGCTTGCCTGTAAGAGCTCACAGGGGAGCAGACTGAGAGGGGCTGGGTTGCTGTTGGCACAGAAAGACACTCTGCCATCATGCACATCAGCAGAGCCAACAACTGCAGGGCTGTTTGATCCCCACCAAGGTGTCAGACACAAAGCATTTCTTTGCTGTCATGTACTTTTTTAAAGATGTGCTGACTGTCCATGCAAACCGATAACACCTGAGTCTTTGCTGGCCCTTGTAGAGCAGGTGTTTCTGTCTGCAGACATCCACTATCTTTATCAGCTATCTGGGCTGTGGAAAACAGCATACATTAGCAGAAAAATAGGGCCCTCTTGAAGAAACAAAGCCATAGGACTGAGCAATTGAGCTGTTTATAGTCAGTATATGGATTGTGTTAGCAGAAGATCTTACGTGTGTGTACCAAAATCACCTTTTTATTCTATGAATACTAATTAAAATTTTATTTCTGCTGTAACTATTTTGCATTGCTGATACAAGCCAAAAAATTTTTGGACAGATGTTAAGCCAAAAATTGCATATCCTTATAAGGAAATGTTTGTGTAACAATTGAAGGGTGATTTATAAACTATAATCTAAAGCGTACAGGATTTTTTTTTAAATATTATAATATACCAAAGTGAAGAGAGTAAGGATAGTGAAATGCAGCACTAACAGTCTTTTACTGCAGAAGACATACACAAACTATTCTTGTATGAACCACCACGTGCCCAGGTGACCAAGAAGGCCAATGCCATCCTGGCCTGTATCAACAATGGTGTGGCCAACAGAACCAGAGCAGTGATTGTACCCCCTGTACATGGCACTGGTGGGGCCTCAAATCCTGTGTCCAGTTCTGGGCCCCTCACCCCGGGAAGGACATTGAGGTGCTGGAGTGAGTCCAGAGAAGGGAAATGGAGCTGGTGAAGGGTCTGGAGCACAAGTCCTGTGAGGAGCTGCTTGAGGGAGCTCTGGTTGTTTATGCTAGAGTAAAGGAGGCTCAGGAGGGACCTTATCACTCTCTACAACTCCTTGACAGGAGGCTGTAGCCAGGTGGGGGTTGGTCTCTTCTTCCAGATAACAAATGACAGGCCTGGAGGAAATGACCTCAAGCTGTGCCAGGGGAGGTTTAGACTGGATACTAGGAAGAACTTCTCCACTTCATTTCAACAGTAGAACAAGACTGGGGCAGTGGTTGATTTGTTGAGCCACCAGACCCAGAGATATTTAAAAGACATGTTGGTGTGATGCTTTGAGACATAGTTTAGTGGTGGGCCCAGTAGTGTTAGGCGTACAGTTGGACTTGGTAATCTTAAAGGTCTTTTTCAGCCTAAATTATTTTCTGATTTAGTCCATAAGTAAGACAAACCCAATGCATAATTTGTACTATAATGATGAAGATGCTTATTCCTCATAGCACTCTTTTCAGACTTATAATGCTTATGTACCTCAACCCCAAACAGTGCCATGAGACAGAGACAAGTGTCTTGTATTTAGATAAAATGATTTTCTATCATCCAATTTGCATACAAAATAAACTGGATCAATAGTGTGACTGCATAGTGATTCTAACATTCATGTTCTATTTTTAAAAGGTCAAATTGGCCTGCCATGGGCTCTTACATCAGCCATTCTTTAAATTAACTAAATAAACATATTAAGTACACTAAAATGTACATTTTTCTCCAAACAAGTAATACCAGACCCAAACATAATAGTAAATAACAATAAAATATACACAATATTAAAAACACAGTTCTTGTGTAAAATGTCAACAGGAACCACAGAGGAGGCATGGAATGGCATTCAGCAAACCAGGTTGCCCATGCTAATGAGGCCCATAACAATACAGCTCCACAGTAAGTGAATTTCATCCTTCTTTTCTCTTCATGTGTTTTGACTCATGGTTAATCCTTGATGCTCACATGCCCCTGTCTGCTGGCTCCAATGCTGGCTCAGTTCTTCAAACAGCCACCAAATTTATCCAAAAGGTTCCACATAAATTTCTTTGACATTTTCTAGTAATTGCTGTATTTTATAGTATGTTTTCCTCTTGTAGGTCATATTCCCTAGTCAGCTCCAATTTTCTCTGTCTTTATCATTACAGCAGAATAAGAGTTCAATGAGTGAAAAGTCAAACAGTACAGACACTTCCAGACTCAAACTACATTATTTGACAAATATTCTCCAGCCTAGCAGAGGCATCTATGGCCTTAATTAATCCAAGAACCAGCTATATTAAAACCAGTATGAAATTCTGTTTGAACCTTGAAATGCCAACTCTAAGCATTTGTTATGGAATGCCTGGCCCTTTCAGGTGATGATGACTTCTTGGTAGGAGGAAGGCAACAGCTTTTTCTAGATGAGTGGAACAAAATTTGGTGCTACTCATTGCTGTAACTGGATTTAAGAGTGCAAACATCTCTTCCTGACTTATACAGACCAGCTCTTCTCCCAGAGAGATAACAGACTGGTAAAGTCACTGTATGTGGATGGGGACTTGCAAAAGAGCAGAGCCTGAAGAATTCAGCCCTGCATCTCTTGCTGCACAGAATTTACTAGAAGGTTTGTATCATCAGACCTGCTCATATAGAGGACAGCAAGATAATGACACAGAGAGGTAGAGGCTTGTATTAGAAAAGTTGGAGTCATCCTGGAACTGGGAATTAACTCATCTGACAGTGACAGAAAAAATATCTAAATAAGAGATAGAAGTTGAGATTGAAAGGTTTATTTTGAGAAAATAAAAAGTATAGGAAAGAAATTGTGAGTTTACAAGGTCATCGGTTTTGAGTAGTGCTGTTTCTTGTGTATTTGTGTCAAGTTTTTAGTGGCTTTCCACAGTGGAATATTCCCTGTACATTGGGCACACACCAATCAGTCTGGCTTTCTTCACAGAATTCTCAATGCAAACATGATAAAGCCTTCATCAGCTTAGTCACACTATAAACAACACTGAGCAAATTAATTATGAAGTACAATAAAGTGAATTGGCATGAAGTTCATTTGCTGAGTAAACAACCACCAGAGCAGTAATAGCGCTTCATTTATCTAATGTAAGGGCAAAAACCAAAATAGATTACAGATTTGTTGTTATCATAATCCTTGGTCTCAGCTGAAGCCCTAATGAAGTAATTATTCTTGTGATTTTGGGCTGATGATGTTTTTAAGAATTGCAGCTAACATACTGACTGAAAGATTCACAAAATAAATCAAGACATTCAATACAAGCCTGTAGCATATATAAGTTGCATTTATAAGCACGATCATGTTCTAGGTCCCAGATATTCCAAGCCTCCAGGCAGGACAAGCAGTCCCAGTCTTCCACAGCACCTTTTCGGTCTACGCAGCCAGACACCCTTTCTGTGGAAAACAAGAGTTTATGGAGGGAACACTGAGGTGAGCTTGGGTGTGCCTGTAGCTATACCAGGCACCCACAGGTAGAAGAGTTTAGTCTTACGTCTTACTTTTGTTTTGAGCTATCCAAGGCTGACAATGCTGGAAGACACTGTGAAGCGGTCTTGTGGTTTGTAGTGTGGGGGTTAGGGGTTCTGTGAGCCCCACCAGGACTGTCCATCTCTAATCTGCTACCTGCAGCAGCCTGTGCTCAAGTCTCAGAGAAAATGGGAGAATTTCCTTCTTCTCCTGATTCTCACATTTCCATCTGACAGCAAAAATGTCCTCTGCCAGAAGAGTTCAGCAAGTCAGTGCTTAGCAGTGGAGTGTCCACCCTGTCATAAGGGAAGGTAGAGGGACCCGTGGAATTGCTGAGAACAGGGCTCTCTGCTCCAGTAGAGGTGGTCTCCAGTCAAAAAATACTCAGCAGCAGACACAAGATAGGGGCGAAGAAGAAGATTAGGATGGTATCAAACTGCTCCTCCAGACTGTGGAGCACCCTCACTCCCCTGGAATTCTGCAAAAGCTCTATCATTCACAAAATTTTAGGGGAAGCCTATTTGCCCAAAAACTATCTAGAAACAGGTAAGTACTTCTCAAAAGAGTGACTAGGATATATAAACCTAATTATTTATATTTTCTCTGGACTCTGTGAAGTTTAGCAATTTCTGAAGGAACAAGTATCAATAAAAAGTTAATTACACCACTTAAACTGGCTTCTCAGTTATAATTTATATGGAGTAACTAGGAAATTGTAATTCTACAGTGGTAGTTTGATCAGCCAATAACTTATAAATACTTTCCTATTATGTTTTCTGGAAAACATAATTTAAAAATATTTGTGCCATAGCTAGTGCCTAGTTTAGTGCATAAGTTAAAAAAACCTCAATTCCTAGGACTTTCATCTATGTTTACCCATATTTGGGTTTCCCCTTTTATCAGTTTGGCCCTTTCTCACAATTAAACAAGTTCTTTATCATATGGCCAGATTGCCTTCAGCTTGTTTATTTTAATCTTGATATCATACATTCCATTTTATGATCACTCAACTATGGTCTGCAAGATGTAAACTTATTTTTATTGTCTGGAAGAGGGAATGTAATATGAAACAGTGACAAAGACAATCTTGTTAAACCTTATTTCAGGGAAACCCTTGCTGAAAACACACAAAAAGTGGGGTTTTTCCCACTTCTGTTGCTAGCTAAAAATAACTATACCTAAATATATTTTCTTCAAGGCACAACTAAGTGCATCTTAGGGCATTTCATTCAAGCAAGTGGAAAGAATCCTGAGAAAATGTGCAAAAGTCTACCAAAAAACAAAAACAAAAACAAAAAAAACCCCCACACACACAAAAAAAACCAACCCATAAGAACTTGGGGATATTTTGTTTTGACAGATATTTAGTTTTGAGGGTAAATCACCTGTCAATCACTGAGCAAGTCTAGGATTTAGGAGACATGGCATAAGCAGAATACAACTGAAGTGACTTCTCTACAGTCAAAACATTAGAGGAACTTATTTTCTGGTTGTTCAGAAATAGAAATAACCACCTTTTTTCAATAAAAATTTCTCCAAGTTTTTAACTTTTGCTTGTCGTAAAGTGAAATACCCTTTTCCTTAAGAGTTGAGAACATTATTTCACCAGTAATTTTGAACCTCACTATCTGTTGCATTTGTGGTACTCAAACAGAACAGAGTAGAAGGTTGTTGGTTTGGGTTGGGGTTTTTTTTATATTTTGATAGGATGTGAAAATTAATCCATTTTCGTATCACCAGCTAACCATAAGTAGGATGTATATGAGCACAGCTACCAAAAAGAGAACCTAGAACCCTGCCTAAAAGCTGTAGGTTTGTTTTCTTGGTGGTACAAAGGCATAAGTAATTTTCCCTTCTTCCTTTTTCATAACCATGAAAGAAAAATCATGAATCTTGTTCTAATTATTATCTTTTCCTATAGTTAGAAGTCTTACTTATGAAAAATTTGATTTTTTTAAAAATTAATACAATAATATTTTCATTCCCAAGAAAAGGACAATATCTCTAGTCTCTACATTTATACATGCTGAAAATGAAGTTCCTGGATTGGAACCTACTATGAATTTGCATGTATATAAGAGAATGAAATCAAGTCCTTCAATTACAGGCAAATTTTTAAGTCTAATGCTGTTGCCCTAATTAATTTCTGATAATTTTATAAAATAAAAAACCTAAAGGAAAGTTAAATATGTTATGGCTTAACTGTTTAACACATTCATGATTTTTTAGATTAAATAGACTAGAAAGCTTGAAAATTAGAAAAAGCAGATCTGTTTCTTTGTGTACATTTTATCACATACCAAAACATATTACAGTAAGAAACAACTAATAGCTACAAGGTAAAGTATAATCTATATGATGGTTACATCACATAACTTAGAATTCTACCTTGCAATGCATGGGTTTATGTCAGCGTACACTGATTTTTTTCCCCGTGAGCAATAAATTCTTTAGCAATAGAGACAGGACTGGCTTTAAAATACCTTTTGATGTACCATGGGGTCTATAAGCCCCACAAAAAACAATTCATGGGCCAGGCAAGTGACCTGCCTCCAATTCCCATGTGTAGGGGAGAACTGGGCATTACCAGCTGCATCCTAAAGGAGCCAGGATTCTTTTTTGATAACCAGAGAAACACTGGCAGACTTACCCCCACTGAGGCAGGGGTTCATGTGTCCCACTATCCTTTAAAGGATATCCTTTAAGCTGTCAGAGCCTTCTTTTGCCACCCAAGTTGTGGCCTCTTTTGTTTCCAGTGCAGCCACCAGTGACCTTGTCAACAGAGCCCCACAGGAGGAGAGCTCCTCATGCTTGAGCTCTCAGCAGCACTGACAAGGCTCTCCTGTCTTCAGCTCCCTTCTCTGCCATTCACAATTTTGACCTCAACTCACCCTGGAGCTCACTGCTGTGAGCCCCTTCAATAAGTACTTCCGATAACCCCCAAAAGAGCTTAATTCAGTTTGTGAAATGAGCAAGCTGGGTGGTGAAGTACCTCATTTTATATGACCCTCCACTTTCCTGCCCTTTCCTAGAGAGACAGTTCAGTTTGGCCATTGCTGAGTCTGCGAGGGGCCAGAATTACAGGCAAACTTTTAGGATCTTTGGTGGAGGGGAGATCAGGTCTATCTTTACTTGGCATCATAATAAAATCATTCATAGCCTTTCTTTATAGTTGTAGCAGGCTGGGGTAAAAGCTGAAAAATAGAAGGTGCTGCTTCTGGAACCCCTGGAAGCTGTTAACTTTATGAGTTGACCAAAACTGCTGAAATGGTGCCAATTTGCGTGGTTACAACCAGTAATTCTTCAATGCCTTCCCTTTAGAAATAGGATATTGTTTACAAGAGACCAAGTAATCTAACCCATTACGTAGTCCAGCCTCTACCAGTTATCATCTATTAATAACTCGTGTAGGGAAGTGTTTTTAGCTATCACACATAATGAACCCATTGAGATCTGCTGTGTCACCTTTCCCAGCCAGTGTGCTACACAGCAGGGATGGAGGGAAGTGCTGCTTGTCTTGATGGAGGCACCCATGAACCTAAATGTTGTGCTGAAACAGAATTAAATGTCAGGACTGATGGCATGTCCACAGAGCAAAATAAAACACCATGGCTAATGCAGAGGAAGCAGCAATAGCACTTTTGTTCTGCTGAGGAAAGGAAAACAGACATACTTTGGTAGAGCACGTCATATGAACCCAACAGAGCCCACAAGGAAAAATGCAATATTGTAATCACCACTTTCCCATGTGGTTTTCTACACAGCTTGTGTCCTAGTACTACAGTTTTTTAGAGTTCAATGCTGCTTTTTAAATTAAACTTCTATGTTCTTTCATTAGATTATAACTGTGGAATGGAAACAGTGTCCAAGTTAACCCACACATGCTTATTGTACCCTGGCTGTTACGTGCACACATTCTGAACTCACACACGTACACACAGCAGCCTGATGCAAACAGGTCTTAAAGTACAATAATGAAGCTTAGTGCACTTTAGTGGTACCAAAATTACCGTTAAATCCACAGAGAATTATCTAAATCCCTCTATTTTTCAAACTCAACTTTAACAACCTCTTAAAGCTTATATAATAATGATTGTATAAAACAATTTTAAATTGTTTTATACCAGGAACCCTACAGAGTTCTGTGGGAATGAAACATGAATTTAAATTTTGTTTTAGTGTTCCCCAGTGAAAGGACATCAGCTTTGTTCTGATTCAGTCTGTCTGGATAATTATTAACTGCTAATTCTCCCACAAATGCCACCTTGGTGCAAATATTTTCTAGCTTGTGATAATGAAAGGATTTGCATTCATTCTTTTATTATGTCTTGCCATGTATCCACCAATTTATCAAAGAAATTAGAGGAAGGAAAGGCTAATAAATACTACAATTACTTTATGGTTTACAAACAAAGCTATGTTCCCTCCTAGTAGGAGTCTCAACAGTCTTAACATTCTTCACAGTGATGGAATATTCAGGTCAGCATTGAATATTCTTTAACACCCACCTTCATTTAGAATTTATAAACTCTAGTACTGATCAAGTTTTCCCTTCAGCTGTTAATAACTAACTTGCTAAGGACTGCCAGGTCCGAAAGATTGATCAATCTCTTGAATATCTTCAAGCTACTTTCTGATAAAATATTTACCTTTTTTACTGTATGTTAATAACTGAGGTTGGTAAATTGCTAAACAGTTTACTGGTAGAGTGGAAACACCAGTATTACCATAAGCTTTAGGGACTAAATGCGTAGGAGAAATTGCTGGACAATGCAGAAAATAGTTGTAGTTATTTTGTAACAACAGTATTGGTTCTAATTATACGCAAAATATGTTATTCCAGAATATCAGGTCAGAAAATTTAAGAAATGCCAGACTATTATTAAATATGTTCTACACACAAGAACAGATGATGAACACATCATGTCTCAGTGGGCAGAGTGGGCCTGTGGCAGAGATAAAATTCTTTAAGGATTCTATCAGTAATTGTGCTATTCAGAATGTTCCTAACTACAGTCCATGTGAAAACAAAAGGTTTCAATTGAGACAAAATTGATACAAAAGAGATTAAAGTGGCTTTCCACTTCCATTAAACACTTACGTTCCTACCAGAAATAAACATGAAATACATGGAATTTCTAAGTCCATGCAAGACTAATTAATAAATCTAATCCAGAATGAAAAAAAAAAAAATTGTATTGGTTAAATTCTAAGTTCTCAGAAGTCAATGCACTTAAGCAGCTTGGTGGGGATCAGCAGGCAATACCCACGGGGACTGATATAATGGAGCAGTAATCGCTGGATCTCCAGACTGTCCAAAACACTGCAGAAAAGGCCTTGAAAGCACAGCTTTGTTACATCAAAGCTCTTGGTCCAAGCCCTTAGCCAACACTGTCTCTGCCAACTCCATTACCACGTTAGTCACTCATAGCACTCCCTAAAAGAGACTGCCTAACACTGTCTCAAACAAACTGTTCAGCACAGGTTTTGACAAATAATAAAATTACTTTCTCTGTGCTTTGTGGTGTGTGCATGTACATATTCATAAATAAATTCAAAACAAATAAATAAATAATACACAAAATGTAAATAAATGCAGATACTATGAAAAATAGAGGTCCAGACACTACAAAACTACAAATGAACTAAATTATGCTTAGATACATTTTCTAGAACAGAAGATCCCATACCCACACTGCTCAACTTCCTTCCCCTCCCTAATTTGGTGACCACTTTTCAAATGTCTTTTAGTCAGCCTGTGCAATCTCTGGTCCATATCAACCCCACCCATGTTCAAACATCACTTAAGAAATTGTTGGTTGGCTTGGACCAGAATCACAACCATGACTGTTATAGCAGTTCATAAATCACACAAATGATGGAGGTTCTTGATCCCAAGATCATTCCCTGGCATGCTTAATCATCACATATAACTGTGCCTAGAGACTACTTATCAGATATTAATTGCCAAACTGGAAATCTTGAGGAATTCCACAGGAATCGCTTCTCGATTTACAGTTGTTGCCCTTGTACTCTCAATGATGAAGAGAGCAGTGCTACTGAAACTGCAGGTGATGCTGGAGCAGGGAAGAGCTGAAATAAAGTTTCTGATGAGGAGAAATTCTGATGAGGAATTCTGATGAGAACTTTGATCTTCTCAAAATGAAGAGCTGACCTCCTAGGGTGGCATCAGGCCCAGCATCACCAGCCAGGCAAGGGAGGGGACTGTCCTGCTCTGCTCTGCACTGGGGCAGCCTCACCTCCAGTGCTGGGGGCAGCTTTGGGTGCCACAGTGTAAGAAAGACATTGAACTATCAGAGAGTGTCCAAAGGAGGGCAACAAAGATGGTGAAGGGCCTTGAGGGGAAGCTGCATGGGGAACAGCCAAGGGCACTGGGTCTGTTCAGCCTGGAGGAGACTGAGGGGAGACCTCACTGCAGTTACAACTTCCTTGTGAGGGGAAGAGAACGGACAGGCACTGATCTCCTCTCTGTGGTGACCAGTGACAGGACCCAAGGGAATGGCCTGAAGCTGTGTTAGAGGAGGTATAGGTTGGCTATTAGAAAAAGTTTCTTCACCCAGAGGCTGGCTGGGCACTGGAACAGGCTCCCCAGGGAAGTGGTCACAGCAGCAGCCCAACAGAGTTGAAGAAGCATTTGGACCATGCTCTCAGGCACACAGTGTAATTCTTGGGGATGGTTCTGTGCAGGGCCAGGAGATGGACTGGATGATCCTTGTGAGTCCCTTCAACCCAGCATATTCTGTGAACATTCTGTGAAACATACAGTGCACCTCAGTAAGAGCACTGTTATGCACTTGAACCAGCATAATCAGCAGCACAGAAGTACATCTAGGCAGCAGTTTTACAGAAAAGGAAGTGAAGGTGAAAATTACTCACTAATTAGAAAAATTTGTGTTTAGAGGCATCCATACAGTACTTGTAAAGGACTCAGTCAGTCTCACAGAAATACCTGTGAATCTACATCACTGCAGCCAGGCCACTGTGTCCTGATGGTACTTTGTGAGGAACCTTGGGGCAAAATGACGACATAGGGGGATTCTGCCAGGTTAGCTCTAGTATTCAGGTCAGATCTCCTTCTTTGTTCCCTTTAATTTCGTTCAAGCATCTGTGCCTTTTCAACCAGTGCCTCACACATTTTTCCCAGGCCATCCTCAAAGTCCAGCAGCTTAATGATTCCATGAGGCCCTGCTGGCTCTAAGACACCAAAGCTTATGAACAAAAGAGCTGGAAAGTAAAGCACAGCTAACTACTGACTATGTCTGTTCTTCAACACCAACAGCTGCTGACAGAAGTACCATTAGTTCCAGGGTTGCCACTATATTACATATTATAGTGACTACACAGTATATTCCAAGCCATCATTGGCAATTATTAAATAGCAGCTTGAAGAATGCAGTTTAATTTATTGATTTGAGTAGGGAATTGCATTGCCTTGGTTCCAGTCTTAATGCATTCAGCATACCTCAAAGCTTTACAATCCTTGGCCCCCAGTCATCCATTGCTCCCTAAAAAGACAGCAATTCCAATGAAAAGCAAGGTGATAAACATATATCTCTCCAGCAGCTCTACCCTACCTAGATACATTGTTTAATTTATATTGAGACATCACATAGACATAGTTTAGAATGCAGTGAAAAGACGTCTATAGCATGTTTATAGCACTTGGCCTAGAAACAATGTAAGATCCACAAATAACCTTACATTCTGAGGTTACTAAAGTTGTTGGTTTCACTGTGTCATTTGCAGAGTAAGCTATATTTGAAATGGAGAAATCTGCAAATAAAAGTAGCAACTATTGCAAGAGCAAACATTTTAAGGGCACCCACTCTACCAGAAATGGCTAATACTCAATATTCAAACATGTTAGTTGAAGATCATCACTTGCATTCAGTTAACAATCAAATCCTGATATAAAATCCCTCTTCTTGTGAAGAGTGGTTGTGTATGAAAAAAAAAAAAACAAACCCAAAACCAACCAAAAGCCAGGTGGAGGAAGGAGTAGAAAATATCTTCAGTGTCTGGCATAAGCTGTGGCAATATACTTTAAAGCTATTCTGAATTACTATTTCTTCTGATATATGAAATTCAGGGGGGTTTACGTCAAATTGGAAACATATGCTTTTCCTTGTTTTATAAAAATAAGGGGTTTGTATGACTAATAATTCACATAATTCATACAATTTCCAGTAAACATACAACTTTAGAATTTTTCCTGTGGTCATTCAGAAATAAACAGACTATTTTACATCTATCAGACTGATGAATAGAGAGAATGTTTTCTTTTCTTGAAAAATAGATAGAGAGAAAAATACTGATTGAGACAAGATAGTAATAAGCATTCCTTCAAATTCTCAACACAGATGTCTTGTTCAATGTATTAGACTCCTTTATAGTGCTTGAGAAATCTTCTGGAGAGGAATTCACTGAATCAACAGATAATTATTTCTTTCCATTGATGGAGCACACAGGACAAGGACTCTGACCCAAAAGCAAAACTGTAATTTGTTTTTAAAAGCTTAGGAATATTTATAGTTGGATTTCTGCTTTTGCCTTTTGTTTCTAGAGTGAGGGTTAAAATTGCCACTGCCCATTAGTTGCAGCGACAAAAATATTTATTCTGCATGAGCAGAGGGGATTCTATGAGCACTGGGATCATAAAATGCTGCCAAATCTGCCAGTAATATCAATCAAGGCACTGCAGACTAGGGTGAGTAAAACTTTAAATGTCCAAGTTCATGTGAACCTCACTGATATCTTCATGGTAGATGATGGCTCAGCCAGCAACTGGAGGCTATGTTTGGTCTCCAAGCTGCCTTGAGAGTGCCTTTGCTGTCTGTAGGAAAAAAATTCCTCTGGTGGTACAGGTGATGGAGTGTCAGCACCTCTTCAGTACTTCTGTAGCTTTCTCAGCTTGTTTACTGCAGCCTACTTCCTCTACATTCCCATGCAGCTGACCAGGTTTAAGCAACCCCCAGGATGTTACAGTGTGAAAATAATGTTTGATATTAATTCATTTTCCTTGTTGGTGTTTTTGCTGCTCACATCCAATAATATAACTTTGAAATAGTATTTACTTGAGATGTCACAGCAACATAAATGCCATGTTCTGTTTAGATGGGGTCTGCTGCATCATTTAAATTGCTGCCAACAAAGAAAAAGCTGGAAAAAATCATGCCTAAATAAATGGCATATCAACATACTCAGAACTTAAGGAAAATTGGTACTGATGAAACACCTACAGATTCTAAGCTTGTGATTAGTCAGATCATGAGGCCAAAGAAAAAACATCTAACTCACGGCTTTGAAGCATACACTTTGGAAAGACAGGACATTACCAATGAAAAGAAATTCGTATTTGAGTCTGGTTTTAAAGTCCCCTACTTCCCACTGAGTTGCCTTAAACATAAAATCATCAGCTGTGTTACTTGCAGGTATTCTCTTTTAAATACCATTTATTTAAGTCATGTTTTCTGGCATCACAAAAGTAGCTTCTTTTGTTACACACTCTTCAAACACAGAATATAAAGTGCAAGTCTAAGTATTATTTATGATTCACAATAATATTTTCATCCAAGTAGTCAACATATTAAAGATATTACCCATCTGAGCAAATAGATGCTAGAGAAAGATACATATGTGACTAGGTTCTCTGGCTTTGTATACAAATGATTCCTAGATCATTTTATCAGTCTAAAACCACCATTTAACTATTTTAGATTAACAGCAATGTGTCACAACAGCCCCAGGATCAGAGAATCGTGGAATCATAGAACATCAAGGTTGGAAGAGACCTTTAAGATCATCTAGTCAGATCATCCACCTGTGTGGCACTGCCACTGTAACCCCTGAATCACTAAACCACATCATCCAGTGCCAGATCCAGACACCTCTTAAACATCTCCAGGGATGATGACTCTACCACCTCCTGGGCTTCAGCAACTGCAGTTTCAGAAGACTCAGGTCCCATGAGGACTCATGCATCCATGGGAAACTGGCATGAAAAGAAGTCTTGGAAATACCAGGGCAGAGCTGATGCAGCTATTTCAATAATTGTTTCAAGATATGGATTAGGTCCATAAGTTCCTGTTACAGTTGAGGTACTGCAGAAATCTCTGAACATTTGGTCATGTGCCTCAGGATGGTTTCTATAGCATGACATGCTCTCTGCTGTATCTCAGGTAGATCCCTGCTGTGCTGTACTGGGCTGGGTTAGCTCACGAGGCCAAAAACAACCAGAATAGAAACTTAGGAAAGATTCACAAAAAATGGGAATCTACTATATAATACTCATTTAGGCTTCTTGTGTGGTCAAAAGAGAACTGGGTTATGTTGAGTTGAGATGAAGTACTCTCTCGAGTCTCTAGCAACAATGGAGAGAGTCTGAACTACTAATTTTCAGTGGATACTTTTAGATTATTGGAAATAATGAGATGTATCACACCACCTGGACTGGTCATTTCTGACACAGAAGTCACAATGACTTCAGCTTTGCTGACTGAGGCTGAGCAGGAGACACCTAGGAGAGAGCTTAGGAGTGTACAATGGGACCCTACTAAATTCAGGATTCAGCTTAGAGATAGGAGTGGAAATGGGAGAACATTTAAGTAGTACATTCCCTTCTGCAAATTATCAGTCCCAAAGCTGAAATACAACTCAAGAGCATCACCAAGTGACTACAGATTAAAAGTGTATTTTAAACACAACTGTGGTGTATATTCAGATATTTCCCTTCGGGTATTTTTAGACATCCCCACCCATTCTCACTCTCTTTTTGATGGTTCCTATTTACACCAGTAGTAACCTTTCTCTAATCTGATCTCACACTGACTTCAGTCCTCTAGTAATATTTACAATTTAAAGATTAGAGATTAAAAAATAGAACACCAGAAGAGTTTTTCAGCGTGTCACGAAAACCTTTTTCCTAATCTTACAAGACATTCTAACACTGAACATAGTACTGAGGCAGGTGTAAGTTTCTGTGGTTTCTGGAAAAACAGAAAAAATTAAAGAGCAACTTCTGAAATCTGAAAGAAACTCCTAGAGTGTTATTCTCTCACTCCTAATTAATTCTTCTTTTCTGTATATAATTTTGGCTTCCTTCAATAAACAAAGAAAACTTCAGCAAACTGACAGAACATTTAATGGAAAATCAGTGGAAAGCTGTCTTAGGAATGTGGGCAGCACAGTTTCCTCTCTGTTAATGCTACCTGAGGGAATCAGTTAGCTGCTTACTATGCTATGACCACATTGGAATCTCCTGCAGTTGTGCTGTGAGAGAATAAAACTTTAATATCACTGTTCTTAATGGAAATTACTCATACTATGTTTGTTGATGAATAGCTACATGCAAAAATTAATGAGAACACAGAGCTATAAAATAACTTTATATATCTCTAATGGCCAGAAAAACACATTTTAGTTTTGCCAAGGTGTGCATCTCACTGTCTCAGATGAGTCTAATGTATTTTTCATTTTTTATAAAGTAAGATTCACTATATAATGTAACTTTGAAAATGTAGAGACCTGACAAAAAAGAGCTGTCAACAAAAGCAAACAGACAAATATAAGGTAGATCAAATTTAATTTTGTAGGGTTCAAATCCTGCTGTCCTTGTACTAAGGCCATAGCCTTATTTTTCTAGGTTCTGCTAATAGTCTTTGTGAATACATCATCCTTGCATCCATCGTCTAATTTCTGGAGAGGTTATGTCTGTACTACAAAACCTTTTATCACAGTTATTTACCAGCTGCTGTCAGTCCTCATATAATCATACCTAAAGCCTGAATAAGCAAGGTTATACACAGATGTGAGAGAGGAAAACAGCCACAACAAATGGAAGTGGAAGGGAAGGCTGCTGAGCAGTGAAAATTGGGCTATTCAGCTCTCTGGGCAAATAAAGGTCAAAGCATACTGATGGTGAAAGTTGACCCAATATTTAGTCTTGAACAGTAGAACCTGCATTTCATTACCATTGCTCAGCCATCACAAGTGATATAAAATCACCATTGTCTATGATCATACCTCTTCCAGCAAAGTAAGTAGAGAAGATAGCTCTTAGCTTGGATGCTGCAGATCTCTCAGCCTGCAAAAAAAAAAGGGTGAAGCTCATTTAGGCTTTTATAACAGTAACTTCAATTTTCCCTATGCTTAAATCATATTCACAGAATTACTCAGTGAACATGCAATAACTTGTCAAACTCCAGCAGTTTGGATGGTTGTCTGAATCCTAAGGCTGCTTTGCTGTTACTTATCTAGTCAGGCACAGAGCTTGTGAAGAGCTGCCACGCCTCTCCTGACAAAGATGGCGCAGTCAGAAGTATATTACTTACCATGCACACTAAAATTGGGGGAAAATACAACAATATGATTTTTCTTCCATGTTCCAAACAGCATACTGAGAAAATCCCCTGCATAAAAAACACAACTGACATGGTCTATGAAATCATTTGGTATCCCTCTCACTTCTGATTTAATTAAGTCAGCTGGACTTTGCCAACCAAATATGAAAAATGTTGGCTTTCATATTTTGGAAAGGGAGAAATTAATAAGCAACGATGTGAACTCGGAAAAGTGCAAACAGACCTGGTCCAAACCTCTCTGCACTGTCCCAGCGACACTGACTTGCTGCAATGTGCCCTGAGGCTGCCAATAATGATGGATTTTGGCATTCGCCTGTTATTTTTATATGGGCAAAACAATTCCATTCATTTCTTTTTGTGACCTTCTTAGAGCTTGTGTCACAATCTCCCATTCTGAAAAATCTGAAAAGGAATAATTGATGTCTAGAGTATTGTTTGTAAAAAATAACCTTGCTAAACATTGTCCCAGCAGAAAAAACTCATCCCTCGACTATTTTATTGCCCCAGACCACTCTTATCAACTTATAATATATTCTACTACATAAAATTAATATGGATAATCACTAACATGCACACTAACCATCTCATTTCAGGCTGTGTCTCACACCTAACATTAACTTAAATTCATGCCTTGAAGAAGAATCATATTTTGTCTGCCAAGCATTGCTTAGGGTAAGAACAATGCTTTTTAAAAAGTCTCAAGTTTGTCTTACGCCTTTTAGGCATCTTTGATGTTCAGACATGAAATTTTTCCCTTTCAGCCTGACTTCAGCTGAAGGTTGCTGCTAGTCAGCCCCTTTCATGTTCCTTTCCAGCTGTCTAAAGGCAGATTGTCCTGGCAGAGCAACTTGTTTTACTCTTAAACATCTATCCAGATATTTCTACATCCTTTTCTCAGTAAATTGATTCAGAGTTTTTTGCAGTTGGTATCTTAGCAGCACATTACTGCTTTTGCACAAAATGTTCCACTCTGCTCTCCCACCTCTCCTTTCTTGTTTCCACAGTCTGCAGTATCACAGTGTCTGCCTGCAGGTACCTGGCATTTCCCCAACCTCAGGCAGCACTTCTTTGTTGTATTAGTGTGTCCAGCACCTCTGGAGAGTGCTCTGTCATCATACTGTCCCGTTTTCCCTGTGTTCTGCACTCACACTCTGTTCCCATGAATGAGCCGAGCTGTGCAAGCCTGGCACTTAGGATCTCCTTGAGCTGACCAAATCTTTTTCTACATCCCTTTCAGCATCTGCTCCAGCTCTCCAGCAATATCATCCCTGTGTTACTGCCCATCTCTCATCTTTTTGCTGTGCCCTATGTTTTAAGCAATCTTCTTAGTGACTTTCTTTCTGGAGCCGATTTCAGGAACTGCTGCTCCCCATGGCTGCTTTTCTCTCTCCCACATTTATGCATTACTTTGCTTATTCAGACTCTAGATTTGACCAGCTGGGGTCTGGCAGCATTTGCTGCAACAGCATAAAAATGTCCAACCAGACCTTAAAGGTCTGGCCATTTTATTTACTGTCCTCATGTGATTCATTGTGACATTTCAGAGGTGGGGTCCTGGCACCCTTACAGGTTCCTCTAGAGTGCCCAAACAAACAGTTCCCCAGGAGTACCTATTGCAGAAAAGTGAAGACTAGGTGTCCCCATTCAGTATGGGACTCAGTTACCTTTGTGTGCTTTAGAGAGAGCTCTGATTCAGAATTTTCTGGCCTCAAAAATAGGGTCCAGTGGTCAGCTAGCTTTTTCCTTGGGAGCCCTCTTGACTCTAGTTGGTCATCCAGGTTATCACACCAAGTCAAGATGCAGCATTTCAGGGCATTGGAGTTGCTCCTTAACTCCTCCTGGGGAGCAGATACCATTCTCAGGGCTTTGTAAAACAGCATTTTAGCCACCGATCTAGTCTCTTCACTCACATTGCTTGCCAGTATGTAGCATGTCCTAAATGTAATTTTCAATAGTGGTTTAAAGAATGAAGCAAATCAACCTGCTGCTAAATGGCTTCCACTGTAGAAATACATTTCTCTTTCAGAAGAGATAGTTAATATTCTTCTTTATGGATGCCTCCCTAGACTGACTGAAAGTTATTATCACCTTCCAACCAGCCACTTCTCTTCAGTGCAAGGGCAGTACTATACCTCAGTTTTCATTATACTAACACTTAGGAGATCCAGTCCTATTCATTTGCAATAGTTTGCTTTTTCTTAGGCTCCTCTGTCTTCTGCTTCCTAGTGTCACAATTCTTACCCAGCAGAATAATTTCAAAATAAATTGCTACCTGTGGAGAACATACATCCCCAGGATGGAACACTTCTTGGGTTTCTGTACAAGAACATGATGATGGTTCATCTTTCTATTCACAATTTGAAGGATCATTGGGTCCTGATCATTGGGTCCTCCAAAGAAGGATCTTTATCTCATCCTAATTCTTTCAAAAATCTATGCCTTTGCATGAGCAAAACCCCATACCACACAGTTTCTAAGACTGTGGGAAGGTATAAGTCTTCTCACTATTCCAATTACTCTCTTCAGGGTAACGGTCATTAGAATAAACCCTAAAGATAGGATTTATCATATAGAAGGATTACTTTCAATACATTTCCTAGATGATTCTTTCCATATGAGAGATCAAACCAAAACAAAATTGAAAAACAACAGCCTTGGACTTTTTTTTTTTCTCTTGTTGTTACTGTTTGTTGAACAAACTTTGATGCCAAAAGCATTATTATTTCCTATCTGCTAGAGAGATCTGGACTATCATTAGAATAATTAAAGCTTTCTAGTGACCCTCTATGCTAGGGCTTTTACAACAATGAAATTGCAAAGGAAGAGAGCAAGCTGTTTCCCTTGTTTCAACTGCGTGTGTACTGTGTGTTCCCAAAGACCCAGAAGAAATAATTGTCAGTGGCACACAGTGTAATCAGCCTGGACCTGATGAAAAACAAAGACCCACCTGAGATGTCACAGCTCACATAAACTGTTTCAGTTACAATGAAAATCCCAAATGATAATTTGAAGGTGTTAGGCTAGAACAAATAAAACACCAGTTTTACAGTAAATCTCTTTAAATAGGAGCATGTTCCAACTTATGAATAACTACAGAGGACTAAAGGTGTTGTATCATATCTTCCAGTATACCTCATGTGTTAAATCTCAAGAGGCAGATTTATCCAATTTTGTTTGATCTCTGCTGTCTGGAACATGCTACACCTGTGAGACAGACCCCATGTGCAAAGCATGACTTGTAAATGAGCCAAATGTGGCTGGAAATAGTGTTTGCCAGTCAGAACATGTATAGAGTTGGTGCTTTCTCTAAAATTGTTGCTGCTGATCTCTTCAGGCCCCTTTTGGGAGAGTTGTATGTGCATGGGTCTCGTTACTGACAATTTTTTTGGAGCTAAGGTCCAATAAACACCAAGGAACTTAACTTATTAATTACCTTTTTAGACTTCTCTTATGCCAGCCACAAGCTTCATTTGTACAGCTCAGTCACAGCAGTTTCTTGGGTGGAAGATGAGGCTTCAGTATTTCTAATTAAATGTGTTCCTCTCATTACCATCATAGGACTGGTGGCCAGCCAAAACTGTCCCTTGGTCTCTCCCACAAGCATTACTGTGAAGCATGGCTTGATGCCCACCACTAAGCAGAGCAGGAGGGTATTTAACAAGAGGAGGTATGTTTCTCAATTTTCATGCCTGCATTCTCTATTCTGTAAGGAAAAGGGAGGCTTTGAAGTTTTATGACTAAGAGAACTCTTCTTTTTTTCCAATTTTGTCTGGTCTTGCAAACACAGATCTGATACACACTTTTTTTTTTCTTTTCCTAATTGACTGTCTGTCTCCCAATAACCTGGTGTTAAAAAGCACAGGAGCTATGTAAAACATAGAATTCAGCAGCAAGTACTGCGTGCAAAATAATTCTACCAAAAAAAAAATCTTCAGAAAAAAAAATTTATTTTTCTTAAGAAACAGAGTTTCGTCTGAGAATGAAGGCATCACAACTGATCATCAAGAAAAGGCTCAACGCAGAGGCCCTAACAGATTCTGTACTTAAAATTTAGCTCAGGTGTCTCTATGTGTATTCAGAAATGTTGGCTTGTCACATACAAAACACTCCAAATCTGAATTGCCCTTGTTTTTATGTTTGTATGTGTATGTGATAGGGAGTTTTGATCTTCTGAACATTCAAATTCTAATTCAGGAGCAGAAATATGTGAGCAAGTCTCCTAAAATGGAAGCTTGCATCTAGGAAAGAAAGTGCCATTCTGATCTAAGGCCTAAAAAATTTCTCCTACTGCATTCCATGCCAGAGGTAAAGGCTGTACATTTTTCTTGAAACAGAATAAATATTGAAGAAGGTGGAAACAGTATTGATGAAGACACAAGCAGCAGAATATACTGAAATAGCCCACCACCCAGACCACAGGTTTTAGAAAATGTTGGCCACATTTTCTTGGGATACAACTGTCACCAATTCCGCTAAAGTCAGTTCAGGAACAAAAGTGAAGGGGGGCAATTTTGCAGTATCATAGCATTTTTCAGGTAGAAGTGGTGGGAAGAATAAACTTTTCTGTAGTCATTATCTCAAAGTGGTGTTTTGGCTTTTGCTTGGAATATCTGAATCCCAAAATGATTGCTGAGAGCAGGAAAATCATATAATATTTTTAACATCCATGTTTCATAGAATGCACTCTGTTTTTCTTCACATGTTGATATCAAGGTGAGAGGGATTTGCTTCAGCTATTTAAAATATTGCAGAATGGATTTTTTTTTTCTGTATACCCACACCTCAACTAAATAAAGTGCTTGTTTCTCTGTCTCTAGAAAATCTGCAATACCATGAACTGAAGGAGAAGGTGGCAGTGGTAGAGAAGTCAGGAGGATTACTCCTTTTTTATGCTGATCAAACGTTGCTTAAAGTTTTTTTAAGGTCTGGGGACTCAAAGGTCAGTTGGGGGTTAGATGTGGTAGTGGAAAAATATCTGGCTGGCATAGCCCATGGAATATGTTGCAACGGTCTTGAAAAACTCTGGAAATACAAAGCTTTGGAATTTTATAGAAATTAAGGAGTTATTGGCAATATTTTTGACAGAAGACAGCTCAGTGGAAATATCCTCATCCTAAAAACTCCTGATGACATTTCTGGCTCATTTGTTTTTATTGCATGGCAATACACTGACATCTAGTGGGTATTGTCCTCTTAGGAATGCTGGGCCTAACCAGGACTGGGAAGAAATTGTCTGATCTAATCTATTTTTTTTTTTAATTTCATAATGGAACAGAATATTTTTGACTAGACAAAAACTTTCCTGGAAATTTTTCTCTTACTTTTTCATAGGAAACCACAATCCTTCCATCATTTGCCATTTTTGGCTGAAAGCTAAACTGAAGTTTTCTTTTTTTTTTTTTTTAATTAAAGTTTAATGTTTTCAGTTTCACACAGAAATTTTCCAAGCAGCTACCTCTCCAGTCTCTGTCCCTGTGAGGCATTCATGTGCTGCTCTACCATGTAAATCTTCTTCCTTTCTCTTACAGTTCAGGGAAACAGAATGAAGGTCTCTGCACACAAAAGAATCACAGTTATACAAGTGACTGCCTTTTCCCACACACAAAGCCATCTTGGTTAATATTCTTTCAGTTTGGACTGAAATGCCTGTGAGGAGGGTGAGGATTTATCCCCCAGGGAGACGTTCACGGGCAGAGCAGGACTGCAAAGCTCACGTCTCAGCAGCTGGTGTGTGGCAAGGTGAGGCTGGGGTATGGCATTCCCTGTGTGATCTCTGCTTTGTGGACCAAGAAAAACACATGAAAATTAAAGCCTCTGTTGCTCTCCCTCTCCAAGCAACATGGCCTTTCCCCAAGCACTGGGTTTCTCTGACTGATGACTTTATGAATCCTTGTAATCAAAGCCACCTTTTCACTTTGTTCCACGCTTCCAATCTGCCATTCCCACCGCAAGTGTGATTAATCCTGATACTTACTAATGAGCGTTCCCCCTCAAAGCCCTTTTCCAAGGCAAGATGGGGGGCTTGGCTGCACCCCCCATCAGTCCTGCTGTGGCAAGGCTGGACCACCCCCACAGCCACCACTAGATTGGAGACTAACACATGCTGTAGGGGCAAAGCTCAGCTTCCCTGACATCTGCAAACAGGAATGGTTTGGGGGTTCTTGCTTTCTAGTGTGCATTTCACTGCGTCAAACCATGAGAGAAACTAAACAAGGAAAAGGGAAAGGAGTCAGCAGAGCTACAAAGTAAGGGGCTGGGAGGTCTTTGATTGGCCAAGGGAGGGTATTTGGTGTGGGACAGTAGGAAAGTCCTCCTTGCCCTCACCCCCAGTTCTAAAATGGGGGCTATGACTGGCTGTCATATATGTCTTTTGGCTTGATCTGCTGGGCTGGTGAGATATCTTTGTGCCTGGAAGAACAGACTACTAAAAGTGTCCTGGTTCTGGCCAGGACAGGATTACCTTTTTGTGTAGCCAGGAAGGGGCATGGCAAGGATCCAAAGGTTATTCTTTACCACCTCACAACGTTTCTGGGGACAGAGGGAAGGGAGTTTGCTTCCAGAAGGAAGGGCTCTCTGGCAGTCAAGGCTGCAGTTGAGTTATGAGCAGTGGGCATTTGGTCATGTGAATCACTCTCTTCTTTGTACACTTTTATTATTGTTGCTGTTACTGTTCAGTTTTCTTATCTCATTGCTGTTTCCAGTAAGCTGTTCTTATCTAAACTTGTGATCTTTGGCGCCTCCAATTCCCCTCTCCATCCCGCTGCAGGGGGGAGGGAGAGGGAAAAGCAGGCGAGCGAGAGAGGCACGTGGATTGGAGAGTCTGGGTGGGAGCACTGAACTGAGGAGCACCATTCCTAAACCACAACAAATGGCCACCCCTGAATAACTAATAAGGCAGCAAGTCCCTCTCTGTACCAGGGAAAGGACACCTTCAATGACACCCAGAGGTCACACCCAGGTGGCTCAGCAACCCAGTTTCTGACAGTGCAGAGCATGAACCAGAAGACCTGAGTGCCTGGGTGTAAAATAGGGCGAAGGTTGGTAGGACTGAGAGCTGCCTGCCATTCGCTGTGTCAGAGCCACGGCAGCCAGCTCTGGGCACAGCCGCTGCGAGGGCTGCACTGCTTGCTGAAACGCAAACTCATTGAGGGCTCTTTGCTGCTTTGCTCTTTTCCCACTGCAAATGCCAGCAATTCAGATTCACTTGCCTTTATTTCACTGGATCTCTGCTTGAAAGAAATAATATATTTAATGCTGAGGTTGTAAAATATATGGACTCAGTTGTTCAAAAGTCTGAGCAAAAGAGCTTTATTCAGGAGACTGTGAAATACTGGTGAGCAGTTTCACTGAGGTTTTTGCACACATTAATTAATTATTCAATTAATAATTTATTTGGCTGACCAACTATAAGTCTGTGTTGTTTAAGAGCGACTGAGACAATAAATCACATCATGTGTAAGAATTATTGCCCTTTGCACTAGAGGAGAGTAAAAATAAGATGTCTTAGAGAGAAGCACACAGAAAATTGGAGCAAACAATGTAGTAGTTCAACTGTTGCAGAAAAATTAGTCTGCAAGAAATAGTAATAATTATTAATGATGAATTAATGATGAATAATGAATTAAATTTCATTCAATTTGGATTCATGTGCACAGAAACTGCAGAAACTGTCCATGAATCTTCTTATCTCCTGGTTTCTGCACTACAGCAAATATTTTTCCAGGCTTGTTTTGATGCATTTTTTATAGTGGTATTTCATTCCTGGAACTAGAGGAAAAATGGCTGAGGAGCAAATTTCCAGCACTGCTGCAGCTTGGAATTTCACCTTGATGGTGAAAAGTGGTTGGATCCAAGCTTGGATAGAGACCAGCAGGAGGTCTAACAGGTGCCCAGCCTGTTAGTATTTGTAAACCCTCTTTTCTTCAGCCTGAAAATACTCTGAATCTATGTTGAATGCATTTTAAAACATAAACAAAGGTGATAATACTGGAACATTGCCATTTTTCCAGTAGACATTGATCATGATAATTCAAGGTAAGCCATTGTATTTGTTAGAATTTGATGTGAATTTTTGCCCTTAGCCGTAGTAGCCACAGTAACAGTTTGGGTATCTTTTAAATATTGGAAGACCAAAGGTCTTGGCTTCAAATCTTCTTAAAATGACCCAGCATTTTCTTGGACAGAGGCAGGCAGTGGTGGCCGAGCGGGTCAGTGTAGGCTGGCATGCTGCCTGGCCCCAGGGCCAGACATCCTGCTACCATTCAAATTGTCCTTCTGGCATCAGCCTTCAGAGCAGAAACTCATGTTTGATTGCATTCAAAGGCAGATTGTCTTTGCTGCTTGGCTGCAGTCCCTGCAGCAGCAGAATATGCTGATGACTTTTGCAGACTTGGAGCAGCGCTGTTTTGCCATCGCGGCAGGTTCTGCTGTCAGGATGTCTGAGGGGCAGCACGCAGGTTAAATGAGGCTACTGTGCATGCCGTTAGCCTTCCTCATCCAGGAGCAGCAGAGAATGTTTGTGGTCTCATCCTCCCCAAAAGCTCAGTGGCCTTTTTACTGGTGGCAAATTCCTCAACACCAGTCTCATCAGGATCAAACAGAAACAGCTTTCTGGGCTCAGAAAAACATAAAGACCAAACCCTGCCAAATGCTGTGTCTGGAGCAGTTCCTCCCTAAATCTCCATGGGGATAGGATGGGAAAACAAGGGAACATAATGCCAGTTTCTGAACTGTTTCTCCATCCTTCATAACTGTAAAATGCTACAGATAGACTCCCCATGTAAAGAGAGATGAAAGAAGCAAAAAGAAGGAAAAGCAAATTTACTTTATTAAAGTGAAAGTCTATAGACGGGATATGTGTCACTCTTTTTTTTGCCTGCAGTGCATTTAACTACTGACAATAAAAACATCCCCACCTGAGCTGGGCTCAAATCAGGCACCTATTTCTGGCAATCCATTCTGACATTTCCTTTTACCTGTGGACACAACTCTTCACTGAAAATAATCCCTTCTTGATTAAAGAGCCAGGCCAAGCAGGTGAGTCTTTTCTACTGCACAGCTCTTGCCTGGGTCAAGCTTCCCACAGGATGCAGTTCTAGAGGACAGAGCCCTGGCCAAAAGCAGGGGCCACCAGCTCCAGCCCTGCCTGCCTTGCTGGCAGCAGCAGCAAGAGGGTCCCCTCAGACCCAGCCTCAAGGCTTGGCAGCCTGTCACCCTGAGCTGCACCCCATGTAGCAAAGGAAGACAAGGAGAGCCCAGAGCTCCCACCTTTCAGCCATGATCTAAAGACTGGCATGTCCCTCAGAACACTTTGAAGCAGGCTGGCTTTGCTGTTGCTGTGGACTGAAACCAGTCTAGCATTGCTTTCCTATCAATGGCATGGATTGTGGCTGTCAGGCACTCCAATCTATCCACTCCTCATCAGATCCTCATGTACTGGATCAAGTCCAGAGAGGGTCTAGAGTGCTCTGAGCCTCACAAGATAGAAGTTTTAAGAATCTAACTTCAGCTCACCAAGCAATGCATGAGGTAAGCTGGCAGAAGCTTCAAAAAAATCCAACACAGAGTGAGAAATCAACAAATGCCATCGGGGCATTTTGTTTCTTCCCATATTGCTTCTGGTACTGCACCTTGGGATTTTAGGATTTCTTCCCATTCCTTCAGGACTCATAGCCCAGATCCTGAGAGATAGGAGCCTAAATATTTCTTTTTAAAACAGGAGCAACGGTTCACTTGCTTGGTGTTTTTCCTTCTATTCCTCATCCCTGCCCTTCTGTAGACATGGCAAAATAAAACCCAGTTGTCTCCTCTACTCCTCTCCCACCTCACTGTCCTCTTGCTGAGGATAGGATGCTCATAAAAGAGGGGATGAAAAGTTGCCTTGCCAGCATTATTCTCAGATTTCTGTAGCATCCACAACTTGGAAGGCATGCGGACCACAAAAATGAACAACCATGGGGTGTGACAAGGGCAATACAGCAGTGACAGTCTGATTTAAATGCACTGACTCCACTGACTGGAGCTGCCAGCTGCATTACGTAGCATTTTGAGACATGAGGGGTTTGGTCTGGGAGGTGATTCTGGCTGTTTGTGCTGAGCAGTCAGAAGAGCGATGCTTTCTTCTCGTTTCCTGACAGGTGTGTGCTTGCCTTCTGCCGCTTGGATTTGCGTCAGGGTATCTGGTCAGCATCCCAGCTGCCAGGAGGAGATTAGCAACCTCCATGGCAAAGTTTGAATTTTCCATTTACCAGATGGCTAAAAGATTGTGCTCTTGTATTTATTTTTTTGTTTGGATATGAACTTTGGAACACAGGAACAGCCTCTGTCATCTGGAGATGAGATGATGGTGCTGTGCTCTGCACAGGGCAGTGGTTTGGTTCTGCTCAGAGGCCGCACTAATCAACTGTCTCACACCTCTGATGAGGCATTTCCTTTCATGGAGATACCAAATGTGGGCTCTCCAAAGAACTGTGCTGGCAATGGGCTGTCTTCCAGACCTGATTTATAAAACCAGTCTTGGGAAGCCTGGCATTTCCCAAAAGAATCCTCTTTTCCCCATAGCAGCTGATCAGACCTGCCTTAACAACCTGCTGTTGTTGAGACCCACTGCTGTAGGAGCAGAAGCATAGCAGGAAATTCTCTATTAGAGAATCCAATATCTTGGAAAATATCCCCCTCCCCACCAAATCCACGCAGTTATTAGTCTCTGAGTGGGAATTGTATTCCTTTCCTGCAAGGAGGTGGGTGAGAAATGGAGGGACATAAAACTGCAGATGGCAGAGGGGTGAACTCATTTCCTTCCTTCTGATCTTGCTGTTTCGGGGCTACATGCAAGGAAATGGAAAGTGATCATTTTAAAACACTTAGAGTCTGGAAAAGGTGCCAGAGCACTGGGAGAACTTTCTCTTATGAGCACCTATATAAATAAAAAGCCTTATATGGAAAGAAAGGAGAAGCAGGTTCTCAAGACTATCCTTGCTGCTACTGTGAGTGGCAAAAACAATCTCCTTCTGAGTGCATAGGTGAGAAATTGCACCTCTAATTTGTGTCAGTGGGTTTTATGCTGTGAAACTCTGGGGTTACTTTTCTTGCCCAGGAAGAGTAAAACATATCCCCATTCCAAATATTATCCCAACACCAGTTTCATTAGAGGCACAGAATGGAAACCTTTGGGAGCAATAATTCCTGCTGTTAGCCAACAGCAGAGTTTGAGGGGTGATTATTGAAGTGCAACACTGGTTTAGCTGGGAGACCAAAGCAGCACAATGGCAGACAAAAAGCTTTTAAGAACAAGTTGGACAAATATCTGTCAGGCATGTCAAGTGGTCATGAAACAATGGAAATAATGATCAGCTAAAGTTCCTAGCAGCACTGATTTCTATCATTTCTGCAATGTTCTGTGATTCTTTGGTCACAAGTACAGCAACATTTTTAATTATGACTGTGGCAAATCTAGACATAACCAATAAAACAGTTAGGATTTGTAATATTAGAGCTGTTTGTGCAGCAATTGGCTAGAGCTTGGCTGGGAAGGTACGTGGGTAAGGGAAATATGTGATATACTGGGTGGTCTTTGCTCATCCTCCAAAAATGCCTTATGTTCCTAATTTTTTTCCTATCTCCATTCATTATCACATTTATTTGAAACAATTTTAAAAGGATCAAGCATTATTCAATGGAAAAAGTTACTAGAGGTCTGTTGGAATCTTTCCATGAATGCCTCATCTGTAAAAATTACATCAGATCAAGGAAAAGGAAAGTGAGCCAAGCAAAAAGGCATGCACAACAGGTGCAGAGAAAACTGGACAGCAAACTACTGATCTCCTCTGCCAGCTATGGGACACACTGCACTGTGCCCAAGGATCTGTCCTTGCTGATCTTGGACACAGTGGGGAATGGCACTGTCAAAGGGTCCTGATGGACAACGCCTTTCCTTTTTCTTCCCTGGGGCTCCTATCCACCTGCCTGTGTTGCTAACATCCCCAGCAGCAGAGCAATAAAAGAGGCAGTGGTATTTCATGTGGGAGCACTGAATAAGTGATCCAAGCTACCCAAACTATTCTGGAGCTCATTTGTTCCCCCACTGTTTTCTCTAAAGTGCAGTTCGACGGAGTCCCCATGTTAAAAGCTTGTCTCTGTCTCTGCCACTTGTGCTTCTGTGCTCCCAAGAGCAGCTGTCCCACAGAAAGTGTGTTGTACTTCATTCATCCTACAACAGCATTGAGCTGATGAGATGGGGTAAAGTGGCATGCTAAAAGGAGACTCAGTTCTGGATGGAAATGAAAAAAGTGATCATGACAAACAGCATTTAATTCTTTAGAAAATACTAAGCATTGAAGAACCATTAAAAAAAAAAAAAAAAAGAAGCCAGTCAAACAATGTTGGTGATCACCTCTTTGTGCTTTCTGCAGCACAGCCCATATGCAGAAATGATAGATTATATAGGCTAGGTGTTAGAAGAAAGGTTCTAATGAGCAAAACAGTGTGGATGCAAATGGGACTCCCAACATGGACACTAAACACAGGAGATGGCAGCAAACAAAGTGGGCTCCCAGACTGTTCTTGGAAGAGTCTAGTCAGTTGCCAGAAGGGATTATCTACTGCAGCTGGCATTGGGTGAATGATCTGGAAAGCCTCCTACAGGGCTGTTTCCCCAGCATTCTCTTGGCCTCAGCGAGGTCACAGGGATGCCTCATGCTAGTTCAAATCTCCACATGGCTGTCCCCAAGCAGACATGGACCAGGCCACCTCCTCACATCCCAACCAAAGGCAGCAGAACCAAAGGCAGCAGAAGATACAAGAGGTCAGCAGTGCTGGAAACCTGGCCTTGAAGTCACCTCTGAGACTGTAAGTGCTCTGGAACTCAGCAGGTGCAATGACTTTCACCCCTTTTCTTTCTTTCTTTCTGTCCTTCAGAAATCAATTATTCTGAATATGTCTTCTTTGAAAATCCACTAGCACACATCCTCATGGGTTCTTCAGGCTGATTAGTGTTTAAAAAAAAAAAAAAAGGCACTGCATGCCTGACAAGTATTAGAATAAATGGTGTGAACAGTAGAACAGCATGTGCTGGGAAAGAGAAGCATCCAGCAGGAACCTTTTCAAGTTGGCAATTATGCAGCTTAGCAGAGGAGACTGGTGACATCCCAGTAATCTTCTGGCCCCCTTCACAAAAAAAAAAAAAAAAAAAAAAAAAAAAAAGGTGAAACAAAGCCCACACCATTTCAGCGGGATGAGAGAAAAGGAACAGAGATTTATACTGTCTGTACTTTCCAAACCCTTTAATTCTGAAGAGGATAGACTGAGCTCAATTTCTGCAGATGAAAGAGGGAAAATGGAGAATTATTACAAGTGTCTACTGAAAAATCCTAAGGCTTCCATTGTTTTTGCCACAGATGGCAAAACATGAGGAAGACAAAAACCATATCTGACAGAACCTTGAGAAATTCAAGACAATGGTCATTAGCACACTGCTTATCCATTGCTATTGGTTCACAGTACTTTGTATTCCCAGAGCAGGGAAATGAGCTAGAGAGGAAAAAAAACATAGTGTGGTGAAAGAAATAAACAAAGATATGTTTTCCAATTATGCTTTAAAGAAAGTTTGAAAATCCACACAATGGAATTGAAAGGAAATAGAAAGAGGAGAGAATATGAGCTGCTGAGAGTATGCCAAAATATTCGTTATCCCTTGAGTCTACCCTGAAAGGTTAGCATTGTTTTAAAGAACACATTCCTTTAAGGAAAAGAATAATTTCCTAGCAGAGGTAGTTTCTGGATGGTCATAAACTCTCTCAAGAGAAGCAGAAACTCCAACAGTGAAGTCAACAAAATCAAGGCAGAAGGAGAGGAAGAGGAAATCTGCACATGAGTCCTCAGGGCAACCCCAAGATTGATCTGCTACTGGAATAGAAGAGATATGGAAAAGCCTGGCAGATAGAAACATTTGAGTAGGTAAAGATCTGGGTAGAATAATGCCAAGGAAAGGGAGTAGAAAACAGGTAAATGTTTACTAGAGATCACCCCTCTAGGACAGATGACATTAGAGAAGGCTGACTCACTCTTATCTATTTAAGGTTTGATTAATCTGAACTAGACCAGATTTTCATGGAGATGAAGAAGACAGGCCAAAATGTTGTCACCTAACCTGTGGCCCACAATACAGAATTAGGGAATTTTCAGTTTCAGGGATTCTAGCAACACTTAATGGACTAAGGGCTGTTATAGAGGGAAGAGTCCTTCCTGCTGGTTTCATATCAAATTCTCAGGCCAGCAGTATCTCCAGGTCACTTCAAGCTGCACTGGAACCTGATCAGTGCAATGAGGAAAACATCACCAACTTTGCAAGTTAAAAGTACCAGTTTTGTTTTTGTTTTTAATTTTAATTTACTAAAGGCTATAAATTTCACTTTCTGGAATTGTAAGTGGCAGGATGTTGCCCAGGAGGGAAGCATGGTTCATGAGCTAGATGGCAGGTCTCATGCCTCCCTAAAAGGAAGACTGTGAACAGAGCTCATCAGTCTGAATAACCACTATGCCAGGACCTCATCTAGAAGCTTCACAAGTTACAAATTTCTGAGTGCTCCTAAGCCCCTTTGGCATGCCTGGGAATTAAAGGTGCCCAGAATCTCTGCATGAATCTCTGTGTATCATGACAATTTGATCCACTGTCATCTGGAGAACATACCACCCTTCCCACTGAGTGGCCAAGGCTGCTATTTGGCTCACTGGGACCTTTAATGTGTTAAACAACTTTTATTGCTAGGCATTCTTTAACATTGGAAAAAAATAATGGACTCAGTACTTCAATATGTTATGAGGTAAAAATGCTGTTTTTCAAGGTAAGTGATGATACATCATATGAGTTCAGGAAAAAAAGAAAGAAATCCTGTAACGTTAGTCTATAAATTCAGTTTATCAATTTCAAGCAATGGGTCATGGCTATAAACAACAGACATAAAGACTCCTGAAACAAATTAGTTGTCTTTCATCACAACTCTTGCAGCTAAGTTTTTCAAATTGTTCAAGTTTCTTTTGCTATCCACCTTCTCAATAGTTAAAATTTTGTCAGTCTGTTTTTCAGTCTATAGACAGCTGAAGGACTATTTTACCAGACAGTGTGCATAGTGCCAAACTCATTTTCAGCACATAAGTATATTCATAATGTGGGAATCAGTGAGAAAATCTGTGTGCAAGAAAATCCAGTTTGGAGTTCCTTTGCTTTCTCAAATCCATAACATTGGTCCTGAAATGTGATCCATGTGATTACTAGCATGGGTGGAAACATTTTGTTGTGCAGGGACTAAATGGAGTTAAAAATCTTAATTTAACACTACCTCATTCATGCTCTCAAGAAGTCAGAGCATGGTGTTACGTGCTGTTGGTACAAAAAGAGAATTTAAACCAGTTTCTAACACACAGCTCATCAACAGTTTGACTGGAGCTGCCTTTTGATAACAACATATTCATCTGCTAATATTAAAAGTGTTCTTCATTGTTTTATGAGTTTGGAGCCATGAAACTGGAATTTTAAGGATGATAAACACATTCTAAGCCAAAACCAGCTGTTTCTCCTTGGGAGGTTTTGGGCTTAAGGTTTTGGGTTTCAGTAGCTCTTTCTTCTGAAGCAACTAACTCAATATTGCCTCTCACCAGAATCCAAAGCTTGTTTTTTGTTTGAATGCCACTTCTTACAGTCTTTTATGACTTTGATGCAAATCTTGATCTATTTGAGGTTTTTAGCAACAACAAAAATTTTGGTTTACCATAAGATATGACTTCTGACTACATAGTTTCTTTAGCTGGAGTTCAGAAATTTAACAAACATTTTTGGGAAAAAGTTTCTTTAATCCTCAATTCAAACTTCTAGTCCATAGAAAATCAGTCCATAAGAGGATAACAATTGCTGCATATTTAAGTATGTATTGGAAGATGCACATTTCATGCGACGTAGGTCTTAAAACTCAGTCTTTTACCAAACAGGTGTGTTTAGGTCTCCATCATATGAGACATTGTCTAATTCATAACAAAAGAAATATGCACTACCATAACTGGACTCTTTGAGGTGATACTTTGAGAAAAATAGTATCTTTTTCAATATCATCAAAAGGGTTCAGGTAAGTGCAAATACATACCCCACACACACATACCACTCCCACACCTCTGCCCTCCACCAAGGTTCTGAAATATCAAAAACTAAATGAGTTTTGAGTTTTATTTCTTTTAAAATTTTTATTAAATGAGATCAGGAAGATCATTTAAGGAAAACCATCACAACTCAGTGAATCTGGGATATTTGAATCAAATCTGAAACTCAGCTCACTAAATTTCCAAGCTTCTGCTAGGTAAGTTAGACTTTGCAATTTTTCTACAATTCCAGAAAAGTTTTATGGTGTTTTCCCTAGCATTTTGAATTACAACTTTTACAGAGTGAAATCATTGCCATAAAGTGCTGAATTATCACATTGCAAAGATATGTAATGCACTCATCATAAAACACTCTCAAAATAGAAATCTCTCAAGAATATCTTAGTTTCAAGATTCACATTCAGCATCAAAACTGAAAGGAAGTAAAAGACAAAAACAAGAAATTCCGAGAAATTTCTGCATCTATCTCCTAGAATATCAACATGATCAATATTCTTTTCCCCAATGCACTGGCAATAGCAAACCTCAGGCCCAAACAGCTATCTGAGCCATCTTGAATTCTCAAAACTGGAAGCTCAGGAGGCTCTTGCACTTGTGGCTCAGCTTGGCAGGTAAAACATCCCTTCTGAATTACATTCACTTCTTCCTTTTTTTCCTGTTGCGTCAAAATTAAATCCTTTCAAACAAATGCTTAGCTTTTGCAAGACTTTTTAATAGACCTCCCAGCTGTGACAAAGTACAAAATTATCAAAGCGTGAACTATCAAAAATACTATCTGTTAATTCCAGAGGTTCATACATACCACATACTGCATAGAGCATGGTACATAAAGCATGCTGAGGTACAGCAGATAAGCACCTACTTTTTTAGGTACACGCCTTTGTATGTAACCCTTAACTCAGACCCAAATATTTCCCAGTGTAGTTGGCTGATAAAGATTTTCCCAGTCCTAAAATATTTTGCTTCCTAAGGCCTTGCAAGGAGGTCAGTCTCCTGGAGGCATGAAACTGTTGGCTTTATTCTAGTGCTCAGCAGCATACATGCCTGAGATGCAGGAGCTCTCTGGAGCTAACTCCAAATTGAGTTGCTTTATCAACCCTCCTCAACCTGCAAAACATCAAATAAAAACACTGGAGAAATTGCACTGTTCTGATACTTCCAAATTTCAGACAGGAAACTTGGTAACTTTAATGAAGTTCAGGTTTGATTCAAATTTTCCAATGTTATTAAATTTGGAATTGTTCCTGTCTCCTTACTATCCCCATTATTCTTCTGGGCTTCTTCCATTTCTGAATCACCTTCTGCATGGCAAGGCATTTCCAGAATACAGTAGTCATCCTTTCTATTTATGAAGACAGCATTAGTTGAAGAGGAGATAGAGCCAGCAATTTTAGAGTGCTTTTATTTTCTTTAATTTCTCAGGTTTTCTGTGTGACTTTTTCACTCTCAGGTTCTGTGCAAAAGAGATGGAACAGTAACTATCCAAAAGGGCGAAAAGCTAATCCATGGAATGACACATTCATTTAATTAATGTTTTCCTTTCAAAAACACAACAATTACATCTGCAGGGCTTTGACATTCAACTACATTGAAACCCTACTATTTTCCATGGAGAAAATTGAATGTAATGATGAAACTTCTTTTATGAATAATATTTCCTTTTAATCCATTTTAATGATATTTCCAGAATAACTATTGTCTTGGTTTTGAAAGACAGTTGTCTGCCAGGGAAAGCTAGAGCTTCCCTTGGAATGGAGAATGTAACCCTCCTCTCCTCCAAATCATTATAATTTTGCAATTAGAGGCTTTCGGGCAAAGATATGGGAATAGGAGTAACAGTTCTTTAATAGGAATAAAATAAAATAAAATAAATACAAATGCAGTAGTACAAAGACAAGCAAGCAAGCAAAACAGAAGTCCTGGAAAAAAAAATCCTGACAGAGTCAGGGATATGACCTGACACCCTGTTGGTAAGGGTGCTGGAAGCAGTCCAAATAAATCCTAGATGAGGTTCTGTGGGGTACAGATAATGGAGTAGGAAAAGTCCAGTGGTGGCAAGATGCGTCTGGTGGAAAAAACCAGATGCCTGCTGTTCCTGAGTCTCAGTTTCTATCCAGGTGGGAACGGTTGGCTCCCACCACTGGGTGGAGCGTCTCACAATGGGATGATGTAATGTGTCATGTCATTGGTGAGCCTTAATGGCTCATTAGCAGAAGATATCTCCAAGGAGGATGGACGGGTGGTGAAGGAGATAAGAAACACTGCCACATCTGGTTTTAACAGCTGGCCCATTATCAGAAGGCACCTGCCCCCTCCCCCCTGGAGTTACAAGAGATAAAGAAATATCTGCTTTTACAACAGATGAAATAGAATACAAATCTCTTGGCTACCCAACCCAAGACAACTATTTAGTTTCATAGAGGACAAATAAAAACAAAGAAAGGCGTTTTAAAAAACATTTAAACAAGGAGGCAATCTCTCATACCCAAATTTGCATTTACTTTAAAATTTTATAACTGAACTCAAATCCCATCACAATCCTTCCACTGACACTTAAAATCAATCATGATACCACTACAGGTCCCAATCAAAGTAGTCCTAATGATTTTAGCATACCTTTAAAGTACTTGTCATGCAAAACAGAATAAGCCCTAATTAATGACACAGTAAAAGTTAGTTCATAGTTGTGGACGTTTTGTAGCCTTAATGAGATTCAAAGAGAAGATGCAAGGATTTGGTTCAGAATTTTATCTTCACCAGGGCTCTACCAGACATACTATGAATCAAGACTACCTGATCTACCTGCTACTTTGTATTTCTTCATGTTCCTTCATCTGTTCACATCCTTCTATATCCTCCCTGTTCCATGTTCTGACAGGGAGTTGTCTGGAGTAGGGACCATATGTTTACTCCATGGTTGAATGATACCTGGCACAGGTGGGTCAGGGCCACTGAGCAGGACTTCTCAGGTGTCCCAGCTAACACTCACAATGCAGTCAGTGGCAACTGCACATTCACCAGGTCCTGACCTACCAGAGCATGCTAAAGTGACAATTGCTCCTCCACCACACTGTTTGAAATTGGATATTGTGTGTGCATGCCTGAAGTTTGACATTAGTTTAGCACCTGAAAGGCTTTCCAGAAAATTGATCTGAAGTAGAATCTGTTTTCAGAAAATCTGTTTAGAAAATTAGTACATCAGTTCCTATCACATACAGGAGATTTTTCAAAAGGGGAATTTGTTCTTCATGGCATATGGGGACTAAACCAGTCCTTGAGCTTTTGAAGATACTCTCTTTGTTTGCAAATTTTTTAAAATAATATATCTGATATACTTTGTCTAATATGCTTTCATAAAACCAACTATAAATTCTATATAGAATTAAAAGAAAAATCTGTTTAAAAAAATCTTTGGGTACTGAACAGCATGTTCTTTATTTAACTAAGGGATATAATTTTGAATTAGGAATCTACACCAAACTTACTGAATACTTGCAGGTCATCTGGAAGATCGAAAGGAAACTTGGTAAGTTCCTGAGGCTTTGGAACCTTGTAATAGGATGGTTTAGGCATAGGATCCAATGGAAACAGACAGTGGCTAAACATGTACTTTCTCCAAACTGCTAGCATTTTCCAAATAAGCTAAAAAATGAGATTTTTAAATCACAAATTAAATGTAAACCTCTTCTGCCTGAGCACCAACCTCCTTCATAAAAGATGGTACATAAGCTTTGTTTGGTCTGCTGTAAATAAAAGAAAAAAAATCTAACAGTGTAGTCATTCAATATTTCTACCTCCTTTACTTTCTCTGCTTAGCTCATGTATGGAAAGACTTGCACAAAAACTGACTACTCTAATAAAACCAGATAAAATCTAATACAGCATGCTGCAGACTGAGGAGAACAACTAGAATTACACCGAGCTCTTTGTTGGCATCAGGAGAAAAAGGATTAGAAATATCTTTTGTCACTTGGTTTTCAGACCCTGCCAGGCTCACCCACTAGGCATTACACAAGTTATGTAAATACCGCGTGCGCAGATTTTTTTCAATTTTTGCCTATTGGCAATTTTTTTCCCAATCTTAAATTACCAGTAAGCTCTTATAATCATAGTTAGATCACTGAAGAGCAGTGAGCTCATTTTCAAAGAAGCAGATCACTTACAGCTCCCTGGGACTCAGAGATTTTCAGCAACCAAGAACTGAAAGTCATCTGTATTTCTGATTCAACATAAGTATTTGAAGGCAGCCTAAAAAATCAAAATATGTACAGCTGGCAGACAAGCATTACATCAGGATTTTGAAAAGGTGCCTCAGCTGAGGCTCCTTGGTGGCCTCCAAAGAAAATTCCATGCCTGGCTCTGCCTGTGCTCTACGTGTTGCAAGGCGTGCACCCATTTGTGCTAATGATTACTGCCTTCACCAAGAAGGAATAATTTTTTAAAAATCAATAACACAGCAGTTGATTTTTAAAATGGATGCAATCAACTGTTTTCTGAGACTGTAAAGCTAAAATTACTCAAGGGCAACAAATCTGGTATTTGCTGTGATCTGGCATTGTGGCATCTCTCATAGGATCAGCACCCCAGACGAATGGAAATACAGCAAGTATCAAAGGAGTGTGCATACCTCATCAACACTCATTTGGAGATGTTGACTTGAACTGCCAGGATATCAGACCTACACCATTAGGCATTTCACATCTTTGGTACAGTTTAAAAGATAACGTGTTTATATATGCAGCTGCAAGCTGTAGAACAGAAAATAACAAACTTCTGTGCTTCTATTTATTTGTGGAGATGCAAAATTTGTAAGTTGCAGAGATTAAAATCTCTCCCTATACTTATAGCTGCCCCCACATAATCCTGCAGGTTGGGTTTGGTTGATTTGTCCTTGATAAATGTGTCCTACTGGCTGCACTCTGTAATTTTCTGAGTCCCCTGAATGGTCACTAGCAGCTCCAGCAAGCAGTGTTGTTGAACAACCAGGATAGATTTCCCTCTGTAAATGTTAATGGCATATTTTAAAAGACACAGAGTACTTTGGAAGAACTTTTTCAAGAGCTTAAAAGTTAAATGATGTCAGGACATCTCTCTGTCCTTGCATGTTCTTTCCGAGTTGCCCTTATGGAGGTAGTGAGAATTCTCACTGGGCAAAAAGAAATTCCTTATTTGTTTTATAACCCATAGCATCAACCTCTGTATCGCCTCCCGAGGTTGTTTCTGTTTTGAATCATCAGGTTTGTCAAGTTGTCAGCTGTCTTTGCCAACAGCCACATGGAGCAGCAAAAGCCTCTTACCGAGGCTGATGCCCTACAGTGGCCTGTTACATGGTTGGTCCCTTCAAGATTCAATCCTCAACACAGTCTTTGCTGGAGCAGCACTTTCTTGGTAAACACAGAACAACCATCCATTGCACTGCACTTCCCAGCACACCACTGAGCACCATATATGTGACAGATTAATTGCTTAAATAAGATTTTTTTTCCACAGCATCTTGGTGCCAGAGAGTAGCAAAAGCAGAGCTAATCACTAAGAAAGTTCATGAGGACTCCTAAGGCTAAGACACCCTAGAATGGCCCTGACACTTGGGGCCTTCTACAGACCTGGACTCCCAAGGCCCTTGCACAGCCAGTTACTGCACTTAAGATGCAGCAAAACTCCAAGTACAGCAAGAAATATAATTATAGGAAGCACTGGGACCATGCCAGCCTCATCTGTAGATATATTTAAAGGCACGAGGTGTAGACCTGCTTAACAGCCTGCCTTCAGCACACACGTAATTTGGTAGAACTTTTCTGGTTTTGTTACCTCTGGCATTTTGATTTTATCTTTGGGAAGGAAAATGGTGAAGAAGTAAGAAATTTCAGCAGAAATACAATATGGAGGACAAATCTTGGCACAAAATCACAGCCACTAATGAAAACACTCCCCAGGTAGCTTGCTCATAGTCTGTACATTGAATCT
The DNA here is from genome assembly GCA_910950805.1 of Acrocephalus scirpaceus scirpaceus. Lineage (NCBI taxonomy): Eukaryota > Metazoa > Chordata > Aves > Passeriformes > Sylviidae > Acrocephalus > Acrocephalus scirpaceus. Next base: position 84,082,747 of record OU383775.1, read on the forward strand.
GCAAGCTGTAATCTAACACCACAGCTGTGACCACCACAGTCACAAACACAACATTTAAATCTCTTTATAATGATGAGAAGCTCGGCATTGAAACCTACAAAACCTAAGATATGATTTTTCCTGACCTTAGGAACAGCCTGAGAGAATGGCACATGTTGTTGCAGGCTCCAATCTGTAGTTAGGTTGCCAGGTCACAATTACTTGTTTCTAAGACAACACCTGAAAGGCTCAAAAATTCAGATCACTTTATGTGATAACCCTACTTATAGGACATTTGATTCTCTACTTTCTAATGAAGCCTTTTCAAGACTGACTTTCATTCTGCACATACTGTGAACACTATTATAAATCAAATGTCTGAGCAGTCCTACTTTGCTCTTAAATTAGCAGTGACTTTTGGAGGGAATTGTGGTCTAGATTTTCATAATCACTACCTAATTCCACTGTAACTCCAGTAAATTCAAAGCAGTTTTTCAGCACTTTCCTTAGCATCAGCAGAAAGCTACACCTCATGCATTTCAGTAGGTTTCTTGTAAAAAGTGTCCAATTCTAAGTGATAGCAGCAGAACTTGCAGACATCAGCTCATAAGAAAACAGCTCTGGGAAGGACATCAAGAGATTACTTTTTCCATCTCCACCACCTAGACAGTCTCACACAGACGCAGGTCATTATTAGAAGGTGTTTTGCTAACTTGCTCTTCTTTCTGAAGGAGGAAGCAGGCTGTCTCCCACAGCAGCTTGTCCAACAGTTTGTTTCTCCTGTTGGAAAGGTTCTCCCTGCTGTTTAAACTGAAATTTTCTTTCTGCAATTTAATCACCTGGTTCTACTCTTACCTATTATGGTCACAGTGAAATAATTACTCTCCTGAATTTTCAAGCGTTTTTGAAATAGCTAGACATAGCTGAGAGAGAAATAGCTTAACCACACCCCTCCCTCCCAGAGCTTCAAGGGACCCTAATTCATTCAATCTTCCCATGGTGGTTGAGCTTCCTATTTCTTATTCTCTACTCCCAGGAGCCCCAAAGTCAGAGCACTGGTTTCCTGTCACAGTCTTCAACAAAGCATGGCCATTAGCTTAGAAAGGCACCATATGTCTCCCAATTGTACTCTTGTTTATACATCACACTCAGTTTGTTTTTTTGCACCGTAGCCTGTCACTGGTTGTTTACAGCAGCATGTTCTGTTCCTGAACATTCCTCACAGAGCAATCCACACTGCACATGCACTGCATGGGACATGGAGCAAGAGCTTTGTGTTCAGGCCAAGAAAATGAAGCTTGAATACATATAGTGTATTGTCTATTCACAATGTTTTGTGACTTGTGAACCAAGATGTCAGCTTGGGGAATCAGTTTTGCTGCCCCTAGCACAGAATACTGATCTATACATTGATCTAGCATCAACAGCCCAACATTAACTGCAATGAAGTTTCACTCCTTCTCCCGCTCTTGCTTTCCTTCTTCCACACAGCCACTTCCTCATGTCTCTCAGACAGACTCACATCCCATTGCCAAAGGTATGTTTTGGCCAGAGACCAGGCACGGAGGCTGGCTGCCTCCCCAGGTGGGAGACAGCCACTCTCGTGCTTGGGCATTGGGGTGAGACTGTGCAAACAAGTGCTCTCTGCCAGGCACTTCCAGCTCCAGGCAGCCGCCTTTGTTCTGCCCCTCTCCTTGTCACCTCGTGCCTGCCACTGCCCAGTTCTGCTTGCAGTTCACATAACTTGCTTTCAATCACCTCCAAGGAAAATGGCTACATTCAAACCTCCTGCAAGCCAGATGTGCCCCACTGGTTGCCAGGTGAAATGTGCTAATCTCGAGGGACTTGAAATTTAGGATTGCGTTAGAGAGTGTTCCTGCATATGACCTTGTGCAGCATTATCCCAGCTCTACTTCTTGCAAAAGCAGAAGAATAAAGTCATTATGAATGAGTGGAAAAAGAATGAAACCAGAGAAGCAGCTGAGGCAGAGCTGTATTCATCACACCAGGCTTTGTTTTCTGTATAATGTGGAGTCTCATACTCCTTTAGTGACAGGTTCCACTTTGAGACCACACGCTGTGCTTCCTCACAAAGAATTCACACCTTTTTTTTGCTTCTCCTGTATCCTGTAATAAAAGACTTTTAGACTGTGGTTGGTCTCTGTGTATTGGAAAAATGGTGGATAGAGTTGAGAAAGGAACTATGAGAGCTGCAGCATTCAATCTTAAGTGGAGCAAGCAGAATATGTAGCAATGGCAAAATCACCCCTTACAACTGTTGCAATAAAACTTCATGTTGTTGAACAGTAAAAGCATTTGTGTTTTGATTATTCTAATTAGAATTCAATTAAAATCAGGAACAGAAAAACAACAGACTTAACTGCATGTGAACAACCGATCAAGGACAAGGATCATCCACACAAAGAAGACACATTTATCATATTGACACTCATCTAACATCCAGCCACTCCATTTTTAAATAATCACTATGGGGATGATACATAGTTTATTCCTGAAATCAGAGCGTGAACAATCACAGAAAAAATCATATGGCACCTTGCTGATACATGCTCTTGTACTGAACTTAGAATACAATGTACAGAGAGACTTCTGGCTTAATTAGCTGCCTACTGAGCAAGAGTTGGCTTCCAACTTTTTTTCTTCATATGAAACCACAGAGCTTTTTTAGTACATTATTTCCACATGTGTTTATATTGCTATCCTTGTCCCCTGATCCAGCATTTTAACGGAGCATTCCTGTCTAAAAAAAAAAAACAGCAAAATGTCTATCCACTTACCTAAAGTATCCATCAGCTCAGTCCTCCCTTTCCATCAGTGTGAGCCAGAAGAATCCCCAGGAAAATCCATACAGTCTCCCTGGTAGGCGGCTGTTGAGAATCAGATCATGAGGCTCTTTTTTGTGTCATTTTATTCCTCTTTATTAGGGATATGATTTCTCACTCTTTGCTTCAGACATACTAAAATCCTCACTTACCTGAGTAGCCGTGTGTAAGATGGTGGCTGGTTTTAAGACACGAACACCCAGCTGGGGCTGGAGAGGTGTGTGCTAGCACAGCACAAGGAGCAGGGCCCTGCAGTCTGAGTGTGAGCACCACCAACAAGCACATCCTTGGCATGGGACCACGGCTCTCGTAAAGGTGTCCATGGGGCAGCAGAAAGATGAGCCACCACTTATGCACTACTTACACACGCATCTGCCAGATGCTTCTCGTGTAGGAAGAGATGGTATGTCTCCACAAATATTTACACCTGAGCTCTGGTTGCTTCTATATTTTACCTAGTAGCTTGCTCCAAAACCATTTTTCTAGAGATTGGTGTATCATCAGAATATCTCATGTTCCAAATTTGCTTTATTTAGGACTATTATCAATATTGAAACAGAAAAAAAATTACGAGAAAAAGCCTTACTAGAGTCTAACTGCTGTTCCTCCTCATGCACACAGCCAATCCTCTTACCACAGAAAGCTATCAGATTGGTTAAAGATAATTTCAGATTCATAATTCTCTGCTGACAAGTCCCAAGTGTTTCTTATTCATCCTGGGTTTGAGCTGATAGCTACTTCTCCATGAGACCAAAGAAGATTTTAGTCTTGACGGGTCATAAAGGCTCTGAAGGGTAGATCTGTGACACATGAACACAGAAATGGCTACTGAACTTATAGGCAAGATGTGAGGGGTCAGGGCAAAAGAGATAAGTGAGGCTGAGCAGATCCTGACCTCAGAGTTGAGATGGACCAGGAAGCTCTTTCAAGGGCAGGCAGAAGGAACAGCAAGAGAATTATGAGGAAAATTAGGAAAAGACAATGTCATGGAGACCAAACTTCTAAACCACAAAAAATGGCAGTTAAAATAGCAGGTCACTCCGGAAAAAAAAATTCTGCACATCAATTCAATTATGTTTCTATCAAATACTTTGGCATAAAAAATTCTTGGGGCTCTTTTACTTCTGCTTCAACAATTAGCTCTGGATAATTTTCTCCTTTTCACACAACAGTACAGTTCCTGATGTTCTCCATGATCACAAGGGGCCCAGCTGAACTGAGCTCATCACATAAGACTGTTTATGCTACCTCTGTTACAGATACCAGAAAACTTTGCAATAACTTCATGTTGAACAAAATAGTAGACTTTTAAATTGAGGTGACTGTTTACAGCCTGACCAGGGAAGCCATTGTTGTAATACTTTTTTAAAATTTTATTTTATTTATATTATTAAATTCTGAGCTTCAAAACACAGATGAAGAAACCTCTAAGAAGTGCTGAGGATGGGTAGTGGTCAGCAGTGTACAGAAACTGTGATCTACTACAAGTGGCTGTATTGTTAAATACAAATATTAGACATATATTATTAAAAGTCATCTTTAATAGCATTTAAAAATAGCTATTGCAAACTTTATTTTAAGAAAAATAAACAAATGACAGTCTTCCAAAGTCCTTTGAAACAGTCTAGTTCCTTAACATTTGCTTTATTACTTGAAAAGACAGAAGCTATTTGCATAGTTGGCGTGTTAGTTCACCTCTGTTTGCTCAAAACAGCTCATAAAAGCATTCTTTTTCTATGATTTCTGATTTGATGAAAAGTGGAAATGGGAATGATGATACTAATTTAGATCAAGTTGGGTATCTGACTATGTCTCAAGGCAGTCAAGAATTTTAGTCTAAATTGTTTAAGGCCTGATATGGAAAAAGAAGAGCTGTGCCAGTCAGTAGGACATTACCTGCTTATATACTTCCACTGAGCCAGCATATTTTTATTTTATTCTTTGTATTTAGCATCCCATACAACCTAACAAAACTAAAAACCCCAACAAAAAAATCCAGTTCATGATGTAACCTTATAAGATATAAGCAATGTTGATGAAGTATTTGGGTAGCAACTAAGAAATACAATGAATCATTTGAATTTAAAGATAAATCTTAAACTGGAGTACTGGTGACTCAAATGCAGCACATTAATGATCACATCTATCTGAAAACAAGCTATCTATAGGAAAAATAATCATTAGATTAATCTAATACAGCACACTATCAGCCTTTATTGCCTAGAATAGCAATAGAGCAATGGCATTTCCATTTGGCACACAGAAATACATTAAAATGAATAAGAAACAATATGGAAGTGAAATATTTTGATACGGAGAAAAGAAAACAACTGCTGTTATATTTTATGGATAAATTAAGCATCTAATTTCAAAATCTTCAGATCACACAGATGGTTCACTGCATAAGGACTTACAGCAGAAGAAGAAATGTTCTAACAAAAATAATATTAGTCATTAGAATTAAAATTGCATCTTCTTTCTTAGTGTTTCAGACAGAAAAATTATGCCATTAGGCACTAGTTGCTTTCTAATATATTTTTCCTAAAAATAGAACATTACACACTGTAGAACTCTATAATGGCTACGTATTATGCATATGCTTGATGAACTGCAGCATGTGGTATGGAAGCTAACTGGGAATACCTGCTTGTGTTTGATACAAGTGGTGCCAGGGGAGGTCTAGATTGGATATTAGGAAAAATTTCTTCACTGTTAAGCATCAGAACAGGCTGCCAATGGAAGCAGTGGTGTCACCATCCCTGGGGGTATTTAGAAAGAGTGTAGATGTGGCACTTGGACACATGGTTTAGTCGTGGACTTGGCAAAGCTGGCTTAAATGGTTGGACCCAATGATTTTAAAGGTCTTTTCCAATGTAAACAATTCTATGGTGGTGCCATGCTGGGAACCAAACCAGCCATGGAGCTGGCCCAGCATGCAGATTCTGAGGTGCTCTAAACCTGTTAAGCAGCACTCATCCCCTGTTCTGTACAACAGCATTTAGTATAGAAGATCACTAAATGACACCTACATTGAAATCTGCAAAGAAACCATCAGCTAAGATAGTGGATGACAGCAGAGGCAGAATTTGGGAGGAACACCTCTAAAATACATTATAGTTTTGTTTCAGACTCAATCCTAAATAAATATCTCGTACTGATTTAATAGCATATTAAGGACCCTAGACAGACCATGTCTATTGACACTCTGTGGCTGAAAAGAGTATGGGAAGTACCAGCGAACATTCAGATTTCAATGAACAGCAGAAATGTTCAGACAATACAACACAAAGGCTCCATCACAAAATACCTTTTCATCATCTTAGCATCACTTCTTAAAGTTCATTGTAGATCTTATCACTAAAGAGTTCTAAAAGACTTTTTGCTACAAGATTTCCTATTAACTTCAGTGGGAGCACAGCCCTCCTAACACCCAAAATGGATGTTATAGAGCAATGGGGATAACATATATGCTGAGCATTTATGTAAAGGTTCCCACACAACGATGAGGAAAACAAAAAAGGTCACTACACCAAATAATATTCCATTTCTGCTGTTCCATTTACTGCCAACACAGTACAAATTTTATCCTCTGCAATTCATTCATGCACCAGCCACTACTGCAAAGTGACTGAAGGCACTGGTGTAAGAATGTTAAAGGCCAGCTGGAGTGAACCATTTGTTTAAAGTCATATAATGTACACTGTTCCTTTAAAATAGCTTGATATAGATGCAGATCTGGATGCCTGCAATAATATGCCTGCTGTATAGAACAAAGTAAAATAAAAGAGGATGTTTATTCACTGACTCCAACAATTTCCCTGACATGGTGCATTATGACTGATGATTCTTAATATAGTGTGCAAGACAGCCAAAAGTCATTTGAGAACATGTGTTGTTTGTCTCAAAAACAAATGTAAGGGAATACTAGTAAAAGCTGCACTGTCCAAAACTCAACTAAGCAGTTTAAATCCATTTTTCTTGGAGGATTTTCAGGAAGATTAGACCGCATGCAGAACAGAACTAATTTATTCCTACTATCTACTGCAAAAGAGCAATTTATCTCCAGTACGTCTTGCCTAGAAAATAAGCCCCTTTATCCTATCATTAATCAGGTACCAAAGTCCCTATTAGAAGCCCTACATATAGTAAAACCTGGAAGTATGTGAGCTTTTGATTTTTGAAATTATATTAGAGGTGGGCAAATGACTTGTCAAGTTCTCAAAGACAAGAGAAGACTAACTTTCATAGGTCACAAGAAAATCAAACCCACAGCAAAACACATCCCCAGTTTAGACGAGAATTTTTTCCAGATCTTCCACTTGGCACAGACTGACTTAGGCTCCCATAAATTAATAAAGGATTTGAGATGCAAAGATGTGTTTAAGTCTGCATTTTCATTTCCCTTAGCTTTGGACCCACGTAACCAAGTGAATGGCTTACAGAGGGTGAGATCCTGCATCCTACTAACTAAGCGGTGTGTTTGGCTTCAATAAATACATTACTTCAAGTGGGTCAGAGCAGCACACATGCTCTGCTCAGGCACTAATTAACTACTCAGAAAGCTAAATCCAAAACACTCATTAAGGGCAAGTGAAAAGCATGAATGACCATGAAGAACCAGGCCTAAGCTCTGCCTAAGAAATGGGACAGAACCCCAAATTTGTGAAAAACATTGTAAATTCCAAAAACAGGTGAAGTAAAACAAATAGCCCCATCTAAACTAGTTCTGCAGTTAAAACCTATACATTGGTATTAGAAGGCACCCTCAGTTCAGGAAGTTCAGGCCTCTTCCCATGCTACTATACAAAATTTCCTTTGTGAACAACATTATAGATAAGCATAAATACAAAAATATACATTTTAAGCAGTAGCAAAAATTGAATAAGAATTAGAAATTTTTCAAGGAAAGTGACTGCCATATTATTATATGTGCACAAAAACACACTCCGTCTCAAAAAGATATGAAAGAAAGAGGATCAGTAGAAATTATAATTTCCACCTCTCTCAGTCAGCATGACAGCTATTAACTTCAGTTTACTAACTACAAGTGTAACAGCTTGGCTGCATTATCAAAAAGAAGTAAGTATTAGATATTACAGGTAGTGTACAAGAAGGACAGATGTGCTGCCAGACAAGGAAGGCACTCATACACTCACTCAGGGGCAACGAGCTCCCAAGCTCACACATTTCCACAATCACTGAGATCTGTAATTCTCCCCATGTGTAAAGAAGGAGGTGTGGGTGTAAAAGTGCCTGTTACTTTTCACCATCCCTCTCCTCCATTCCACTTCAGCAGAGCACTTGAGCAAAAATGGATGTGGTTAAAGTTAAGCAAGCACGTGAATTGTTTGGCTGGACTGAATGCATATGCAGCCCATGCCTCCTAAAAGCCTCTCCCACCACCAGATACAGGGGCACAGATGGCATACAGGGCCACCATCTCACATG